>OY728132.1:915579429-916829429 GCA_963277665.1 Viscum album
TGATTTTGTATTTTTTTCCTTCATACCAATGACTTTTTTGGTTAGCTCCAGGGAGGTTAATATTTTTTAAGGTTGAATTAGGTTACTGGTAATATCTGATGAGGGTGAAGCACGATGAAATTCGAAATACATAATTTTATACTAGATATGGGTATTAAGAGATTGTGGTCATGCACTTTGAGTAAAAAAATGCCCCATTTGTATTTATAGATCATATGAAGAGTTTTTTTTAGAATTTTGTTATATGTTTTTAGTTTTAATTATTGACTATTCCAAGATTTATTAAAATTATATGAGATTTAAGAAAATCATAAAATTATTATTCTACAAACATTAATTAAAAGAAGTTATAATGAAAATTGAGAACATAAAAAAATTGGTTTCAGAATATATCACTCTTTGGATATATCATTAATAATGATGGAATCACAGTTGATCTTGTTAAAAAAATGAGATGATTAATGGAAATAAAATACAAATACTACTGAGAATCATTGTATTCTTATATTATTATTATATTACTAGTTGTTTTTTGAAATCTTTTCATGGTTTTGTATGCTACTAGAAATGTTAACATGAATTCTAGTTAGGTTCATATGGAAAAAATAATGGGATGAATAATTATAAGAGGTGAAAATAAGATTTTAAATTCTCCAATTTGGTCCTTCCCTCCATTAATTATGAATTTTTAATATATAGTGACTCTTCAATAAATGGGATTGGTTGTTTTTAGATGTAGAATGACCTGGTAATTTCATATGATTCAAAACCATTAAAACCATGGGAGATAAATTGTATTACACCTAGACTCGACATGGAATCAATATTAGTTTTTTAAAATGTTTGGAGATATCATATATATATAGTAATGTGCGAAATGTGTACTGATAAAACATGTTTAAATAAAATATTCAATCAAAATGAATAAAAAATCAGGTATAATAGATGGATCGAACTAAATAATTATTATGATTTCAAGATCCATTACTATTATGGGAAATAAAACAAATTACATAATGATTTGAGTCAAAAAAAATACTTTATTAATCATGTTACATTTATTACATGACTTTTCAGTTACTCATTTGTTGAATTTTTTCCATGATGATTTGGATGTTAATATACTATATTTTTCTTTAGGAGTCATAACATTAATCTGTATTGTAAATAATTATGGAATAACTAAAGAAATATAATTAGTAATATGAAATGTAAGAAAGGGTAAGTTTCATGAATTTAATATCAGAAAATAAGGTGTTTCTATATTTGAAACAATATTATGTGTACTCTGTGTTTCCATGTTGAAGGGAGAATTATTGAGTGAAGGTCTTAATGCCCCATTTTTGGATTATATTAGCAACAAAAATATATACACATACATTATTGGGTATTACTAGTTGGATCAAATGAAAATATATATTGATGAATTATTAATTAAATTTATGAATTTCCATTAGTTAAAATCAGAATGAGAATTAAAAAAATATTCTTCAGCCTTTTCATATCAACAATTGGAAATGAAAAAATATATCCACAGATTTCAAGGTGGTATTAACAAAAATTACACGAAGCAATACTATTGTTTGTGATAATTTTGATTGACTGAATAAATTTATGAATTTTCTTCTCAATTGATATATACTATCTTAAGATCAAATTTCTTGACTACACCTCAAGGACAATGTAAGCTTACATGGAGTTCATATCTCCATTGTATCTAAAAGTAATCCTTTGTTTACATAAAATTTATGGAAAGGACTTCAGAATTCATTGGGTACTAAATTTAATTTCAGAACCATTCATCCTCAACATGATGGACAATCTAATAGAATAGTTAAAATACTGGAAAAATGGTTCATGCCTATCCAATGGATTATTAAGGATGTAGGGATTAATATCTTTCAGTAGTTCTGTTTACTTGTAATAACATTTTTTATTATATAATATAGATGGAACATTTGGAGTAATAATATTGAAAGTGGTGTCAAACTCTAACTTTTTTTGATAAAGTAGGTGAAATGATGTTGATGGGACTATAATTGGTACATTAAATAGGATAATTTGTTGTTAATTCAGCAACACATGAGAAAAAATAATATAAGGTAAAAAGTTTATTTAGATAACTAGAGGAAATATCATTCTTTCAAGAGTAGGGGATCATGCTTTTCATAATGTATATCCATGGAAAGGTGTTGTACAATTTTATTAAAAAGTGGATTATAATTCCAAAGTTCAGTAGAAAATTTGAAATCCAAGAGAATGTTAGTTTAGTCTCATACAATTTATCCTTAACATTAATATTATCCTAGGTCCACAATGTTTTTTATATTTCTATGTTCTGAAATTTTATACAAGATTCATCTCATGTTTTTATCCTTGAGGTAGTTTAGTTTGAGGATAACATTTCATATGAGGAACTTTTTATTCAAACCCTTGATCATTGACATAAATTAATATTGAATAACTTAATTTACCAGGGTATGGTTTTTTAAAGAAATCATATGTATAAATAGGTAGCTTATCAATATGAAAATTCTTATGGTAAAGATATCACCAACTTTTTGATAAGTGAATAAAAGTTTGAATATGAAATTTTCAAAAGGGAGAATAATACTACAACCTAGATTATTTTGGAAAAAATAATTCTCATGACTTATAAATATTCATTATTAAGATATTATAGAATTTTATTCATTATCAAAATTTAATGTATTTTTTTAGTCAAAAGGAAATGCTTCATTCCTAATCAAAATGGGGGTTCATTAATTATATGGCTTTATTTAAAGCCTAATTTTAAAATTACATTATTTTAATTTTAAAAAATAAATTTCTATTTTGAATTAATCATTTAAAAATTATCTGAGGTCAATTTTGTAAAGACCTATAAATTCAAGGAATTTTTTTTAAATTAAATGGAAATATTATGAGTTCATGAAAATTGACGGTGCGTGTTTCGGAGGCCCGGAGTGCCCAGAATAAATTTATGAACTATATTTCGGGTACGTTCAGTAAACGTGTGAGTGAGATTTTATAACTTTTTTAATGGTTTCTTGGAATTGAAATCTGAGGGCACTGTGGAACTCATAATTCCAGTATTTTTTTAAGGAGATCGTCACCTTGACCGCAATAGGTCGAGGGTGGATGTAAGCTTTTAACATATTCGTGAAAGAATAAAATAAAATAAATTGTGTAACATTTTATTTTTTTTTCTCTTGAATCTCCCATGTGGATATTTTGCAAGTGGGGACCACCTGAACTAAAGCCTCCAATGAGAGGTTATGGAGGTGGGGACCATCAATCATAAACCTCCCATAAGAGGTTATGTTGATGGGGACCATCCAAGGCTAAACCCCTTGAACTTCCTCTTAAGTGTAGGGAAACTTCTTAAGCTTCCCCCACTTTAATCGGGCCACCCCCCCCCCCCCAATTAAATTTTTTCCAACCTCATCAATTAATTAAGTGGAGACCACTTGATTTATATAAACCACTAAATTGTAGAAACATATCATTTTGGCTACTTTGAAATTTGGTGGAATTGGGAGAGGGGAAATATTGGGAGGATTACACTTCTCCAATGAGGAACTTCTTCCAATGAATAATGCTCCTCCAAGAAAGAACGTCTGCTTCGAATTCTTCCTCGGGACATCCTCCAACATGGGAATTCTTCAATCAACAACATACTGATCTACTCGACTACTGAGGAGGATCATGCCTAACATTTGCAAGTATTACTGGACACAATCCGAGAGCACAAGCTTTATGATAATCTCTCGAAGTTCCAGTTATGGATCCGAGAGGTTCACTTTCTAGGATATGTCATATCAGAGGCTAGAGTTGTAGTGGATCTAGTGACGATTGAGGTGGTACTTTCTTGGGAGACACACAGAAGTGTGACAGAGGTATAGAGTGTCTTGGGTTTGGCTGGATACTAACGGAGGTTTGTGCCAGATTTATCCAGAGTTGCAGCACCACTATCAGCCTTAATAAAGAAGTGGAAACCCTTCATGTAGTCAGATAGATGTTTGTAGAGTTCACAGGAGCTGAGGTAGAGGCTGACTAGTTCCCATATCTTGAGGCTTCTAGAAGAGGACGTAGGGTACGTAGTCTTCTACGACACATCATGAACCGGGCTCAGATTATTCCGGATGCAGGAGCGAGCGGTGATCGCATATAGTTCTTGAATGATGAGACATGAGGAGGAGAACTACGCTACCCATGACCTGGAGTTAGCAGCAGTGGTGTTCACCTTGAAGATGTGGCGACAATATATGATCGGCGAACATTTTACAGTCTACTCAGATCACAAGAGACTTTGTTATATACTCTCTCAGAAGAACCTGAACTTGAGACACGGACGTTGTCTTGATTTCCTATAGGACTATGAATTCATGATATTATATACTCCTTGGAAGTGTAACGTTGTAGTAGATGCACTTAGTATCAGATCTGGTATAAAGCTACTAGGTGAGGCGACAAAGAAGCTGGTCGCTTTGCAGATATCGTTTTTGGATCGGGATGGAGTAGTTTTTCATTATTCTATTACAGTCATTCCCCCACTTCTTCGTCGAGTCAGGGAGGCGCAGTGTGGAGACACTGACTACGAGACACAATGTGCTCATATATCCACAAGATAGACACCTGATGGATTTTATGAATGTGGGGAGCATGTCATCCTCTTTAGAGGATGTACCATGGTACTAGTGTCACTTCAGAAAGAAGTGTCAGGGGAGTTCCACACTTCCCCTCTAGAGATACATCCAAGAGGGGTGAAGATGTACCAGGACCTCCGACGACTGTACTGGTGTCCGGGAATGAAGAAAGAAGTGGCATAGTTTGTCTCTCGGTGCCTCACTTTTCAACAACTGATGGAGGGCATGGGGTAGTCACGGCACGGGCCCTGGGGGACAGGTCGTGACAATTTGGTATCAAAGGAGTTTGGTTCTACCGAAGAACTAGGACTCTGATATTTTCTGTGAAGCAATGGTGTTATGTGTAATGAGTTTGGTTTATAGTTCGGGGAGTCTGGTGTTGGTGTGGAAACCGACGTATCCATACACCAGGACCCTGACATCTAATTTCTACCTCAGTGCATGAAAACAATAATTCCGTGTGTGTTTTCAAGAGTTTTTTTTATCTCTTTAGTCAGCTTACCAGGTATAACTATTTGATCGTGGAGCACCTTTTTCTTTTTAGGACGCATCCACAAATAAAGATACCTACTGTTCTGAGAGTAGTATGCACAGATATCCCACTGAGCGATGAGGCCTCAGTGCAGGGCCCTCATCTAGTAGAGGAACCAACGGACGTACTAGCGGTACCATTCCCCATTGGGCCATTGATGCCACCATCCCCAGTAGAAGATGGTGCATGAAACTTGAGCATGTTCCATGAGTTACAGTTCTAGATTCCACCCAGGTTTAGGGGATAGATAGACCCACAGGCAGCTAAAGATTGGTTGGAGGTTGTAGTTAGTGTCTTTCGACTAGTAGGGACACCAGCAGACCACATGGTGATCCTTTCCGCCAGCCTTCTATAGGAAGCAATAGGTAGATGGTGAATCATGATGATCCATGTCCACCACAAGGTGACTCTTCTTTGGGAAGACTTTGAGAGCTTGTTTCGGGCAGAGTTTTTCCCCGTGACTCTTCGCACAGTGCGTATACAGGAGATGCATCATCTACAGTATGGTAGTATGACAGTAACTCAGTACTCAGTAAGTTTTACGAACCTCTCACACTATTACACATATATGGTGTGGGAACCATTCATTAGGACTTGGACCTTCAAGCCGGGGCTCAGGCGGGAGATCAGGGCATCGATGATCTCACTCAGAATCCCGACGCAGGCGAGGGTGTTAGAACGAGCCCTCCTAGTGGAGAGTTTACTTGTAGAGCATTCACCATCAGTGAGACCCACCACCAGTCGATAGGTAGAGGAGTCTTCTGCAGCTGGTAGCAGATATATGTCGTATAAGTCCAAGAGGACCAGAGCTATAGGTGGACGACTGCATGACTCAGAGTTGGTTGTCTGGGGTACCTGAGGCAGAACTAGTCATTCCAGGAGCAGGTAGTGTAACGCATGCGGTGGGCAGGGTCACATGGCTCATGACTATCTGAACCATTGTGCAGATGATCAATGGACAGTCGAGGGACCACCCAGGCAGAGATAGAGGTTCGATCAAGGCGGTCCGCATGGAGTAGGCAGATGTGGCAGAGGAGATGGTCGTGTAGCTTGTGGTGGGATATGATTTGAGATGTTACCACCATCACCACCAAGATATCCACCTCGACCATATGGAGTAGGTGGACAAGAGGAAGCTCAGCTCCATGCAGTTGAGGCCTACGATCACAGCACTCCGGAGATGATATGAGGTACGGTCTGTGTCTATTCTACATTTGATGCAGTACTTATAGAAAAAGGTGCCAGTCATTATTTTATTTTTGTTTCCCTCGTTCGGAGCTCGAAGATTTCTACGGAGCCGTTTGCTCGATCTTTACGTGTAGAGACTCCTATGAGATCAAATTGTATGATTACGCACTGGTGGAGAAAATGTGATCTTACTCTAGGAGGCGAGAGCTTTGGCTGGGATCTCTTAGTAGTGGCGTCGAGGCCTTACAACATTATCTTGGGAATGGAATGGTTATCTATAGTCAATGCTCATATTGACTGTATTAGGCACAAAGTACAGTGTTTCAGCTCAAATGGGATCGGTTTTATCTTCAGCGGTGAGAAGGGAGCCCTTACAGAACAGTATGGACTTACCCGGAAGAGGTTGTAGCCGATTACACATTAGTTGTCTAGCCTTGCCATTATATTGGTTGATGTGGGGAGTCCTATTTTTCTTGTAGTGGTGGAACATTACACAGATGACTTCTCTAATGATGTTCTAGGTCTACCTCCTCACATGGAGGTAGAATTTTACATTGACTTGTACCCCAGGATGACCCTAATATCTACACCAGCATATCAGATGGCTCTCGTGGACCTTCGTGAGCTACGTGTACAGATAGAGGACTTTTAGGGGAAGTGGTTCATTAGGAAAACAAATTCTCCCTAGGTAGCCCAAATTTTTTTCTCCATGAAGGCGAATGAGACTTTGAGGCTTTGTGTTTACTATCGGCGCCTAAATCAGGTGACTGTGAAGAACAAGTAACCACTCTCGAGGATTGACGACCTCATTGAATAGCTAAAGGGTGAACGATGGTTCTCAATGAAAGTCCTCAGATCAGGCTATCACCAACTCAAAGTACGATACATGGATGTGAAGAAGACATAATTCAGATATCAGTATGGCCACTACGAGTTCTTGGTTATGTCATTCGGTGTAACCAATTCTCTAGTAGTGTTCATTGGACTCATAAACAGAATATTTCATCCATACCTTGAACAATGTGTAGTAGTATTCATCGACAATATACTAATCTACTTGACTACTGAGGAGGAGCATGCCTACCAATTGTAGGTAGTACTGGACACACTCTGAGAGCACCAGCTTTATGGTAAGCTCTCGAAGTTCCAGTTCTGGATCCGAGTGGTTCACTTTTTGGGACATGTCATATCAGAGGCTGGAGTTGCAGTGGATCTAGTGAGTATTGAGACAGTACTTTCCTGGGAGCCACCCAAGTGTGTGATGGAGGAACAGAGTTTCCTGGGATTGGTTGGATACTACCAGAGTTTTGTGTTAGATTTCTCCATAGTTGCAGCACCACTATCAGCCTTGACGAAGAAGGGACAACCCTTCTTGTGGTCGGAGAAATGCCAGCAGAGTTTTCAGGAGCTGAGGCAGAGGGTGACTAGTGCCCCCATCATGATGCTTCCAGAGGATGGAGTAGGGTATGTAGTCTAATACTATGCATCTGGGACCGGGCTCGGATGTGTCCTGATGTAGGAGCGAGCAGTGACCGCATATGGTCCTCGATAGCTGAGACAACATGAGCAGAAATACACTACCCATAACATGGAGTTTGCAGCAGTGGTCTTCGCCTTGAAGATGTGGCGACACTATATGATGGGCGAATGTTGTACAGTCTACTCGAATCACAAGATTCTCTGGTGTATCTTCTCTCAAAAGGACCTGAACCTCAGATAGTGACATTGGATTGAGTTCCTATAGGACTATGAATTCGACAAAGTCTATACTCATGAGAAGGGGAATGTCGTAGCAGATGCACTCAGCAGTAGATCTGGTATACTGCTGCTTGGTGAGGCGATGGAGCAGCAAGCCGCTTTGCAGATATCCATTGTGGATCAAGATGGATCAGTTTTTCATTAGTCTCTTACAGCCACTCCCCTACTTCTTCAGCGAGTCAGGGAGGTGCAATGTGAATACACTGACTGTGAGAAACAACGTGCTCATATATCCAAAGGATAGGCACCTCATGGATTTTCTATAGGTGGGGAGCATGTCATTCTCTTCAGAGGACGTACCATGGTACCAGTGTAACTTTAGGAGGAAGTGTTGAAGGAGTTCCACACTTCCCCTCTAGGGGTACATCCAGGAGTGATGAAGATGTACTAGGACCTTCGATGACAACACTGGTGGTTGAGAATGAATAAATCAATGGTAGAGTTTTTCTCTATTTGGGTGATAATCGACCGACTCACCAAGTCGCCCCAATTCCTACCGATCAGAGAGCTGGGTTCAGTAGAGATCTTTGGATGCCTCTATATGCTTGAGATTGTGCAGTTACATAGAGTACCCTCTAATATTTTCTCTAATTGTGATGCATGTTTTACTTCCATGCTATTGAAGGGGTTGTAGGAGGCTTTCGGGATGCACCTTTATTTGAGCACCACCTTCCATCCTCAGACGGTTATCCAGACTGAGCGGACCATTTATACTCTCAAGGACATGTTAAGTGCTTGATTCCATGACTTCAGTCTTAGTTGGGAGGATCAATTTCCTTTGATGTAGTTTTCATACAACAAAAGTTTTCACTCCACCATTGGGAAAGATCCTTTTGAGGCGTTGTATGGGAAACCTTGCAGATCACCTTTGTGCTGGACTGACCCAGGGGAGTCAGCACTGGTAGGACCATAGATGGTACGGGCTACCACAGAGAAGGTGCAGATCATCCAAGAGTGGATTAAGACTGCACGGAGTAGGCAGAAGTAATTTGTTGAATACCAATAGAGACCTTTGGAGTTTGAGGATGGCGACCACATCTTTATATGGGTCTCACCTGGATGAGGTTTGAGGATATTCGGCCGAGGTGGAAAGTTATCTCTGAGGTTCATCGGACCACTTCAGGTCCTCATTAGAGTTGGAGAGGTGACTTACAGCTTATCACTTCCCCCTCATTTTCACCGGGTGCATGATGTCTATCATGTATCCTAGCTGAGGAGATACGTGCACTACCCTTCTCACATCATTGACCACAACGAGATGGAAATTGATGATGAGGCGAGTTTTATGGAGGTTTGAGAAGAGATTTAGGATCGACATGAGTGGGTCCATCATGGGTTGTAGATACCTCTGGTGCACGTTCGCTGGTAGCATGGGAACCTCTAGGACAACACATAAGAGCACGAGCCTCAGATGTGTGCTCATTACCCCCACTTGTTTTAATAGTTTGAGTTATGGCTTACAGGGATGCAAAGCTATGAGTTGGGAGGAATGTAAAGACCCGAAAATTCCATGTAATTTTTTTTAATTAAATAGGAATTTTACGAGTCCACTAAAATTGAAGGTGCGTGATTCCAAGGCCCAGAGTGCCCAGAATGAATTTCTGAACTTTATTTCTGGTACGTTCAGTAAACATGTTAGAGGGATTTTCTAACTTTTGAACTGGTCCTCGGAATTGAAATCCAAGAGCACCACTGAACTCGTAGCACCGATTTTCGTTTAAGGAGACCTTCACATTGACCTCAGTATGTCAAGGGTGGAATATAGCTTTTCACATATTCATGAAAGAAAAAAATAAAAATAAAATTGTGTTACATTTTATTTTTATTTTTCTTTTGAAACTCCCATGTGGATATTTCACAGGTGGGAACCACCTGAACTAAAACCTCCCATAAGAGTTTATGGAGGTGGGGACCACCGAGCCTAAACCTCCCATGAGAGGTTACGGTGATGGGGACCACACGAGGCTATACCCATTGAACTCCCTCTTATGTGTGGGGAAGCCTCTTAAGCTTCTCCCTCTTTAATGGTGCACCCCCCCTTTTAATTAATTTTCTACATACATCATCAATTAATTAAGTGGAACCAACTTATTTTATGTCTACAATTAAATTTTGGAAACATATCATTTTGGCTACTTTGCAATTTGGTGGAATTGGGAGAGGGTAAATATTTGCAGGATTACACTTCTTTAACAAAGACCTTACTCCAATGATGAACACTCCACCAATAAAGAACGCCGACTTCGACTTCGTCCTTAAGACATCCTCCGATGTGGGACATCTTCAATTGATGACTGTTCTTTCCACCTCGATGACGTCAACTAACAAATGAGGAAGGGTTTTAGTTGTGTATGATTTTATATTCCCACGTTATTTCCTTCTAAAATAATGAATACTGATCAACTCTCTTTAACTATTTGATCCACGAATGTTTTCTTTTGCGGGATTGGGAATAGTGATTGACGAAGGTTGTGGGGATTGATGTTCCTAAATATCTTTCATACACATTCTGAATTCAAAAAATTGTGAACCACTTGGTACCGCTCTAATGTGGTGAGTGTGGGCCAAAAAAACACGGCCCGACCTCTCTGTAAATCTTGTGATTACTTGGTGATTCCTGAAACAGAGGAAGACGGCAAATGGATCAGGTTTTTGGGCATCAATGGGGCAAGAGAATGGTGTTCGGTACCACCAGTGTCCATGAAAAAGGGGATGTCTCCCAGTGCCGACCTACAGCAACTACCATCTCGTGGCCACCGCCGCCCCGCAGCCCTACCGCGCAACCCGCTGCCCCACTGCCCTGCCCCACAGCTCTACCATCTGCGCACCTCGTGGTCGCGATGCGCCGCCCCGCGGCTTTGTCTACCTGTGGCCTGCCGCGCCGCCCCACGGCCTCGCCAACCTGCGGTTGCGCCGCCCTCATGGCCCCGCTGCCTCGCGCTGCCCTCCTGACATCTATTTCCCTCCATGGCCTCACGGCAACCTGTGACCCCCGTGGCCACCGTGTAGTCCTTGCGGCCTGCCGGACTGCCCATCGGTCCGGGTCGACCCAGGCCGGGTCGGACCAGACCCGGACCCACTTAGACCCATTTATGCTTTTTCGTCCATTACTTTGGCACTAGGAGACCGTTTGAAGAACCGTCAATGGCAATGTAAACTCTGGAGCGAGAAAATCCCTTTGAGTATACTGCACTATAGTTTTGGATTAAAATGGGGTATAGTAGTGTTGGATAGAGCATGAATCCAACCGGGCCCCGTGACAAAAAGGGTAATAACTCGCAGACCGGGCATCCGATTGATGCACCATTTATTGAGTTGAGACCCCTATGACGTGGGGGTCATTTAAGATACTTCTACGTGAGACTTTGTGGTAGTTGGAGTATCGACTAGGGGCTTGTGGATCAGATCCTCCTAGAGACAAGCGGGCATAGTGCGAGAACCAAGTAGTTTGTTGTGACGTGAAAAATGAATAGCAATCATGTGTTTGTCAGCACCGAGAGATCATATGTGGGTCTGCACCGAGCGATCCTGTGTGGGTTAGCACAAAGCAATCATGTGGTGGCCATCACCTTACGATCCTGTTTGGGTCAGCACCGAGAAATCCTATGTGGGTCAGCACTGAGCGATCTTGTGTGGGTCTGCCTCTTAACATAGTAAGATGATTCAGTGGTTACATCTAATCATCTCTACTATTGTACCTAACTTATACCTGGTGTGACCTGAGTCTTTACCTGTGTGGTACTTTCTTTTGTGGTAATTCCTTGGTGGTATTCTTCTTTGTGGCATACCTATGTTGTACTTGCCTTCGTGGTATTCCTTCCTTTGTGGAAATGTTGAGCTTTGGGCTTTTGAGTTAGACTCTGTGTTTTCCACGTGATTTAGACGGGTTTACTTGATAACTTAGGTATATGTATGGGCATATACCTAAGTAGGGTTGACAGTTGAATTCATGCTTTGTGGTTATACTTTGTGGATTTTGAGAGACCTTGAGGGTCTCGGGGTCCCTTCTGAGTAAAGTTATACCTACACATTCACAGGATATGCCTGCACCTAGTTGTGTTTGGTGCAGACGACGGACGTCGCTAACTGAGGATGAGAGTACCGGGACTGGATGGCGCTCGTATGTAGAACATACGGCGTGTCGGAACACAGATGAGACGGGTGGACATAGTGTGATAAGGAGGCAATATGTACCTACCCTTCATGTAGGAACCTCGGAGGACTGCCCAATAGCTTACTTTTTCTCTTTCTTCAGTTGTATTATATTTTGGTTTTACTTGTACCTTTACTTTTGGGCTTGTATATCTGCGTCTTTTACTTTCACCACTCTTTTGGTTATATAGTTTTCTTGTGTTCGTATCTTGTTGTGTCTTTGTTACGTGACTATACATGTTATAAAGGCAATGCCTTCCCAGTTTAAGTGAATACACCTTTCGGTGCTAGTCACCAGCCCCTGGAATAAGGAAGGGCGCTTGGGGTAGTCACGGCATGGTCCCTAGGGGACGAGTTGTGAAAAATTTTATGATAATTTTTGAAATATAAGGATTTTCCTATAAATAAATAAACGTACATATTTTTTTAGGGTTTTATTTTCATTTTTATTTTTTATAATGTAAAATTATAATTTCTATTACTTTAAAATTTTATTTTGTTATATTTTATTTTAAATATTTGAATTATAGTCTTTGAAATGAATTTAATACATATATTCAGTATAAAAATTTTGTTACTTAAAAGGGGAATTTTCTAAAAAAACTAATTACCAATGCGTATTTTCGGTTACATGTTATGTAAAATTCTATGACATCTATTTTTTTTATTTTGAAAAATGGGTTACATATTTGGAATCATCAATTCCAAATTTCTTATATAATATTCTTTTAATATTGATTAATATATATAGAAAATGTAGTATTATTTTTTAACACGGTTTAGGTTAATTGAGGTATTCAATGTTGAAAAATAAAATAATTAGGACTATTAAATGACCCTAACACATGAATTAATTTTATTTCATTAGTCCATTTCTTCCATAACCATCCATTATTTTTTTTATTCCCTTTTTTATTTTTTATGTGATAAGGACCTTTTAAATATTTTATTTAATTAAAAGACACAAAAGTCACACTCTTATTTTTATTAACTGTAATATTTTTAACAATGTGATAAACATAAGATGTGTTATATAATGAATTGTAAATTTAGATTTAATTGGAAATCTGCATCATGGTAATTTATTTTTAATGTTTATTGAATTATATAATGACTGTTGTGCATTACAAGATGTTGAAATAATAATTATTCAATTAATGGAAAAATGATATTAAAAATATTAATGTTTTATAATTCAAAATAATTAAAGTGACCTATGTATTTTATTGGTAAACATGGAATATTATAGAGGTTTTTGAGATTCATAATATAAATCCTCTACTATCATGATGTTATTAAATTCAATAAAAATTAGTAGTTATAAAATTGATAGTAATGATATTTTACAGTGAATAACATTTATTTAAATGATTTAGAATTCATAAAAATCAACGATTTATCCAAATTTATGGTTTATGTTAAATTAAATAAACCATGATTAGTTTATTAGTAATTATTATTATTATTTAATAACATGTATATCCCTCAATATGTTGAAATAATTCATATTATTATAATTGTCTAAAGAGTAAATCATAGGTTAAAACCAAATGGTAATGATAAAAATGAGATCTAAACATTACAAAAAAATATTAGATTAGAGTATATCAGAACCTAATAAACCTATATTTTAATATTTATAATTTGGAGGTATTTTTTCAAAAAAAAAGTTTTTTATATTAAATAAATATAGTATGAAATTTTAAGAGTGCCCCTCCCATCTCTTATAAAAGGCCCATAATTCATCTCTTTTATTAACACATAAAATAACTATTTTAATAAGATAATGTATACCCCAATACATTCATAGAATCTTTCCCCATGATCTAGAGGACATATTCTAGGATGAAAACCAATCATAGTGGTCTTAAGGAGCTAATCAAATGAGACATTCCAAAGATTAAGTATAGTATTAAACTACACGTTGTTGTTTCATATATTCTTCCACATCATTAAAATATTCCTTTGCCATTATAAAATAATAACACTAGTAAATTACATATAATTATATGTTACTATGTTAATTGAATATCCTATATCCATATTCATTATTTATCCTCTATCCAATGGGATTGAATTCACCACTCATGTGTACGGCAGACTATCACCTCACGAACCGATTTAAATCATTTTTTGTCATTGTCTCCAATACTGGTTATAGTAATTTATTAAAAGTATATTTATTATTCTCATGAAATATTTCTAATTGTTAAATTATAATACATCATTTACTTTATTATATTTTTTCAGTGAAAAATGATAACATTGATTGTGTATACATGTGGGATACCACCTACACGAAGCGATGTGATTCATTTTTCATCACCAGATCACATGGATGATAAATATAATTATTTCAAAGAGATAATTTGGTATTTATTATTTTATTTTAATTCATGAAATATAAAATCATAAATACCATCTACATGTACTGATATTTGAATAATTTAAATGTTAGTTATACATATATACAACCTTCCCTCTATCTGATTGTGATGTAGTTCATTTTTCAATTTCATCATTCATGATTGGTTTAAAAATTATGATTTCGGAATAAAAATGAAATTTTTTCATGAGTAATATTTAGTATATTTTTTAATAATAACCTTTATGACTATAGTCAATATACCAAAGTGATTTTGGACTTTTGTCCAGAATCTCATCAAAATGTCTTATGTGAACTTAAATGATTATTTAATTATTTATTACATGGTAAAAAGTTATACAAGAGTAATAATAAAAATGTAAAATTTATATAACTATGTAAATAATTAACATATGTTTTTCATTTAGGAAGATAAAAAATAAATATGATGAGTCATACTAAAGGTACAGATCTTTTGTTTAAAACAAAGTCCACTTTTAATGTTTCCCTTAACACTCTTGACTACTTCCACATAAATATTTCATTAAATTATTTTATTAATGTATTTATATTGATATAAGTGAATTAGAAATGTGATTTTATGTTTATTTCAACTTTAGTTCATATTTTTTCATTATAAATATTTTACTAAATGTTTTAACATCCTTTATAAATAGAAAGAAAAGTAATGTTCTATTTTAATATATATATATATACAATGGATTTTCCTTGCACCATAACCAATATTTTATTTTTTTATTCCATTATAATTTTTTTTATTAAATGAAAGACCATCAAACCTTAGGTTATATTTATTTTTAAAAAGTTATTTATAAATTTAATAGATATATCAATATCTGAAGAAAAAAAATATTATGGGTCTGAAAAACAATTTTATAATGAATGATTTTATGTATTAATTAAGGGTTCTAGGAAATTTTCAGAGGATATGTAGTTTTTTCAAAAAGAGGGGGTGGGTGATCCACTTATTTTTCAATAATGAATTAATTATGGGTATAGAGTTAATGGATTATATTTCTCTAAAGATATTATAGGAATATAATGTTATGGTTATCGAAAAAATAATAGTGATCACTGTTTAATGGGTAAATAAAATTTTTAAATCAGTTATAACCATTATGGTTCTTATATGTGTAATTAATAGTGATAATAAATTGATTCCTCATGTAAACTTCATGATTTATTAAAGATTACTATGATTTTTTATGGAAGAATTATTATTTAGAAGTTAAAGGATAGTATATGTCACTTCATAAGTTTGAAATGTATAACTTTAGGAACATGTAATTTAAAATTTTTCATTATTTAAAATATAAAATTAATATTTTTAATTATTCTTTATTAATTATTAATAAATTTATTATGAAAATATTTGGGAAATAAAAGATATTTATTGGGTAAGAATATGTTTATTTTCAAAAATGAAAAATATTAAAGGAATGAAATGAGTAAAATTCTATTATTTACATCCCATAATAATATTTTTGTTATCATACCACATTTTAAAATTGTTTTCATAGGGTTTAAGTATTTTTAAGTGAAAATAAGTTGACAATTCAAAATTCATGATTATTTTCTAGGAAAATAAATAATGTTTAGTTTTAAAATATTTATATGAGTGGTGTAAATTTTGATATATATGTCTTTCTTATAAATGAATTATAAATTAAATATATAAAACTATAATCTAATTATCTATTTAAGAATGAATTAAATTTAATTATTTTAAAAAATTAATAGATAATGTAATTTTCAATGCGAGGAAGTTACATGAATTGGAATTTCAAAACTACATTGATGATTCTATTGAAAAAAAATTATTAAAAAAGTTATTAATAATAATTTTACATTTAATTAATACAAATAAAATGATGTTTAATAAGATGAGACATAGATATAATTTTTCTTAAAACACTATTTAGAGAATTTGTCTAAATTATTTTCAAACATGAATAAGAGATTAAAATGTTGAGGAAATAATATCCATCATTAACCAATCCATATTTAGTTCTTCAAAAAAGAGTAAAGGTTAATAAAAGAAATTATATATTTAAAGAAGTTACATATTTTTGATAAAAGAAAAAAATAAAGCATAAAGAAAAGAAAGATGATAAGGATAAATACATTGAGCTTGGTAAAAAGTTAGTATTAACGTTCAGAAATGAATAAAAAACATCTGAATCCCGATTTGAGATGTTGGATAATTTTTTTAACAAGTTTAAAACTCATAAGGGTCAACAAAAATCATCCTCATAGGATGAAAACAAGTTTTAATATGTTTAGAATAATAAAATCAGGATTAATAATATTACCCAATCCTTTTACACATATTATTAAATGATTTTCAACATAGAAATCAATTAATTTCAACCCAAATATAGTTAGGCCTAATTCCTTTATAATACTAGGTTCATAAAACATCTAATTGATAAATAAGATTCATTATATTATATTTTATAAAGAGAGATAGTATATTTTGTTCTCATAAAACAAAATAGGATAGCATAGGTAATATATAAAAAATGTTGACATAAAAGATCCAATAATGGAATAAACATGACAATGAAGAGTATCATTTGAGTCAATGACATAACGTGATATGATTAAAGGGATTTTACATGAGTATTAGCGTGGGATCATAACATAAATATCATGGTATAATAAGAACATGAAATCATTATAAATGTGTATGAATCATAAATAATAACATAGAAATATGTCGCGACTAACTACCGAGATGGCATCACATGTTGTAAAATGACTCATAATGGATTAGGATCACTTTTTAATCCCATACATGACGTCTTATGAGACTAAAAAATAACCCAATCCATTTGAGGGATATATGATTTCTAGCCTAAACATAACATTCCATTCATATACATGAATATGTTTTTAATGTATGGAAATCATTCATCACACATAAATATAAAAATTACATATTTAAATAATATGAATTTCATAATCATACCTCATATTATAATTAGTTAGATTTATAAAAAAGTTATTTGAGAAGTGACCATAAGGAACATATTACACCATCAAAGGAATGGAGATCAAGTGAGGTATATGGATAAGATTAATATATTAATAATTTGTAATCCTCAAAAAACATTATATATTTTTCTTGTTAATGAACATAAATAATTTTAAAAATGTTAACAACATTCTAGAATAAAATAAACTTACCACATTGAAAATAAATTTTTGAAAAACTAATAATTTCTCAAATATTATATAAAACATTTAGTTTTATAAAACCATAGAAAAAAATGGAAAATCTTCGAATTATTGATTTTTCATGAATGTGATTAATTCTATACATTCTGTATAAATTCATAAACTATTCCTTTTTACACAAATGTAAAATTGTTAAAATGTCCCTTGTTATGAAAATTAAAATAAAATTCCTTTAAAAAAAATTTAAAATTTGAAACATGGGTAAAATCAAATTTTATAAATAATTTCAATAAATTTAAAATCATTTTTAAACATATATTTACAAAACATGAAAATAGACAAGCATTAGTTTTTACCATAGTGAAATAAAGTTGACTCTTCTTAATAATATTTCCTCATTACCATTAAGTAATAATGATAAAGAAAACAAAAACTATTTATTCAATAGATCATCAATAAATATAGGATAATAATATATATTTTATTTTATTTGTAAGTTATAAAATAATATCATAAAATGGAAAAAAAAACATAAAAAATCATGATTAATATGAGATTGAAGAATAAACCCTTTCTACTTTGGTGACTTTTAAGTCATAACCCCTATTAATGAAGTAAGTCAATTATAACTTTGAAAACAATTAATTATGAAGGATACATACTATAATTTATAAAGGAGAGGTATATAGACTATATAAAATAAATTAGGCTTATAAAATAACAACTATCTCAAATAAAGAATTTTTTATACAAACACCCATATGAAATTCCTATAGTGGAGGTGATAGTTAATAAATGGGATTATTCTGTGTAAAAAAACTAAATACGCACAAATAAAAGTATAAATAAAATATAAATCAACATAATTCCCTTTCACACATATTATTGGCCCAATATATCAATGATATTGGTGTAAATCCCAATGAATGGAAATTGAGTTATGAAATACTTTACCTTGAGAAAGAATTGTCATATGCATTCCTTATCATCCTAAATAAGAAAATTTTCTTAATTATTTAATTACTAAATAAAGTATTTCAACGTTGTTATTATTTTAACGTTATTTTTTACTATGTCACATTCAATTACTTATCTGATTAATTTCTTGTCAAGAATTTTTATGATAAACAACTTGTATGCCCAAAATCACATTGGTATGATAACTAAGATCAAATAGATTTTTATTTAATCTTAAATATAATCGTCCAAATGAAATAATTATCATTTTTATACATAAAATATACTTCAAAAACCTTTCATTTTGTTTATTTTTTAAAAATTATATACATTACAATCACAGAGACAATGAGTCTTACGTACGCAAGATTAACGTTTCCATTTGTCAATAATCATGTTTGATAGAAGGTAACTGTTATTTTATCTTTAAAATATATTAATTATATATTTAATATCATATTATATCTTTATATAAATTTACATATAAACTCTATGTGATGCGATAATAATAAAAAATCACATCATTTCATGAGGCGGTAGTTTTGCATACACATGAACGTCGTTATCATTTATTCATTGGATGGTATAGTTGAAAATTATATGATATAATAATTTCATTGAACAATTAATATTTCATGAAATTAACATGTAATAATAAAATTATCCTCATAATATTCTATATTATGAATAAGTTTTTGTGAGGTGGTGGTCCTCTGAATACAAGAAATATGTTATCTTGTTTCCTATGGAATGAAAATTAATAAAATATATGTTATATTATAATAAAATAAGAATAAAAATGTAATAAATAAAATTTATAATCGTTTAATACATTATTATATTAATCTGTTATAAGTGGTGATATAAAATGAATTACGTTAGTTTCCTCGGTGGAAGTCCACTGTACACACGATCAATATATTTGTTTCCCATTGGAGGTAGGTGGAGATGGTTTTAATTAATTCACATAAAATAAATACACCTTAGTGTGTTAAATATACTATGGATATGACATAAAAAAGGTCTAATAATATTTTGAGGATGAGGAAGTAGAAATAAAATAAAACACAAAGGTAAGAACGCTACCTCTTCTTCAAGTAAATCTATTAGATTTGCAAGAAAAGGTATATAGGTTGGATTTATGATCAGAAAAAGGACTATATGATGTTTTTATGGATATAATGAATGTAATTTGGTAGTTATTTTCTGAAATAATGGGTTATGGGAATATAAAATAGATGGTATATGGGGTGGCCATTTATAGGTGGGGGAGATAACACATTTAAAATTTTTAAAATGGAATAATTGAACCCTTAATGTTCACATTATGAAAGGCATAAAATGGACCATTTTGTAACCTTATAATGTATATGGTTTATATATGACCCTAAAATAGGAATTATAATATTTTGGATCATTTAAACCATTATCTTTTTAGTTTTACCCATTAGTAAACTGGTTTTATCTTAACTGCATTAAATAGATCTTATTGTTCTCACTATCCATTATGGTGAGAAATTAAGATGAAAATATAATATCATTTAAATTATTCTATATTAAAATATTAAATAAATTTTTCTTAACTCATATCATATATGTTTCATAATTTACTTTAAAAATAAACCAACAGTTGTATCAAAAAAATGGGTTTCAATAAATTAATTTTTAGGGAAAAGATGATCTCATATTAAATATATAACAAGTAATAATAATTAAATGAATTAGAATTTATATTTATAGATATATAATATATACACTTCATTTAAATCAATCCAAATTCTGGGTTATTTTAATTACTTATAATAGAGAAAAAAATTTAATTTAATATTTTTTTAAAAAAATCTTTTAAATACATACAAACAAACATAAACTGATATCAAATATAAATTTTTATTTAATAAAACTAAGTAATTATTATTTTAAATTTTAATAAAAATACATTATTAATGTGTCTTAATATATTTAAATGAATGGAATATTTAGAAAACATTATTTTTAACTCTTCACTGAAAAAGTAATATTTTATAATAAATCATAAAAAAAATCCCCTATTGTAAATATTGATATACTGATTTGAAATTGAATTCCATTTTATGAAATCAATTTTCTAAAAATGAAAAAAAACTATTTAAATTATTTTCTCATATAAAGTAGTTGAAATTCCTATTTTTATGAAAACATATTTTCATTAAATTAAATTACTTTGTTTAAAATTAGATAATTAGTTACAAATCCTTTATAAATAATTTTATATTGTGTAGGTCCTTGATATAAATTTAATAAATTAAATATTAATATTCAATAATATCATTTTAATAGATAGATTATAGTAGTTTTATTTAAATAATAATGTTAATAGTATATTGCAGTTCGTTAAAACAAGGTATTTTGTGTTGTGAAAGCTATCGATGAAATTTAATTCAATTAAAAAATATAGTAAACTTTCAGGCTGTTACATTCTCTTCTAGTCTTGGTGTTTCATTTTATATATGGTATTTACATTTATGTTATTTTTTTAAAATAATGAGACATTACAATATACCCCCTTAAATAATTTTCATCCTCATAATTAAATTTTGATTACGGTAATTAAAGGTATCAAATTTTAAAAATACAATTATTATTAAACCAAATATTAAAAAAAATATAATGTTATTAGGAAAGATTATGTCAAAACATTATATCTCAGTTGATCCATAAAAGGTAAAATCTATTATGAAATGGGAGCAACTATGAAATGTTTTCTATATACATATATTCTTGTGGTTATATGGTTATTATCACCGATTTATAATGGATTTCTCTTTGTTGGATTCTTTGATGGCCTATCTGACTCAGAAAGGAGTAAATTATGATTAGGATGAGAAATCTCAGAGTTATTTTGTTTATCTAAAATGTATTTTGTTGATTATTCTAGTATTAAAACATCTAGAGGCCGACCAGGGATATGTGGCCTTATCTAAGGCATCAAGTTCAGGTTTAGGATGTGTTCTTATGTAGGGAGATCATGTTGTGGATTATAGATCTTGACCACTTATTCCACAATTTAAGAATTACCAGACCCACAGACCTTAACTCACAACAATAATGCATGAACTGAAATGTTTATGGCGTCTAAGAGGCACTAAAATCTTAGGTACATTTGAGTATAGCATTCCATCAATAGTTTGATGGATAGAAAAATAGAGGTATACATATTCAAGAGGAAATTCTGCATACCTACATCCTTGACTTCGGTGGTTCTTCAGATGATCGTTTAGGGATTATTATGTTTTTTATATAATAATAGTTAACAGTTTTCAATCATAATGTGTCCATTTGGTCAATTTTTTAGTCGGCCTTGTAAATATTCATTATGTTGTGTGCAGAATGGTGAAAGTTAATTCATTGTATAAGGAATAGATCAAGAGAGTACAGGATAGATTCAATTGATTCATCAGTGAATTTTTATGATATAGAGCAGGTATAAGTCTTGTGTGGATCAGTATCGTAAATAGTTGTAATTTTCAATTGGTGACTATGTGTTCTTGAAAGTGCCACAAATTTTGGGACACCAATATCATGGGAGGTAGGGAAAACATGCTCATTATTTTATGATCCATATTGAGGTTTTTGAGAAAATGGGGAAAGTGTCATTTTATATATCTCTTTTTCCATAGTTAAAATCAATACATATCATGTTCCATGTATCAAATCCGTGGAAATATATTTCTGATCCATAAAATGTTCTATGCTAGAGTGATCTTGATATTGAGCCGAATTTATTGTTGACTGAGCATCCTGTTTAGATATTTGCTTCTAAAAGAATAGTACTTCATGGGAGGAAGATTATTCTGGTTCAAATGATAACGTATCATGATTATTATACGGACATTAGCAATGATGTTATAGAAATTTCCTCGTATTTTTGGCATGGAGACTCTTGACAAGATTTATAGGGGCATAATGTTTAAATAATAGATATTTTTTAACACCCTATTATAGTTTTCAGGTAATCAACTGCCCCTCTTTTTGTTTATTCGTTAATTTGGGTTTGTCTCTGTTGGTTTTGGGAGAAAATTGGAAAATTTTGGAATTTTATGGGCAGTGCATGGGTAGCACATGGTTTTCCCAAAACATGCTCCCACCTAGGGTAACTATGAAAATGTAGAAAGTGGGGGATTTCATGTTTGTCTCTCATTGTTATAACCCATGCTCCCGCGTAGTATAATCGGTGCACCCCATTATAGGTTCATTTGATTACCGAACATTGTTTGGAAAATTGTGTGGCCTTCCCCGCTATCCATGAAGAATATAATTTTTAATTCTGAAAAACTATTCGAAATTTCCAAAAACCACTTTTCATTTCCCTTTCATCCTCAAATCCTCTTGAAATTATTTTCTGTTTCAGAATATATCTCAATGTCCCATTTTTTATCATCCAATCTTTTTCTATGGTAGATTAAGACTCGAACATATTTCATTTATTCCTCCCTCTGAAGAGTTCTTCTCTTATTCTATGTATCACGTTCTCTTCTTCTCTAGTCCTTAGGGTTTGTTAAATCATCTTGTTATTGAGTGATCTAAACACCCTTATCAAAGAACATGGATATAAGTTTGATTATTTAATCTCCATTGTCATTATTCTTTTTCATATTTTCTTATTGCAGGTGTTTTGTTACGTGATCTGGTGATCTAAGGTACGTGGTTCCATAAAATTTGGCCAACTAATTTAACCTTTATATTGTTAATTGTTTAATTCAATTAAATTTTGAAAACATATTTTAGTGTTAATTTAGATTTTAAATTTATTTTCATTGTATTTTTCAGAAAACCCTCATCTCCAATGGAATTCAAATTTGAGGAGTAATTTGAAATTAATGGAATTTGAATAAATTGACTTATAAAGCTGATTTGAAATTGATATTTGAAAAATTATGATTAATTTTATTTATAAGAACCATGGATTTATTTTATCCCAAAAAGTAATGAATTAATTAAAACCCTATGTTTTTTTAAAATATAAATTGGCATGATGAAATTGTAAATGGGGAAATTTAATTTAAACAGATTTGAAATAAATTTTCCATTGATTATCGTTTTTTGATAACATGAAATCCAATATAGTTGGAGATTTATTTTGGAAAAAAATGGTTTAATGAAAATTCTCAAGTAAGGGACTGAAACTATACAACTCTATAAAAAACTGAACCTTGAAAAATATTATCCTTATTTAGATATTTATGAGTCCTCTCTGAACACTATTAGAGGAAAATGTGTGTGAATTTTCTATTATCACTATATGAGTGTATGAGGAACCCTTTACCTATAACTTTTATACCTTATAAAATATGAACAAGATTCACCTTTGTGAATTATTTTTATATACATTTCATTATTTGTAAAATTGATTTACATATGTCCTGTTAATTTATATAAACTATTTAATATGAAATGTTTATTCAGTTATTGATTGAAATTTTTCTATCAATTGAAATAAGAAGAATGATTATTTTAAATATGCTCTTATACTACCATTCCATTTTTAATTAAAATTTAATTATTTATATTGTTAAATTTCATGGCACGTTATTGTGGAAAAAATGTTGGGACCCTACAAGGCATTTTTAACACACCCTACATTTTCCTTCAAGAGTTTTAATATTTCATTACTCTATATTTTATCAAGGGGAATGAACCAAGTGGAAGTGTTGGTTGTTGATAATCTGAACTTGTAGTTTATTGTCCATTAATATATGGGTTGTTATCATGTATTTTTTGTACTTTGGTATTGTTCTTTTTGGTTTTTGTTCTAGAAAATTATGCAATCATGTATTTTTCTACATATATAGGTTTTTTTCATACTTAATTGTTTATGTATCATTATTTATATAGAAAAATTTTCCATTATTTATGTTGAATGATTCCAGGTTCTCTCCACCAACCCATGGGGCTCAGGAACGCCCTTCGGGCCATGTCAATGTCATATCGTGTATTAGGGTACTGGGGTATCTAGGCCATTTTTTGAAACCATACCATGGATTTATCCTATGGTTAATTCCATGATAGATTGGATTACAAAAATTTATAAGGGTATGTGTGGAACTCAATAAAACATTACACTAGGTGATGTTGGATCGTGTAATGTTTATAAAGAAATGATTTTAAAACAATAACATATAATATATTTTTTTGGGAATTGATACATGCATTATAAAATTTATAAAATGACACTTAAATCATATTATTTTAATGTGGAAAAATATATTTTTTCATGGATACCATTTATAAAAAATTTTATATCACTTTTTGAGATTTTATAATTTCATAATTCTCATCAAATTTTATACCATATTAAATATTTATTCAAAAATTAAATTATCTCAAAAAAATTATATAAAATTCACAGTTGATTAATTTCAACATGATGATTCCAAAATAATTTTTATTTTATCCATATAAATTTCTAAAATTTTATTTTTCACTTTTAAAATATGAATCAACATTTTTTACGAAATCAACAGTTTTTTAACAATAATAGTGGTCATACCATTATAAAAAATCATATTTAACTTCATAAAATTTTTTATCATCATTTATATTTTAATAAATTATATAATTTTATATTTAAATTAAATAACATATAATATTAAAATTCATGAATTCATCAAAAATGAATACCTAAATTGAAATTCCGTATTACAAAAATACAATTTCAGTTTTATCATATCAAAATGAAAATCATTTATAATATAAAAACAATAAGAATTTAATATAACCATTATTTGGTTGAAATAAAAACATACATATACATATTATTATTCTGTGAATTTATAACACATCATTACACCAGGAAACATGAAAATGGTATGGTGCACAATGGTGAGATTTTCATGAGGTGATTTGGAGTACATTGTATTGGTCAATATATTGATGATCTGGGGATTCTACAATATATGGTTTCACTCATGATTTATTTACTAGATCATGTCTTGGTCATGGTCATGGGAAAACACAATTGATGATATCTTCAATTGATCTTGTAATAAATGGGCTCTATATGGTATGATCCTATTAGCTGAGGATATAACGTCTATTGCCTTTTCCAATTGGATTTATCAACCCCCTAAATTTATCCAATTAATAAGATCACTATTCATTGACTATATTATAATTTTGTAGGATTTCAAATGTAATTTAAAATATGATCGATTATAATATTAAAAAAACTAATTACTGTATAATTTTTTATAGGCATGATACATAATTGGGCTGTTAATTCAATTATGACGAATTTTTTAATTATACATGTTCAAGTTGGTAATTTTAGGGTTTGTCCATAGAGTGCACCATATGGAGGAGGATAAAATTAACAATGAGAAAAGAAAAAAGGAATAAGTGGCAGAGGAAAAACCATTACTAGTGAAGATCACACCAGAAATATGAAGGGAAATCAGTGTGTAGTGGCAGCAAGAGGGGTGGATTTGGTGCATGAGTGAGCCCGCTGGTGGTTGGTTCTAGAAAAACGGGATATGTATTGATATAATATAATAATAATAACAATAATTATTATAAAAATAATACTATTATTATTAATAAATATTCTTAGTTTTATATTTAAATTTATTTATTTTTATTTTTTAAAAAGATATGACCGGACACACGGTATTCTAGGAAATTTTCCAATATTGTGACACATCAATATTAGAGGGAGTGGAGGCGGCATGGTTTGTGGGGCCTAGTGAATAGTAATACACCTGACTATGTAGCCTAGATAGAGCCATAATTTGGGCCCAACAATTTTACCTAGGTAAGCGCATGGTTTTCGTTAAACATGCACCAACCATGCGCCACCATCAGATCTTCCAAAATTTCCCCCTTAATAGGAAAATTCAAGGTAAAAACATAAAATAAAAACATGTCAACAAAGTAAAATCATAGATAAGTGTTAGGTAAAGGTGAAATAATTCTCCCCATAATGAAGCTTTCCTCCCCTAAGAATACCTAAGAGATTTATTTGATCACGATGCAAGGGAAACAAAAAATACATTAGAAGGTGTAATATAAAAATGGAATACCAATGAAGTGGATAATGAGACCAAATGATTAGAATCAAAGGATGAAAGGACAATAACACGTAACTCTCCTTTTGAAGCACCACTCAATATGGAACACCTAAACCCCGAACAGTGATGTCACAGAATGATGTCATCATGGTCTATATAGGGTCTTCATGAGAATCCATCTCATGACCCACTAATGAGGCCGAATAAATACATGACCATTGTTAGGAAAAGTGGAAAAAATATCACAATGCAAAAAAGTCAAAATTTCCCATTAAGAAACACAAGAAAAAGAAGACTATTCTACTATGAGATTTTTCTATGGTTGTCTCCACACCATTTAAAAACGAACTAGCAAAGACCACCACTAAACATAAATATCCCCCCAATGAAAAAGACTAAAACCAATGGCATGACTGAACTAGGATTCTTAATTTATATAAAAGAAAAAATCTGAAAACTACAATCATCCCCTAATGCAGCCAACAAAATTATAAGGACCCGACCTTCAAACATTACATAATCTTGAATTAAATGAATAATTCACATTGAGGATCTTTTCAGGTTTAGAGTTTTAGGAAATTAGGACATTACTATTACATCTCAAACGATTATAAAGAAGACACTTCTACTGAGTTTCTATTTATTCATAAAATAAAAACACTTAAAAAAGAAACATGCCTAGTTCCATGTTTTAGATAGCATGTCTTTCCTTGATCCCATCCTTGACTCTATTCATCTTTAAGTCCTGTGGAAAACATTTCAAAAACTTGGGATGAGAGTAAAAAGATCAGTAAGGGATATAAAAAGATTGGAAGAAAATATTAGTCCATGTATACATAAAACTCAATGAAATCATACATTACTCATAAAACATAGCAATTAAAAATACATCTTGAAGTCATAATATTTATGAATAACTCATATACATCATAAATCATAAAGGTACCTTAAGGCATTCATAACATTCTTATGTAGGGAGTAACCCTCATGGTTACGTTTGGAATACCCATCACAGTATAATCCCTAAATCTCTTCAGAGAAACCTTATTTTTTAACTCCTTTTCATTACACAATGCATTGGAGAGCTATCTTAGGCTCACCCACCCTTAGTTTATCACGGAACCACCCGACTTCATAAACAATTCCCAAGAACCATAACATAATCGTATAACATAAAACATGCATAAAAGAAACATAACATTTCCAAATTTAAATCACAAAATATCAATACAACACATTTATAAAATCAAAAAATTATCAAAACCACATTCAATACCTAAATAAAAGAAAATTAAAACATGCTATTTAATTTTCATTGAAAAAAAGTTATGGCTTGTAGAGGAAGCCAAAACCCAAATAATGGTCACGGTGGAGGAGAAGTCGTTATCGCTGCATACATGAGACAAAAACATTCTTTTTGTCATTTATTAAAACACTTCGTGTAAAAATATTCCTTTTGAATGAAATTAAAATTAAAAAGGGTTTATTATAAAGTGAATAAAATAAGGTCATATATAAATCGAATTATGCCTCAAGGAAAAGATATTTGAGACGAAGTCCCTTACAAAGATGGTATCCTTATATTAAGGATAAATCAATTAGGTAATTATGTGTGACAAATATAAATACACCGAATATAAGTGGATATTAAGTGTAAAACAATCAAATTACATTCATACATATTCATAGCATGACATAATCAAGAAGTAGAGGTTTAACCCAAAGAATTGAAATTGGGTAAAGAAGTTCCCTTACAGAAATTTGACAGCCTAACAGCGTCACTTTAAAATTCATAAAATGAGTTGATGAGAGATAAAAAGATTATACCATCACTTAGAAATAAAATTTATAGAAATAAGGATATAGAAGAACATATCCCAACATAAGAATATGTAAATTAAAAGGCATAAAAAAAGAAGTCTTTTAAAAAGAGGGTGAATGGTTCCCTTATCTATTTGGGTAACATTTGAAACATACACCCCATGAAAGAAGTGTAATACAATGAACAGGTAAATACCCATAAATAAAAGTATATTACACAAATAATACAATCATGGGAAGTAAAGACACCACAGAAGAGTAAATAGTTGTAAATGTAGCATTAATCTCACGAGAATTAAAGTGAGATGAAAACCCACTTACCTCACTGTAATCAATCGAGTCGTATGACCAAAAGATAATAACCACCAAATTACTTATAGAACACCATGAACATAAATATAATCATGATAATATATATCAATTTTCAGTACACAATACACCACATGCAATAAATAAGGGGAGAACAATGGAAATCTCAGGGAATTAAAAGTGATATAAGAAATCCCCTTACAACGTGTCCGACTTGACTCGCTCATATGTTCCTTGTGCTTCATGAATGATAAAGTTAAGTTAATTTATACTTTATTAAGAAACTTTTTAAAGTTTATTATTTCTTTTATATCCCTTATTACCATGTTATAAACATTATGTAATCATTTAAGTTAATAACGGTCGTTTTGTCAATATTTGGTACTTAAGTCAAAAGTGAACATATATTTACATGTTGTTCATGTAGTAAAATATTCATTATCTCTAGAATTATATTCATGATTTATATATAATATATATCATATATATCCAGTATATATATGTATTTATACCAGTACATAACATTTGAAAGTAAGAAATGAAATGCACCGTTCATGGAGACGGTAAGCAGTACGTATGCATGAACGCTACTTTCATTTCTATTTCACCTTTTATGGAATGAAAACATTATGATATAAAGGTCTATTATAATTCCAGTATAATATCATATAAATATAATTAACTACATCCTTTATACATCCCACATAAGGAATTAACGATTCAAATCACTTTGAGGGGGCAGTAGTCCGCACTTCCTAAAATGAAATTATCGCATTTACCCATTATGGAAACTATAAAGGTATGAAAAATACAGAAGATTAAGGAAAAAATAAACCTAATTTATATCATATATAAATATAGTGACATCTTGAGGGACACCATGATAGGTGGTGGTAGGAGAAGATTGACCAATCATCATTTCGTGAGGCTGTAATTCGCTATCCACGGAAACAGTATGTTCTTTGACCATTAGATGGAGGTGTGTATAAGTGTAGGTAGAATAATTATCATAACAACATACTATTATATTTAGGATTCTGTATTTATTATGGTATAAAATAATAAGAAGATAGTGGTGAGTGAAGAAGGGAAAAAAAGAAAGAAACTCAAGAGAAGACATTACCTCTCAATCGGGTAACTCTTTTTGATTTGAGCCAAATGCTTCCTCGGAAAGACTTCTGCCCAAAGTGAGGCTTATATGAGTAAGATAAGGATGTGGAGAGATAATATTAGAATTGTTTGGATGAGGCACGGGATTTAGAGGTTTGGGTAATGGGGTAGAGGTGGGGACCTTTTATAAGAGGGAGGAGGGTCAGTTTTGGAAAGTTTTGAAATGTTACTTTATTATAAAATGATTTTAGGATTTTAAATGGCCCACAATGATATATTTTGAGTATAAGGTGATAAGAGTTAGAAATAAACCCATCCAATGGGTTTTCGATAATTGTAAGTCCAATATTTTACCTTATATTTTCATTTTATTTAAATCGTTCATTAAGGAGGTAATCACTGCATCATCATGGTGTCATAAATAAATTTATTCCTTTAATATCTAAAAATGAAAAAAATACCATGATGTATGATATATTTATAGATTTCCAATTACTATTTATAGTACAATATATCATTTATGTAAATAAAATTAAATTTTCTTACTTAGGATATACAAACCTTTGTTATATTTCACTTCATTTAAAAAATATTGTCATAAATGTCACTATCACACCCATGTGACTTAATGGGACCTCAAGTTTGGTAAAAAGCTTCCCATTGTCGGCCATGACTCAAATAATATCATTAAGACAAATGGATGGGTAATTTTATATTATTAAGATAATATTTTATTACCCTTAACTACCCGATAACTAATTAATCATGATAATTAAAGATAATTGTCGTTGTTACTATTCATAATTTCCAAAAAAATATTAATAACATAATTTTGACCTTATGATTCCAAATATGGAATCAATTTTGTCAAATTCAAAACACAGAAATTTCAGTAATTAATTTGAAAATATTTCCCATTGTCAAAACCAAAGACGGTTTTTTAAGAAGTAAAATCTATCAAAAGATTGATTTGTTTTTACATCGAATTTAAAAGTGAAATTACGTACAATGACCAAAATTGTATTAAATGATAAATAAATAATTAAATAACACCATAAAACCAAGTAAAATGACAATATAAATATATAAATAAATTGGATGAAAAGGCAGTTTTGAATTAAAATGTTGTCTTTTTCACTATTCATTATAAAATGAACATTATCAGAAAAAGACCAAAAAAATAACCCTAAACTATATTTGATATTACAAATTCAAAAATGATGTCCATTTTACCAAATTCAACACATAGAAGTTTCATTAATAAATTATATAGTTAATTCCCACTGTCAAAACAAATAACATGTTTTTAAGAAACAATATCTATCAAAAGATTGACACTTGTTTATGTCCATTTTCAAATTGAAATTAATTATAATGACCACCATTGGATTAAATGGTAAAAATATATTCTAATTAAACTTTAAAACCAATTAAAAATATAATCTAACCATAGAAATAATTTAGATTCAAAGGAGGTTTTGAATTAAAATACAACATTTTCACTATTCATTAAAAAATGAACTTTATCGGAAAAATAAAAAAAATTACAAAAAGTAAATTTTGATGTCCAGATTCTAAATAAGGATTTTATTTTGTGAAAAATAACATATAAAAGTGGAATAAGTATATTTAAAATGGGTTCTCCATCAAAAGGCGTTTAATCGACCTTTTAAAGAATATTAGAATATTTATTCTTAAAATCGAATACTTTTATTATTTTAAGCCTCTAAGATTTTTTGGATAAATGTGAAAATATTTAACAAACATATATAATAATTTTTTAGTTAGTTCTATTCATTACCCCCATTACAACGGTTAGGCGTTAACTACCATATGAAATAATATTATTGTATTATTAGTGTGCGACATAAGATTTCATAGAAACTCCTTATTGTGTATTGGGTACACCATCGAACATAGAATCCACTTTAAAGTAATATTAATATTTCATTCACAAATATTAATAAATATGAAAGTTTTATAGTCTTTATTTACTTGGGATGTTACATCCTTCCCCCCTTTTGGGAGTTGCGTCCTCGCAATTTTAAAATTGGGATCGGGAACTTCATTGAAAGCCCCACATCGGAAAAAGAGTAAATTAAACTATCACATTAAAATAAAGAAAGAAGAGTAAAAAGGTCACCCGGGATAATCCACACTTGGATTCCATGAAAACATGGATATGGAGGAGAAACTAAGTGTTATGTTCTGATGTAGAGTGATAAAAACATTATTAAGATATATTTAACAATAAGAAAACCACAAAATCGTGATGGGTTAAACGGTGTTTGATTCTCCATTAGGAAAAGTTAAAAGACAACATTTTTGGTTTAAGTTACTTTTAATTGAGTAATTTATTTATGAGATGAAATAACGCATAAGTAAACTTACTAGTCATGTAGACTTTCATTCTTTACAATATTTCTAACACAAACTCATATTTTCTCCAAACGATAAGTATATTAGGATGACTTGTTCATATTTAGAGAACTATAATCAACTTCGAGAGAATCACATAATCCACAAAATATGAACTATATATTTCCCATTTATTTAGACCTTAACCAAAACCAAAATTGGTTAGTATGAGATCATATAATCCCCAAAAGGATAATTCTTTAGAAAAAGAAAAGCTACTCTTAATCTCAAAAATTTGTCCAACAATACACAAAGTTCAACAAAGACCATTCAATAAATAGTTATCCATAAAATTATTCAATGTAATCCAAACTAAGATTGAAACCCAAATCTCTATAATATTTAATCACATAGTCTTCCAAGGAAAATCTTAACATTTATCTCTAAATAACATCAGTTACTCTTGAAGTCACATATTGAAAATTAATTAACCTAATCACATATCCTCCATGATAGGTTAATCATTTCCATAGATAACCCAAAATCAACTTATTCTTGATTCATAATATCATCTAACTAAAATGAATTAGTCAAACTAACCAGGGACTTCACGTAGCCCAATGGTAGGCGTCAAATACCAGTCACACTTTGGTTGTGGGTTTGATTCCCGCAGCATCATCTGATGCAACGGGTTGTCACACGGTCTATGTGTTGTCCCTTTTAGAAAAACAATATAATTTTATAACATTCCCAAAAATAGATTCATCAAAAATAACCATAACATATTTTAACCACAAAGGTTATCTAATACTTTCAATTTTCATCCAAAAATGTATTAACCGGTAATTGACTCAAATTCAAGGATCATATAATCCCAAATGGTTCTTTATAACTATATCCATAAAAGATAAGATAATTATTCCTTGAATAAAAGTTTCATATATCAAACATCAGGGTTACACATAATATAAAAATTCTTCTAATGTAATCCCATCATCAAAAGACCCTTAATACTTTTAATCATTTCACCATCCAAAAATCTACCATAACTCATGAATCCCTTATATGTTGAAATCTTACTCATTGAACATTCTTCATGATCCATTAACCATTCCATTCAAACTTATTATGAAATACTTCTTTCCTACAGACAAAATAATGAATCTTATCCTAAGATTAAATAACAGGAAAACATATGTTATGAAATAATCCATACCTTTCATTGGTCATTGTCAGTTTCTTCATCCTCAATCAGAATGGAATTAGGTATTGGTAGACAAATATTTATACGATCCTAGGGATCCCATTCTTGAAACTTCTCCATAGGACATCTTTTCGTATAATGACCATGCACACCGAATTTAAAACATTATATTGATCCCTCAGAAAGAACTTCCTTCCCTTTCCTAGAGTCAACTGGATGCTTCCTTTTTCCATGGAAGTTTCTTTCTTTATGACATTTATTTCTACATTTATAGAATCTTTCGGTCCGTTTAAAACATTTTTCTTGGTGTTTGTTTCCACATCATTGACACATAGGTTTGAACATACATACCTTTATGATTATTACATGAACATCTGTAGGTATTTTTTTCTCGTATATATGATGCCTTATAAAAATCACTACGGTTCAGGTGGTCAATCATGAATCTATATTTTTGATTGAGAATAAACACAAGTGTTCTCATTGCAGCTCCCACATCATTTAGTTGTTCGATCAGAAAACTGTGACAGTTTCCTTCACATCCACTATTACTTTGATACCTTCTAGATCCATCCATTTACTAAAACCAAAAATTTCAGTGTGAGCATATTAGCAGAGTCATGATATAATATCTTATGAGGATGGTAAATTCCAAGATATACTTATTCATGATATCTTAAACTCATTCACTTTATAAAAATAACTATGACTCTTTCTAAAATCCTTACCATTATGGTAATGTCACTTGTGCTTAAAGAATACTCTAACCTCTAATGTTATCTAAACTGGCCTTTGATACCAACTATAAGGACCTGACCTTAAAAATTTACATAATATTGAATTAAATTAATAATTCACATTGAGGATATTTTCAGTTTTAGTGTTTTAGAAAATTAGGACATAACTATTACATCTCAAAAGATTATAAAGAAGACACTTCTACTGAGTTTCCATTTTTTCATAAAATAAAAACTCTTAAAAGAGAAACATGTATAGTTCCATGTTTTAGACAGCATGTCTTTCCTTTATCCCATCCTTGACCCTATTCATCTTTAAGTACTATGGAAAACATTTCAAAAACATGGGATGAGCATAAAAAGCTCATTAAGTGATATAAAAATACTGGAAGAAAACATTAGTCCATGTATACATAAAAATCAATGAAATCATACATTACTCATAAAACATAATAACTTTAACATACCTCATGAAATCATAATATTTATGAATAACTCATTGAAATCATAAATCATAAAGGTATGTTAAGGAATTCATAACATTCTTACGTAGGGAGCAACCCTCATGGTTACGTTTGGAATACCCGTCACAGTACATTCCCTAAATTTATTCGGAGAAACCATAGCATTTAACTACTTCGTGTTTCCCAATGAATTGGAGATCTATCTCAGGCTCACCCGACCTTAGTTTATCATGTAACCACCCGACTTCATAAACAATTCCCAAGAACCATAACATAATCGTATCACATAAAACATGCTTAAAAGAAACATAACATTTCCACATTTCAATCACAAGATATCAACACAACACATTGAAAAAATAAAAACATTATCAAAACCATATTCAATACCAAAATAAATGAAAAGTAAAACATGGTATTTATTTTTCATTTTAAAATATTTATGGCTTTTAGAGGAAGCTGAAACACAAATAATGGTAACGGTGGCGGAGAAGTCGTTGTCGCCGCATACGTAAGACATAAACATTCCTTTTATCATTTAGTAAAACACTTCATGTAAAAATATTCCTTTTGAATGATATTAAAAGTCAAAAGGTTTTATTATACAGAGAATAAAAATAAGGTCATATATAAATCAAAGTATGCCTCAAGGAAAGGAGATTGAGACGAAGTCCCTTACAAAGACTATATCCTTAGATTAAGGATAAATAAATTATGTAATTATGTGAGAAAAATATAAATACACCCAATATAAGTGGATATTATGTGTAAAAAATTCAGAGGTCATTCACAAATATTCATAGCATGACATAATCAAGAAGTATAGGTTTAACCCAAAGAATTGAAATTGGGTAAAGAAGTTCCCTTACAGAAATTTGACCGCCGAATGGCATCACTTTAAAATTCAGAAAATGAGTTGATGAAAGATAAAAAGGGCCTCTCATCACTTGGACATAAAATATACAGAAATAATTTTATAGAATAACATATCAGAAAATAAGAATATTTAAATTCAAAGACATAACAAAAAGAAGTCTTTTAAATAGAGGAGGGTGAAAGGTTCCCTTACCGATTTGGGTAACTTTTGAAACGTACACCCCATGAAAGAAGGATCATAAAAAGAAGATTCAAATGCCCATAAATTAAATAATATTATACAAAGAAAATGATCATGGGAAGTACACACACCACACAAAAGTAAATAGTGGAAAATGTAGCATTAATCTCATGGGAATAAAAATGAGATGAAAAACCCCTAACCTCGCTGTAATCAATCGAGTCGTATGACCAAAAGATAATAACCATAAAATGAATTATATAATACCATAAATTTAAATAGAAGAATGATAATATATATCAATTGTATGTAAACAATACACCACATGAAATAAATAAGAGGAGAACAATGGAAATCTCATGGAATGAAAAGTCAGATAAGAAATCCCCTAACCACGTGTCCAACTTGACTCACTCGTATGTTCCTTGTTCATCCTGAATGATAAACTTAAGTTAATTTATAATTAATTAAGAAAATTTTTAACGTTTATTATTTATTTTATATCACTTATTACAATGATATAAACATTATGTAATCAATTAAGTTAAAAATAGTCATTTTTTCAATATTTGTTACTTGAGTCAAAAGTGAACTTCTTATATTGGCAAGTTGTTCATGTAGTAAAATATCCATTATCTCTAGAATTATATTCGTGATGGAGATATAATATATATATATATATATTATATATATATATGTATTTATACCAGTACATAACATTTGAAGGTAATAAATGAAATGCACCGTTCATGGAGACGGTAAGCCGTACGTACGCATGAATGCTAATTTCATTTATATTTCAAATTTAATGGAATGAAACATTATGATATAAAGGTATATTATAATTCGAGTATAATATAATATATAATGTCATTAAATCTATCCTTTATACATCCCACATATGGTGTTAATGATTAAAATCACTTTGAGGGGACGGTAGTCTGCACTTCCTAAAATAAAATTATCGCATTTACCCATTATGGAAACAATAAAGGTATGAAAAATACAGAAGAATAAGGAACAAATATACATAATATATATAATATATAAATATAGTGACACCTTAATGGCCCCCCATGAGAGGTGGTAGTAGAATATTGAACAATCATCGTTTTGTGAGGCAGTAATTCACCATCCACGAAAACTGTATGTTCTTTAACCATTAGACGGAGGTGTGTGTAAGTGTAGGAAGAATACTTATCAAAACAAAATACAATAATATTTAGGATACTAGTGTTATTATGGGATCAAATAAAAAGAATATAGTGGTGATTGAAAAAGGAAAAAAAAAAGAAACTCGAGAGAAGACATTACCTCTAAAACGGGTAACTCTTTTTGATTTGACCCAATGGCTTCCTTGGAAAGACTTATTCCCAAAGTGAGGCTTATAAGAGTAATATAGAGATTTGGAGATATAATATGAGAATTTTATGGATGATCCAAGGTCTGGAGAGGTGTGTGTAAGGGGGTAGAGGTGGGGGCCTTTTATAAGAGGGAGGAGGGTCACTTTTGGAAAGTCTTGAAATGTTACTTTATTATAAAATTATTTTCGCATTTTAAAGGTCCAAAAATGATATATTTTGAGGATAAGGTGATAGGGGTTAGAATTCCACCCATAAAATAGGTTATAGACAAGTTTCTGTCTTATATTTCACCTTATTGTCTCATTTTATTTAAATCGTTCATTAATGAGGTAATCACTGAATCATCATGGTGTCATAAATAAATTTATTCATTTAATGTCTAAAAATTATAAAAAAAATATCATGATGTAGGAAATTTTTTCTATCTTTCCAATGACTATTTTTAGTCTAATAGATTATTTATGAAAACAAAATTAAATTTTTTTTCTTAGGATATACAAACCTTTTTTATATTTCTCTCCTTTTTAAAAATAATGTCATAAATGTCACTATCACACCCATGTGACTCCATGGGCCCTCAATGTTGGTATAAAAATTCCCATGGTCTTACATGACTCAAAAATTAGCATTAATATACATGGATGGGTAATTTTATATTATTATGATATTATTTTATAACCCTTTACTACCTGATTACTAATTAATCGTGAAAATTAAGGATAATTTCCATCGTTACAATTCCTAATGTCAATAAAAAAAGTCTTAATTACATAATTTAGACCTTATGAATAAAAATATGGAATCCATTTTATCAAATTCCAAACACATAAATTGCAGTAATTAATTTAAAAATAATTCCTGTTGTCAATACCAAAGATGAGTTTTTTAAAAGTAAAATCTATCAAAAGATTGATTTGTTTTTACATCCAATTTAAAAATGAAATTACTTAAAATGACCAAAATTGTATTAAATGATAAAAGCATAATTAAAATATTCCTCAAAACCAATTAAAATTACAATATAACTATATATAAAAATTGTATTAAAAGGTAGTTTTGAATTAAAATGTTGTATTTTTTACTATTCATTAAAAATGAACATTATCAGAAAAATACCAAAAACTTACCATAAAATATATTTGATATTACAAATTAAAAAATTATGTCCATTTTACCAAATTCAAAACATAGAAGTTTAATTAATAAATTATATAGTTAATTCATGTTGTCAAAACAAATAGCGTGTTTTTAAGAAACAATATCTATCAAAAGATTGACACATGTTTATGTTCATTTTTAAAGTGAAATTAATTTTAATGCCCACCTTTGGATTAAATGGTAAAAATATATTCTAATTAAAATTTTAAACCAATAAAAAAGATAAACTAACCATAGAAATAAATTATATTAAAAGGAGGTTTGGAATTAAAATACAGTATTTTTCACTATTCATTAAAAATGAACTTTATCGGAATTTTTTTTACACAAAGTAAATTTTGATGTCCCGATTATAAATAAAGATTTTATTTTGTAAAAAATAACATATAAAAGTGGAAAATTTATATTTAAAAAGGGTTCGCCAACAAAAGGTGGTTAATCGACCTTTTAAAGAACATTAGAATATTTATGCATAAAATCAAATTATTTTCTTATTTTAAGCCTCTATATTTTATTGAATAAATGTGAAAATATTTAACAAACATATATAATAATTTATAAATTAGTTCTACTCATTCCCTCCATTAAAACGGCTAGGTGTTATCTACCATTTAAAATAATATTATTATATTTTTAGTGTGCGACGTAAGATTTCAAAGAAACTCGTTGTTGCGTATTGGGTATGACATCGAACATAGAATCCCCATTAAAGGAATATTAATACTTAATTCACAAATATTAATAAATATGAAAGTGTTTTATTCTTTATTTACCTGGGATGTTATAAAAATACATCTGCATGATGCATGTCAGCAAAGTATTTCATTCCAACGATACGAAAAGACCACTGTAAACAACCATAAAATAACCAAAATCATAGTAAAAATAAGAAGACTAGACAATAAAACATAAATAATCTATGACAAAACTACACAACTCCACAAATAAATTAATTCTCTAAGCACCAAAATTGTAACACCCCGAGCTTCCACGATTCGCTTCTCATTTAATAATGCAATAGCTTGCATTGTACGCAACTTCGAGTTCTAACACACCGCGACTAATCAAAGTAGCCGTTATGAATAGTAATAACCACTTTTTAAATATATAGAAATTTTATATTTCAAAATGGAATTCATTTTTGTATTCCTAATATTGAAATTAGCCTATGTTGAATTTTTTGTAATTTTCTGAGAACTTCCAAATTTTTATGAATAGTGAAAAATACTTAAAACAACTTTTTTAATCAAAACAATTTATAGTGATAAGTTATAATATTGAGTGGTTTTAAAGTATAATTAGAATATATTTTTACCACTTTATCCAATGGTGTTCATTAGAATTAATTTCACTTTGAAATTGGACATAAACAATTATCAATCTTTTGACATATATTGTTTCTTAAAAACATGCTATTTGTTGTGACAACGGGAATTAATTATAAAATTAATTAATGCAACTTATATGTTTGGAATTTTATAAAATAGACATCATTTTTTAATTCAGAATATCAATTATAGCTTAGGGTGAAATTTTGGCATTGTTCTGAAAAACTTCAATTTTGATGAATAGTGAAACCACTAAGTGGTAGTTAAAAAATTGTTTTTTCGTTTAAATGAAATATTACCACTTCTGTGATTTGATTTTCAAAAATCCTACATACATGGTTTTCATTAATAAGTAATATTTTGTTCAATGAGATGAAAATAATTTTTTGGTAATAGTAAGTTTTTAGTTCTTAATCGCGATTAGAGGTAATTAGTGTAGTTTAAGGTAAAAATAATGTTTTAATAATATGAGATGAGCTTGACACATGTCCTACCATCATTATATGTTCCATGTCCGACCAAGACAATCCATGGGTCAACTTGGGGACCCCATGGAGCCACTTTAGTTGGAAAATGACATAAATACCTTTTCTTTAATGTTAAAGTAAAAAATGACACAAACAAGAAATGTTTTACTAAAACAATTTTTAAATGTGGTTATACAAGTCATATTTATGAATATATATAGTAATTGGAAATATAAAATTATTTCCTACATCATAGTATTTTTTAAATAATTTTTGGACATTAAATAAATTAAATTATTTATGGCACCATGATGATGCAGCGATTACCTCATTAATTAACGATTTAAATAAAATGAAAAGATAATGTAAAATCCCAAGCATAAACTTGTTAAAAACCTATTGTATGAGTATATTTCAAACCCTTATCACCTTATACTTGAATTATATAAGTTTGGGACCTTTGGAATCCGAAAATCATTGTATAATAATGTAACATTTCCTTACTTTCCAAGAGTGCCCCTCCACTCCTCTTATAAAAGGCCCCCACCTCTACCACCTCATTCACACTTTCAAGCCATTTTTCTCGGCCAAACTCTACCCAAATACTCTCCAAACTTCCCTCCCTTACTCCTAGAAGCCTTACTTTTGGCATAATTCTTCCCAAGGAATCCTTTTTCTCAAATCAAAAGAGTTACCCGATTTTAAGGTAATGTCTTCTCTTATGTTATTTTGTTTTATTTTTCTTCTTCAAACCCCTAAAATCTTTTTATTAATTTATTTTGTAACAACACCAGTATCCTATATATACTAGGATGTTGTTATAAGAAGGATTCGAGCTACACTTACACACACCTACATCTAATGGTTAAAAAACATACTGTTTCTGTGGATGGCGAATTTCTGCCTCACGAAACGATTATTGTTCAACACTCATATAAAACCTTCAAAGGTGGACATTAAGATGTCACTATATTTATATATATGATATATAATATGTTTATGTTTTACTTAAGGTTCTGTATTTTTCATTTATGTCATACCTTTATTGTTTCCATTATGGGTAAATGCGATATTTTCATTTAAGGAAGTGTGGACTACCGCCCCCTCAAAGTGATTTGAATCGTTAATGCCATATGTGGGATGTATAAAGGATGGAGTAAATGATATTATATATCATATTATACTGTAATTATAATATACATTTATATCATTATTATTTCATTCCATTAAATATGAAATAGAAATGAAAGTAGCGTTCATGCGTACGTACGGCTTACCGTCTCAATGAATGGTGCATTTCATTTCTTACCTCTAAATGTCATGTAATATTATGAATGAATGTATATACTGGATATATATGAGATATATGATATCTATATCATGAATATAATTATGGATATAATGGATATTTCACCACATGAACAACTTGTAATTATAAGAAGTCTATTTTTGACTCAAGTACCAAAGATCGACAAAACGACCGTTATTAACTTAAATAATTACATAATGTTAATAACATGGTAATAAGTGATATTAATGGAATAATAAACTTGAAAATTTTATTAAAAAACTATAAATTAACTCTAGTTTATTATTCAGGAGGTTAAAGAATGGTCGAGTCAAGACATGACGCAAGGTAAGGGAACTTCTTAACCCAATTTCCATTCTTTGGGTTAATCGCCTACTTTAAAATTATGTCATGATATTATTATGTCATATCTTGTATTTGTACTTTCTTTATGTGTACTTATAGTGAATACACTTAATAGATCTATTTTATTTTAAAAAAAAGATCTTTGTGAGGGACTTCGTCTCAATCTCCTTTCATTGAGGCATATTTGGTTTTATACACAACATTCCTTTATACGGTGTATAAACCCCTTTGACTTTTACGTTTATACAAAAGGAATCTTTTTATACAAATTGTTTTACTAAACGACAAAAAGGAATGTTTTTCTTGTCGTACGTATGCGGTGACAACGACTTCTCTGCCGCCGTGACCATTATTTGAGTTTCGGCTTCCTCTACAAGCCAACACTTTTTTTAAAGAAAAATAAATACAATGTTTTAACTTTCTTTTATTTTGGTATTGAAAATTTGTTTTGAAAGCGTTTTTATTATATCAATGTGTTGTATTGATATCTTGTGATTTAAATGTGGAAATTTTATGTTTCCTTTATGCATGTTTTATGTGATACGATTATGTTATGGTTTATGATATGTTTAAACCTATTCATATGTGGAATGAATTGGACTTAATAAGTGACAGGTGGAGCCCGCTATATCTCCTCGATGCATTCGTAGGTCTCATGAGACAAACTTGTGTCTTGGCACGAGGCCTTGACAAAATCTTATTTGTGGTCTTGGCACGATGCCTTGACTACGTGGTTATGATAGTCTGGCATTATGCATTCCATCAATATGAAAGTGGTTATTGATATTGCATGTGATTATTCGACCAGTAGAATATCCATGTGAAGAAGTAAATGGCATTATCTCATTTTACTTTTGACATATTATGTTGATGTTCAAGTTTAAAAGGCTTTTTTTAGTTATACATTTCCTTAAATGATTATGTTTATTTATGAAAGCTTCCACAATATTTTTATCCTTACTGAGCATCTGAGCTCACCCCTTTCAATGTTTTAATATTTTCCAGGATGTGAAGAAGTATTTTATGAATGACTTGTAGGGATAGTTATAAGAGGATATGAGTGTGGACTATGGAGACTTTTTATTGTTGTTTTTCACTTTATGATGTAATGTAATGTTTATGAATGTATCTAGCCTTTCCAAGGCTACTAAACTAATCGGTCTTTTGAGAATTGATCTTTTGTGATCATGCCAATGTTACGAAGTAATGCACCGACTCTTGGTAACTGGGGTCGGGGCGTTACAGTTGGTATTAGAGGCAGTTTAGTACTAACCTTGGAAGCTAGATTTAGATAAACTCTGATTAGATCACATAGCTCAAAGATAGACTTTGAGGATTAGTATAGAAGAACTTCCTAGAATTTTGGTATTATAGAGATGTTGTGAGTTTTCCGAGCAATACATCCTTGTCTGGATACGAGCAGGTAGAGGCAGCTCTGGCATAGATGTACCTAGGGGTAAAACCCGAAAACACCGCTTTGAGCTAGACTCGAACGGGAACTGGTGCACGACAACGGGCCTTGCTGCACTATTGGTTACGACACTCTCGGGGGATATTCTTAGGATAATTCTCATTTTCTTTACAAACCACTATGAAGGGTTATGAGTATATACTTCCTCAAAGAAAACTTTTTTTATGATTATGGATTATATCCATAAATAGTTCAATTAGTGTTATGTTTTTTACAAGTACGGAATTATGTATTTTGATTCATAAACTAATCTAGTTTATGCCATTATTTAGAAATGGAACCTAGTGGAAGGAATAGAAATCGTATCAATGCACGCACTCCATGTAGGGATTCACCTCCTCCTCAAGATAATTATTGTGGAGCTGGAGATACAACTGGTTCTGATCAACTTATCACCATACTGGGACAACTCACTCAGGTTATGAACAACAACCTTACTCGTATGGAGCACCCTGATCCGCAACGTGGAGGATCAATGTTAGACCGCTTCATGAGGCAACAACCGCCAAAATTTAATGGGGGTACAAATCCATTAGTAGATGAGCAATGGATAAACTCCTTAGAGAAAATATTCCACGCCTGGGGGAGTAGCGAAAGAGAGAAGGTTGTCATGGCAGTTTACCGCCTCACTGGAGATGCCGATCAATGGTGGTCATTGATTCAAAATACAAAGGAATATGAAGAAGTATCAAGTATGGAATAGAGAGAGTTCAACGATCTTTTCTTAGAAAAATACTTTCCACATGACCATCGAGCAGATATGGAAAGACAATTTCTGAGTCTGAGACAAAAGGAGGATGAGAATGTCGCAAAGTATGAGGCTAACATTACAAGGTTAGCGAGGCATGCAGAAGATTATATACGTAACCAAAGAAGTATGATTGATCGTTTCTTTAATGGGTTAAAACAATTTCTCCGTCGAGCTTTAGTATCACAATCCTTCTCATCGTATGAAGATATTGTCTCGTGTGCTATCAAGACAGAAAAGAAACTCTCTAAATCTTATGACAATAAAGTAAAGCAAGAGAAGAAGAGAACGGTGGAAGAAGAGATAGATAAAGGGAAAAGGGATAGAAGGATTTTCCAGTATGTGATAATTGTGCGAAGAATCACCCTGGTACTTGCCTAAAAAGAATGGGAGTTTGTTATAAATGTGGAGAAAAAGGTCACCAGGTGCGTGATTGCAAGGGAAAGAAAGAGGCTATCAATGTTGAATGCTACAATTGTAGAGAAATGGGTCATTATGCAAATGAATGTCCTAAGCATCAGGGAAACTTACGTCAGAAAAGGCCAAGGGATCAAGGAAAATCTTATGTTGTTACTACAGTTGAAGTGGAATAATTAATGTATTGGTGCTTTTGGACTCATGGATTATATTCTGGTTATTAGATTAATGTGATATATATATAAGGATTGTACTACAGTACTTGTTGATTTCATTAAGGTTTTAATTTGATGAAGGTAATCATATTTTTGTATGTGACAATAAGAGAAACTTTACATTGGTTAGGGAATATAATGTTACAATTGATTTTGGAATTTAAGGACCCTATAGAGAAAGTCTGGACGGAGGTATTTTGGATAACTATAAAGGTTGGAGTGGATTAAGTTGATCTTTGGATAGTATTGTTTCAGGTTAAAACATTTCTGAATTATAATACTATAGTTTTAGGAAATGGACAACCTGCAGGGTGGGGAATAACCCATCGCGTTAGACAAAGCTGCAGGAATCGAACCCACAACCATAGTGCGACAGGCCTTTATTACCTACCACTAGCCTACATGAAGTCCCTGGTTATTACCAAATAGTTTTACTAATCTAAATGGTATGTGTTAATATTTGGAACCTTATACAATTCGGATAAATAGAATATTTTTGAGTTCTATTACCTTTTAGAGTGAAGGATGGGTTTGTGGTAAATTTTATTAAAGAATGAAAGTATTCATAACAAGTATGTATATTCCCTTACATTCTTATTAAGTCTCCTAAATAAATTCCTCAACTTCATAAAAGGTAACTTAAAACAAAAACGTTGTCGGTTAACTTTTCCAATTGGGGATTCAATGACTATTTAACCAATCACATGTTTGTGATTTTATTATGGTTAACTTTCTCCTAATTCTGTTATCTACAACTCTCCATCAGACCTTGATGGTTTGTTTCTCCTCCATATCCATATTTTCATATAATCCTTTTGTGGTCTATCTCGGGTGACCTTTGTACTTATCTTTCTTTCTTTTAAAGTTGTATTTTTATTAACCTTATTTCCGATGTGGGTGTTCCACAAAGGTATTTTCTATTTTCAATCTTTTATTTTCAATGAAAAATTTCAAATTGCGAGGACGCAATTTATTGAAGTAGGGGAGAATGTAACACCCCGAGCTTCCACGATACGCTTCTCATTTAATAATGCAATAGCTTGCATTGTATGCAACGTCGAGTTCTAACACACCGCGACTAATCAAAGTAGCCGTTATGAATAGTAATAACCACTTTTTAAATATATAGAAATTTAATATTTCAAAATGGAATTCATTTTTTTATTCCTAATATTGAAATTAGCCTATGTTGAATTTTTTGTAATTTTCTGAGAACTTACAAATTTTTATGAATAGTGAAAAATACTTAAAACAAATTTTTTAATTAAAATAATTTATAGTAATAAGTTATAATATTGAGTGGTTTTAAAGTATAATTAGAATATATATTTACCATTTTATCCAATGGTTTTCATTAGAATTAATTTCACTTTGAAATTGGACATAAACAATTGCCAATCTTTTGATATATATTGTTTCTTAAAAACACGCTATTTGTTGTGACAACGGGAATTAATTATAAAATTAATTAATGAAACTTATATTTTTGGAGTTTCATAAAATAGACATCATTTTTGAATTCGGAATATCAATTATAGCTTAGGGTGAAATTTTGGCATTGTTCTGAAAAACTTCAATTTTTGATGAATAGTGAAACCACTAAGTGGTAGTTAAAAAACTAATTTTTCGTTTAAATGAAATATTACCACATCTGTTATTTGATTTTCAAAAATCCGACATACATGGTTGTCATTAAGAAGTAAAATTTGGTTCAATGAGATTAAAATAATTTTTTTTGTGAATAGTAACTTTTAAGTTCTTAAACGCGATTAGAGGTACTTAGTGTAGTTTAAGGTAAAAATAATGTTTTAATAATATGAGATGATCTTGACACATGTCCTACACTCATTGGATGTGCAATGGCCGACCAAGACAATCCAAGGGTCAACTTGGGGACCCAATGAAGCCACTTTAGTTGGAAAATGACATAAATACCTTTTATTTAATGTTAAAGTAAAAAAATGACACAAACATGAAATGTTTTACTAAAACAATTTTTAAATGGGGTTATACAAGTCATATTTTTTACTATAAATATTAATTGGGAATATAAATAGATATACAACATCATAGTATTTTTTTATAATTTTTGGACATTAAATAAATTAAATTATTTATGACACCATGATGATGTAGCGATTACCTCATTAATTAACGATTTGAATAAAATGAAAAGATAATGTAAAATCCAACGCTTACACTTGTCAAAAACCTATTGTATGAGTATATTTCAAACCCGTATCACCTTATACTAGAATTATATAAGTGTGGGACCTTTGGAATCCGAAAATCATTGTATAATAATGTAACATTTCCTTACTTTCCAAGAGTGCCCCTCCTCCCCTCTTATAAAAGGCCCCCACCTCTACCACCTCATTCACACTTTCAAGCCATTTGGCTCGGCCAAACTCTTCCCAAATACTCTCCCAACTTCTCTCCCTTACTCCTAGAAGCCTCACTTTGGGCAGAATTCTTCCCAAGGAAGCCTTTGGCTCAAATCAAAAGAGTTACCCGATTTTAAGGTAATGTCTTCTCTTATGTTATTTTGTTTTATTTTTCTACTCCGACCCCCTAAACTCTTTTTATTCATTTCTTTTGTAACAACACCAGTATCCTCAAAATACTAGGATGTTGTTATAAGAAGGATTCTAGCTACACTTACACACACCTACATCTAATGGTTGAAGAACATACTGTTTCTGTGGATGGCGAATTTCTGCCTCACGAAACGATGATTGTTCAACACTCATATAACACCTTCAAATGTGGCCATTAAGATGTCAATATATTTATATATATGATATATAATATGTTTATGTTTTACTTAAGGTTTCTTTATTTTTCATTTATGGAATACCTTTATTGTTTCCATTATGGGTAAACGCGATATTTTCAGTTAAGGAAGTGCGGACTGCCACCACCTCAAAGTGATTTGAATCGTTAATGCCATATGTGGGATGTATAAAGGATGGAGTAAATGATATTATATATCATATTAAACTTTAATTATAATATACCTTTATATCATTATGATTTCATTCCATTAAATATGAAATACAAATGAAAGTAGCGTTCATGCGTACGTACGGCTTACCGTCTCCATGAACGGTGCATTTCAGTTCTTACCTCTAAATGTCATGTAATATTATGAATGAATGTATATACTGGATATATATGAGATATATGATATCTATATCATGAATATAATTCTGGATATAATGGATATTTCACGACATGAACAACTTGTAATTATTAGAAGTCTATTTTTGACTCAAGTACCAAAGATCAACAAAACGACCGTTATTAACTTAAATAATTATGTAATGTTAATAACATGGTAATAATTGATATTAAAGGAATAAGAAACTTGAAAAGGTTCTTAAGAAACTATAAATTAACTCTAGTTTATTATTCAGGAGGTTAAAGAATGGTCGAGTCAAGACAGGACGCAAGGTAAGGGAACTTCTTAACCCAATTTCCATTCTTTGGGTTAATCGCCTACATTCAAATTATGTCATGATATTATTATGTCCTATCTTGTATTTGTACTTTCTTTAGGTGTACTTATAGTGAATACACTTAATAGATCTATTTTATTTTAAAAAAAATGATCTTTGTGAGGGACTTCGTCTCAATCTCCTTTCATTGAGGCATATTTGGTTATATACACAACTTTCCTTTATACGGTGTATAAACCCCTTTGACTTTTATGTTTATACAAAAGGAATCGTTTTATATGAAGTGTTTTACTAAACGAAAAAAAGGAATGTTTTTCTTGTCGTACGTATGCGGCGACAACGACTTCTCCGCCGCCGTGACCATTATTTGAATTTCGGCTTCCTCTACAAGACATCAATTTTTTTAAAGAAAAATAAATACAAAGTTTTAACTTTATTTTATTTTGGTATTGGAAATTTGTTTTGAAAGCTTTTTTATTATATCAATGTGTTGTATTGATATCTTGTGATTGAAATGTGGAAATGTTATGTTTCCTTTATGCATGTTTTATGTGATACGATTATGTTATGGTTTATGATATGTTTAAACCTATTCATATGAGGAATGAATTGGACTTAATAAGTGACGGGTGGAGCCCTCTATAGCTCCTCGATGCATCAGTAGGTCTCATGAGAAAAACTAGTGTCTTGGCACGAGGCCTTGAGAAAATCTTATTTGTGGTCTTGGCACGAGGCCTTGACTATGTGGTTATGATAGTCTGGCATTATGCATTCCATCAATATGAGAGTGGTTATTGATATTGCATGTGATTATTCGACCAGTAGAATATCCATGTAAAGAAGTAAATGGAATTATCTCATTTTACTTTTCCCTTATTATGTTGATGTTCAAGTTTAAAAGGCTTTTGTTTTAGTTATACATTGCCTTAAATGTTTATGTTTATTTATGAAAGCTTCCGCAATATTGTTATCCTTACAGAGCATCTGAGATCACCCCTTTCAATGTTTTAATATTTTCCAGGATGTGAAGAAGTTTTTTATGAATGACCTGCAGGGATAGTCAGATGGGGATATGAGTGTGGACTATGGAGACTTTTTATTTTTGTTTTTCACTTTATGATGTAATGTAACGTTTATGAATGTATCTATTATTTCCAAGGCTACTAAACTAATCGGTCTTTCGAGACTTGATCTTTTTTTATCATGCCAATGTTACGAAGTAATGCACCGACTCTGGGTAACTGGGGTCGGGGCGTTACAAAAATAGCACCCTAGTATCAGAATACATCACTAAATCATAGAGAATCTTTATATTTAGTTAGGTATCAAAAGACAACATCTACAAAAGCACCATTGTTCCCAAGAATGGTGTGATTAATAATACATAATTGGTTTTCCACAAATTACTTCCCTACAAATTCTACTTTGATAAAAAAATTAGCATAATTATATAAAACAATTTATTTTGATCAATTAAAATAGTTCAATAATTTACAACAAGGAAAACACATCCTCAGCCAAATAAATTTATCCAAATAAACATAATCCCATGGAATAAAACCCAATATAACCTTATTCATTCCATATTAGATGAAACAATGTAATTTCATGTTTCCTCATGCATACCACAACTATAATCACCCTTCTTCACCTGATTTTGGTGTTACCATTCATGCGGGAACATCACAACCAACCTCATCCCCTTCTGTATTTGTACTTCATGCCCACATTCCATTCCATGATGATGTTACTTGATTCCCACTATCTAGCCCATCAAACCCATGCATGTACCAAATAATCCAACAATCATACTAATTAATATTTACTAAAAACACATCAACAAACAATTTACAACACCAAATCAACCAATTATGCTCAACAAAATATCAAAATAAAATGCCAAACAACTTCAATAAATCACCCATTTATTTAAAACACCCTTAAGAAATTATTCATGTCAAGACGTACTTTCATATGACTACATTTTTATTGAAATTCAATTTTCAAAAACCAATTTCCAAAAATCACCAATGAAATGGATTTTAAAATTATTAATTTTACAATCAAACTCTAAAACAAATTTCAATAAAACAACCCATTTTACCCAAAATTAAAAAATCATCAAGAAATGGGTTCCAACCAAACTCTGCACATCACAATACAAATCAGTTTCATGAAAAAAAAAATTAAGACTTTTAGTTCTAGAAAAATGGAGTCGGTAGAGAAGGCACCTACCATAGGGTTTGGATTAATTCACTGACCACACAACCATATACTGAATCCATGTGAAACCTACAGAAAATCTATTTAGATAACTTTCCCTACCATCATCAATCCCAAATATATCTAACAATTTTAGGCAACAATAGTTTTATATCTACATGTGAAAAAAGTAGATCTATAAAAATGATGGAGGGAGAGAACTAGATCTATGGAAAACCATGAAACAACCAATAGATGAGACTTATAAGAGGATAATCTTCTTCAAAAAACAATGAAAACCCTTTGATTAACTTCCAAAATAGATTGCAGAGCCTCTGTGACCCCTAAGAAGAATAAATCCCGGGTTGGGTCAGTATGGGAGAGGTAATTGGTGGTTTAGGGCAAATCCTGAGTTACCCTGTTTTTAAAAATCCTATCTTCAATGTCGTTTATGTTTTTCTCAGGTGGTTATAAAAATCGTTCTCTAATCATGAAACTAAAACTATCTCAAGAGGATGCCTCACATAGTTTCCCCACATAGTCAGGTGATCCATGCAACGACCATGAAAAACAGCACTGCCAAAGGATTAATGGTTTACCAGTGTGGCCATATGATTTGGAAACTATGTGCCTTAATCGTGCACCATTTATTTTCCTCTACATCATTATTCATGGTTACATGGGTTTTCTGTATGGTTTACACTAACCAGGATCAAACCTTTAAGACATAGAAAATATTTCAAACCTTCCCAAAATCCTTCCGAACACTCTCAAACATTACCCAACCACTTTACATATATAAAAGTACATAAAAAAGGGGTACATACATCACAGTGGGGGGACTAAATATTACCCAACATGGACCTGTCCATCCTTAGAATGTAGAAAACAATCATTTTGTTGAAATAGATCAGGTCGTTTCTTGACCTTCTCTTTTTCTTATTCCCAACTCTCCTCCTGAATCTGACCATGATTCCATAAAACCCAAAATAAATGGATGATTTTACCACACAATACTTTCTATTTCCTATCCACAATCTATAGTGGCACATCATCCAAATAAGCATCTAGATCTATCTCAACATTATCCCAATGAACCAAATTGTCACAATCTGACAGATTCCTTTTCAATTGGGACACATGAAACACATTGTACACTACACAAAACCATAGTGGTAAATCCAATCGATATGCCACCAATCAAACCCGATGAGGTATCTAGAATGGTCCAATATGCCTCAGAGATAGAATTACCTACTTCCCAAACTATAGATGTCACATCATTGGAGGGATTCTATAGAAAACATGATCACCCACCTTGAATTATAACAACCATCGATGAGGGTCCATGTATGATTTCTACATACTCCAAGACATCTCTATTATTTTCATGATCAATTTAATATTCATAGTTGACTCTTGGACAAGGATTATCCCAACCATCAATGTTTCTTCTATTTACATGCAAAAAAAGTGTTTAATGACACAGAAACTCATAAAATGCCTCAAACCGTGCCATATGTATCGATTCCTGATAACTATTATTGTAGTAGAACTCCACTAACGAAAATTCTCCTCCCATGAGACACCAAAATGGATTACAAAAGCTCGTAACATGTCTTACAATGTTTTTATTATCCTCTTAGATTGTCAATCCATCTATGGATTATATGATGAAATCATCGTCAACTGAGTACCAAGGTATTGTAGAAAAGATATCTATATTTGATATTTGATCTTCAGATCTTCAGATCTATATTTGATAAAATCAAAACATAATCACTATGCCTTTTTTGACCTCATGGATATTGATTTTGAATAGTTTCTCCATAATATTAGATTCATGAATAGATATGAAATGGGCCTACATTGTGACCTAATCCACTATCACCCATATGGAATCATGCTTCTTAACCATTTACGGGAGACCTGTAACAAAATACATTGGTATCTTCTCCCACTTCCACACAAGGATAGGTAATTACTGAAACATATCTTCTAGTTACAGATTCTCATCCTTGACTTCTTGAAAACTCAAGAATATTGATACAAACTCAACCACGTTCCTTTTCATACCTTCCAACCAAAACTATTCATTCAACACAATATAAATTTTTTATTTATATGATGGACAGACCTTATGGAATGATGATAAGAAATGAGAAGTTTCTCCTGATCCCGAAATCTGCCCCACTTTAAACAACCCAAGCAGGTCAGGAACCAATGAGACCAAGATGAAAATAGATACATAACCCTAGTCATCAAATTCCAAACTCATGTTGGTTATAAATGACATCAACTACCATGGATCTAATGCCTATATCACCACTTGAACATTTGACTTTCTACATAATGAATATTCCACCTAAATTCCATTACTTGGTGTGTACACCAATTAGAATTCAAACATCTAAAGACACTCCATCCATCTCCCATTCCTCAAATTAAAATATAATTGAGAGAAAATAAACATCAGAATCTTATGATCAGTATACATAGTTATTTTCTATTCGAAGCGATAGTGATTCCAAATTTCTAAATAATAAACTATAGATGCTAACTTCAAATCAAATTTTTCATTGTTCATATAATAAAATGTCAAATTCTAGGACCAATACACAACCACATGATCCCCTTGCATGATTACACATCCCAACCCTGATCCTGATGCATTGTAATACACCATGTACCCATCCCCTGGTTCTGGAGAAACAAATATTGGTGTTGATGTAAGATGATCGTTAAGCTCTTCAAAAGATTTATGGAACATCTCATTCCATTGAAATGGAACATTTTTTCATGTCAAAGATGACATCAAAGAAGATAATCATGACAAATAATGAACAAAGTATCTATAATACCCCACTACACCAATGAATATTCCGAACTCAAAGTAATTCTTTGGACGTTTCCATGAGATAAAAACCTCTATTTTCTATAGATACACAGAAACACCTCTCTCAAAAATAATATGTATACGGAAAGAAACCTCTTATATCCAAAAAATCAAACCATTATAATTTGGAATGCAGACAATGATCTCTCAAGATCGCCAACACTATTACTAAGTGTTTCTCCTACTCAACACTTGTCCTGGGATACACCAATATATCATCCATGAATATAACTATAAAGGAATTCAAATATCTATAAGATATTATTTCATCAATTCCATAAAGACTCTTTGGGAAATCATATGAAAAAGGGCCTAACCATGTACTCATAATTACCATATATACTCTCGATGGCTATTTTGGGAATATCCTCTTACCACACCCACAACTGATGATTTCCAAATCGTGTGCCAATCATAGAGAACCACTAAGATCCCCTGAACTAATTTAGGAAATCATTAATTAATCAAAGTTGATATCCATTCTTAATGATGATTCAGTTAAGCTTATGATAATAAACACAGATCCAAAGAATTATATACACATTTTTTACTAACAAAGCAAGTGCTACCCATGGAGATGTTCTCGTCTGAATGGATCCTTTTTTTCTAGCTCCTCTAGCTGCATTTTCAATTCCAACAATTCTGTTCGTTCCATTCGGTAAGATAAAAGTGATATTATACTGGTCCCCATAAGGAAAAAAAATTTAAACTCCACTTCTCTCACGGGTGGAATACCTGATAATTCTTCAAGAAAAACATCCATAAACTGATCAAACACTACCAGAAAATGGATTCTAATAGCCTCTTCCATTTATTTCAGGGATAATTCTATTATTTGATATGACATCATCCCATCTACTGGTGCCAAAAATCTTGCTGAACCATTAATCATATTTTTCTTCCACTAAAGATATTTTTTAGGCCATCAATAGTCGTAGAACCAACCATTAATGCATACTAATCATTTTGTGACGTAAAAATATCCAACCAATCAATTCCCAGAATTATATCATATGCATCCATATAAAGAACTGATAATTCCAATATCAAATCAAAGTCATCCACAACTTTATTACATGCTCTACACAGGAAGGGTCAACACTCACTTCGACCTAGTATATTTTGTTGTTTTAAAGAAGAATGCATCATTTCTACACATAAACCCGTAAAATCATCCATGTGAGATGCCGTGAAATAATGAAACACCCATATCAAATAAAAAATTCTTAAAAGTCTAATTATAAATAATCATACCTATCAACATGGATGGTCCAGACTGATCATCTAGTACAACCTCCTTGGCTTGAAGCATATGATTTCTTTCCACAATCTTCTCTTTATTACCCTTGTGAAACATCCCCTATTGTAGAGTCAATGTACGCGTAGAATGAAAATGACTATCTAGGCTATTATTATAAGGAGTATGATGATTCTCCCATCCCATCGATGCATAGGATGCATGCAAACCTCGAGGAGTGTCATGATCACATGACCATGGAGAATTCTGAAAATAACGCTGAAGATGGCCCATCTGATTGTAGTTATGACATGATTAAGGGTGTTTTGTACAATCCTTCTTCATGTGGCCTATAGAACCCCACTGAAAATGTTTGGGCTTACTCTAAGGATTTAGAAGAAGATTATCCAATAATGTCATCATATTCTAACCCATACTTGCACTCTGTAAAAAAGTCTCCCTCTTCCTCTTGATATCTACATTAGAGTTCCCATTATTCCCCATCGGGACAAATTTTCTTATCTTTCTTATATCCCCAAATATATCACTTTCTTCCATTGAGTCTCTATTCGCAAATTTTTTATAATCACAAATAAATAGAATCAAAATTTTGGAAAAAAAATATTTCCTCATGCTCGAATCAACAATTCATGCCATTAAAGAAGCACTAGCCACCACCTCCAGTGCATAACGCACTATGTTCACAAACAAAGCTGCATATTCCATCATCGAAAGGTCTCCCTTAATTAAACTAAATAATTCCATTATGTGATGAATTTTGACTGTATGAGGGTAGAATTATTTTTTAAACAATAAAAACTCTCCCATGTCATACCTTGTCCTATTCCAACCCAGACCACCAACTCCCACCACTAACAGAAATATCTTCCAACATTTACATTACTAACTTCACTTTCAACTCTTCTAGAGCTCCTACGAAATTGAATATTTAATTCATCATGTTCAAACACAACTCCTCCTTTTCCTATTCTGAATCACCTATAAAAATTTGTTGATTATCCTTATGAAACTGATCCATGTATTCCACAGTCCTCATATAAACGCTTTTATTCCAACTTTCTACATATTGGAAAGATTTCACTATGCATTGAACTACCTAAGGGTTCACCAGTGGCTCAAGTGCAATGATATTTTCCACTACACCCACCAAATTGTCTCTACGACACCTACCCAGTGTTATTTCTATAAAAAAGTATCACCATAGGTCTCACTCCCTAGAAAATTAAGTCTTACAATTTCAAATTCTGTCATATTCTAGCTATCACAACCATACATTCCAAATCATCCATCTTTTCATATTCAACCATTTTGAAAAATCCAATATGTTTTAAAAATAGGGCCATTTTGAAAATATCACTCCCATTATCTTTTCAAAAATGCACATTTGAAAATAATTTTATGTTTTTTCAAAAATCAACACATTCATATCACAACTTAAAATCATTATTTAAAATGAAATAGGAAATCCTAGTGAGAAGTCATTCTTCCCATGCATGTCATTCTCATCTCATTTGGTACACTCGTGATCATGAGATCGTGCTCATATTAGTGTCTCCAAAATAGTTATGTACTCAACTCCCAATTAACATTAAGTTACTCAAAAAAAGTGTTATCTATGTCATATTATGATATATATTTCATGCTCCGACAATCCTATATCTTCCTCACATCCTAGTTGAAGTAACATTCAAAGAACTAATTTCAACTCCAAGATCGGAAACCAATTCCATGATCAAACATGGCTGACGCTAATTGTACGTCAAGGACCAAAAAAGATGATACCACTTGTAACATCAATACCCTACTGGATGGCTTATGTAGAGGCAGAGGTGATACTCAGTCATAGGAGACATACCCAAGGTACCAAAGGATGCAAATAAATGCCAAGGGATTCATGAAATAGTGGGGGAATGATTTCCACATTGAGAAAAAAACCAACCAAACACACCATAACAAAATACTACAACATGATGCATGTCAACAACTTATTGCATTCTAATGATACCAAAACACCAACATAAAAACACAACATAACTAAAATCAGATTATCAAAGAGGGTGAATAGTCAAAAAATCTCAAATAATCTATGACACAACTCCACATCTCCAGACCAATCTCCATGCTCCAAGAACAAAAAATACCACCCAAGTGTCAAAATTCACATGTAATTGAAGTAGATGCTTTACCTTAACCTGTGTCCTAGAATAAAACATATACAAAATTACCAATGTATCAAATTAGGGGTGAGTATGAATACTCAGTAGGTTTTCACCAAATGAATTCCCAACACAATCCATAGGGAAATAACAAGTTAGCATAATTATATAAACTAATTTTTATAGATCAATTAAAATAGTTCAACAATTTACAACAATCTGAACACATCCTTTCCCAAATAAATACATCCAAATCAACACAATTCTTAGAAAAGAATCCAAATATGAAATTACTCATTCCATATTGGAATAACCAATGTAATTCTATAAGTCTAAATTTCAAGAACAACTATACTCACCCTTCTCCACATGAGCTTGGTGTTACCACTGATGGTAGAAAAATACATCCAACCTTGTCACCATAATATAGTGGTACTTCACACCCACATACCTTTTTTTATGGTGATATTTCATGCCAACTATTTATCACATCCATCCCATTCTTAAACAACATAATCCAACAATCATAGAAATCAATATTTTCCGAAACCATATCAACACACAATTTCCAACATCAAATTAACAAATTACACCCAAAAACATTTAAACATAACATTCCAAACCACGTCAATAAAACAAAAATTTATTGAAAACACCCTTAATCTATTATAGATGTCAAACCATACATAAATAGGAAACAAAATTTATTGAAACCCATTTTTCACCAAAAAAATCAATAAATAACCCAAGCCATCAATTTTATAATCACCTTTTTAAATCCAACAAAAAAACACATTTCAAAATAATAACCCATTTTACTCAAAATCTAGAAATAATTAAAAAATAGGTTCCAAAAAATATTCACATATTACAATGATAATATATTTCATGAAACCCATTTAATTTAAAATTAATCTATTATGTTCTATAATAATGATGTCGAGCATGAAGCCACATCCCTCAGGGTTTGGCAATATTGACCCACCACATAACCACACAGTTATTCTGAGTGAAACCTCCAAATATTCTCCATAGATCCATTTCCTTAACATTAACATAAAAAAATATAACCATTTTAGGAAAAAATATCCCTTGATAAAAATGCAACAAATAATGATCTAAAAACACAAGAGATATAGAGAATAATATTTAATGGAAACCTAGAAACAACCAAGACAGGAGACATACTGTAGTATTATAACTTTCAAAACACTAATAAAACCCTTCAATTATCTTCTAAAATGGGTTGGAAATCCTACTTAACCTCTAAGAAGAAGAAATACAAAGTTGGGTTCATATGCGATATGAAATTGATTCTTTATGGTTAATACCATGTGACCCCATTTTTAAAAACCCCATATTTAATATGTCGAAGGTTTTCTCACACAATTTGACAAACCATTCTCTAATAATACATATTCTACTTCATCAAAAATGTGTATCATATAGTTGGAATGTACGGTTAAAGAAATAGTGTTCTAATCATGAAAAACACATATGCATTAAGATGAATAGTTTACCAAGTTGGCCACAGGTTTGGAAAATCGTGCGCCTTAACCTTTTTCAATCACTTTTCCTCTACCTCATTGTGTATGGTTACCTAGGCATGTTTCATGGTTTTCACTAATCATTTTCAAATCGTATACCTTTATAAAATCTTAAAACAAATCCAAATTTTTTTTCAAACACTCTACAGAATTACCCATCCACTTTACATGCATAAAAGGACATAAAAAGGGTTACATACATCAAACTAGTGGTACGACAACCTAGGTGTGGTCCAATTCATAGAAAGGATCTGACTCTACCACTCTATTCAAAGTTTGGGTAGAGTCGTAAATGAGAATTTTTAGATAAAAACATATTATGAAATTTTCAGAATAATAGAATTACAAAAATCATACACAACCCAAGACTCAAAAAAATAACCTACTATAATTCATAAAGAAGTTCATAACCTAGAATCAGAGGAAAATGTCCTAGAGTCTTACCATCCACTCTTTAGTGGGAATTTATTTGGGTGTACTGAAAAACAACATGTAAGAAGATGAATCAAACTGTTTCAGAAATGAAATCCCCTACACTCAATCCTAAACCAACAAACAAAAATGAAAACATCATTTAAATCACACCTCTAAAACATTAAATATGAAACAAAAAATAAGAGATCTTCGATCATAAAAAAAATCACCTCACAACTCCCACATTTCAGAAAATTTAAATCCCATTATTTTTAAACCATTTAGAGTGAACAAAACATCCTTGTGAGGTTAAGTACCCACCCTTCATATTTCATGTATCCACCCATATATATATCCCTTTGATATCTCAAGCACCATTACACACATACCAGTAACCCTTTATTTAACACATAAAAATATCCATATATATATACATATGTATCCAGTCATTAGACTACAAATGGTCAAGAAAACATTCCAATTTAAAATAAACCAACCATCCCAAATTTCAAATTCAAACCCCATTTTAAAAGACACATGTTATTATTGATGAATCACATTTCCAAATACCCAATAGGCTACATTTTCATCTTTTACAAAAAATTACAGCTTCCAAAAATAAATTCAATACCATTCAAAATTCTATTATTTACAAAACCATTCAAAATATAGAAATAGTTTTCAAAACACATCCCATTTTAAAAGAAACCACATTCATTTTCCGATAACCCAAGTTTTTAATTCTGTAAATACTATTTCAATTAACTAAACACCACTTTGAAATCCAATGTAAACATCCATATAAAACTAAATGTAATCCCATGAAAAAGAATACGAGGAAGAAAAATCATGATAAAAAATAACAAAATCTCATTTGGAAAAACTAATAGACATGGATTCACCATAGAGTATGGTAGGATGTGCACCACCCAAGTGAGAAAATAATAGTTCTTAGGTGAAATTGTATGTTTGATGTATGTTTTTCAATAATGGGAAAAAACACACTATCTAAGTCCCACTCATAATGGCCACCATATCCTAATGACCAACCCTAAATGAACAACCAAAAACCAAGGACCTGGAAAACACATGAGAGCCATGCTTCACTTTTGATGAAAACCACCCCAAACCACCCTTGAAATTCAAGTGTCCTTTTAAATATATGGTTATCAATAACATACTAAGGAATGTACACATGGATTATGAACATCTCATCTCTAAAATACTAGAAAATCCCTAATAACAAGAAATAATACATTTATTCTATTTTCTAGAAAACCAATCATAGGTCAACGCTGAACCAGGCTCTTGTACTAGCCTATAACATGGGTAAAGAGGTGTTCTTTGTCCTCCCATGCAAGACACTCATGCCATGCATCAAGAAAAACATATTTTGGGAATGATTTAGTTCACTAAATATTGACCAATAAATAAATAAAAACATTAAAATAAAATCAAATTCGAAGTGTAAAATAAAAGGAAATATAAACCAATATTGTAAGCACTTGACATACATCCACATAACCCCTATTTTAATATCTTCCATTGAACCAATTTCACTCCATGGTGACCGAGATGGGTCCAAAAATAGCATTAGGAAGAAAACACAATTATAAATGTATATATGTGAATAATAAATTTCATTAGGAATGCATGAATAAACTATTTCATATGCCATAACAATTAATGAAAAATTCATATCATGTTAGTTTGAAAATATTCCATATTAAAATAAGTTTTTATACTCTTTAAAAGGAAGCATGTAATTATCTTCAATTAAAAAACTAATTTCTATTATATTTTACAAAAATACTATAAAACTATGAAAGAAAGTTCAAGAAAATTTAAAAAATTAACATAAACTCAACAGGTATCTAACTACGAAAAAAGAAAAAAAATATTTTATTTAATAAATAACTAAAAAAATAATAGAAATAAAATAAGAGAGAATTTTAAAATATACCTATTAAAACAAGGGTGAAAGAGAGAAACTGCAAGGGGAAATCCCCAAAAAGTTATATCAACTGGGTTCTATGATCATCTTACATTTTTCATTGAGCCATATAATCCTCTCTCATGAATGTTCCACTAGATATGTCAAATATAATGTTCTAGTATTCTAAAAAACCTAATCATAATTTTTTTAGTGTTTTAGTGCAATCATTTGGAAGAGACAGGGCCAGTGCACTGCTAACTGAACTTTAACACTAATACATAGTAACCCACCAAGGTACCAAGTGTTTGAAGTGATCCAATTTTTTCCAGAAGCCAAAAAATGAATTTTTATCTCAATTAATGACATTTCATCAAACCAATTCTAACCATTTCAAGACAGGTTAGTACATTTACTAATTTTCACACTCAAAAACATCCTTAATACCCATTATTTACACACACAACATAATTTTTATTAACATTTCATCATTTTACATGTTGAACATTTTGAGACAGCCTTGGAAACATATATATATGAATTATACACATGTAAAAAAATATAAAAAAACATGAAAATCATGAGAATTTCCAATATAAATAATCACAACAAATTATCATAGAATATACATACTATGTTTAATAAAAACATTTAAAACACTCTTGAAATAGTAAAATTTAGATTAATGGCATGAACATATAGAACCTACATCAGATAATGATGCATTTGACTATTATAATTTTAGTCCTAACTAAAAAGGGTGATGAAAGAATAAGTGACCGTTATTTTAAACATACACACATATGCACATATACATATATATATAAATACACCCAGATATAATGTATATATTTTCCATGGTAAGGGGGAATATGTATGAAGAAGATATATATGTGTGTGTGAGTTTGTGTGTGTGTGTGTGTGTGTGTTTCTTACCCAGGTATATGTTTTCAATTCACCATCATGAGAAGAAGTCCAATGTTACCTCAATAATTTCAAATTTATTCTAGAGAAAATAAGGAACTAAATGTTTTTAAAAATCCCTTAATAGAAATCGAGTAATAATGGATATAAAATGAAATCCTACATGCAACCAATGGTAAACTTCATACCTTTTTTGGTCATGGATATATACTGCCTTAATCAATCCCTATGAGCCATATGAACCAAAAACCAACAAATGAAATAATTGAAAATTAGGTTAGCGTTCGGCCAAAAAAATAACCATGTGGGGGAAGAGAAAATATGTAATGAAAAAGGATGAAGAAAGAAGTAGAGTATGAGGAACACTTACCAATGAGGATCTCACATTAAATAGGAAGTAAAATCAACATCTATATGGAGTAGGGGGAGGTTGGGCATGTGAGGGAGCCCTATTGGAGCTAGTTTGAGAAACAAATAGAAATTGGTGAGGGAATAGAATATAACACCCTCAACAACAACAACAACAAAAATATTAACATAAATAATAATATTTTGATTATTATTATTTTTAATTATTTTAAATTTTTCTATTAATATTATTTTTTCAAAAATACCTTGAAGGCTCCCATGCATGATCGTACAGTCTTCCAAACTATACACTCATAGTATAGTGACTTTTTCAAAGAGTTAGGGATGGTCTCATGGTTTATGGTTCCATTGTAATGACCATGTTCTAGAATGTGCTACTTAAATAGAGTCATTGTTTGGGCAACACAGTTGTCACTAGGATGGAGCATCGTTTCATTTAACCGTACACCACCATCACAACATCAATAATTTAACTTTTTTGGGTAAATGATCGTGATAACCATAAGATGAAAACAATACCATAAATAAATAAAATCATAGATATGTGTCATTTTGGGGAGTATAAATAATGTTTTCTAAAGAGGGAACAATGTAGCTAGAGTATGAAGGCACCTAGTGGTTCATATTCTTCTGAATCAGCAATCATGAATGGTTGGTATTCTAAATGAGAAGTTTGTTACAATGATTTATCATTTGGTATAGTCTATAAATGTGGGTGTTATCCATTATTTATACTATCTAGTTCTACCATATAAGAACATGATGTTTATGAAGCATATTATGAGACCACATCCATTTTAATTCAGTGGATCATATGACCCTATGGTTTCTGAATGATGTAAAAAATACCTGGAAAATATATTTAATGTCATGGGATATTTAGATCATAAAATGTTAAGTATTTCTATTTACTATTTTGATTTTGAAACCAACCAGTGGCAGTCAATGGTCAAGAATATGAATGAAAGAGAGGAAGTAGATTCCATGGAATTGAAAAAAATTAAAAATATTTCCTGAGACATAATTTCCTAAATATGTTAGAATTAAAATTGAATGTCAATTATTAATATTGAGGAAAATATAGGATTGATTCAATGGATATTTATGATGAAAAAATTAATTTATTGGAAAGTTACACACAATGTTTATTATGTGATCTTTATAGTATTATTATTTAGTTTTACTTAAGATAAAAACATACATTATCGAAGGGCACTAAAATATAGAGAATTTAAAATAATGAATAACTTTTTCAATGTGTGTAGAACATGGAAATGGAATTTTTTGATAATAATGTGTAAATTGAAAAGTATAAAAAAACATTGGGTCCAATTAATGGGTATATGTGATGAATGGATCAAATAAATATGATGGTATGAAATTATGTTTTATTTTTGTGAGAATTTTGATGAAAGAACAACAGTGGATTCCTTATTAAGTCTATTAAGTTCATATGATGTGGTGTGTTTGGGAATAAGAACCATAAATGAAATGGAAATGAGTTTCATGCTGGAAAGAGATTTTTTTTATAATAATGTAGTAAAACGTTTGAAATGTAATGAGATGGGTCATTATGTACATGGATTTCTAAATAAGATGTTGAATGATGGGAGACATCCATAATATAAGAATAATGGTGATGTGAAATCCATTTTAACAACTTTCAAAATATTTGTTCCATCAATAAAATTGGTGTGAAGCATATTTCATGTTTATTACTATTATACTAATGTCTTGTTTTATTTTTTGTCTTCACATTCATTCATTTGTCATAAATATTCTAGTAAATTGGAAATTGATCATCGTGAAATGAATCCATAACATATGGTAAACCACCTAGGGGAGGTATGAACGTAGAGATAAATTATAATAATATTCATTTCATTGTATTTGTAACTACTTTACCATATAACATTTTTTATTTCCCCTTGTAGAATATGATGTTATTCTAGGTACGGTGTGACATTTTCTACCATTCTAAGACAGATCCTTGATCTAAATAATTTTTTCTTTTCATGTAATTTAATTTTGTATATATGAATGAACCAATAAAATTAATATCATATTAAGATACAATGTAACTATTAAAATATGAAACAATTAGTTATCCTGTGAAACTTGTTGAGAATAAGGGATCCGTATAGATTTATGATGTGATGGAAGTAAAATAATACGTGGAAGACTTTCATGATGAGTTTCCTAGTGTTATACCAAATCGTGAAGTTGAAAATGACTTCATTCCTAATGCTATGAAATTTTAAAACCCCCTTATCAAATAGTTCATGTAGAACATCTAGAATTGAAAAAATAGTTGAAGGATTTTCTTGATAATAGTTTTATTCATCATAGTACATCACCCTAGGGTGCAACAATTTTTTGTTAAAAAATAATGATGATACCATAAGGCTTTCATTGATTATATAACTTTTAATAAATTTACTATTAAGATTTTTTATTTTTTACCTGAAATCAATGATTTTTTTGGACAGGTCCCGGGTGGTTAATATTTTTTGAAGGCTTAATTATGTATTGTTACTATCTTCTGATTGTGAAGGATTGTGAAATTCAAAAAACATCATTTTATAATAGATATGGGTATTAGGATATTTTTTTCATGCACTTCGAGTAAAAAAAATTCCTCATTTGTATTTATGGATTAAATGAATATTTTATTCTAGTAATTTTTGTATATTATTTTTGTTTTCATTATTGATTATTCCTAGATTTATTAAAATGTTACGAGATTCATTAAAAAAAGATTTTTCTACAAACATTGATGGAAAATGATATATATAAAAAATTTATACAAAATATATTTTTGTTGTAGAAGATATCATTCTTTGGAAATACTATAAAAATAGATGGCATCATCGTTGATCTTGTTAAAACTAAATTAGTTGATTGATGGAAATGACCTATAAAAAAACTGAGAATCATTATATTCTCATATTGGTATTCTATGGATAGTTGTTTTTTGAAAACATTCCATGGTTCGGTATGCCACTAACAATGTTAGCATGAATGGTAGATAAGTTCATATGGACAACATAGTGTGTTAACTATTTATTAGATGACAAAAGAAGGTTGTAAATGCTCAAATTTTGTCTCTTCCCTCCATTAATTATGAATTTTTAATATATAGTAATTCATCAATAAAAGGGATTGTTTGTTGTTAGATGTACAAATACCAGGTAATTTATTATGATTCAAAATCATTAAAACCATGAGAGAAAAATTATATTACAAATGTACGTGACTTTGAAGCTATATTATTTATTTTAAAAATTTGGTGACATAATTTATATATAGTAAAGTGTGAATGTATACTGATAACAAAATATTATATAATATATTCACTCAAAATGAATAAAAAATGAGGTATATTATATGGATGGAACTAATTAATAATTATGATTTCAAGATCCATTAACATTATAGGAAATCAAACAAAGTACCTAATGATTTGATCCAAAATAAAATAATGCTAAATTAACCATGATACATTTAGAACATGACCTTTTAGTTATTGATTTGTTGAATATTTTCATAGATGTTTTGGATGTTAACTTACTACATTTTTTTCATGTGTCATAACATTCATCTCTGTTGTAAATAAATAAGGAGGCACATAAGCAAGACTATTAGTTACATGAAATAGAATAAAGGGTATGTTTCAAGAATTTAACATTGGAAAAGAATGTGTTTTCATATTTGGAATGATATTTTGTGTTCCTTATGATTACAAGATGAAGAGAGAATAATGGAGTGAAGGTATTATTTCCGCATCTTTGGTTCACACTAGAAACAATAATATGTCTAGATACATTATAGGGTATTACTTATTGGATGGAACAAAAATATATGTTGATGAATTTTCCTTTAAATTTATGAATTTATAGTATTTTAAATTCGAATGAAAATTAAAAAATTGTATTATTCATCCATTTAATTTAATGAAGTGGAAATAATAAAATATATCCATATATTTTAAGGTTTTATTAACAAAAACTACTCAATATAATAATGTGAATTGTGATAATTTTGATCGATTGACTAAATTTACGAATTTTCTTCACTTTTGATATATACTATCATCAGATAAAATTTCAGGACTATGCCTCAAAAACATAGTCAGGTTTCATGGAGTTCTGGTCTCCATTGTATCTAAAAGTGATCCTTGGTTTTCATAAATTTTTTTGAAAGGACTTCAGATGTCATTGGGTACTAAATTAAAATTCTAGATTCTTTCATCCTAAATATGATGGAGAATCTGATCGAACTGTTCAAATATTAGAATAAATGATTCATGCATATCTAATGGATTATTAAGGAGGTAGGTATTAAAACCATTCTATAGTTATGTTAACTTATAATAATACTATTCGTTTAATTATATAGATTGATCATATGGAAGAACTATTTTGAAATCAGAGTCAAACTCTAACTTTTTTCGATAAAGTTTGAGAAATGATGTTGATGGGACAATATTTGGTATAGTAAATAGTTTATAAGGTTATGGTAATTCAGAAATAAATGAGAACAACTCAAGAAAGGTAGAAAAGTTATATAGATAACTAGAGGAAATATCATTCTTTCCAGAGTAGGTGACCATGTTTTTCTTAATGTATATCCATGGAAATGTTTTATTCAATTTTTCTAAAAATTGGAATATAATACCAAAGTTAAATAGAAAATATTAAATCCTATAATGTTTTTCTTTATTTTCATACTAATTAGACTTAACATTGATTTTATCCTAGGTACACATGTTTTTTTATATTTCTCCGTTATTATTTTTTTTCCAAATTTGTCTCATGTTTTAATCCATGATAAAGTTCAGTTTTAAGATAATATTTTATATGTAGTGCTTCTTATTCATACTCTTGACCATAGAGAGAATGTAATATAGAATAAGTTAATCTTCTAGGATAAGGTTTTGTAGAGAAACCATTTGGATAAATAGGTAGGTTGAGAATTTGAAAATGCTTGAGGGAAACATATCTCGACCTATTTGATCTGTGAATAAAATTTTGACTATGAAATTTTCAAAAATGGGGAAGAATCTAGAAACCTGGGTAATTTTGGAATAAATAATTTTTAACTCTTATAAATACTCAATAGTTAGATATTATAGAATTTTATTTATTATCAAAGTGAAATTTATTTTTTCATTTAGATGGAAATGCATCATTTCTAATCCAAACGGGTTTTCATGAATAATATTTTTTTATGTCTAATTTTAAAATTACATATCATTAATTTGAAAAAATTAATTTCTAATTTGAATTCATCTGGTCAAAATTATCTTAACATAATTTTATTATAATTATTGAAATATATGATGTTTCTATTAATAATTAAAAGTGCATATTTTTATTGAGATTTTTATTTTCATTTTATATATTTATAAAGATAAATTATATTTTTTATTACTTTAAAAATGTATTTTGTTACATTTTGTTTAATATATTTCCATTATGGTCTTTTAAATGAATTTAATGAATTAATTTTTTATAAAAAAACTTGTTACTTGAAAGGGTACTTTTCTAAAAACTATTTATCAATGCATATGTTCAGTTACATATTAAGTAAAATTCTGTGACTTCTATATTTATTATTTTTTAAAATGGATAACATATTTGGAATCATCAATTCCAAATTTCATATATAAGAGTCATTTAATTTCAATTAATATATATATAATCCTTAGTATTCTTTTTTACCATGGTTTTGGGTAAATGAGGTATTCAATGTTAAAAAAAATTAGGACTATTAAATGACCAGAACACAAGAATTAATTTTATTTCACAAGACCATTTCATACATAACCATCCATTATTTGGTTATATTTCCTTAATGTATATTGATGTGATAAATACAATTTAAATATTTTATTTAATTAAAAGTCATAAAAGTCACACTTTTGTTTTCTCTAACTACAATGTGTTTAACAATGTGATAAACATAATATTTGTTATATTTTGAATAGTAAATTTAGATTTATTGACAAATCCTCGTCATTGTAATTTATTTTTAATTTTTATTAAATTAAATAATGACCATTATTTACTACAAAAAACTGGCAAAATAATTATTCAATTAATAGAAAATATGATATTTAAAATATTATAAGTATTATAATTCGAAATAATTAAAGTGACCCATGCATTTTATTGGTAAACATGGAATATTATAGAGGTTTCTAAGAGTAGTAATATAATCCTCTATTATCATGATTTTTTTAAATTAAATGTAAGTTAATATTTCAAAAATTTAATGTAATGATATTTTCCATTAAATACTATATATTTAAATGATTCCAAATTCATAAATATCAAAGAATAATCTAAATTTATTTCTTATTGTAAATATATAAACCATGATCCATTTTTTGAGTTATTATTATTATTTTTTAATAACATGTATAACCCTTAATGTGAATAAATCTTTAATATTACTGTAATTTTCCAAACAGTAAATCATATGTTAAAACCAAAATATAAGGAAAAAATTGTGATCTAAACTTTCAGAAAAAATTATGGGATTATTGTATTTAAGATAATAATAACCTTACATTATAATATTATTAATTTGGATCTATCTTTTCAGAAATGTTATTTATATTAAATTGATATAGTAAGAAATTTTAAGTGTTCCCCTCCCATCTATTATAAAAGGGCCCCAATTAATCTCTTTTATTAACACAAAAAAAAACTATTAAAGGAAGAAAGCTTATACCCTCACACATTCCTATAATTTTTTCAAATGTCTTAGAGGACATATACTAGGAAGAATACCAATCTTAGGGTTCTTAAGGTATTAATAAAATGATACATTCCAAAGATCATGTATAGTATTAACCTTCATGTTGTGGTTTTATATCTTCTTCCACATCATTAAAATATTACTTAACCATTATAAAATAATAACACTATTATATTCCATATAATTATATGTTACTATGTTAATTTAATAACCTATTTCCATCAACATCCCCTATCCTCTATATAATGGGAATTCAATTCACCACTAATGTGTACGGTGGACTACCCACCTCACGAACCTATGTAAATCATTATCTGTCACCATCTCTCAATACTAGTTATAGTGATGTATTAAAAGTATATTTATTATTCTCATGAAATATTTATAATTCATAAATGATAATATATCATTTACTTTATTATCTTTCTATTAAGTTAAAAATGATAACATTGTATGTGTATACATATGGACTACCACTTACAATAAGCGATGTGATGCGTTTGTCATCACGAGATCACATGGATGATATATATAATTATTTTTAAATATATAATTTGATATTTATTATTTTATTTTCAGGAATGAAATATAAAATCAAAAATACCTTCTTCCTTTAAGGATATTTGAATAATGTAAACGTTAGTCATGCATACGTACAACAAGGCCTCTATGGGATTGTTATGTAGTTCTATTTTATTTTTCATCTTTCTTGGTTGGTTTAAAAATTACAATTTCAGTATAAAAATAACAAAAATCATGATTATTATTTGGGATATTTTTTAGTAATAACCTTTTGGACCATAGTCAATCTTCCAAAGTCACTTTGGACATATGTCTGGAATGTCATCAAAATGTCCTATGTGAACTAAAAGGATTATTTAGTTATTTATTACATGGTAATAAGTGATTCAAGAGTAATAATAAAATTGAAAATTTTAAATAACCAAATAAATAATTAACATCACTTTATCATTAAGGAAGACAAAAAATAAAGGTGATGAGTCAAACTCAAGGTGATAGTCTTTTGTTTAAAAGAAAGTCCTCTTTTAATGGTTCCCCTAACACTCTAGATTTATTCCACATCCATATTTAATTAAATTATTGTATTAAAGTATTTATACTCATATTAGTGAATTAGAAAGGTAACTTTATGTTTATTTCATCTGTAGTTCAATTTTCTTAAGATGAATAATTTACTGAATATTTTTTAACCTTTATAAAAATAAAAAAAAGTAATGCTCTATTTTAATGTTTATAGAAACAATATATTTTCCTTCCTCTATAACCATAATATTATTATTTTTCCATTAAAACATTTCATATTATATTAAATTAAACCCATTTAACCTTATTTTATTGTTATTTTCAAAAGATTATTTTTAAATGGAATGGATATATCAATATTTGAAGAAATGAATCTTATTGGTGTGAAGAACATTTTTATGATGCAAGATTTTATGTATTATTTAATGGTTCTAGGAAATTTTCAGATGATGTGTAGTTTTTTAAAAAAATGAGGTTGTTTGATCCAATTATTTCACAATAATGCATTGGTCTATATATGAACATAGAATATGAATTATAATTTTTTGGGTCATTTTAACTGTTATCTTTTTCATTTTACCGCCTAGTAACCTTTTTTATCTTAACTGCATTAAATAGTTCTTATTGTGCTCAATATCCAATATGGTGAGTAGTTAAGATGAAAAAATCATATCATTTAAATTATTATAATTTAAAATATAAAATATATTTTCCCGAATTCATATCATATATGTTATATAATTTACAATAAAAATAAAACAACAGTTGTATCAAAAAAATGGGTTTTCACGAAATGATTTTTTAGGGAAAAGATGATCTCATATTAACTATATAATAATTAATAATTATTAAATTAATTTGAATTCATACTTATAGATTTAAATCATTCCAAATTATTTTTTGTTTTAATTAATTAAAATGGAGTATTATTATTCATATTAAAATTGTTTTCAAAAAAATGTTTATAAATACATAAAATGAACATAAAATGAAATCCATTATAAAAACTATTTAAATTTAATTAATTATATTTTATAAAACTAATTTATTATTATTTTAAATTTTAATCAAATTACATTATTAATGGTGATTAATTTATTTAATAGGAAGGAAATTTTAGAAAATATTATTTTTAACTCTTCATTGAAAAATGAATTTTTTACAAGTAATCCTAAAAAATCACCTAAAGTTAGTATTGATATACTGATTTGAAATTTAATTCCATTTTATTAAAAGAAAAAAACTATTTAAATGTTTTTCTCATAGGAAGTATTAAAAATACATTTTTTGAGGAAAACATATTCTTAGTGAATTAAATGACTTTTTTTAAATTGAATAACTAGTTATTAATCCTTTATAAATAATTTTAAATTTGGTAGGACCGTTATATTAATTTAATCAATTAAATAATACTATTCAATACTTTCAATTTAACAGATAAGTTATAATAGTTTTATTTAAATAATAATGTTAAAAGTATATTGTAGTTTGTTAAAACAAGGTATTTTGTGTTGTGCAAGCTATCGAAGAAATTGTATTTATTTAAAAAATATAATAAATTATCGTTGTGTTCCATTCTCTTCTAGTTTTGTCTTTTCATTTTATATATGTTTCTTAATGTAATTTTATTCTTATAAAATCATGAAGATTTACATTCTACCAACATAAATAAATTGCATCCCCATAATTAAATCTTGATCAAAGTAATTAAGGGTTTCATATTTTAAAAATTCCATTATTGTTAAACCACATAGTAAAAAGGGTTAATAAAACATCGTATTTATATAAGATAAACATAAGTAAAAAATACCATCTACAATACATGTATTATGTTTCTAATGATAATAACATTGGTGGAAAGTGAACATATGTACATTTAAGAAATGTATAAATAATTTTAGAGAGTGATATAAATCTGTGATTCTAAGATCAATACAATGTTAAAAAACTTAAAAATACAATTCTATGGTGACAAAAAATTTCACTAATTCCTCATATATAGATGAAATACGATAATATTTTTGTTTCAAGATCCTTTTTCTAGAGTTGATGAATTATATTTCCAACTAGAATAAGGATTTATTAAAATATACATACATGATGACTAGAATTTCACCTTTTAATCAGTTTCCCCCCAAATCTCATATTTTTCTACAAATGATGAGGATTCAAGAATATTTTTATGTCTATGCATGATGTCCTAAAATTAACCTCTAATGTATCTCATAATCCACAAAAAAAATAACATTATATTCCTCATATTGATACTAAAACAAACTTGGTGAGATAAAGTTATCCAATATAATAGATTAATATCTAATACCTTAACAGTAACTCCCAAAGTAAAAAATATATCCATTGCATAAGATTCTGTCCCTAAAAACATTAATCTTGCATCTATAAAAACATAATATAATTATTCTCAAATAATAATTTACATTAAGAAGGAACATTATATATACTTCATCACAATAAAACATTCACCAAAATATCAGTATTCACCTCAAAATCCTATTTTGTAAACCTCAAATTGGGTTTCAATGAATTTGAATTTATGTTAAATTTTTTAATCATAAACCCATTATAGTTTTCATAAGTATTATGTTAATCTAACATCAAGACATATATTCTTCAAAAATAAACACAGTCCTATGATTTTTCATGATTCGTATAACCGTATATCATTAGAAAAAAATAAATATATAGCATATTTATTTAATACCAATACATAAGTACTTCAAAAAAAAATTCTTTAATGTCTTAGTATAACCTAGTTCTATCTTTAGACTAGGGTCTAACCATTAGTTTTAGTAATTTAATCATATAATGCCCAAGTTCCCCACATAAAATATACATAATTCTTTGGAAATTTATTTCTCTATGATCTCCATTAACATAAATAAAATTTTGTCTCCTATATTTTAAATATTCTTTTAAGTGATTATTCATATCTTCATGACATATAAGATGATGAATTTTATTTCCAATATACTAATTACAACATGAAATTTTATAAAATACCATCCTCCTCTAATTTGACAAGTTAGGAATCACATTTTAGTTCACGTTTTTAATCACATATCATGATATCTTGTTGGAATAGTCACAATTTAATTATATCCAATAATAATCCAATTTTTTAACTCATAATCACCAAATTTTCCTTCTCATTCAGTGTTAACTTGATTCCCCCTTGTTCCAATAATTGACTAAAACCACAAAGCATAAAATGGGAAATATTAATCAAACTAGGAAACCACATAGTTATGAAAAAAATTTAACATGATGTCTAAATTATGGTGCCCACTTTTAAATTTATGACACAATTGGTTTGTCATGTGTAATTCATGGTCACTATCAATTCAATTAATTTATAATAGTTCATACTATGCTATTGAATTTCTAATACATAACCCTGGAGAGTTTCAAACCATATGAATATTCAGGATTATTGTCTTGTACCATGTAATTGTTTATTCAAGCATTATGCATCTTTTTCAACGTTATTACTAATAGGAACATATATTCAACAACTATGTCTAGTTTTTTAATCCATATCAAGATGCAATCCCCTATAAAACACTCCCTATAAACTTAACAAACATTCTATTATGTGTTCATATACCCATATTTAGCCTTATAATTATCCATATAATTATCCTTAGACATAACTTTCGATCAATCCCTATATTTCCAAAATAATTTTTTATCATTCCAGATTCCAAAGGATTACTAATACTTTCCTCTCATACCAACTATAGTGATCCAATACTTTTACAAATATTATTATATTATTTTTAAAATAAACATCAATTAATTATAACCCATGATCATGAGGCCTATCATTATTTGAAGACTAGGTTCATAATAAATTAATGTGAGATTGAAACAAAAATTTGATTTATTCTCCATAATGAGATCCTAATATTAAATTAATCTCCTAAAACTACATAAGATAATTGGTAGAATACATAAAATAATGGTTTGAGATGGTGATCCCAGTAAGGGAATAAACATGACAAGGGAGCATAACATTTTTTTCAATGATATAACATGAAAACATAAAAGAAAACTCACATGAGTAGCAAAATGGGATCATAAACAAAAGATCATGGTATAATAATAACATGAAATCATAGGTAATGTGGTAGAAAAAAAAATATGTCACAAATATAATTCAATTATAATTGTCAAAATAATATCTCAAGCTGGACAATGTCCCATAATGGATTTGGTTCATTCCCTAATCCTATACATGATGTATCATGATAGTATAACATTATCCATTGAACTGGAAGCCTATATAATTCCAATCTAACAAAAATTATTCACTTCCTATAAAATGATATGTGTTCTAAATAATTAAATTAATAATAATTCACAAATATAAGAATTACCTATGAAAAAATAGGCTACAAATCATACCACATATCATAATAAAAAGAGATTTCTTCAAGAATTAATATGAAATGTGATCATATAGAATGTATTATAACATCAATGTAATGGAGATTGAGATTTTCTTTTTATATACTAGACATATATATTGAATTTAAAATCATTCCCAATAATTATTATATTTTAAATTTAATTAATTGAAATAATTTTAACATATTAAAACCATTCTTTCAAAAAATAAAATTCCTATTGGAAAATAACTTTTGAACAACTAATAATTTCGAAAATATTATTTAATTTTTTTTCTTTAAATGAAAAAATGGAAACTTATAAGGGAATATTCAATGAATTGAGTGTGTGTGAATCTAATGACACAAGATTAATGTACATGGACATTACATTACTTTTGAAAAATTATTAATACATTATACAATCATATTCCCAAAAACCATTATTTTTTTAGTTCCTTTGGAGACAATGAACACATACACATAGTCTAGTGAAGGATCGTCAATTTTTCTGACAATGATCTTATCATTCATAACTCCTACCAAAAACCTTTAATTATAACCATGGGAAAAGATAACATAATAAAGGATGAGCTCAGATGCTTATTAAGGGTAAACATTGGCAGTAAAAATCGTGTAATAATAATAATAACATAAGAATAACATTGTAAATTTAAATTATGAATATAAAAAATCATGATAACCTATATTGGGAAAAATCATAAACGTTCATAAAATAACATATTCCTAGATTGTATTCTATAATACATGGTATTTTTTGAATACCCATATAAAAAGAACATTATTTCTATATTATCCAAGGATTATTTCCAAGACCATCATAGTGGAAAAATTTCTTTACTGAAACTAGTTCACTCCTCATTCCAACTATGTATTACTGAATTGGGCTAACATCTCATTCCATCCATGTATTACTGAACCCAGATCATTTTCCACTATAGTTTTTTTGATCTCATGAGATATAAATAATTACCTAGTGAATAAGATGGATATATATGTCACACCATCGCATAATTAAAACCATAAAGATTTGTTCCATAAGAACATAAATCATTCGTCACAGCATAACCCAAGGAATAAAATGGGTTTCATAAAAATAATTCCATCATAACATAATCCATATAAGACAAATGGATTTCATAAATATGAATATATGATGTTAACCTCGAACCAAATATTTTATTATATGCTTTAGGTGTCAAAAGAATAATGAAAATTCATTGATCAGATTAGTTATCTAAAAATTAATTTATTATAATAATTTTAATTAAATTTATTTGATATTTCCATTAATAAAATAATTACTACTTCATTTTGTGTACTTATTTAATATAACTATTTATAAATAAAAATAAAAAATAATATACTCTAGAAAAGAGAAATCCTCTATATTAAATAAAAATACTTATAGATGATTATATCGTCTATAAAATCCTACATAAAAAATGTTATATATATTAAAACTGAATTTGACAACATTAACGTCACAAAAATGATATATTATAAGTTAAATTATATTTTAAATGTGGATCCAAATGTATAAAAATTTGAACCATGGTTCATTATGGTTCGGATATACATAAAAAACACGATTTGGTTATGATTTATAGTCTTTTATTAGATATTACTATTTTATTTAGAATTATTTTATTTATTTTTAATAAATTTAATATTTTCTAAATCATAATTTTATTATACATTGACATAATTATTTATATACTAAAAATTACTAATCAATTATCATGATACAGAAAAAAAAATTATATTTCAAATAAGTATTTATAGTCGAACTTTTCTTATGTATAATCATATATTAAAAATGATTTATTTATTAAAATTTTAGTTGGATATATTTAAATTTTCCATAAATAAAATATATTAAATGTCATAATCCCGTCCTTATGGCTTCCACATGATATAATTTCAACCCAAGGATGATTTTAGTCAAAAAACAACATCCAATGATATTAGGAAAAGTGTTATGGAAATTTCATATTATTATTGTTCCCCTTAATTACCTAATTTACCTTTTCTCCGTATTAATAAAATTTTCTGATGTTTCTATTAATATGCCCAAAAATAAAATAAATCTATTTAAATATTTTGGAGAAACTTCTTTCAAATATGGAATCCATTCTCAAAATTCAAAACACTTAAATTTCAGTAATTAATTTAATATTAATCCCATTTTCAGATTGAAAAATTGAGTTTTAAAAGTTAAAACATGCAAAAGATAGAAATGTTTTTACATCAATATTCAATTTCAATTTATTAAAAATGACAAAAAAATTATATTAAATGATAAAAATGTAATCTATTTATACATTAAAACCATTCAAATATATAATTTAACACAATAAATAAATTTTATGAAGAAAGAAGTTTTCAATTAAAATACATTAATTTTTTAATAATCATCAGAATGTGAAACTTATGAGAAAAATAAAAAATATTCATCCAAATAATTTTTTGATACACCTATTTCAAAGAATAAGTTTATTTTCTCAAATAATATGTCGAAAATTATATTTATAATGGGTTATCCTTACAATAATGGAAAACTACATTTATTTAAAAAACTTTTTTTTATGAGAAATTTTATTTGTTCTTATCTCATGTCTTGAAAACATTTATGAAAAATTTTAATCATTAGATTGAATATATTACATATATATTTCACTAAAACCCCCCTAATTACTGATTTCTTTATTTTACAAACTATCTTATTGTTCAGTTGAATAGTTTTTCAGAAACAAAAAACATTTCCCTTTATTTAAGAGGGTTTAATTTTCATTTATAATTAATTTCTCACCATATAATTAATTATATATACATGTGCATATAATATTTTCATATTTCAGTTAAAATTGTTCATACACACCATTACAATGTCTATGTTATAAGGTGACACTACCCTATTGATTTTTTCCCCTAAACTTGGTCATGTATGAAATGAATTCTATCAATAGAACTCAAAATTATGTGTAACACAAGATTAGCATAGTATTTCATATACCATAAGCTAATGTGACGTTTCAAGTAGAAATTTTTATATTGGTGTATGGTAAAATACAATACATCAATGAAAGGAAAAAATATTTATCTCATATAAAAATCTCAGGTTTTTTAATGAAGGTGGGTAATTTCTTACATGTTTTATTAGTTAAAACATTCATTTTCAATATTGTAAAATTGACAAAAAGTCCATGATTTGGAAAAAAAATGATGATTAATTTAAAACCATTTTAAAAGTAGTCATACCTGGGTAAATATTTCAATTATAATTCATTTCAGTAATACTATTTTTTAGTAATATATTTTTCAAAACATTAATATGGAAGAAAATGACTTTCAGACTAAAAGATAAATGACGCTGATATTCCGTAAATACTATTTCTCAAAACTATTAATTACCAAATAGTTTTTAAATCATACTAATGGTTAAAATGTTAATCAATAACCATAAAAATGGAAAATAAATTGAGTCTTATCAAAAAAATGAGAAATTAATTTCCTTCAATTGAAATTCATCCGTAAAACAATGATTAAAATGATATTGAATAATAAACCCTTATTACATTGGTATCTTTTTAATCATAACCCTAATTAACGATTTTTGTGATTTTTGAATTAAAATACCATGATTTATGGTTTATTCATGATATAATATGTAAAGGGGAGTTATATTCAGCATATAAAAAATCATTGTATTAAATAACTTGCTTCTCAAAGAATGATGTTTTGAGTTAAAAATCTATAATAAGTTCACATAATTATGATGAGATTAAATCCATGGGGTGAATGTAAAAAAATATATGAACAAACATAATATTTCATAATAATTATAGACAAATAAATGTTAATTTAACACATAATTGTGGCATAATATAATCAGTAAAGTAGATATATAACCTAATTATTGGAAATTGAGTTAAAAACCCCATTCCATGAGCAGGAATCATAAAATACACTACTTATAAACCTGAATAATAAACTTGTGGTAATTAATTATTTTATTAATAATATTTTTCAATTTTATTATTTTTCATATTTTATATTTCAACATTGTAACATTTATTTACATAACAAATTTATTTAATATTGGAGGCTTTAATTATAAACAGATCATGTGTCCAAAATCACATTTGTAACATGAATGAGGTAAAATATGTTATTATATAACCATATAAAATATTAGTAATACTGAAATAATTATCATTTTTATACATACATTGTACTTTTGAATACAACCATGATCTTTTTTTATGAAAAAATAAATATATTACAATCATGGACATGGTAAGTTGTACGTATGCATGAGTAAAGTTTACATTTTTCAATGATCGTGATAGAATGATGTTAATCGTTATTTTATATTTCAAGAATTGTAACTATATAATAAATTTTAGATTATCTCATTTAATTCACTTAAATTTAACATGCATGTGATATAGTAATAAAATGAATCATACCACTTCGTGAGGTAGTATTCCTCCTTAAAAAGGAACGAAATTGTCAATTTTTCAATGGATGGTAAGGTAAGAAAGTATATGATATATTTATACCCCATAATTATTAAAATATTATGAATATCATATAGTAATATAACAATAATCTTTATTTTCTATCATGTAATGTGTAAGTGAAAACTGAACATCATTTCGCGAGGTGGTAGTATGTCATACATAAGAGTGAAATATACATATTTATTATTAAATGGTAAGTAATAAGGTATATGTGATATTATAATTCAAAAATTATATTGATTTTGTAAATTCCATATATAATCTTTATAGACAACATTATATTCATCCTGATAAGTGCTTATGGAAAATGAATTATGTCGGTTCCCAAGGCAGTTTTATGTCTTACACTGAATTAATGGTTTTGTTTCTATTTGATGGAGGGGGAGATAGTTGTTTTTCATGATCTTAAGATAAAAATATATAAATATATGGAATAAATTTTTTTTATTATAACATTATGTTTTTAAAAATATCCGAATTAGTTAGATAATAAATAAATAAACACTAGGAAATGGACGTTATCACTTATTTAGAAAAATTATTTATGATTGAACCAAAATACATTCTAGGATTCCTTCATGAAATAACTATTGTCTTTTGGTTATATTAAGGGAACTATAAAATATAATATTTTAGGTATTTTATGAAAAAAATTGGTTTTTGGAAGTTTGAAATTGAGAAGAGAGGGGGTGACCTTTTATAATTGGGGGAGAGGGCACATTTGAAATTTTTGAAAAGGAAGAATCTCACCCTCGTATATTATAGGAAAAATGACCTAAATATGAATATTATCACACCTAATAATTGATAATGTATAAATATGAACATATAGTTGTATTTAAATAAGTTTTACTTAATTTGTAATGTGACTTTTTTTAACCCCTACAAAACCTGTTTTTTACCTTAACAACGGTAAGTGATTTTTATAGTTTTCACTATTAATTATAGTGAAAAAATATGTTGAACTTGTTTGATAATATAAATAATTATTATTACACATATGGAATAAAATTTTAAAATTCAAATCATATATTTGGAAGGATTTAATTTGAAATTAAACCCACAAATGTGTCAAAAAATGGTTTTCATGAAATTAATATTTCAAGGAAAAGACGATATCATATTTACTATCTAAAAATTAATAATAATAAAATTTTGTTCAATTAATATTTATAGATATATAATCAATATATTTAATTTATATCATTCATCATTAGGGGTTATTTAAAATTATCAAAATGGAGAAACATTATACATATTAAAAAATGATTTTAGTAAAAACTATTTAAATCCTAAAAATAATCTTATACTAAAATCTATTATAAAGATTATTAAAATTTTAGTAATTTTAATTACAAAATTAATAATACTTATTTTAATTTGGCATTAAATTAATGGAATAATGGAACTTAATTTATTAAAAAGAATTTTTTTTTATAAAAATTGATATTTCACACTATTCACTGAAAACATAATATTTTCAAAAAAGACAAAACATTTACCATTAGATAAAATTTATATGCTGATTTTAATAATTAATACCATTTTATAAAGTAGATTTTATTAAAAATAAAAAGTATTTATATTATTTTATCAAGGAAAGTAGTAATAATTTATTTTTTGAAGAAAATATATTTCCAAGGGATAATTTAACATTTCTTAAAATTGAGTGATTAGTTGAAAAATATTTTTTAATAAAATTTTATGTTGTTTTAGTTTCATATAAATTTCATAAATTAGTAAATACTTCACATAAACTCAAATTTTACATCTAGGTTATAACTGTCTTAATAAAATAATATTTTTAATAATATATCGCAGTTTATTAAAACATTGTATTTCATGATACGCAAGCTTTAGCAGAAGTTGAATTTATTTTTTAAAATATATTTTAAAGTATCAAGGTTTTAAAATATCATATAATATATATTTTTCATTGCATATACACTATTGAACATTATTTTATTCATTTAAAATCATTGTTTGTGGCAAATATAATCTATTTATCAAAATCAAGAGTTAAATGTTATAAAATTCCTAAGAAATCAATATTTGAATCCAAAGATTCAAAAACTTTAATTTTTTATAATAATAATAATACATATATGATGTAAAATAATATTTTATAAAGCTAAAAAACTTTGGTTCACAACATGGATACTAATTTAATGGTCACACTGATAATGGAAGGTAAGAACACCATTTTGGATAACATGTATGTTACAAAGGAAAATATTATTTTTAAATATAATATTGGTACTATGGAGGATTTGGGAATATAAAAACAATCTAATGGATTTAAAATAAATCTATATTTAATCCAAGAGTGATTTTAGATGAATCATGTGCGGGATGGGGGGTCAACCCACTCAAAGAAGGTATCCTGAATATTCTGAATTTTAAACAGAATATAGACATCAACATATGAAAGCTATTGGTGAAATATGTGATCTACATTTAAATGTTTATAAAGGATGTATTTTTATACTACCTCCACCACCATATTTATTTTAGAAAGATCAAATTCTTTATTTAATGGAAAAATACAATGAAAAGGTATTAGTTATTGAAACCACTATGAAGGACATAAATATATAATAAAATTTGATATTCTATTGTAGGAGATCATCACATATGAATATATATTTGAAGTATTTAAAATTTTGAATGATTGTAAAAAAGCTAAACCAAATTTTGGAAATGTTGAGTCACCCAAAATAGAATGCATTGGGTATGATATCAATGGAATAGAAAATTTTAGTCTATAAGTGCCTCGTTTGTTTTTGGGCTAATAAAAATAATATTGATTTTCTCATCTCTTTGATAATGGAAGTGATGTTTTGTTCAGAAGAGATTTTTTTTGTTAAAATGATTAAATATGGTAAAATTGTTCCAAATGGACAATAACCCAAGGGAAACATATTTCAGGTTGGAGATGCATAGGGTTCGTGATATCTGAGCATGATGAAATAAAATCCATTATAGAGTAAGACGTTCAAATCTATGTTATATAAGAATATGATCAATATCTAGAATAGAAAAATTATTAATGATATTACTTACATGATAATGAGAAGATAATTTTGTTGTTTGATATTACATGAATGTAATATTACAAACTTGGTATACAAGAATGTTTAAATATATTCAACTGATCCCTTAGAGCTTGTACATTCTAACATATGTTGACCCATGAGAACGAAATAAAAAATTAGAGATATGAAATTTATTTTCATTATTGATGATTCCACTCACATTACAGGTATTATATTTCTCAAAATACAAATCAAAGGATCTAAAAATTATTATTAATCTTAGGATATCGGCTAAAAATTAATTTGGATATTCTGTGAAGAATATTCAAATTTATCATGGTGCAGAGTATACATATGAGAATTATAAATACTATCTTGAAAATCAAGTCATTTTTCATGAACTTAGTACACCATAAATACTACATAATAATAGTATTTCAATAAAAAAAATGAACATAATTTTAGTTTCCATTGATCGAACTATGATTATTGAACCTGATACATCTAGTTTATTTTGGATACAATACATTTGAATAGTATTCCACATTAATAACCACTGTTTATACAATCCATAATATGATATGAATCCTTAAAATATGTAATACTATGAATCCAAAAGTTTTAAATACCTAATTTCGTTTGGTAGTACCTACAGTATCAAAGTCAATGGTGGGGATCTTTGCAAGAATGATCAGATATCTATTGAAGGCATCTTCCATATCTACTCACCAAATGTTATTGGATATATATGTTATAAAAATGAAATGGGAAAAAAATTTCTCCTTATATATGTAAATGTTATAGAAAAGTATGATATTATGATATCACAATTCACATATAGTTATAATAGAAAGTGATGTTGAAATTTTTATTGATAAAGAACATAAAGAGGAATCTAATAGAACTAATAATATAGAATCTCATGAGGATGAATATGATGAATCACCCATTTCATGTGATGAATAAATTTTTTTAATATTATATTATGTTGAGAGTATAGGCGGTCATCTAAAGAATCATTATAAATCAAAGTAAATTTCTTCATATTAGAAGTGAATTGAGGATAGTTTCACATTTCACTTTATATAGACATGTTGAGCATAGAGATGATGAAGATTATACAGTGCATCAGGAGTTGATTGATTCCATGAATAAATAGTTGTATTAGATTTATAAAAATGATACATGTTAAAATGTACAAAAAATTAATCACAAAAATATAATTTGAAAAAATGGATATTCCAAAATAAGCTGAATGAGGATGGTGAATTAGTTTTATACAATGCATGACTAGTTTTCAAGGGATACTCGCACATTAAAGACATTGATTTTGATGAAACCATGTCCCTTGTAAGTTGTCCTGAAATCATAATAATATTTTTTGTTAATACCTCACAAAAATGATATAATATATTTTATATTGATTTCATGTTGGTATTTCTTGATGGAGTGCTCAAAAAATTAATTTTATATTGAAAAGAAATATCGATTTTGTTGGTGAAAATTTAAAACAACATTATCAAGTGGAATAAGGTGTTTTATCGATTGAAGTAATTTATAATATCTTTGTATTACTTAATAGAAACATTTTTGAATATGGTTAATTTCAAAAAATGAAGTGTTGATAACAACCTATATATAATATAAAATCATTAGTATTCCCTAATTATTATTATTTATGTTAAAGATACCAAAGTCATAGGGAATTATGAAGAAATGTGTGAAAATAATTTCTCAAGATATAATAAATATTTTTGATATCTCCATGATAGAAGAAAGTAAATAGATTCATTTCATAAAAAGTTACCAAAATGAAAATTAAATTTTACTTTCCCCATAGATGTATACGAAGGAAAATCTAAATAAGTACATCAGAATAAAATATTATTTCATAGAAAATATTGATCTATTTGGTAATATAATGATTACGCTGGTTGTGTCAATGCTATATGATCTAAACCTAGAGGTGATTTCATTTAAGGTGAATTATGTGTAAGTTGGTAAATAATTAAACAGAATTTAGTGACTCTCATCAGCACCAGAGATGAGTAAATTTATTCCACTAAAGAAGAAATGTAGTTAGTATTAAGGAAGTCAAAAATGGAATATTTTTTTGTTCAATTTCATTTTACCCTTCTCTTAGGATGTGTTAATCAAAGGTCAATAAATCTATCACGACCCCCTCCCACCAAAGATGCACCTCTTGACGAGGAAATGGTTAAAGTGAGATAATGACCCTCGATTCTCGCCTCCAGTAGGCCCCGGAGTGGCGACTAGTGCCAAGGGTATGAGTTTTCACAAATATGGGAGGCATTACCCTTTTTAATATTTAAAATCAGGAAATAGGATGAGTCAAACACAAAAGAGAAAAAGGAAAAAGTAAATGAAAATACACCCAAAACCAAACCCACATGCATGTTTTATACAATACTGAAACAATAGTACAAGTACAAGAAAATCTCCAAAGTATGATACCAAAAATAAGGAAGAAAAAATTGCAACCAGAAAAAGCCCAACACCCAACTAGAACGGTCCCGCACAGTCCCTAAATTCCTCCAGAAAACCTGAAAGTAAAAGTAGGGTGAGCATACAAGTATACTCATTAATAAAACCTAAAGCTCTCGTGCACAGGTGGGTAGACATCCTAATTCTCCGTGAGAAAACAAAGGAACCCAAGCCTACAAAAGAATCTATCCACCCAACCTTACAAGCCACACTCACCAAATATCGCAATTCAATAGAGTAGTATAGTAATATTATTATAGTATGGGTAGCCCGCACAACCTTCCCATTGGATACTGCTCAAGCCCTCATGCCTAATGCTCTATTGCACCCCCCCCCCCATCCTGAGCTAGTACCATGACCTGGCCATATGAAGCTCATAGTATCCTGCTAGCACTCAATCCTCGGCCATCATAGTATCCCGCCGACACTCAATCCTATGCCATCATAGTATCCCACCAGTACTCAATCCTCAGCCATAACCACATCTCATCTCGGAGACACCTGGGAACCACATCACATCTCATCCCAAAGACACCTGGGAACATATCACATCCTCATCCCGAAGACTCTTGGTAAACATCTGTCGTAACCTACATGAAGGTTCTTGGGCTATAGAACCTGGAAGTGGGAGCATAGGGAAGAATAGTAACCAGCCATCCTTTAGATTTTTGAGAATATCACCCCCTGTCCTACGGGTGTTCATCACGTAGTGCTCAACATGGGTGGGGTGCGTAAAGAAACATAAAACGTACAGATTTATATAATTATATCAACCACTCAGTCCATCCTAAGCCTTCTACACAAAAGATCTGAGCACATGTCTTGGCACTGCTTCCTCGAAGGTATGCACACAATAAACAGCCCCAAACCCCATTAAGATTTTCATGTTTCTGCAGTTTTAGTTTTTTAGTTCCTTAACTACCGAGAAACTAACAACAACCAAACCAGATCAACCATTCGTAAAACATATCCCTTCAACCCACAAATAAAGTTAGGGAAAACACAAGAAACAAAAAACCATTTCCTTTTATCAGCCAATCAATTCCATTGATTTCCGTATTCAAACAACTACCATGCCCCACAATTCATTAGCTAAATCTTCCACTTTTATTCATATGCACAACCAATCCCTGCAGCCTTGCTACCAACCATCATAACCACAAACGCATCAGAATCAATACCCGCATCACATCATCATTCCTTTGATACCATTTACCTTAGCTCCGCTGCCCATCACAACCATATCATACACGCCAACCCACAACCAAGCCAACCACAGCCCCGATACTCACATGTTCCACAAAAACCTGCAAAACATCCCTTCACATAATTAAACCCCAACCAGCACCCACAAATTCATTCTTTCATTTAGTTAACCAGGGTGATCATACAAGGGTTCCAGGTATTCATTTAATCAACCAACAGTACATGATTAACCAGTTTCCACATTCTATGAAATTCCATCGACAAAACAATCTAGAAAAACAGGGAAACATTTAATTGCGCAAGAAAAGTCCCCCAATGACTGTGATTTTCCATATGCATAAGCGTATTCAATTCACAACATAATCAAAGGATAAGCATTGATGTAAAATAAGACAACAATATCAACAAATAATTCTCAAAACCCGTTCTTTAACAAGTTATTATCTTTATTTACTCGTTCAAATGTATCTCACGAAAACAAGAGGATACCCACCCCACATGATGCACAAAAGAGAGAGAGAGATGAAGGTAAGATCTCTACCTTAATGGTTTTTCACGAAACCCCCAACAAACGAACAACGCCCAAGAAAGCCGAGTTGATTCTCCAAGAATCCTCTTTAGATCTCTTATCCTAACACAACCAAGACCAAAGCTCATCATATTTGACATCCACACACCTATATATTCCCATAACGGGAATAGATCAATGAAGACAGGAGAATAGGAGGAGTAGATCTAAGAAACCAACCAAGAATGAGGAAGAACAATCACATACCATAAGAAATCGACGTCATTTCGCCAAGAGAAGCCTTCAAGTTGCCTTCAAAACTCATGGTAGAGGCTCTTCTACCTCCAAGGAAGGGTAATCCCGAGTTATAGCCACATAAGGGATTAAAAGAACTATTTGGAGGGAAAATGAGTCATATACATAATTTTAGGATCTAACTTTATGTGCCCTCACGGTTAGTCTGCACGATTTGACGACCCGTGTGCTAACTGTGTGTTAGCTTCTGCCTCGTCAAACACCCCTTGCATGGTTAGGCCGCACAGTTTGAAAAACTGTGCACCTCCCGTGCGGAAGCTACTACCATCAAGGCCAGCTACGCATGGTTTGGCTGCACAGTTAGACAAATTGTGCACTGCTCGTGCGAATGGTACAACCCTTTAGATATCCTTAAAAGTACACCCAAACGCACCCCCAAGTCTCATTGATCTCCCAGAACACCTCTAACACCACACTTCCAAAATGTAATGGAATTTAGAGGTCCATGACATTACAAAATCTCCCTAAGATTATAGTGCCAAATAATTGATCTCAATACATTGATATTAAATATAACTATATCAAATATGATTTGGAAATAAATGAACAAGAGATAGTGTCTATTCTGGGAACAAATCATGTATCTGATATATTAAACAATATATTGCTGAAGGAATCATTCTATAAATGAATTATGATTATGGTTGTAACACACCAATCCCCCTAAGGACAATTTATGTGATATTAATCTCCTCTATCATCTTTGATTTGTATTGTTTTTTAATGGGGGATGTGTAACATCAATATATCCACTGGAATATGTTATACTTTCATGGAAGAAAATATATATACATTGTGATTTTAAATGGCGTAATATAAAATTCTAGTATTTGTAAATAGATTTAGTAGTTGATGATGTGGAAGTTTGATGTTGTTCTATATAGGCTAAACAGATTTTTAAATCTTTTTTTAGTAAAAGAGGACGTCCAAAGAGTTTCTTGATGAATTCTTTATGGAAAAATTGTCCTTTTGTAACAATATTATTGTTTCCTACAATATGATCACTCAAATAGGCATAGAATTTTTAGTTAAGTGATTTATTTATTGAATTCCAATGTTTCAAGGATTTATGTTTCTAGAGATAAAAGGTACAAAGGGGGAGATTGTTTATACCAGTAGGTTTTGTGGTGTTTTTTGTTAAAATTAAGTAGTATGTGATGAATGAGCCAATATTTATGTGTTTTATTCTATTTAATAATATAAATCACTTCACAATGATATTCCTCAACTATAAATATTTAAAAAATATTTTTCCAGATAGAGATATATGAGTTGAATAGTTTGATTTGAACAGACAGAGTCCAGAAGTTAGAGTCCAACATATGGGGTCTAAAATACTTAAGCAATCAGACAAAGTGTAGGACTAAATGATTATTTGATTATATTTGTAGTTCAATCAAAAAATGATGTTCAAAAAATAAAATCAGTACATCCTTTTCTTATCATCAAAGTACTCAAACATCAGGTTTCTATTAATATTTTCATTATTCTACCTAATGACACGGTCAAAGTGGTACAAATTAAAAGAATTATTCATTCTGTTAGATTCATGTAGTGAGACCATTAGATAGAAAATTACAGATATAGGATCTCAAATAAAATTATTGGACACTGGATTCTAAATAATTAGATAGGGGTTTTCAATCTGATGGATTAAATGGATGTTTCCAAGTAAAGTTCACAAGAAAAATGTCTATAATCAAATTCATCCAATTAAACCATCAAACATAGTAACTCAAAGGGATTTGAGAAAATTAATTTTATTTCATCCAGAATAGTCATCATAAAGATTCCATTAGACTGTTTATTTCAGACAAAGGCCACTAAATTGAAATGTTTCATACAAAAAAGTCACTGATGATGGTTGACTAGACATAAAAGAAAACATTTGTGGTTACTGGATAAAGAATATTTATATGCATGAGTTTTGATGAATAAATTAATAATAATTCTTTTGAGTATTTATAATGTTTTAAAAGTAAATTAATTTTGACTATGTTGTGTTAGAAGTTCAATACATCAATAATAATGTTAATATTATGACTATCACCATAATTTGACAAATGATTGAGGAGGTCACTGATGTTTCTATATAAGTGGAGTAATTAAAAATATCATTTAATCCCATTATTTAAGAAATTTTAAGGAAGAATAATTAATAATGAATCGATCATGATATTCAAATTTATAGGTGATAAATAAAAAATTTAGTTCACATTTCCCCCAAAGGATTCCAAGAAATTTTACCTATATAAAGGGGTGCTGGTTTTTCAAGTATTGTTTTATCTATTTAATACAATATTTTTTGATTCCTAGTGAATTCCAAAATAATTGAGGTCCATACTGAGGATCCTAAATGACTATTTTGTCAATGCATCAGATGTGGAGGCATTATACACAAAAGTTCAGGATGGAGGGTACTATATGTTGTGATACCAACTATAGTTTTTTATATTAATTAGTATCAAAAGAAAATGTTGTATAATATAAAATCAAGTGAATATGTTATAATTTACAAGATATAAAATAGAGGAAGATGATGCTGAGTATAAAAGGATTTATTTACTAGATGTACTACTTCAATATAAAGAAGTTCTTCTCACAATTTTAAAACAATTTGAAGATGAAGAATACTAACATATAAGAAGGCATGTGTGATGAAATTTTAGTGGAATAGTGTAAACATATTATGTCATGTAAATCCTTGATATTTATAAAAGAAATATTTTTTCAATAGTGTATATGACACATAACACTGTGGATAAATGAATAATGAAAATTTCTTATTTAAATATGACCGTTATAAACTAACAAATAAATTGATGGGTATGAATTGTATTAATTTATTCTTATAATATATGTAAAGGACCAATTAAATATAAATTTCTTTGTAAATTGTTAGGAAATAAGCTCTAAATTTTTAATTAACAAATTTTATTCATAAAAAACCATTTCTCCAAATAAGATATTTATTATATTTTTTTATAATATTTTATAATTGTATTTTAATTTTTTTAAATATTATTTTAACCCATAAACTCATTTTTAATATAAACATATCAAAATTAGCATAGGTTAATATTTGGGAAATTTTCTGACGTGATTAACTTTTTAGTGAGACGTGAAAATTACCGATTTTTCAAATACAGCCATATCATTCAATTAAATTAAGTTATTTAAATATTTCATTATATTTTTTATTTGGTATTAGTTTTACATATGAAATTTTTTTTATAATAATTCTATTAATTTAATTTTAATCTTAAATTTTCATGATTTTTTATGTTTATTTTTATGCTTGGAAACAAGGTTGTTTGAGAAATGTTTTTAAGTAAATAAGGTATATAAATTTAAATTTTTTAAAATAACACATAATATGGATAGAATAATTTTTAATGAATATATTATAAATAAATTTATTTTAAATTAAATTAATATAAGGAATATTTCGTGACATACAGTTTAATATAATATCAATTATTTCTTTAAAATTTTATTTATCTAAAAACCAATTTTCCTTTCTGTTTTTTCTGCTTATTAATAAAGACATATATGCTAATTTTTTATTTAAATTTTTCAAAATTGATTATAGGTTTTGGATCTTAGGGTCCATGTTTATTAAATTGGTGGGGTAGGAACCCAGACATTCTATGAGGTATGAAACCTTTTTAATTCCATTTATTTCCGCAGTTTTATTCATATGAATGTGCCTACCAATTTTAAAGGATCTTTTGGGTTGTCTGTGGATTTTATATATCCTAGATTCCAAGATTATGGGTGAAACTGGTTCGTTCACGGTTAGTAGAAATTGTGTAGCATAGTCTACATGGTTTGATTTAATCATCTGAGATGATTCAGTGCTTTGTCTCAGGCTACACCATTAGTTCTAAATGTGCCACCTCAGACACACTCCTATGAGAGTTCTACAATCCATTTAATTGGTTTTTTATTCAAAGGTTGTGAATTTTATGTTAGGTAGATATCCTATCCCATGAAAGGTATTTCATTGGGGTAGTGATGGGGGCATGGTTTTCCCACAATTCAACCAATTGTGCACCCAAACTGTGCACAATATTAAATTAATTTAAAATAATCATATTTTCATAATAACCTTATATATGTGAAATTATTTTCCTTCCTCCATCAAGTAACGTCAACTATCACCCATGGAGACAAGCTACTTCAACCTAGATCTGGGTATGGTGATGCCTCATCCATCATGAGTCTTATTGATCCACCATCAGTCTTGTTCGATAGCCATCAGTTAATTCTCTATTCCTCATATTCCATTCGTCAATTGTCTCCCTCCATAGAAAGATAATTTTTTGTAAGTTCATATTCACAATTATTAGTTCATTTGTGTTTTTTCTCAATTTCTTCAATTATATCCTATATTAGAGGCCAACAATGGATGAGGAGTTTACTACCAAGCTATGGTTGGTGGTCTCATTCTTTTCTCTAAATGAATCGGATTATATATATATATTATTATTATCTAGAGATCTGTAATTTTTTAGTGATCCTAATTAAATGGAATAAATTCAAAATTGAATGAAAAGGCTTGACATATATGACCATTGAGAACCATTTTAATATTTTCAAAGGTTACGGAACTAACATTTAAACAGCCCCATCGGGCATGTTTTAAAATGGGTAGAAACACCATGTGTAGCCTATAAGTTGACTGAACATTGAGGTTCATTGTTTACCATGTTATTGGGATGTTAAATTGAATGGATGAAATTTAAATTGAAATGAATAAATAATGGAATTAAAGTATATGTCATTATTCCATTGACCAATGACCTTCTTGTTTAGGATTGAGAGGTTTTTTATATGTTAATGCCTAATTAAGATAGGTGGGAGGGTTTTCATGATTCTAGGACTTGTAAGCCTATGAATTTATTTGATCCGCCTTCTCAGGTGAGTAAATTTCTTATATAATTATGATAAATAAATGAGTTAATTTGTGAACATAAATGGTCTAGTTTGTATGTGGGCCCATTACCATTCTTATATAAATGCTGAGATTGAGATATTTGCTTCAAATAAGCATCACTATAAATGGAATCTTCTATCTTGATTAATTAAATTAATTATAAATGGATTTATCATGAACCATGGGGGAGGTAAGGGTTCTTATAAGGACTCCATGAATAGACTCATATGGAATTCAGGTTATTTTTTCTATAGTGATACTTGGACACTATTTGTTGACTTCCAAGGATTGACTTGTATGAGATATTTTTTAAGAAAATTGTGACAAATGGACTCCTTAGGTGGACTTATATGGACTAGATTTGAGAGAATATCATTATGTAATCCCTGAGTGACACTTGGGATCCCATTGTGGACCACTATAGATGAACTCATATAGAGGTGACTTTATAACATAGTTAGTGTGATTTTTTGGTCATTATAAGGAATTACTTGGATGGGTTGTAAGGGCATGAGTTCATATATTCCTAGAGTGATACTTAGGTTTAAAATTAGGAATTTCATGGATGTTCTTAGGTTAATTTGAAATATTAAATGATATTATTATATGATGCATAATCCTAGAAAAAACAAAATATTTGATATGGTAGGAGACTTAATTTTTTCTGATGGACTTATTATGCCCTTCCTGTATCGATATGATACATATGGGATGCTTGGTATATGTGTCAGTTCCTAGGATATAATAATAATTTATGTCATAACTAACTATTTACTTAGATATATTTTGTCTTAGGCTAAATAATATAGTAGAGGATGGGTGTTCTCTGGGAGCCCGATACTATTTGGGACAATAATATAAATCTCTTAATTTATATCTTTTGTTGTTACCTATTACATATTTATTATATATTAATATATTGGATGGAATTAGAAATCATTGGTTGTGACCTAGTGAGTTTATCTCACTCTCTTCTTGGGCCGTTATTTTGTACCCTGAGATACTTCAAGGATATAGGTATGGACATGTGAAAGCGCCCAAATTCCATTACTTGATTTATATTATCATGGAAGCAAGGGAGAATATGACCAATATATGGAAAATATGATATCCTGAGATATAATTTTGGACTTTTTGGCTCTTTTGGATTACATGTGTGTATGTATACCTATATCTATATAAGCCTCTATTCTATTTCATTATAGAATGTGATTATCATAGTTTTGTATATGAAATTTTGTGTGGGATTGCATGGTTATTTATATGATAGATGATTAATTTTTCATTTTTTAGCTATTTTATAGGATATCACAATTGATTTATATGACTACACAGTTGTGTTCCACTATGATCATTATAATTTATTCTCCCCACTATTCCAAAGTAGACCATTGTTACTTTTCCATAGCCTTTGACCTATGAGGAGGTGCACCAGAAGACATGTGTCCAAATAGGTTTAGTTAATTTTGAGTGAACTAGTTCTAAGATGTCACAATGTGGTATCACATGTATTTTTTATTTATTTATCCACCTTACTATATTGGGAAGGTAGATATGATAAATATGATGTCTGAGGATTTGGACATGAGTGTGTTCCTAGGAGTTGCTTAACAAAATATAGTGTAAACCAAAATTACCTATGATCGGACATATTGTTCTATAATTTTATTACTAAAGTATCTGTGATTTAACCATTGGTTGATTCACATGATGTTTGATGTTCCTTACAACCATGGATTTTTACCCTTAAATGATATAGAATTGAAGCATTTCACCATGCATCATTATAGGAACATCATTATTTAAATGTCATTCATATTTCATTCCATATTTATATTAACACATGCATTGTTTGTAACATATCTTGGTTATGTTAATGGAATTTACTTGATTGTGTGATAACATTTCATGAATGAACATAATAAATAATTGGATTTGATTAACCACATGCCACCCTTCAATTTGTATGGTGTACAGTCTATTATATATTAGAAGTGGTGATCCATATTTTCCATCATTTTTTATATATTATTTATGTAAAATAGTATGAACATAATTGAAATTAAATTGGGGAATGAATTCACACTGATAATTTAGATTCTAATTAAATTTTAAATACTATTTTCCATTGTAAATTGTAACTGATGCTCTATATATCTAAAACATGAATTATATCATAGAACATGATTGTGGATTGATATTAGTAGTTGGTAGTTTGATGTGTATCTTCCATTCCTTATGATCTAAACATTTCCCCTATATAGATTTAGGATTAGGCATAAGGGTGTTACTATTATATAGGGAGTCTTCTATCTGTCCTATTCATATATTTTCATTTCTAGTAGTTATCAAATATTGTGTAGAGGCATGTGTTTGGAATTTTTATAGGTATGCCACCATGAAAACATTTATTCATGCATAATGATGGTGATGATGACCACGATACAAAGGTGGTGGTCCCTTGGTCACCATTAGAATATTCAGCAGTGCCTATTTCATTACTAACAGTTATACTAGAGATGAGCACATATTCCCATTTTTCAGAGGGTCTCCTAGACTTTAAATAGACAATATAGGGAGCCAGCCTCCCCCCCCCTCATGAACTACCTGAACTATGGTACAATTGAAACATGAGTTCCAATAGGAACATCCACCCACATTTTTTGGGGATGGTGGTCCACATGATATAGAGTTATTTCTAGAGATCATGCAAATAATTTATTAGTATCTTGAGACACCTCTTGAGATGTATGTGAATCCTTATATATATATATGATATAGGGTTCCTCAATGATATACTAAGATGGTATTATTAAAAATTATTTTCATCATGAAACGTCTTGAAAAGGTTTTTAGATGTCCTTCTATTATTATTTCTATCCTGAGATGTGGAAGTCTGATAAATACAGAGAGTTTAGGAAATTGGAGCATGACATCTTATCAGTCGAAGACTATTCTAACCATTTAATAGATATCTATATTTTTGACCCTATTCTTATAGGTGATGTATTATCTAAACCTTTTTTATTTTATAGTCGTCTAAAATATGAAATTTGATCATAGGTGAATTTTATTAATCATACTACCATATCTGGGAAACTCAGTCAGGTGATTATCACTGAGTTTAACCTGAGGGGGGCTTGAGGGAAAAACTAGGGTTGTTCAACACCATGATCAAAAATAAGAAAAACCAATATTATAAATCTCAATTTCTGTCATGTGGTGTTATTAATCTTTTAGTTATAAACCCAGGTAGCTAGGTAAGGTTCCATTAGTATTGTAGGCTAAGACAAATGAAACCTTACTGTATGAGGGACCTAGTCGAGTGTTGATCATTCCAGACAATGGACCATCTACACTTATTTTTCATATATTTTAATCTAGTATCCATTGATATAGGAACTAAACTAGCTCTATTCTTATGAGTGGGGTCATTGGCTTCTCTTCTGGTATGGAGTTGGAGAGTGGGCAGACAATCATTCATGGGCTATGGTAATTAACAAGGTAGTGGGACAATATATTTATAGAAGTGGAAGAGTATAACAACTTAAGGTATCCAAGATATATCATAGGGACCCAGATCATGTCAAATATATGCAACCAATACCCGAGGGGAACAGTTCATGAACATTTATGGTGAGAGGTCCTATTCTAGTTTCCTCTATGTTAGTATCTTTCTTTTTTCACACACATGATTCTCATTCCTCTGAATTTATACCAATTTTAGATATTATTGTTGTCAATTTTTAGTTTAACTAAAGTAATATGACACTAGATACTCCATTAGGGATATGATCAAATTGTAGACACTAGTGTAGGGAGTGTCCCCTTGAGATAGGTAGGTGTCACTTCATATGTGACCTCATTTTCTTCGAGATGACAATGTTTTACATCATACATACGATGTAGTGGTTGGTTCCCTATCATTCATACATTGACGTCTGTAACTGATCAGTGGCTTTCACATCACTATAGGGTAGGGTTTTTACTCACAAGGTATAATGGGATTTCCAAGTGAGCCGAGATGCACCCAATAAATGTGGGGGAGAGAGATTGAGTCCAAGAATTCTAGCTTATATTTGGATGATCAGGGAGTGTTTTAGGAATATTTTCATGCAGTGTATGATCATTTTAGGGATATTATCCAAGAAAACATTTTAGGAATACCTCTGAGTGAAGGGTAGGTTTTTTCATCTGGCTAACACATGGACCTTAATAGGTATCCATTTCTCCTTACAAGAAGTATACTACTGATTTTCATGACCTCAAGAGGAAGTTATAGGATTTTGAATCTAAGGGTTATATAAGATCCAATTCATCATATTGGTGTCCAATTTTCCTTTTTTTAATAATGAGGATGGTGCCCTAGGTCTATGTCTGGATTAGTATTGTTTAAACATACTTATGATTGATAAATGATATCCATTTTCTTATATAGAAGATTACTTTTTCCAGCAATGAGGAGAAGGGGTTTTCTCTAATAGTGATCTGAGATCGGGTTATCATTATGTACGTGTTAGGCCATCAGATATACCATGTACAAAAAATTTGTATATATGGATTGAATGTGTGTTTTTTCATGACATTCAATCTCATGAGTGTGCTAGAAATTTTCATGGCACTAATGAAATAGGTTTTATATCCATATGAAATTCATTTTTAGTGGTATTTTTGGAAGATATCTTCGTGTATTATCACACTTAACATAACCATTCCAAATGACTTGAGATCGTACTAAAAACACTAAGAAATAATGGTTTATATGTTGTGCTAACAAAATTACACTTTTTAATATACATAATTAAATTACTAGGTCATTTATTTCAGATTCAAGAGTATTAGATGATCAAAAAAAGAAGATAGTTGTAATTTTGAGGGAGATACATGAGAAAATATTTGATTTACAGAGTTTCTTGGGGCCAATTTTTTTTATATGTGCTTTATATAGGACTTGGCATGCCTTATAACACCTATTATGGTCTTGATTAGGAATGGTTTAAAGTTAATATGATCTGAATCCTACAAGGTAGTCTTTCATGATCTATAAGGGATACTGAATTCAATGTCGATCCTTATTTTAGTAGAGTTGAGTATATGGTATACAGAACATTTTGATGCATTAGGATTCATAATAGGAGAGGTATTGATGTACATGGAGTGAGTCATAAAGTACTGTTCTCATCAGTTGAGTCCACATAAGAGGGACTACATGACACACCATCTCACATATACAGTTTTATCCATAACTTTCTCTATTAGAGGAATTATTTACTGAGAGAAAAACTTTTAGTGTATACAGACCACAAAACCCTCATGTAATTATTTACACATCAAGAAATGAATCCTATGAAATAATGGTTTTCTAAATAACTTCATTCATTTTTCTATAAGCTTGGTTATACACATATAATGGGAAATAATTTCCTAGATTCTATTAACAGGAGGACTCAGACACATACCATTCTGGAGGCTAGTACATAGTGGAAGATTATGGCCATATTTACTGAGATGATATGTGAGGTTCAATAATGTCATGGATAGACTATAATTACATCATCATTATGAATTATTCACTTCTGGTTAGGGTAAATTTGAGGAAGCAATCATATTATGAAATCTTGTTACTATAAATGAGTTTTAATGGTGATGAAAGACTACCTAGTTGTGTCATTAATGAGAATAAGTTATTACACATTTTCATAGAAATATGGGTCTCTAGAGTCATCCAAGAGGAGTTGATGTTAGAGTCTCATTCCACTATATGGGATTTTTATCTATGTCTTATGAGTATGTACAATGAATTACACCTCTAATAATAGTGGTTGGGGATAAAAAGAGATATAGCTAGGTTTTTTACATATTTTTATCCCTATCACCAATTAAAGGTATAACACTAGTGACTAGTAGGAATTTTACAGTAATTGCCTATTCCAAAGTAGAAATGGGATGAATCCACATTGGATTTCATGATAGGATTTCCAATATATGCTCTGGTCATTTGTTCTATATGTGTGATCATAGACATGTTGAAAAGGGTTTACCATTTCTTGCTTATTCAGGAGACTATATCAGGTGATGTTCCTAGGAGCCTCTACATTGGTGATATTATAAAATACTATGGAGTTCCATGTTCTATCTTATCGAATAGGAACTCTCAATTGGGATCATGTTTCATGTAGGGGTGTAAAAGAGAACTAGGTTCATATGTACTACTCATTACACACTATCAACCATAGACTGAGGATTAGTTCGATCATATGATACTAGTTTTAGAGGACATGCATCGAGAATTCATCCTTAATTTTAGATTTTCTTGCAAAAAAACCTACCTCATGCTGAGTATGCCAATAATAATAGCTTATAAATGCCCATATAGATTTCAGCCTATGAGATCCTATGTTGTTGGATATTCCACTAACCTAAGTACTGGTTAGAAGGAATAGAGGCACTACTACTGGGTCCTCCTCTTTTTTCTGATACTTCATAAAAGGTTTAGTTTATTTAGAAGTTGATGATGATAGCATTTTATATAATGAAATCATACACTGTTATCCCGTGTCAATGATTAAAATTTGATATGGGGATTCAGGATTTCTTGCATGTTTCTCCTAGAATAGGAAATAGATTTGTTTAGAAACAACGAAAACTATCACCTCATTACTTTAGGAGCTGTGAGATTATTGATATTGTTAGGCTTGTGGACTATCTATTATAGTTACCACAAAGGTACCAAGCCATGGATGACATCTTCTACATATCTCATATATACCAATATAATTATTATTCATTGAATATCCATATACCCAATGAGGTATAGTTAGATGTTGATTCATCCTTTTAGAAGCATCTTACCTATGTTGAATATCAATTCATGAAGGTTCTCCTTGGCCAGTCTCTAGAGAACCCAAATTTTTATGCATATCATTACATAATATTAAGCATAATTAAACATCAAAATATAAGAAAATTATTATAAAGTCTAGTGTCTTGGAAGACTAGGTAAATAATTAAGCATCATTAAGGAAACATTGATTTAATCTCTATAATGATATCATATCTTCAATTGTGCTCCCACATCTGTTTAGTATAACCCGAGGATAACATGAACAAAGGAAGATATAAAATCCCAATAAGGGAATAAAAATAAGAATAAAGATTATAACATGGGTTATGATGCATAACATAAATATAAAAAGAGGAATGGTACATGATTATACATAATAAATCATAAGAATTAAAACATCGGACCATATAATCATAGAATGAAATAAATGTGGTGGAATAATAAAACATGAATTTAGTATGATCCCATCTCATTGCATATATAGGATCAAAATTCAAGGTTAGCCACCAGGACTATTGCACATGGAGCACAAATCAAGGATAACCTCCAAGACGGTTGCGCATAACATCTCATGAGACTAAACATTACCCAATTAATTAGAGAACTATTTGGGCACACCCATTATAACATGTTCATGAATATGTTTTCCACATAAATAATCATACATAATAAATCATACAAAAATATAAGGTCACCCATGCAAATAAATGGTATCATAATCATATCATAAAGAACAATAAATGGGTGTATCATACAAGTGACGATGACATAAGAGAATTAACACACACATGGAAAACCATAAGAAAAAATATGCATATATCAATGTATGTGATTTCATACATAAGTGATATCATGTAATAATAGTATTTAATAAAGTTCAGCATTAAAACATTTTAGCACGGTTTTAAGGAAAATACTAAAGAGCATTTAAAATAGAAAGGGAATAATTTATTATATAAAACCAAAAGAAAACCAATAATATTTTGATAATAACAATATTTATTTTTTAAAAATATTGGTGTCTTAAAACATGTGATTGAGTTCACATCAAATTGGGTAAGAAATCAGGTATTTCCCTTCAAATGATCTTTCTTATTGGGAAGAATTAATAGTGGAACCACTAAACAATATGTATACCACTAAAAAGGGAATGATGAATTGATCTTGATACATTATTTTGGAAAATATAAACAGAATTTATAGGATTTACCTAAAAATAAAATATAACTTCATTTGGGTTAAAATAAAGTTAGAGAAACCTGAATGACCAATGGAGGTTCGAATTGAATTTCTTACCATAAGTCTAAAGGTATTCTTAACTTCATCTTAATGTCTTGGATAATCAAATTAGATTCATTAATTAATAATTACACAACCTATTATACATTTAATTGATTTATTATAACCTTATTAAGCTCATTATTTGCATTTTTTTGTTAATAGGTTCAATTTTACTGTTTGGAAGTGTTTGTTTCCTTGGTTTTCATGATCGATTTTCTTATACACATGTATGGATAGTCATGTAAGATTAGGATTGTTTTCCATAATTGAATTTATATGTAATTAGATAAAATACATCTGATTATATGGTTATAAAATTCATTTGGTTATTTAATGTGAGGATGAATCATTATATAAAACATTAATGATAACAGGTTGGGTTAATTAGCGGGTTTTTATCTCAACGAACTCATTTTGTTTTATAACATAATACCATTTTTAAAAAATGGTTACATAACATTGAATAAGATATATTAAATAAATATTAATCTATTTTAATAATAAAAATTATTTCATGATCAAAATTTAATATAGAATTATAAATTCAAAAATCATCATCCATAAATGTGATAAATTGACATATCTTGGATATTGTTTTCATTTCTTGTATAAGTGGTGGGAAAAGATAAATAATGATGAGATAATCAATTAAATGATAAAATTATATATATATGTTGAACTATAGTTTTCACTTTTTTTATGAGGGTAGTTTAAGAGAGAAAAAGAAACAAAAGGAACGTGAAAAGAATTAAAAGAAAAGAAAGATGATTATTACCTCTTGAATACTAGTCCTTGAGAACCTCATTAAGGGGACTTTTTTGGTCTTTTGGTAATACCAAGGGATCCTATACATGGGGGAAGATTTTTGTAGGATATTTGAGGAGAATATATACAATGAAAAATTAAGAGATGTGTGAGGAGAATAGTGCGTGAGGGGTGGTTTTTATAGTGGAGGAGGTGAGGGTTTTCTCAATATTTTTTCAATATTTTAATATTTTTCTCAAGAAAAGAAATAGTATTTATTATAGTGAAAAAAATTGTAATATTTTCATGTGATTTATAACCAAAGTTGCTTATTTTAGTATAAATTTATCCCTAACTCAAATAAACATGTATTTAGAGATTATCATAAATTATCTTATTTTACTATTCACCAAAAATCCATGTATTTCAGAGAAATCCCAAAAATTCCCCCTCCCCACCTTCCAAGGGGTATAATCCAAATATGAACTCTCTTTTATGAAAATAATTTTCTAAATTTGAGAAATTTAATTTTTAATTAAAACCATAATTTACATGAAAAGTACAAATTTTAAAATTAAAACTAAATTTATAACACTTTGAAAAATTAATTAAGGTCTCGTGAAAATAATAAATTATGAATAAAATTTATTAAAATAAATTAAATTTTAAATTATTAAATTAATCATAAAATTATAATAAAAAACGTATGATAATTGAAATACCAACAGTATGATATAATTATATCATATCATCACTTATATGATGGATAAATTTTATTTATACATTCATTGGTAAGGTTACTTTTTCACTTGGATGATTTACTATTCATAAGGGTCATATTTCTATTCATAAGGGTAACATTACTATTCATAAGGGTATGTTAATATTCAAAAATATTATATTTGTCTTATCAGACTCCAAACATCGTAGTGATCACAACTGTGTATGTCATATTTTTGAAATTCAGATCAGAGAAGATGAAAATTAATGTTTAAAGTTTACATAGTATTAAGTAGTTCATTTAATGATGACGTGTCATTATGTTTATAGATGTGATTTTATGTGATTATAATTTATTACATAATTATAACAAGGTAATTTCCACTAATAATACTTTATTCCATTACATTCTTACCCCCTATGAAATTTTACCCTAAAAATTTTGTTTTACATTCAATGATTAAAACAGGTGTGGGTATATTTTCCTTCATCAACTCCTCTAGTACCCATGTTGCCTTTTGTACTTGTGGTACCAACATAGTACTTTTTCCAGGTGAGAAGTCTTGTTACGTAAAACATTGTCTCTACAATCCAAGATCTTCACTACTTTCTCATCATCAAAAAGATCATTTTGAAAATGTACCACCTCTAATGAAATTACATGTGAAGGATATGGGATGTGCTTCCATAATAGGGATACATGGAATACATCTTGTTCTTTAGACATGGTAGGTGGTAGTGCTAGTCGATAGGCCACTACTCCGACATGCTCAAGAATCTCGAAGGGGTCGATGTACTTGGGACTTAGCTTTCGTTTTTTCCAAAACCTCTTGAATATCTTACGTGTAGAAATTTAGAGGAATACCATGTATTCTACTTTATAATCAAGGTATCATCGACGATTTTCTGCATAGCTCATTTGTTGACATTGGGCTGCCTTGATGTGATGCGTAATGGTTTTCACCATATCCACCAATTCTTCTACCATTTCTTATCCTAGGAACTTACACTGCCAGACTTCATCCTCGAATGCTGGTGTTCTACACATTTTCCCGTAAAGGGCTCCATAGGGATCCATTTGGATGTTGGAGTAGAAACAATTGTTTCTTGGAAATTATACTAGTGAAAAATGTTGTTCCCAACCTCCATTAAAGTCAATAGAACATTCTCATAACATGTCCTCTAATGTATGAATACTCTGCTCTGATTGGCCATTAGTTTGAGGATGATAGGCTATATAGATGTCCGGTTTAGTGATTAGATAATGATGGAGACTTTTCCATAACGTCAAGGGGAATTTTGGATCTCTATCAAATACAATATATATTTTTACTCCAAGAAGCCTTACAACCTATTTGATATAAATCTGTGCAAGTTGACCCAATGAGAAGTCCTCTAGAATTTTTATAAACTGATTTGTCTTTGTAAGATGATCCACAATGACCCATATAGCATTGTTTCCTTGGGGTGTCCTTGGAAGTCTAGTGACATAGTCCATGGTTATGTTCTCCCACGTCCATGTTGTTATGGGTAGTGGTTTCATCACCACCTTAGAATTTTTTTCATTAAACATTTACCTAATGACACAATATGAACTTTAATGTATACTTTTCAATCTCCTTATTTATATTGTCCAGCCCATAATTTTCCTATAGATCTCGATACAACTTTGTTATCCCTAGGAGAATAGAGAAGGTTGTGTTGTGTGAATCATTTAAAAGATTTTTATTTATCTCTAGATCAGGTGGTACACATAATTGTGACCCAAATATTTTGGCCCCATCCTTGTCAATCTTCAACTCATATGATTTTCGATTTCTGATTGCTTCCACCGTTTTCAAAATTTTCACATCATTTCATTGAGAATCCTTTAATTTCTCTATGAGCGATGGTTGAGCTATTATTTTATAGAGGATTGATGTTGTCCCACCCTTTTTGATTACCATGTCCATCCTCTGTATATCTAAGAATATTTGATCATTTCCAATTCTCAACAATGATAAATATTGAGGATCCTTTCTACTTAAAGCTTCCACTACCATATTTTCAATATAGATATGGTAGTGGATTGAGAAGTCATATTCCTTGATGATATCTATCCAAATTCATTGGAATGTATTAAGATCATTCTATGTTAACATATATTTGAGACTCTTGTGATTTGAATATATCTCACACTTCTCCCCATAGAGATAATGTCGCTATATTTTTAACGCAAAGACCATAGGTGCCAACTCCAAATCATATGTGTGATAGTTTTGATCATGAATTTTCAGCTGCCTTGGGGAATAGGCTATCACATTTTCATTTTCTATCAGTATACATCCTAAGACACTCTTTTAAGAACCACTATAAACCAAAAAGAGTTATCCACTTATCTAGAGTGCGATTAGTGGTGAAGTGACAGGTCTTATTTTGAGCTCCTTAAATCATTCCTCACATTTTTTAGTCCAGACAAACCTCACCCCCTTATGTTTCAACATTGTCATTGGTTTTTAAAATCATGATAAGATCTTCAAAAATCATCGATAATACATGGCTAGACCCCAAAATCCATGGATCTCCATTATATATATTGGACTTGGCCACCCTTTTACTGCCTTTGTCTTGGAAGGGTCCACATATATTCCTTTTATTGTGATAACATGCCCCAATAAAGATACTTCCTCCATCCAAAAGTCATATTTACTATACTTTTCATAATTTTTCCCCTTTTAAAATTCATCATCACAATATTCAAATGATCCTCATTTTCTCTCTAACTCTTTTAATATATCAGAATATCATTGATAAAGACTACAACAAATTAGTCTAGGTAATATCTAAATACTTTATACTTTAAATTCATGAATACGGCTGGAGAATTAGTTGGTATGAAGGGAATTACTCTAATGTTATAGTGTAAATACCTCCTTTGAATGTAAATCATAAGAATATCTTCCTTACATTTAATTGGTGATTTTCTGACCAAAGGTCCACTTAGAGAAATAACAGGCCCCACGTAGCTGATCAAACCAGTCATCTATCCAAGGAAGGGGATATGGGATTTTATTGATCATGCAATAATCAATGAATGGGTGCACTGATCCATCTTTCATCCTGGTAAAGAGCACTGGTTCACCCCTTGTTGAAGCACTCTAGTGTATAAAACTATTCTCTAGATTCTCTTGTATTGGGTTCTTCATCACTTCCAACTCTACATTTCGCATTCTATAAATTTTCTTTGATATAGGTAGGAAACCAGGAATAAGATCAATTGATAAATCAACCTCTTGATCAAGAGGAAGACTAATAAATTCTTTATGGAATTCATCATTGTAATCAATCACAATGTGAATATCTTGAAGAAGTATCATCTCCTTTTTCTCAATCATTTCAAAAAAATATTCTTTCTCAAAAGGAAACATTATCCACACTTGAAATGATGATTATGAAGAATATTCATCTTCCTCCTTAAACCTGTATAGGATATGAGGATACTATGAGATGTGAATAGTGATCCCCATTTCATGATAGTTAATGTGGGATTTGTATAAAGATTTATAGTACATATCAAAAATGGAATCAACCTATAAAAAGGACATATTATGATATTTTCTAGGATGTTCAGTCCACAAAATTTAACTCGGGAGAAGTTATATACATTGGATGTAACAATTTCCCCATTTTCAGTTCTCATGGATAATTCAACATCCCAATTTTCAGGTGGTGATTGAATAGTTTTACTAAACATGAATGATTTGAATGAATTTGTAGAACCAGAATCAAATAGTATGTTTTCTATTCTTGAATGAATAACCGCCACATCATTTTCCTGACACAACTCAATAGTACTGATAGCATAAGCTCATCCTTACTGCCTTGGACGTTTTGGTTGATTTCCTCTAACAACCCTTAACTTTGGGAATTTATTTCATATTTCCCATGTTTCTTGATGTTTTAACTCTATAATATAGGTTGAGTGTTGATCTAAACCTTCATTTCTTCTACCAAGATAGTGGAATTCTTCAAATCCCTTCGGTAGTTATTAGAAAGTTGTCTCATTCTTCCATATTTGAAGAAATTCGTGGATCCCATTAGACAGTTCCCGAGATGCTTCTTACAACAATTTTTACACATTAAATCTTTGATTTATTTCCCTCATGGAATTTATTTGATGATCCACCCACATTGGACTCTATTTTCCTATTTTTTTCATAGGTACCACAAGACCATTTAGAGCCTCTAATCTCCATTTCATCATTGAGGGAAAAATAAAATATCTTCTCATAACTATAAAAGTCTATAATCTCTAATGATTTTCATATACATATCTTTAGTTTTCTAAAGAATTGATCCACCTTTATTTTGGTGTTCATGAAAAATCCAGAAGGATATCTTCCAAGCCCTGTGATATTATTTTCATTTTCCCCAACAAACTCATATTTCTTCTACATAAGTCTGATGAACTCTCTTTCAATCATGATTTAAAGGGTTTGGGGAAAATATTTATTAAAAACATGTTCTTGAATTCATCCCAATCTATGGATTCAATATTCTCCTGGGACTTCATATTCGTGATTAGTGTCCACCACTAATCAGTTTCCCCAACAAAATGATAGACTATTATCATGAAATTATCTTCTTCTTAGTGGTGGACGATAGAGAATATAATTTCAATAAAGTCTATACACTATTTGGTGAGGAGGGGATCAGAACATACACTAAACATGGGAGGCATTTTTTATTAATGATTCGATGATAAATTTCTCCTTCCATAGAGGAGGTGGGTGTTCCACATGATTCATGTTATTATTATTAACTTGAACTAGCTGAACAAGTATTTTCATGAAGTTTTGTGAACTTGTTACCATCATATTTGGAATATCATTAGGTCAATATTCACATTTCCTATCACATTGATTGTTGGAAGAGTTATTCTATTTCTCTCAATTAACTATGAAAATAAATTTCAATTAGGGGGCTTGATTATATAGATAATAGTAATAATAATAAATTTTGAACATAAATTTATAAGCATATAAAGGAAATATATATCATAACTTGTGATTTCCTTGGTTTAAACCTCAGTAATCATTAATCTGTTTCTTAACAAAAAAAAGACATGGGCACTTTTTTTGTTCCCATATTAATTTTTCATAATGAGATTATGAATTTACCAAAGAATATCCCCTGGGAGATTCAACCAGGTTCCTAGTAAGGCCCATTTTCATGTACTAGTTTACCTAGAGTTAGGGACAAAACACCATTTTTGAGTTGTTACTCCTAGGTACATCTGTAACAGAACATCGTCCACTTGTAGTTTCCGTATAGGGATTGTTTTCCATGATAAACCACTTAATCTATACTAACCAAAATTTTGGTATTTTTTATTATACTTTTCCATATCCATAAGTTTATTACTAAAATGCTCCAATCCTAATCTCTAAAAATAAATAGACCATCCTCTAATACAAACTAATGGGACCCCATCCTTTTACACATATCCATACATATTTTAAGCATAATTAAACTTCAAAATACAAGACAAGGATCGTAACATCTATTATCTTGGAAGAATAGGTACATAATTAAACATCATAAGGGAAAATTTAATTTAATAATAATATTGAGATCCTAACATCCATTGTTCTCATAGATATGCATAGGATAACCTAGGGATAATGTGAACAAAGATATGATCTAAAAATACCAGTAATGTAATAAACATAAGAATAATTCTTAGAACATGGGTTTGAAGGCATAACATAATTTTATAAAGTGGCATGGTACATGATTAAACATAACCAATCACAAAATTTAAAATATGTCACCATATAATCATAGAATCATTAGAATTTGGTGGAAACATAATTCATGACGTTATCATGATCCCACCATGTTTCACATAGTAGATCACATGTTAAGGTTAACCACCAAGGCCATTACACATGGAGCACGAGTCAAGGCTAACCACAAAACTGTTGTACGTAAGGTCTCATGAGACTAATCTTTACCCAATGAATTAGAGTGATATCTGGGTGTACCAATATTAACATGTTCATGAATTTTTTTTCCACATAAATAATAATACATAATCAATCATACATAAACATAAGGGTACTGATGGAAATAAATGGGTATCATAATCATGTCACAAATCCTAATAAATGGGGGTATCATACAAGTTCACATGAAAGAAAGGAATTAAAAATTAAATGGGAAACCATATGATAAAATAGGAATATATAATTGTATGTTATGTCAAATATAAGTGATAACATGTAAGAATCGTATTTAATGAATTTTGTCATTAAAACATTTAACTGAGGTTTTATGGAAAATACTAAATAGAATTTAAAATATAAAAGGAATAGTATTCTATATGATACTAGAAGTGAACCAAGAAAGTTTTAATAATAAATATAATTATTTTATAAAAAAAATTGTTCCTTAAAATAGATGATATGGTTCACTTGAAGTTGGGTAAGAGTTCGAGAGGTTCCCTGAAAATGGGTTTTCTTATTAGGGATAATTGAGAGGGGAACCACATCAAAATATGTATATAACCAATAAAGAATGATGAATGGATATTGATACATAAGTTAGAAACATATAAACATCATTTATATTATATAAATAAAAACTAAAAAATAACATCAATTGGGTAAAAAGAAAGATATAGAAACATGAAAGAATAATAGAGGTCCATGTAGAATCCCTTACCTTATGTCCAATGTTTTTCCTCACTTGATATTAATTTCCTGGAAAATAAAATTATATTCCTTAAATAAGACATCAATAACCTATTCTATATTTAATTGATTTATTATAACATTATAAGGTTCATTCACGGCTTTTTCTATGGGTTAAGAGGTTCGATTTTATTATTTGGAAGTGTTTGTTTCATTGGTTTTCATGATCGGTTTACTTATATACATGTATGGATATTCATGTAAGATGAGGATGGTAGTTTGGAATAGATTTTATATGTAATTATAGAAAATCCATAAGATTAAATGGTTATAAATTTCATATGGTTATTTGTATTGATGAGTAATCATTACATAAAACATTAATTAGAGTTGTTTGGGTTTACTTGCGGTTTTTTATCACAACAAACTCATTTTCTTTTCTAAAATAATATAATTTGTAAAAAATGATTCTAGAACAATATATTGGACATATTACATACATAGTAATATGGTTCAACCATAAAAATTATTTCATGACCAGATTTGAAGATGGTAATAGAAATTGATAACTCATTATCCATGAATGTGATAAATTAACACATCTTAGATGGCGTTTTCATTTCATCTATCAAAGGAGAGAAAGGAGAGATGATGGTGAAATATTCCATAAACATGATAATTTTCTAGTATAAATGAGATAATAGATTTTTTTTTCTTTTTTATGAGGGGTGTTTAATAGAGAAAAACAAATAAAAGGAACTTTAAAAGAAATGAAAGAAAAGAAATGGGATGATTACCTTCTCAATAATCGTCCTTGAGAACCACCATGATAGAATTTTATTTGGTGTTTTGATAAGAATAAGATCTCATGGACGTGGGTTTTGAGCTTGGGATGAAATTTTATCAAAATTTAGAAAAGTCACAAGGCTTTAGAAGTGTGAGGATAAGAAGGGTTGGGGTGATTTTTATAGTGGAGGAGAGGAGGGTTTTCTCGATATTTTATTCATTATTTTATCAAGACAATAAATAGTATTGAATATTGTGGGAAATAAAATTAATATGTGCATGTGACTTCAAACACAAGGTTATTTCCTCATTCTAACATCATTCTTTACCCAATAAAGCATGTATTAAGCATTTATCATAAATTATCTTATTTGACTATTCACCGAAACAATAATGTATTTCATGAAATTCCAAATATTCACCCTAACCATTTTTGACCTATAGAATCTAAAAAAGAAATCCATTTATTGAAATTAATTTTATTAATATGAAAAAATGAATTTTTAATTAAAATAATAATTTACATAATAAGTAAAAATTTTAAAATTATAATTGATATTATAACACTTTGGAAAATTAATTAATGTCTCATGAATATAATAATTTATCATTACATTTAGTGAAAGTAAATTATCTTTTAAATTTTTAAATTTATCATAAAATGTTAATCAAATATTTATGACTTATAAAAATTCAAACACAATGATATAAGTATATCATATCGTCACTTATGAGATGGATAAATTTTATTTATACATTCATTAGTACTTTTACTTATTCATTTGGACAAATTACTATTAATAAGAATCCTATTAATATTCATAAGGTTAACATTATGATTCATAATGGTATTCTACTATTCACCAAAAATCATGTTTATCCTATCGACTCGAAAAATCTTACTAATCACATACGTGTATGTCAGATTTTCGAAATTCAAATCATAGAAGTATAAAATTTATGTTTAATGTTCAAATAGTATTTAGTAGTTTAGCCACATGTGAGTCATTATCTGACCTCATAATATATTAGGTAGGTAAGGCATCATGTTTAATTACATTCTATAATTTATTAGAGGAGAAAAAATGATGAGGAGTCGACTACTAAGCTATGGTAGGTGGTCTCATGCTTTTCCCACATGTTATTTGTGTTTAAATACATGTTTTCATGATGCAAGCCAAATGTTAATGGTAGTGATTAATAAATGGGAGGATTCATAAATTTAATCGTAATTCTTGACCCATATGTCTACAATAACCAATTAAGTAGTTATAATAAGAAAGAAACTATATTTAGTACAACCCGATTGTGTGTGTTGCTAAATGGATGAAACCGCCATCAGTGGAATATTAGTTGATTGAACTTTGTGGTTCATTATTGAAAACATTATTGGGGTTTCAAATTGAATGATTGAAATGAAAATTGAATTACTAAATAAGGGAATGAAATACAATGTCCTTATTCATTTCGTAATTGAATTTGTTTACTAGGATTTAGAGGTTCTCTCTATCTTAATTCCCAATTAAGATTAATGGGATGATACATGTGGTGATAGGCCTTCTAATCCTATGAATTTATTTGAGACAACTTATGGGGTGAGTAAATTTATTTTATTATTGTTTTGTCTATATTATTTAATGTTTTATCATAAACTGTGTTGTTAGTATTATGGCCAATTTTCATTATTGTTTTCTTGCTAAGAGTGAGAGATGAGTTCCAACATAGGGTCACAATAAATGTAATATTAAGGATTGTTTAATTTAATGATTTGAAAATGGATTTCTCATCTTCCTTGTGTGACACATGGGTTATAATATAAACAAAATATAATAACCTGGGAGGATTCCAGAATATTTTTGCTTGATTGATGCTTATACTCCCTTTGTAGACTACAATGGATGGAGTAAGAGGGAAGACTCTTTAAATATACGAGTGATTCTTGGAATTCCTATGTGGACTACCAATTAATGTCTCATAAAATATATCATATTTCCCACAACTAGTGACACTTTTTCTCTTATGGTGGACTTCTAAGGAAAGACTCGGAGGGATGTGACATATACCACAACTATATCAACAATATAGTTTTTATTAGGAATGCCTAGTATGGTTTCATAAGCTGATTGGATTATATATTTATAGAGTGATACTTGGGTGTCATATTATGAATTCCATCGATGGTTTTAGATTCATTTTAAATATAAAATGAAATTATTACGTGAAAATTTTTCCAAGCTAATGCAGAAGTCTAGATTCAGTCAGAGTTTTACCTTTTTATAATGGGTTTATTATACACACCCTATTATGATATTATACATGGGGTATTCATGGGATATTTTCCATTTCCTAATAATTAATTATTAGTTAAATCATAATTGACTTATTACTTAGAAATATTTTGGATGAGGATGAAGTAGGTAGGAGAGGACAGGTGTTCCATGGGAACCTGAACATATGTGGGTTTGTTATGTACCACACTTTATTCAAACATTATATTATTAGTTGTACAATTTTTATTATAAATTCATAAAATAGATGAAATTAGACATTCTTGGGGGTGGCCTACATAGTTTATATCAAACCCTACTCAGGACACCATTTGGTACCCAGAAAGGCTTCATAGATACATGTAGAGATAGGGGAAAATACCATGTTGTTACTGGTTGATTTACAATGACCTGTGAGCGGGTGACCCAATGACCATTCTATGGATTATGATTACATCTAGATCTATTATTTTGGTCAATTTAAGATATTTTTCAAATATTCATATGTAATTTTACCTTCTACCATATCTTCATATAATTTCTTTTATATTACAAGCCATGATCATCATTTTTTTATTTTTAATTAATGGGTGGGATTACTTGGTTATTTATATAATGGATGATTTTGGTTTTTTTGTTCAATTAATTTATATACTTATGTTATTTATTGGTTTCATTACACCTCTACGTTACAGAATGGTCATGATGGCATCGTCTCCCAACAATTCCACTATGTTCCCTCGTTACTACTAGGCATCCTTTAGTGTTCGGGGAGGTACGTTTGAGGCCATGTGGCCAACCATGTTCAATTACTATTTAGTTGACTAGTTATAGGATGTCACAAATACCTTTTATTGTTGTCTATAATCAATAGTAACCTTATTTTCTATTTTTTCCACATTAATGGTAAAATGTGTTCATTATGGTTAAAAATAAATTAATAATGATTAAAATATAACCCTAACAATTGATTTTTTTTTAAAGGATATTTCATCTAATATAATAAAATATATAAATATACAACCTTTTTACATATATCCTTGATTTTTAACCAAAGAATAATGGTCACTTAAATCATTTTAAAAACAATAACCTTGTGTGACGAAGATACAAATTTTCTATATTTTATTATAAGAATTAATTTAAAATATATTTTTTTTATTTATCATAGTAACTTATTTTTAATTATTAGTAATGATATAATTATTTTAAATTTTTATCGCACACTGAAAAAATAATTTTATAATTATAAGGAAAATAAAATTAATTATCTTAAAGGTATTCAAATAATATATTATGAATTCATTATAATTTTCCACAATTTTTTTATATAAATATATTTTTTCAGATATTTTAAAGTTATATATTGGAATTCCATCTTATAAATTATTCTCTTAACAAAAATTTAAATGAATAGTGTCAAAATTAATATTCATTATATTTTATAATAAATAATGAGTAATTAAATGATTAAAAGTTCATAAAAAATTATCCTCTGTAATGTTATTTGTATGGTTTTATAAGAATAATATATGATCCTTTTATAAACTAATTATCCATTCTTAGTAACCACTTTATCCCCTAAATAGTATAAACTTCATTACTCTGGTTAAGGATAAAATGGGGGTTTGAACGTTTCATGTGCTTGTGAAAAAATTAATTTTCGAAAAAATAGATTTTATTTGAAAATTTGGATTCCATATTTATAATAATTTTGTCAAATTTATATAATAATTATCATTTTATTTTCATTCATAAATGATAAATTACCTTCGTAAAAAACTAGTTATCGTGGTAAAAACTATAATGTTTAATGTGACTGCCCATAAAGTTAAATGGAATTAATTGTTTAAAACATGTTTATTTTTAATTATAGATGTTTGTATCAACCATATATTCCCTAAAAACATAATTAATCAATTTTCTTGGAACTTTTATTTATAGTGACTACCCATTATTTAATTGTTTTACGTGTTTACAAAAATGTCACTCCTCAAAACATACAAAAGGAAACGTCTTATCCTCTTTTACTTACTCTTAAAATATATTTTGGTTCTTCCAATACCTATAAAAATATATTTCTTAATTCCATTTCCATTTACTAGAGGTTTTTTTAATAGAAAACCCTCCTTGGATGGATTTTGATGCAAATTTAATGAGGTTCTATAGAGAAGAGTTATCATTCTTAACCAAGCATTTTCTATAATTTCTTTTTCCCCATACTTAAAATATTATTCAGTAATTATTATATAAAATCATCAATATAATAAATATGATTAAATTTTATTATATTAACTTCCTTATCTGAATCTATACCAAATTCTATAAAATGGTAAATTAAACCATTATTGTTGTGTTCTTAGAGTACTCAGTTTTGAACTAATGTAATTCATTTTCTATAATCGCCACACACGACTACTAATGATGGTGAATATAATTTTCCAAAATGGAATTAATGAAATATTTTTCAGAATATAAAATTAATATATCATAATTTTGTTCCATTCCAATCATGAATAGATGATATCATCATTAATGCTCACATGTGGATTACTACATCCATGAACCGATGTGATGCATATTTTATTACCGCATCATATTGATGATATATATAAGTGTAATTCAATAAATAATATTATATTTATGATATAATTAAAATTATATATAGATAACATAACACTTACATTCTATCCATTGTGATCATTGAAAAATTGAAACGTTACTCATGTGTATGTATGACCTACCATCACCATTATTATAACATTATTAGTTTTTCATACACATATTTCTTAATCTTATTAAAAGTATAATTGAAATATTAGAATTGTAATTATTTCTATATTAGTATTATGGATAATAAGTTACAATGACTTCTTTTACCATGGTCAACCTGCCAAATACATTTTATACGTATTAACAGAATATCATCAAAACATCCAGCGAGGATTTAATTGATTATGTAAAAAATTTAACATAGTAATAAATAAAATAAATTGAATAATTACCCTGAAAATTGATTAAATTAAGTAAATAATTAACATATTTTTTATTTTATATGATAAATTATCTATGTGACTAGTAGAAATCGAGGTAAGAGATTTTATCTCAATTTCCATTCATTACAGAATATTTTAATATTATCGACTTAATTTATATTATAATTTATATATTAAACCCATAATATATATAATATAATAAATAATTTAAACATCATGGTAATTTATGTCACAATTTATCTCAATTAATCGAAGGGGGTTTTATTTGAATGTTACAAACAACGGAAAAGTCTTTTTGTAACCATCCCCTTTATTTTTGAGATATATTAATTTAATTGTTCATTTGGGTAAATTCATATATAATTAGACTCATAAAATACATATTCTTTATTATACTTCAGTAATAACTGTTTTTAAATGTTTTTGATCCATTTTCATTTTTATTTAATGAATAAACGTCAAAAATGTTATTTGTTAGAAATTATAGTCTTGTAACTTCTTTTAGGTCATGAAAATTTCTCCCCCATGTATTTATTGTATTTAATATCATTTGATGAATTATTTTAATATTCTCTAATGATTTATTAAATACATTTTTACCCATGTTTGAATTTTTAAGAAATGGTTTATGTTGAATATTTATTTTCTTTTCTAAAAAGGAACTTATTGATTTTTTTACAAAATTGTTAAAGGAATGATTAATTTTAACTTATATAGAAATAATGTGATTCTATATTTTAATGAACAAATTTTTATTTGATGATCCATATAAATGATTCCATGTTTCTTTACAAATAAAATGTTCCATTAAATATTTTTGGAAATTTTTAGATTTTAAAAAGTGATTTCAAAGGAAAAATGTATTTTTTCCAAGATATATTCAATGAGATCTTCTAAATATATTTTAATCAATGATGAAACCCATTGATAAAATAGAAGTCATATAAATTAATTATATTTGTCTCTCACATTTATACCTATATTATTATCCCTTCGTTTGATGGGGCAGTACATTACTTATGTTCATTTCTAAATTTAATTATTTAAGAAATTTCTTTCATTGTGATTTGGGGTAAGATTATGGATCCCATTTTCATTACATGGATAATTATTTTGTTAATGGATTAGGATTGATTCCAATGTTTCTAGAACATGTAATCATTGAAATTTAATTATGGGTTCACCAAGATAGAAATCCAAATCATTCGGTAATTTTTCACTGTAGATGGTATCATAGGGATGATATAGTAATTTTTGGGTAATGCAATTGGATAAATTTTTTAAAAACATGAAGGATAGGTATATGTGTAGTGTAAAATCCTAACATTTTTAAAGGAAGATATTAGGTGGTTTTCTTAGAGAAATTAAAGACCAATATTATACCAATAATTTTCCTGACATTATTGAATTATTTATGTTTTAGAACTTGAGAATTGTATTGTATAATTATTTTTATAAGTGTTTTTTTGGATACAATAATCATGAATCATCTATGGATTTTATTTATTTCTAGAAGCATATATAATTTTAATATGTCCTTAGAGAAACAAAATTTATTTTTAAAATTTAATATCACAAATGATTAGGGAATATAAATTTTATATGATAATCTTAAAATTATTGATATTATTTGGAGATAAATGTTAAATTTATATTGGATGAATTTGTGACCAAATTAATCAAATATTTGGGATTCTAACATAGTCATGATTATTTCAAATAATATAAATGTTATATATTTATCAAATCATCTAAGTTCTATATTATGTATTATTTTTACATATTTAGATATTAATTTTTTATTTCATCATATAATGTTTTATTCATTTTTGAAGTTATATTACCATATTCTAACAATTTTGGTTTTGGAGGAAGATCTTATTTTCTTTTTCTGGAATCATGAGATCCATTAGATGTTGATTTCAGTACATTAAGCATAATTTTATTTCCATCATGAATTCTCATCATTTCATAAAAAATACCAGAGTGTTGTAAAAATTCTTTATATGATGAAATTTTACTTTTTATGTATTTATATATTCCTTATGTTATTTTTTATGAAGTAAAGAAACCTTATAACTCTGATAAAAGTAAATTCAAACTAATGTTTTATCATATTAATGTTATTTATGATGAATCTATTGTATTTTTCAATCCTTATGGGTTTATGGTTTTCTTCTCATCAATTATCTCTTGTTCATCCTTATTCTTGTGATTAATGATCTATGTCACTCTAAATCATTATTTGGTCATTATGATTTTCTTCGATGTAAATATTTTCAGTTGCATTTTGTTTTTTATACATTAAAACATAATTTTTTGTTATTAATGATTATCTTCATAGATCCCTTTATCCATTATTAATATGAAATTTTAATGACTTCCCTTATGATGATAGATAGAAAAAATTTTATTTTTATATGTAAAAACATTTCTTAACAATATCACATTGAAATTAATATAATACAATTTATTAAGGTGGGGGAAAATGTAACACCATGCTATTTTAAAAAGAAAACTATTTTCAGTAGTGTATAAAATTGTAAGCACTATGTTTAAAGAAAACATGAAATATTATTATTAAAATACAACCATTCAAAACTAACCATGATGTTTTCTTGTACGAATATAATTAACTATATTATGAAATATATGTAAATATCCTAAAAAATATAAATGTACTGAAAATATTTTCAGAAATTAGTGTGGCATCACACCCAAGGATCCACTTAGCAGTTCCCCAAGATAGTTTTCTAGATGACCTCAAGCATGACTGATGATGCACTAATGGATGCTAACAATAAACGAGGGCCAAAGGTGTGTCGGTGGGGAGACTATTCCTTTGTAGTTAAGAATGTAAAATAGCCATAGATAATAGACATAAGTAGCAAAAAGAGAATAAATAATAAATATCATAATAATGAATAAACATTCATTATATTAATAATAAGTAGACACAAAAATATGATTATGATCATATAGATATAAAAAATGAGTACATGAGAATATAGGGGATTCAAGCATTCACCACATTCTAGGCAAGTATAAAATGTGGTCAAAAAATACCATTACCAGAATCATGATTATTCGCTTAGTCCTCTTCACCTACACCCCATTAAGTTAATCAATCAGCAGATCTTGGATTTTTCCCTTTATCTATATCTAAAATAATGAATTATTCTTATGTAAAAATGGTATCCCAAGAAGGGTGTGAAATATATTCAGTAGGTCACTACCAATGATGTCTACATCAATCCATTTCATGCATTTAAGATGATAAGTGTGAACATAATAATATGTTAAAGGCATGAAATAAATAAATAATTATATAAATTAATACATTTTTCTATGTCCCCCAATGATACCAGACTGACACTACTTAGGTTGGCCAAATATTTTTGACTCTGAACTCAGGGTAACATATGCATGTATGATTATATGAATAGTAGATTGTTATAAATAATGTATCATGACATATACCATTCCCATTATTTTTATTTGGTTTGGAGAATTAGGCCATTAATTAATTAATTTGGAATTCATATATTTATAAAATAGATTTTTTTAAACTATAATTAAGAGGAAATATGGGCCCATATAAAGAAAACCATATCATGGAACCCAAGTATCACATAGGGAGATAAAAAAATTACCATGATCATTGGAGTCCATCTAAGGTGATAAATAATTGGAATCTTCTGTATCACCCAAAAAATGGTGAAAATATATCTCTGATCATGTCCTTGGTATCTCACATAGGGGAACGTGTTTCACTCAAGGAGTGGTATAACCATTTATCCCCCGAGACCATATATGAATTCCATGCAAGGGAATTGTATACACTCACATAGATATAGGTTAAATTCATGTTGATACCATCCCTAGATTAGCTGGTATCACTCTCAGCGAGTATTCAATCAATATACAAGTTATAATAATAGATAATGAAGATCCATTCCACAGTAATCCGAATTGGGAGTCCATTGTATCACACTATATTCATTAGGTATGTAAGCATTATCAATCACAATCCAATTAATTTATCATGTAATTTCATTTATGGTTCATCTTCTTGTTATCCAAGACATTTAATAAAATTATTCGCTTAAATCATATATTTTTTGGGCATATCTCAATGCATCCCAATTCCCATAATTAATTTTATTATCTCTAGTGTATATATATATATAATAAGGTAATAAACACCTCATGATGTTTTTATGAAACTTAAGTTAATGTAAAATATACTTATATGGTAAATCACACACATTGGGGTGGATTAAGTCAAGGATATCAACCAAAAAGTGGATTCATCACTCGTTGGGGTTGTATCAGCCATGGTAAATAATACAGTTAAATTTATTTTACAATTTATTGGTGTGACCAGAAGTTATGACATGACACACAATGTTTCATGCTATAGAATAGTTAAACAAGAGTTAAATAAGCTATGTCATCGACTATAGGTTCGTAGATCTCTCATAAACTGAGATCATCTCATGAATGGAGCTAGAATTTGTTAAATCTGAAGAATCATAAAATTCCCCCAAAAATGGGGAAATGAACTTGCACCATAATTGAGTGATAGATGAGAATAGAATCATTTAATTTAAGGGATAAGAGTGCTTTGATTGTCGATACAAGTTAATCCCATATGGTTGAAAGGAAAAATAATAAAATATGAGGGAGAAAAAACTCAATGAAGGGGAAGGAAGTAGGATCATTGGTCATGTGATCCACTGGAAGAAAGATAAAGGAGAATCGATTTTGGGTAAATAACATAACAGGTGGAAAACTTTGTGCTAACCGTACACCTCACACTATCTAAGGGGACCCTCTACATGGTCTCAGAACATAGTTTGACTATATAAGTGTTATTGTTTTTGTGAATCCACTATTACCCTACCTCAGCAATCCTTTATGGGCTCTCACATAGTTTAATCACACAATTATCACTAAACATATGATATATATGCAACCTTGTTTTCCTCACTATTTTCAAGAACTCTGGGCTATGAATAAGTCTGTGACTCTTCCAAAAAATTCCATATCCATTAGATCACATGGTTAGCATAAAAAGATATGTTTTAAATAGTAACATAGAGGTATATACCTCTATAAAAATGCAAGATGTTACAAACTACCCCTTAAGAAAACTCATCCTCATGTCGGTGTTCCGAGGGTGTAAAATGTCATATGAGAATAGTTTCAGCCACTGCACATGTACATAAGCTACTCACTCCCATGTTACAACCTATACATGGGCATGCAACCATATCACCTGGAGAATTGGTAATGGACTACCTCATATAGACATAAAACTCTGATAAAAGATAAATATTGGATCATCTTAAATGGATGCATCCTCCTCTAGTTCAATATCCTTGTGATCAAATGAAAGAGATGGGTTGACATGATATCAATGAGTAAATGGTATGTAGATGACATCATGATTGTAGAGGTACCCCTCAGTAGATTAAACTGATTAGCTACCATACCAACTCTCTTCGGAATATTATAAGGATTTACATTACAAGGTGATAGCACTCCATGTCTCTATATCTATCTATAACTCAATCTTGTCAGTACTCATAGAATGACCAGATGTCCCACATCAAAATCCAGATGTTTATGCTCGTTATTTGTGTACGTATTATACTATACCGGTCTATAGCAATACGATTATGAATTAGATGCACATTCTATAAAGTCTCTTAAATGAGGTGAGGACCCTGTAGAGCAGCATTACCTTCCTTTGACCAGCATATATTTAATTGGCACGACCTGCTATAAAGGACATAAAATAGAACCATCTGAATTTTTTCATCAAATATATTATTTTTTTAAGATAGAGGATAGGTATACTTTTTCTCTATGAACCTCTATAATAAAGGATAAATTTCTAGAGAATGTACTCCAATACATGAATTTCTCACATAGACTATCTCTCAGTCTGATAGTGATACATTGTACTCAAAAGAACCTATGAACTTTGTGCCTTCTGCTACACCTTCTTGGATTGTGATGTAATATGGGAATATCAGTCTAATATGAAAGGTAAGGGAACACCAATAATAAATACAATATCCCTAAAAAATAGCCTCCCTAGATCATCAACTAAGATGGTCCCCAAATCGGTAGGAAGTGTACGACCTTGTTCAACCAGTTGATGATCACCCATACTGAATCGACACCTCAAGGAGATCTTGATAATCCAATCACAAATTCCATTTTTACGTCATTCATTTTATAATTAATAATATATATATTATGTATAATTCTCACAGGTCAATGGTGCTCCGCCTTCACCTATTGAAAGGTTGAACACCGGATAATAAAATCCACAATCTGCCTCTTTATTCCTAGCCACCAATACTTATGAAGTAAGTATCAGTACTTCTTGGTAGCCCAGGGAGAACTTCCAAAATACTGTTTTGAGATCCCTATATTAAAATTTTACAAATTTCTTTATGAACCTAAATACGTCCATTGAAGATAGAAACCTCATTATCATTAATAACTTAATCAAGCTATGGGTTATCACCTAATTAATTTTCAATTAGTATTAGGCCCTTATTATCTGATATTTTTCTACGAAACACCATCTGTAGAAGAGAGAGTGTCACTATTAGAGCAGAAAAAATAGGTTACCAGTGTTTTTTCTAAACCACCAGGTGTATCATAGAAAAAGGTGGCATCAACTTCCACATGATATGTGACTCCTGGATGGAATTTATCTTCATATTATAGCTCAATGAATCATCAACTACATTACCCGTTATGAATGTATAAAAATATCAGTTTCGAATGAAATTAGGTATTCTACCCACTTTCACTTCCTCTGATTCAGGTCTCACAGTGTGTAGATGTGTTAGAGACTTTACTGATCCATGTAAATAATGAAAAACTCACCCAAAATATTATTTTCCAAAAACATAAGGCATGGACAAAAAAATATATATTGAGTTCATTCATAGGGAAATTGTACTCATGAGCTGTCATCATGTGGGACACAAAAACTATAAATCAATCTTCCTATATCAGAACAGTTCCCAGATCAATTCTACAAGCATCATAGTAAATAGTTTAGCCTCTTCCCAGATCTGGAAGAATTATTTTTGACACGGAAATCAATCTCCCTTTCAACTCCTATAAGGTAATCTCATAATCTTCCAACCAAAATCATTCATCAATATTATTATTTTGGCACGTTATTTGTGTTTTAGGTTAGAGAAATACTTGGTAAAAATTCTAAAAATAATCTATCCCCAATAAAGTGTGTATGTCAATCACATTATTTATCTTCTCCTAGGAAACCATGATGCTCAACTTTTCTGAGTCAACAGAAACATATCCTTCTGAAATGATATGACCCATGAAATGAACCTTAACAACCCAAAAGATATTTTTTTTGAGCTACATATAATGTCGTTGGTCTGTTAGTGTATTTATCACGATCTCAATATGGTTATCATGGTTGTGTCTAGTGAGATAGTACAATATGATGACATTAAAAAAACCACCACAAATAAATCCACGTACAAGTGGAAAACATGATTCATGAAGGCTATGAAAATGGATAGAACCTTCTCAATGATAAATAAAATCACTATATACTCATTCATTCTTTTCCAAATTTGAAACATTTTATGTTGTATGTTTTATAGCCTCACATCAACCTGATGGTATCATGAACTGAAATCAATCTAAGAGAAAATTGTTTGTCCTCTGATATTTTCAAAGAGGACATCTATACAAGGAAATTCATACTAGTTTTTTACCATAATATTTTAAAAGAATTTATATCACATTAACAACTTGCGGATACCATCCACATTCTCGAATAAAAGAGATGGTGAAACCCAAGTCTATGTGCTTGGTCAGATAATACTCATTGTATCTTGATCTTCTATCTATTATTAACATCCTAGTAATTTTTATGTGCCATCCTATATAGAAGAATGGACTCTATTGCCTCAACCAAAACTAGATCGATAGTGAATTCCACGTCTCTTTCATGAGTTCTACTAGAGAAAACGTTAGTGAATACATCCCTAAAATGATCAACCACAGGAGGAAATTCTAAAAACTATATTCCATGATTTTTCAGGAAGAGACTATCAATTTGGGTTATCATACAATCCAACCTAGTATGCTTGTGTGAAGATCATCCTGACCGGATATAACATTCACCCTTAATTATATATGCACATCCCTTGAGGATGGTAAATGACATCTTACAATTTTATCAATCCATCTGGGCATGATAATGCACTAGACAGACCAAATTGATATTTATGTCAAATCTATTTATCCAAAGGAAGAATAAATTTGATAGGAATTGGTAACCATTTATCTCAAGGGGATCTCCTTTCACTAGTGCACATTCACTAATAAAAAATCTAAAAAAATTTCAAGATTCAAGACACCACTGAAGTACTCTATCGATAGTCCCATATATTCCATAATTGAATCAAATATGAAACAGTGTGATGAACCTATATCAAAAAGGAAAAAAACTAACCTAGATACAGCCAAAATAGTACCTTATTCATTCAATGACCCGGGACTCTAATCCTCATTCTTATAATGCAATTCATAGATAGGTCATGTTCCACGACCCTAATATGCAATCTGACTAACATGGGAAGGTCCAATCTCTGGTGGAAAATCTCAGATGATTAACTACCAAGGTCATGACCACCTCCTCAGCTATATTGATAGGTAGTAGAACAAAACCCAGTCTTACATGGAGTAACTAATTTTATACCTAAGAGAGGTGTTAATATTGATCCCCTATAATTCAATATAGTAGGAAAAGGTCAACAGAAACACTTAATGTGACTTGTGCTTCAACAAGCTCAGCACTCAATCGGGTTTCTCCGGCACTAGGGATTTTTATGCCCTGGCCTTCCCCGCTGGTGACACAACACAAAGATATTATATCATTCCATCTAACTAGTGCTTCCTCCTTCTACACCATTTCAATTGTTATTAATGTTTCAAAATAAACTAGATCCCTACCTCTAATCTGATCCACCCACGCTCACTTCAAAACTCAATTAGGTATCTCTTGGTGAGAAGGGATAGAATCAGTATATCATAAATCGCGGTCAATAGAAAGACATTCACCTATGATCATATAGAATATCCAATCTGATTCACAATATATCTCATTTTCATAATCTTTTCACAAGAAAGTGTCGGTGAAAAACATTGTAGTTGAGTCCAGTGAGCTGAATACTCCATAAATGGCATGTCACCATGATTATGGTTCATAAACTCTCTGGGGCAGTCCTCAATCCACATTTTTTTAAAGTATTCATAGAAGTTTGTCTCTATGTTTTCCTATAGCATACACTATTGACCTCTAGCTTAGGTGATATCATCCGACTAATTATTTTTGGAGTCACAAAACATATATGGGAAAATACTAAATCTACACTCTGGAGGTGTCCATATATGCTCAAAGATAAATATCATAGTTTTCATTATCCATGACTTACTATCCTGAGGACGGCCACCCCCCCCCCAAGAAGGTGGGATGATGTTGATATTTGAATTACCTGGTAAACTATACCATAGTAGGGGTAGGTCGAGTAGCACCTTGTATAAGATTCATGAAGTGAAAGAATCAATATTAGAAATAATTACATGTTCCCATAGGAATAGCAATAGGAGGTGCCGCAAGTGGGACAATGGGAGGTACCAATGCTTGCTTAGTGGACACCACATTCAATAATAAGGTCTTTAGAACCCTCCTATCATACTACACAAGGATGTAAATTTTTTAATGGTCTGAAATTTTAATGTGCACAACTTAGATAATATAATAACATATAGTAAAAATCTAAAGTAGTAAAGAATATGAATAATTCCCTCCTATAACGAGTCACACCTCTTAGGAAACTCCTAAATTCCAGTATAGGTGATGAATGATTCAATGAAGGATCATGGGAGACACATCATACTACCCTAAAAAATTAGCAGGCTAGGGTCATGGTCTCATATGGAACAACATAGTTCATGATATTTGGAGTTTTGAAGGAATTTTGTAGAGGAAAATACACTTTTGTCATTTTATAGACCCATTTTACAATAACCTTTTGATTTTAAAAATCTAATTTATTGAAATTTATTTAAATTTTTTTGGGTCTAGATATCTCAATCTAGTTAATTGTACCATAAATTCTGAATTTATAAAGGACCATAAATTTTATAAATAATAATTGGTACATCTAGTAAATGTGATCTTACCCTTACATAATTCCTCAGGATGTAACAGATCAGGCAAAATGATTTTATTGAATAGAATGCCATTATCAATTTCTATAAGTACTTTCTTCTTGGATTTATAATCGAATTCATCAATCAACTAAACTAAAATATTGGTCCTTATAATTAGTGTCACATGTATCAAATGTAGAATAATTATTTAATTATGGTTCCATCATTAATCAATATAGGAGAAAATAATTTAAATTTATGTAGGAAAATTAATTCATCCAATGAATTCATCCATTCAAGAAAAACTAGAACACTACAATTCATAATAAACAACGATCACATAACAAGCACATGAAATATATGCAATTCATGCATAAATATAGATATGTCATGAAAAAATGAATGGAATTTAAGTCCTCAGGTTCCTAGTATGATGAATGAATTATTACACCCTCATATCATCGATCTAGTGTATAATAAATCCCAACTTCATATTCTCAAAATTAATGATGGAACAAAACTTGTACGTCACCTAATGGTGAAATCCATAACACTATAGAAATCGCAAGGAAAAAATTATTAACCCATCCCATGTAATTTGGGATTCCCTTGTTTGTGGGTTCGCTACTCCGAGGAGCATGCGCGTTGCCGAATTCCATTGTATCATTATATCCAATATAATTACCAAATAATAACACAAAATGAAAAAAAGCGTTCTAATGCAACTTTTTATCTTCCCTCCCCAAGATCCATAGAGCGGTGCCCCATCAGGGTTGGTCATATGACCTCATGCAAGCATCGCCATATGCCAATGGCTACCGACCAGCTGTGAGGGACCAAGGTGTGTCCTTGAATATACTATTACCTTGTATATAAGAATGTAACAAATTAGTTGATAATAGATATAAGAATTGGTAATATAATGAATAATTAATAGAATAAAAATGAATGAACAAGAATAAGTTGAGTAATAAATAGATACAAAAAGATTATAATGGTCATGTGTCTATAATAAATGATTACACATGAATACAAGGGATAGATGCATATACAAAATTCTATAAGAAATACCTAAAGGGAAAATTCTTCCAATACTACCATCTTGAGCATAGTATCAGTACTCTATACAAGTACTCAATCCTAACTATAAATCAAGAATCGGAAGTTGAATGATTTCCTTTATCTATACTTACATCCATGAAGTATTATTGGGTTCTAGAGTTGGCTCATGCATGGTGTGATATATATTCAGTAGGCCATCAGAAACTGTGTGTAGATCTGTACAGTTCATGTTTATAAAATGATCAGTGTTGCAAAATTAATAAATGAAAAGAAACAAATAGATAGTAGGTATAATGGGGTGTTATAATTATTATATCAAGACAAGGATTGTGTGCAACCATGTGATTTGTCGTGTAAAATTCGTCCTTTTCTTAATAAATTTGGAACTCTTGGATTTATAAAAAGGTATATCATCAAATAATACTAAAAATCATCATGGGATAGTCCATTGTGAACCATAACATAAAACCCAATTATCACACCATTAGTGAACTAAATACGCAAGGCAGTAACAGTCCTTCTATGTAAATCAACAAATGGAATCCCTTTACCAACCCCAATAATGGTGAACAAAACCCTTTGATACCAACCTTGTTATCTCATGTAGGGGGCATCAATCATGTATGACCTAGTATAAACATCTATCCACTAATCTAATCCACAGTGTCTCCCCAAGGGAACAGGTGTCCTTACATTGTGGTATAGAAAACAAATGGTTAGACTATCTGTGTCTTAACTGATATCGATCCCAATGCTTATACCATCCATATATAATTTCTGCTTATTGGGAACAAATATCATGTCCAATGTGATTAAGATTTGGAGTCCCTTATATGACCCTCAAATGAGTATTTATGTAGGAATTAACAAGAACAATACAATTAATTTTAAAATTAATTTCATTTATAGTGCATATTAAAGTTATTAAATTCATAACATTAAATAATTCCCTTATTGCATAATGTTTTAGGGACTATCTCATTGCCTACCAATTCCCTTAACACATTTTATTATCTCAATAGAATTTATCACAAGGGAAACCATTCCTAAAGAAGTGTTAAAACAAATTAAGGTAAAGGAATGCATAATTCCTAGGTAGATCACACAAATTGGGGTGGATTAAGTCAAGGAGATGAAACAAATGGTTGATTCGGAACACACTAGGGTCATATCAGGCATGGTAAAGTAATCAATTAAGAAAATTTAACAATTTAGAGGTACTTATGTAAGGTATAGTGCATGGAACAATGACGTCTCATATTGAATCTCTAATTTGGAGGAAATGAAGCAAGATAACCTACCTTAGGTTTTTGGTGCTCCCCTCATCCAATGTCAGCCAATGAATCATGCTAAAATGATATATAATGAAATAATAATCAAATTCCATGAAAATGTGGAAAATGTGATATTACTAATATAGTGCGATAGAAGAGAAAATAAAACTAAAATAGAATGAAGAAGAGTTTATATCATAATTAATGTAGTATAATGAATTTGGTGGTGAATGAATCTGATAACAGATGTGGTAGATACCAAATTCCCTAAAGGGGAGGATATAGAAGATTCAAGCATGTGGTGTGCTAAAAAATATGGTGGAGAATATATTATGGGTGAAAATTTTAAAGGAAAGAAAGGGAATTTAATATAATTTACTAGGTCACATGGTTTGGTCACACGGTCACCCAAACCAGGCACGAACTGTGCACCCCACACTATCTAAGGGGACCCTTTTCACGAGTTAGATGCACAGTTTTACTGTCTATGTAGAAGATGTTTGTGAATCCACTATAACCCTACTTATGAAATTCACATAGTGTTGCACCCTAACCTGGATTATTTCACAATAACCATATGGCCTCCACCTACAAACTAATATCATCCATAGTTCAGTCTCATGGTTACCCCCAAACCATACGGTAACTATGCTTCTCAATATGCCTCTCCATTTTCCGGAACGTCAATCTCTGTAGGATCCAAAAATGTCCCAATCCATTTATCATTCCTTAGATCCCATGATTATCATAAAACCAATGGGTTTTAATAGTAATATAAAAGTAAATAACTCTCAAAAATGGAGGTAATTATGATAAGAGATCAATTTTAAACACGACATTACATTCATCAAAAAATAAATTTTCTCAAAAAATGATTTTAATTATTTTGTGATAGAATTTTATAATTATATTTTTGAAATTTTATAAAATTGTATTGATAAAATAATATTTTTTTTGAAATTATCACATCCTAATAATATTAGAATGAAAATTAGGGATTATATTTAAATTATTTTTTTAATAAATTGTGAATTTATCGCTTTTTAAAATATTGCCATTCCATTAAATATAGAAATTTAAAATTTCCAATATAATTTTGATTCCTTATTATAGTGACATATGAAAATATTTATATTTAATAATATTATTAATATCATTAGAATGAGTAATTTTCCTGATTGTGGTATAATATTTTTTTATTCTTAGAAACAGAGTTATATGAAAACAGGCTTTATATACATAAATTTTTTCTATATTAGTTAATAAAAATAATCCCAAATAAAGGGAAAATAAATTAAATTCATATATTTCATATCATTTTATAATATTTTATATTTATCTAATGATGATTACTATTCATAGAGTAATAATAAAATTAACAATTCCTTGAAAAATTCATTTATCTGAAAACCAGTTTTTCACTGCTTTTTCCGGTTTAATCATAAATTTAATTTTTAAGTGTCTTTTTATTTTATCATTGAAAAGGGTTTAAATAATTTGAATTATCAAATCACTATTTTATAAATAGGTACCTTTTAATATTTTTTCTTTATGAATAGTAACTATAGTAAATGTTCATTACCACGATAAAAGTAAAATGGTCTTACTAAGTATAAATAGAATTTTATAAAGACTAAAACGAAAAAAAAAACTTGAATTATTATTATTTTAAAATTATATTTTATCTATAGTCATTCTCAATTTGAATATATCAATTTTTATTTCCATATTTCCATGATTTTAACCATTATAATACTCTATTTAAAGATAATCCAAACATTCAACATTCCTTGTTTTAATAACTATAATATTTTATTACAAAAAATCCAATTTTTGGATCAATAAAATAAATTAAAAAATTAAATATTTCTTATCATTTATTTTTTAAATTTTTAATAATGAATTAATTTCCATAAAAGCTTTCTCAACAATGATGCATTAATTAATTAAAAGGGATCTAATATAAATGAATATAAAAATATTACATTTTATATAATTAGAATTATTTATAACATTCCACAATTTTTTAGATGAATATAACATGTTTGGGATTTTTCAATGGTATATATTCAAAGTCCATCTTTGGAATGATTTTTTTAAATACAAATTAGTGAAATGTTTCCAAAATTAACATTAATGATATTTTATAATAAATAAAATTTTATAAAATGTTTAAAAAATAATAAAATATATATATATGTATTTAAAGTAGTGACATTTATTTTTAAAAAAATTATCATATACAGTCCATTTAGGAAAGAATTATTCATTTCTAATAACTATATTGACACCTATATAGTAAAAACATCATTACTACGGTAAGGATTAAAATAGGGTTTCACATGTCACATCATCTTGTGTTAAAATTAATTTTATAAAAAATTTAGGATTTCTATTTGTTAAATTGGATTTCATATTTAGAATCATTTTTTCTAAATTATCAAATAACTATCATTTTATTTAATATTTTATTGAATAAAGTACCTAGGTAAAAAATATAGTTACCACAGTAAAAACTAAAATTGTAAAATTATGTAACCTTAATAATAAAGAGAATAAAATTTATAAAAAGTATTTATTTGTAATGATTTCAGAGTAGATAGGAATTATCTCTAATACCCAATATAATTTATCAATTTGTGAGGCAATTGGATTGAGAGTGAATTCCCATTATTTTATAGTTTCTGTTATTTACAAAAATGTCACTCCTCGCTTAAAAATTGGAACCAACTATACCCTTTTATTACCACATAAAAAAGTCATTTGGTTCATCAAAAATCTACTAAAACGCCTTATTTAATTCAATTCACTTGTCCTATAGTCTTTTTTGGGGTTTTAAAACCCTCTATGGAAGGAATTTTGAGAAACCCAAAAGACGTTGTCTAAAGAAGAGATATCAAACATAACTGAGTATTTTTTTTATTTCTTATTAAACCTCTTTAAAAAAATATTAAATGATGATGTTATAATAACATTAATGTATCTAATGTATTTATATGTTATTATAATAATTTAATAACATAAATCCATTTCAGATTCTCTTAAATGGGAATTAAGACCATTATTCATTTATACAGAGGATTACCACCTCACAAACTAATATAATTCATATTCCATTAACACATCTCACAAATGTCATAGATTACAGATTTAATGTATATATATGACATTAATGAGATATTTTACATTATGTAAAATTAATATATAATTTATTTTTATACCATTCATTTCGTTCAAAGATGATATGATCCTTCATACCCATGTGCGGATTACCTCCTCTATGGAGCGATGTGATTCATTTATCATTACTACATCAAATGGATGATATATATGAGTGTATTTAGAAAATAATATAACATTTATAATGTAATTATCATTATTTAAAGTTACAATTTCACTTACTTTCATTCCAACATGGTCATTGAAAAATGGAAACGTCACTCCTACATATGTATAACCTACCTTCTCCAATGGTTTAATGTTGTTCATTTTATATATCAATATTTTATGTTTTCTTAATATAATAATTTATGTATTAAAATTATAATTATTTAATGGATATTATTATGGATTTTATTGGTCAATGACTTCATTTAGCATTATCGACCTTCCAAATTCATTATTGACATATGAACTGAATATCATATAAATGATTAACATAAAATTAATTGATTAATTAAATAAATACATAATGGTATTAATTAAAATAAAAAGAATAATAAACTATATTAAGTTTCCAAAGAAACTAAATTATTAATATAATTTTATTATTCAGGATGATAAAGTTCATATATGACCTGTCGAACTAGAGAAAAGGGCTTTCATCTCAAATTCCCTTCACAAAGGAATATTTTAATGCTATGAAAAAATTTCATTTATATTGTGTATATTCTTCCCCTTCTAAATATTTTATATTTAATACTTAATAATTTAGGGTATTTTATTTCCCAATTAATTTCAATTTATCCAATGGTATGTGATCCGAATAATTCCAAATCATAAATGGTTTTATGTTTTGATATCCTTTCTTTTGAAGATATTGAATTATAAGGTTCTCTTTGGAAGAAATAATATAAAATTATTTTTATAAACCACATCTATTTTTATTATCCTCAATTCATGAATGTTTTTACATGTTTTTATTCCAATTACACACTTATTTAATAATGAATAATCAGTAACGTTGTTTGTATTAAATACCAGTGTTGTTTCATTTTATAGATCTTGAATGTTTCTCTTCCATGTTTATATTATCCTAAATATAAATTAATTATTTTTTTCACAATTTTATAAAGATTTATCATGGAAATTTTTACCCATATTTTTTATAAAAAAATGTTGTAAAAGGAATCATTCATTCATTTTCCAAAAACACATTTAGGATTTTTTTTAAAAAAGTGACATAGGTATGTTTTAATTTAACTTAAACAACATGAATGGAATTTCACAATGTCATTACCACTCAATAAATTTATGATTCCTGTAAGGGTTTCTCATTTTTTCAAATTAAATGTTTTCTATAAATTTATTTGAATTTTTAGATTTTAAAATAGTGATTTCAACATGATATGACATTTTCCCCAACAGATATTTCATGTTGTCATTTAAAATAATTTTCATCAACAAGAATAGAATTTGATTTTATGGATTAATTATAACATATATATATATATATGTCACATACATACTTATATTATTCACCCTTCCTTCTATAGGGTAATACAATATGTATGATCATTTCTCTAATGAATTCAATAATAAATCTATTAGATTGTGATATTACGCAAGATTATAAAACACATTTTCTTTCCATCGGTAAATCATATTTTTATTCCTTAGGATTTATTTATTTTTTCAAGAACAAATAATCATGAACATTTTATGATGGGTGCTATTATATAGATCTCTAATCTGTTGTAAAATGTTTTTATTATTATTAGATGACATGAATTGGATTATAGATTAATCATTTTCCATTGTGGGTCTATGTCCTCCATGTAATATTTTCAAGGATGTATTCCATGAATCATATTCCAGTTTTGATATACTTTTATTCCACAATTCATATTGTGTTATGATATTTTGATACAATATTTATTATTTCATGCTCCCATGTGATTGTTAATGAACCATATCTATTATGATATCATGTTATACTTTTGACTAAAATGTTATGTTTCTTTGTTATGTTTATTCACTTACTGAGATTTATAGCTCACCCCATTCTTTTATGTATTCCTCCTATTATCCAATTATTTTTAGGACCTAAATGAAATTTATGAGCTCACTAAAGAAAATAAAAATCATAATTATATGTTTTTGTTTCTTTTAGTGATTTATATATTTAGTCTTCCAAACACAATTGTACTCATAACCACTACTATTTCTTAATAGATATTTATGTTAAAAATATTAAAATAATATTTTTAAAAGGATTGGGGTTTTGTTAGTCATGCTTTTTATGATTCTATTTTTCAAAAACATGTTTAATCAAGTCATATTTGTGATGAAAACTTGAAATATTGAAGGGCTATAGAGTCATTAAAGTTATGGATATTCTCCAACTATTGTAAAGTAATAAATATTTTTTTCCTTTGGTTGTCTGGACATTTATTATTTATGAACCATGTCAATGACTATTTACTCATATTGAGAAGTGATCATAGTAAATAACTATTTTCCTAATTGTATTTTTTCTATTAGAATAAATTCCCAATGATTACTGGATATGGTAGTTTAGTAATTAATATGAACATAAAAAATAAAATATCATTGATCCCCCTCTCAGTGATCACATAAATGCTAAATGGTCTATTTTAAAATTTGTTTGGACTTAGTAATTAAATATATTGTTGGTGTCAAATAATAAAGAGAGAGATTGATTATTTTTATCCATGCCTATACATATTCAATATTATACATGCATTCCACATGATAATAATTCTATGGATAAATGTGATAGTGGTTATTTTTATGCTATGTGAGAAAGAGAATAATACATGAGCCTATTGGTTATTTAATAATGAATATTAAATTAGTCGATCCTTTAATGAAAAATATCATGATACATGTATAATGATTCATTCAAAATTTTATGAGGAATAATTCAGGTATATTAACCATGAGTCAATATAAAAAAATGAGTTATGAGTTTGGAAAACATTTGAAAATAATTTATGGAATAAATATACATGCTTCCAATGATCATGGTGTTTTCATATCCATTTAATTATTTCTTCAATAATTATTAGAATTTTATTCATGATATAAATTTTTTAAATAATGATTAAATATTTAGGTGAATAATAATATATTCAAAGATTCTATGTATCATGCATACATAAAGAATTATGATAGAACATTATACATCAATGTATCAATGAGAATATGTGAGTCAAAGCCGCGATTTTCTAAAGAGGATACACGTGAGTTTTTGAAGATTGAGAGGCATAAAATCATTGAAAATATATTAATGTAATTTTAAAGGAAAACATACTTATTCAATAAGATAATGAATTTCATGAAGGTGAAAATGAGTAATCCAGATCCTACAGCCACTTGGATGAAAGATCACTCAAAAGAGGAAATATTTAATTGTCTAAACTCTAATATCCTAGAGATCATATCTAAATTATTAAATTAGAATAATATACAAGGTATCACATTACTGTGGATCAATAAGTTTAGTAGTCCCACAAAAATTGATAAATAGATGATTCCATTTTTACACTGAAAATAAAATACAAAAAAATTGTGCAAGTAAAAATTTTTAATCCTTGAACCCATTAAAATATTAAACCATCGTTTCCTTGAAAAAGTAAACTAAATAAGAGTGATATCAAATACTCAATATATTCACATATATAAGAATATATCATATGTAAATAAATAATAGGGAATATGGAAATTTAAATAACTAAAACCACATAACATTTAATCAATAGCTTGAAAAAAAAATGAATCCATGTATAATATCAACAAACTAATATAATTAATAATAATAAATTAATTATAAAGATGCATTATTTTTTATGTTATGATCGTAAAAATATTTATATATTGATTTTAATGGTATTCACCTAATATTATATAGACTATAGGTAGGTATAAACTAAAAACAATCATATAATAAGTTGAGTCAACTAGTTCTTCTAATGAGACATATATTGAGTATATAATACAGAATGTTAAGATTTTATCAATCATTAAAATAACATTCATAGTAAAACACAATATTAAAAATTGTTATATATTTTAGGAAATTATAATATCCATGATAAAAATAATTTTTATTTAAGAGAATTTTAATTTCAAATGAAATATTCTCTTAATAATTACAATGATTCAAGTGAGAGTTAATAAATAATTATGAATTAGAGTTAAATTATGACTATAAATTCCTCATAAATGTATATTTTATAATAAAATAATTTTATTCAGGGGATAATGAAAATGGAATAAAATTATTAAAATAATATTTCATTATGGTTTATTACATGTAAAACCATTAATATCTTGTGGATGAATCTAAATTTTATAAAATATTTAAGGTCACAAGAAAATCAATTAATTTATTAGATAATAAAAATAGGCATTCCATTTGATATTTGTTAATACAAAGAAGAAAATTACCCTTTTGGAAAATATAATAATGATTCCTTTTAATATTGAAAAAATAACTGATTGCATAAAATTTACTTAATAAATCTTTTTAATGAATAGTTGTCGGTTTTTTATAATAATCTTTCAATATATTGACATGAAAGTAAAATATATCTAATCAAAATTTAAATTAGTTTCGATTTTGTTTTAAACATTACATTCATTTATTTAACTTCCAATGATAGGAAAAATTGTATGAAAATATGGAATAACATTAAATATCTATAAGATAAGGAAATATATGGATTTTATAAAGGATATATGATATGATTATTACAATGAAAATAACTGTAATCTGAAAAAAAATGAGACTGTAAAATAAATTCTTACCTCTTCATTAAATTTTGTACTATAACCCTTTGAAAGAGTAAAAACGATTTGATTCTTTAATTATCATTAATAAATATATATTAATATTAAATACTACAAAGGGGTATTATATACACCACATAAAAATAAATAGTTTCATAATATTAAAATTTTCTCAATGGAGTAGAAATGGTGAAGAGATCACTTACAACCATTGTATTATTAAATCAATAATTAATCAATGATGTGATTATGGGTATAACATGTAAATACAAAAAAACAAGTTTATATGAAACATAATAAAATCAGATTTTATTTCACACATAATCTTAGAATAACATAGTCAATTAAGTATAAATATAACCTAGTGAATAGAAATTGAGCTAAGAAACCCCGAACTTGATCCGTCCACTTTGATGGATATTCTTTTTTATATGTATAATTGTTTCAAAATTATTACTATTTAATTAAGAAAATATTAAAATTGTATTATATAATCCACTTATTACATCTTATAATTCATTCATCCAGAATCATTCATTATTATCATTGATTATGGTGTTAACTACTTTGTTTTCACATGTATATTTCCTCAAGGATTTTTCGATTATTTGAAATATGTTATTGATCTGTCATGTAATAAACTATATTAATGTAATAATTATAATATTTATTCATTAGATATATTTTTTTATAGTCATTAATGAATGGTATAGATAGAAAAATGAAGGACACCATTCATGGAGATAGTTGGTTGTATGTATGCAAGAACAATGTTTTCACTTTTCGATGGATGGAAATAAGGAATGTTAAATAATAATTCACAGACAAACACACACACACATATATATATATATTAATATTTATATCATAGATATCATATATATTTATTAAATATATCCCTATTACCATCCATGTAAATATGTTATCTAAAAACAATCACATCGCTTCATGAATGTTATAGTAAACACGCACGCACAAGCACTGTCATCATTTTCCAATGGATAGAAGGGTTGAATGGTAAATTATTTTCTATATCTATGAACTATAATTAGTTTATATATATATCTTACTTATTAATTTATTCCATATTTATTCATATACATTAAAAAGAGTGATAAAAAATGAATTACACCGCTATGTTGAGACAGTAAACTCTACATATGCATGAGCGATGTATTTTTTTATTTTAGTAGGATAGACAAGAGGTGGAAAATTGTTGTCCTATAATCAGAATAACATATTAGTATTTTAACTATACTTTATTTATTATACTAGTATGTTTAAAATGGATTTATATTATTTGTAATAAGAAGAATACATGAAATAGTGGGTAAATACTATTACTTATTCTTTGGTATACATTTGTTAGATCCATTATAATGGAAATGTAGAATTTAAAATACCCAATATTCAGTATCCTAGAGTTGGTGGTTACTTATTTACATTTTTACTAAGTTCAAGTGATCTATTCCCAAATGACTATATTGGTTAGTATATTTGTAAATCTAGATACAAAAATAAAAATTACGTTACAACTAGAAATAAAATACAGAATAATAACTATAGTGGAAGAACTCGTATTATCCTAGCTTGTACCTATATGTTAATCATAATATAAATATTTGAATCATGGGGAATGAGAAACCTAATAAAGTTGGGATATTAGATTCTCAATAAGGGTAAACTTAAAATGAAAGCTATCATAAATTAAAATAAAAAATAAATCAAGTTGAATATCTAAAAACACATGCCATTAAATTATAATCATGAGCATAATATGGATGTAATAAAAGCTGATAAAATAGTTACATATAAGTAATAACATCATAATGAAACATAAACATGGTTATTTTACTAGTAAAATAATCACATGGATTACCAATAACTAATATCAAAATAATTGAATGAACAATTAGGGACATCATAAACGTATAGTCAAGGATTTGGCCGATACACCATAGGTGATTGGGTAAGACATCAATCAATACCCAAAGTAGTTTTTCTAATGATATCTACCGATTTATCGAGGGGATTAAGTGGGCCCCACCCATCACATACAATGTATAATTCATTCCTTGTATGAAATAGATGAAAATTACTCATCATATACAATCATACTAGCATATGAAATAACATTCCCCAAATAAAAAACCTATCCATAAACCATTTAATGTAATAGAACAAATGGTATCAATATAGCACATCCATATATAATTTGATCATAAAAATTTCATTGAAAGATTTAATCCTCTATCATAATAAATCAACCACAAATAATCATGATATCCAACAGTGGTTTCTAACTAATATGAAAATAATCTAACAAAATAATTGATAAATTCAAGTGAAAAATACAACTTTACATTGAAATCGTTTATTTTAGAAAAAACAATGAAATTATAAAACAAAATTCATCAAAAATAAACTTTTAATCATGTAAATGATTTATAAATTAATTAATTTGGTAAAATATTCTCTAGACGTAAAACATTAAAAAACATTGCTTTTATATTTCAAAAAGAGAAACACTAAAAATTGTATTTTTTAAATAAAATTTGAGCTTTAATGAAAATAATAGATAATGTATATAAGATATGATATAATTTAAAACAAGAATAAATAAAAAAATTAGTTACTAAAAATTAGTTTCACACACAATAATACCATGAAAATTTTAATGGACTATATGTTTAACTCAAATAATGGAAATTAAGTTAAGAATTCCCTTACAACATTATAATAACTAGAACTGTATTCTCCATAAAATTAGTGGTCATAATATGAATCTTTTAATTATATGAATATAATTATATTCATGATATTAAATATTATATGGAATTACATACACCACACATAATAAATAAGAGTTTAATAAGGAATATATTTCATAGAAGTAAAAGTTAGACGAGAAATAGTTACCTTATGTATGAAAGTGTTATGTAGTTGTAGGTAATGTCCGAGGAAATAACATTATATTGACTAATTAGTTAATTAATAACCTATTAAACATATATTTTATTTATTAAAATTTTATTAAATTCATTTATAGACATTTTATAAGTTATAATGTTTTATTTTTTCGTTCGAGGTGCTTTCATTTCATGGTTTTCTGGTCAGTTCCCTTTAGTATAAACATGGGAGTTCTTTTCAAATGGAAATAAAGTCCCAAGAAGTAATATTATTTATTATTAATGATATTAAATATGTTGAAAATTTCCTCATATGTCATTTTTTATATGGTATTTGGATGATTCATTAGATAAAATGTTGATGAAAATGCATTTATTTATTTTGGCATTTTTTATGATCGTCACGAACTTGTGAAAATTTTTTTAATATTTTTTTATATATTTTATACATAAGATAATATAACATATAATATATATATATATATATACTAATGTCTTATTTAACCATAATAATGGTTTTATGACTATATTTGAAGGTAGTAAAGGAAAATTAAAAACTCCTCTTCCACGAAGGTGGTGAATTGACACATCACGAACAACATTTTCATTTTTAAAATAAAATATAAGAGAATGGACTTGATGGTGGATAATTAATTATAAAAATAAAATTATAATATATATATATATATGTGATACATTATTTACCATGACACTATTTGTATGGGTTAATAGAGAATAGTAAATCAAATTAAAGATATACAGAAAGAAAGACGATTTTACCTCTTGAATATCGTCACCTTGAGAACCTCCTTATGAAACATGGATTTTGTATTTTAGGTAAGTCCATATGGTCTTTGAAATGGGAAATCATATTTGGGATTTAATTATTAGTAATTTAGACAATATTTAAGGCTTATAATGTGTGATGATAAGGTTTGGTGAGGGGTTGTATTTATAGGGGAGGAGTGGGATGTTTTTTGAATATTTTATTTATTTATTTATTATTTTTTCTCAATACTATCAATAGTGTTGATTCGTGTAACTATATAAAGCATATATGGAATATGAGTTCTAAATAATGGGTTAGTACATCAGGAACTACTCAAACATTCATACATTATACTTATAATGCTAAATAATTTAAATTACACTATTTTACTATTCCTAAAATCTTTACTATTTTAGAAAATTCCCAAAACATCACTGTAAACATTTTTCAATGTGTAGACATCAAAAATGGAATAAATTTTCACTAATATTAATGGTTTATCTAATGAATTTTCACTATTCGAGTCATCTGATTTCTCAATACATGCTCTCTAGTTTCTTGAATATCAATAGGAAATGTATAATAAAAAAATTACATATTCCAATTATATTTCTTCATAGGTGAGTATATGAGTTTGGTCTGGCATTTATTTCCATAACAAAGTGAATTGGTTCACATCATGTACATTAGAAAGGCTAGGTGGCATCACCAAATGAAAACACATAGCTCCAATTATTTTCCTAAATTCCAAATTGTATGATGTTCTTGGTGCTCGATTTCCCTTTTTTACCCAACTATATCACACCCTTCTATAGAGACACTTTGAGAAAGATATGATCTCCCTCTTGAAACTCCAAATCATTTCATCAATTGTCAACATAACTCGTATTCCTAAGTTGAATTGGTTTGTTATGAGCGAAAATAGTATTGGGGTTTTTCATTGTCACTCCAATATATTCTGGGCTTATAAGTTTCCTATCACCAACTTCATCCTAATTAATTATATTATGACATTTATTTCCATACAATGATTCATATATCACAATTCTAATACTAAAATGAAAACAATTATTGTATGAAAACTCTAAAAAAGTTAAATATTGATCCCACATACCTTGAATGTTATGTTATTATGATCGCAACATGTTTTCTAATGTTTGAATATTTCTTTCATACTATCCATCATTTTGAGGGTGATAAGTAGTACAAAAATTAAGCTCAACATCCAATGTTATCTAAATACCCTTCTATAATTTTTATGTAACATGAGGATCTCGACTATACATGATTTATATAGGTTCGTCATGGAGTCTTACAACATCATTAATATAGTGTCGTGCAAGGTGCTTCCATGGAGAACCCTCTATTTTATCAATGAAATATATATATTTATTGTGTCTATACATTATAATCCATATTTCATCATTCTTTCTTAGATAATTTGGTAATCTAGTGTGAAAATACACTATAATTTCATTCTATATCCATGTAAGAATAGGTAGAGTTTTCATGACTACTCTAGGAATTTTTTTCAGCATTCATATATTGGAAAAATAAACATCTTTATAATTAATAAGATATTTCCCACTTCATATTATCTTAAGAAAAAATTTCCATGAAATATCTATACATCTTATTGCAAACAGATTGTTTAGTGAAATTCGACCTATGAGCATCATAAAAAAATTCTTTTTCATTATAATTTATATAGGGAACATAAATCATCTTACCAAATGTCAATATTTTATTAGCATATATGATGTTTCCCAATATCTCATCATTCACGTTCTTAGTTTTCATTTGAAAATTTTCATCTTTAGACTGAGAAATTGTTATCTTTTCTAATAAAAATGTTGTGGAAACCATTGGAAAAGTTAGTGGTGGTTCACCTTCTATTATAATTACCATATCCATAATTATGATACCCATGTTCAAGGAATCATTTTCAATCCAAATTTTATTCAAAACTCCATGATCATTCATACTAAATGCTTCTTTTACCTTATTTTACTTCCATGGAAGGTAGTGTATTGAGAAATCATAATTCTTGAGTAGCTCAAGCCATAACCTTTTTCTCATGTTTAGTTCTTTATCTGAGAATATATATTTCAAAGTATTCTTCTCTATATATCTCTCACATCCTTCAACAATGATATAGTGTATCCCTATATTAAAATAAATGATTATATCTTCTAACTCAAGATAACGAGTTTAATTGTTTTTTTCATGAGTTTTTTACTTCCTTTATGCAAATTTAATAACTCTATAATTCTTCATAAGGAAGCAACCGTGTCCTTTCTTCGATACATCAATATAAATCACAAATCCACCATTTCCTGATGGTAGAGTCAATATTGTATCATTAACTAATATCCTATTCAATTCATCAGTTCATTCTTCATATTACATTATCAAAATAAACATAACCCCATTATGAGTAATCTTTCGTAACGTCTTAGCTAATTTGGAAAATTTTAAATAAAAAACCGATAGTAACAAGCTAATCCAGTGAATCTACATACCTCAATTACGTTTATTAGTGTATGAAATTCATGTACATTCTTCATATTCACTGTAAAAATAGATAATCCATCCACGGAGACAATATTACCAAGAAATGAAACTATATGAATACAAAATTCACACTTTCTAACCATCTGATGTAATAGTTTTCTTTTAAGAGACTGCATAATAACATATGCTGGATTTTATGGTCCTCGCAGCTTTTGAATTAAAAATAGATATCATCAATAAAAACATATAAAAATTATCAAAATATTCATATAATACTCTACTCATTATGTAGAAACCTCAACCCCAGAAACCCAGGAGTCGGTGCCTTCTGAACATGATGTTTTATCTTAAAATAAAATACACTTTGTTGACAACACATCATGTCCCATATAGAGGATCGGGTGCGGTTCGGGTTCTGGGAAACCGGAAACTTCTGAAACAATTCATCTTTCAAAATCTGATACCTGAAAATTTTAAATCAAAACGTAGGGTGAGCATTAAAATACTCAGTAAGGGGTTTTTAAAAAGAAATAAAAACATTGTATCATTTGAAAAACATTCCTTTTTAGAGATTGAACCCTTATTAAAGGAAAATTACAACATGTGACATACAAATGCTCAAAAAATGTTTTTAAGAAGAACAAGAAATATTTATGTCAATTCTTGAAGGAGTGATAATGGTTATTATGAACCAGTACTATATATGATCTACTTAAGCATAAATTTAGACAGTTAAAGTAATACATAATCAAAATTGCGCACAAGGAAACAACTAAATTTTCATATGCTGGTTACCGTTCTAATAAGTAATAACACTACTCATGCTTCAAGCTTTAATCTAGGGAAATAAGAACTTTATGAAAACCTTAAAGGCATCAGTCGTGAAAGAACTTTATCTTGGAAAGAACTTGTTACATAACTTGAATTATGTGGCATCATCATTTAATATTGACAATCGTTTCATTTCACCAAGGTCCATCCCCAGGGTGTCATTTAAAAATTACCAAGGTTATTCACCAAGGTATCAGTCTAAAAATTCATCTCTAGAGATTAAGTCTTTACTCAATGCATTGGAGCGCTGTCAGGGTGCACCCTTAATTTTTCCTTTATTATCATGTGAGCCACATCTTTCATGCTTTTCTGAAATGGTTATGTATACTCAAGATGTCCCATACCACCTTGAATATCTCATTCATTTTCATTTTTACCCAAGGTGTCCCATACCACTTTGGGTAATCCAATTTCTTAGTTCATTTAGGGATATGTCCTAAGAATGCATTTTGTACAACAATAAATAATGAATCATCACATATCGTATTAATACAGGGTATGATGGTTAATCTTGAAAAAAAAGTATCAGTAACTAATCAAAGGAATACATAGCTTACTAAAACGTCTGTTACACTAAACCATATGATTAAAGATATACTAAATGATGAATCTTTGTCATTATAAATCCATGGAAAAGGAGTGCCTAAGGAAAACACTTGAAATTAGTTATGGTGATAAACAGGCCCTTGATCGTATAAATGAATTAAATCATGGCTTGATTATTTAATACATTAAACAAGGTAGGTTCATTATGTCTTAAGATAATACATGAATACAACATGATATCATGATCCATCAAATCTTAAATCCTTTAGTACCTCTTAAATAAAACCAAATTACACCCTTCATGGTAAAACAATTTCAAACAACCCTCATTAACATATGGTGCATAATATAACATGTTGAGTCATTTCGAAATCAAAAAAAATAGATAGAGTTTTGGTTATAAATATTTGTATATACATATAGAAAATTGTATATTTTTTTTATATCTATAAAGTTTTTATGAAATATAACCAAAAGAAACGATCAAACATAACATCCAGATGCCATGCTCAATCATAGATCAATCCAAAAAGGAATATACTATCCATGCGTATATATAAATATATAAAATAGGTAACCCGTATATATGTACACACAAAACATATTTTTAAGGATTGGTTTAAAATGAAATAAGATAATTCTTTTGTAACAATTTTATTAAACCTTAGGAAGGACCATTTTAAACCGGATTAATTTCATTATACAAAATTATATATACATATATAAACTTTACATATACTACAAGAGTATAAAGGTGTGAGTTTAGAAGGGAAAACAGAACATGTAAACATTCTTATATATGCATGAAAACAGACCCTTTGAAGACGATAACATTCAAGGGGTAAGTATATATATATAAACTAATATAAGCTGTATATATATATACCGAAGGTTTCAAAAAGAAGAAAACAAGGACCCTTACATATACAACCCATTAAAATCACGAAGGCAAAAATCTTTGAAGACAAAGCAACCCGAGAGGGTTATATTTAAGTATATATATATGTATAAACTGTATATATATATACACCGTGAATATATAAAATGAAGGTTAATTTAAAACAAGGAAATCATGCAAGAAAAACCGTTACTGTGCTTGAGGAGGAAGCTCGGACCGGGTGTAACCCGCAGGGTTGCTGGGAGTTCGGGGGGAAAGAGAAAGAAGGAGAAGGAGAGACCATCGCGGTTTCAAGATGCCGAAGGTGTTTAAATAGGCCTTGGTGAACCGTGGGGTGACTCAACCCAAGAGACTAGACTGACGTGGGGAAGACGGGAGAACAGGGACCTAGGAGGGGGTGTTCGGAAGTCAAGGAGCAGTGCGGGGGAGGGAGGCTGAGTCGTCCTTGCGCAGGCCTACTGGTCGGCTGCTGCAGCGAGGAAGAAGACGATGGGGGTCGACGCGGGAGAGGAAGGGATGGCCGGGATTAAAGAGTAGGAGATCGTGCGGCGAGAGGGGGCGCGGGAATCAGGTTAAACATTTTAAATGGATGGAGGGCTGTGATTAAAACGCTGAAGAGATCGGACGGCATACGGAGGCGTGGGGGAGGTCACGTGGTTAAAAACGAGTTGGAAGACTGAGATCGACACCGATGTTGATCGGACGGTCCTGGTTGCGTGGAGCACGTCCCACATCGAAATGGGAAGAGTTTGAGGCGCGGTATAAATAACAAGTCATTCGGGGAGCGGTGCAATAGCACAAACACACACGCACATGAGGCCTTACACATGGGTCCCCTGTGGGCCTTGGCCCAACTTCACGCCGTGCGAGCCGCGACCTTATACACGGGCCCACGCGCGACACGGGTAACCTATGCTCGGCCCCCAAGCCTCTCGGGTCTGTTGCACCACGCACCTGGGGAGCCTGATGGCGGCACCTCAGGTCCCTAGGGGGTCTCGTCCATGGCCTGGAGGGCTTGTCCCATAAGGGATTCCCTTGGCATGGCCGGGTCCCACATAATTTTTTATAAAAATTTAGTTTTATTATATACTTAGCTCAAAATAGGGTGAAATATAAATAATTTGTAGAAATTGAATAAAAACAAACAGTGTTAATTTAAAATTTGAAAACCACTTTATAGTTTAGATAAAATATTTTAAGTCTTGGTATAAATCTTTATAAGATATACTTTTTGTATAATACTATCATAATCATTAGAATTTTTAAAATAATCTACTGTTTGTTTTATAATATTCTTTTAAAGACCAATAGTTTCCCAAAAATTACATAATTTATGAGATCAAAAGATATAATTATTACGAATTCCCTCTAAACATATTTTTCATAAAAAGAATACCAAGTTTTCAACTACCTAGGTATTCATCGGGATTTTGTAAAAACGAGGATATTTACTTCTAAGAATACTCTTTTTATTTAAAAATGAAGAATCTTTTATTGAAGAATGTCATAAAGTTGTGAGGGAATAGAAATCGAGTTCTCTTTTAAAGTAAACTTTATTAATGGAAACACAACGATCATTTTAAAAACCCAACAGATATATAATGATAACGGTCATAACTCAAAGAACTAATATAAATAAAGGGGTGTGGGGTACTTCTTAAAAAAAGAATACTTGAACAGGAAGGATGGCTCTCCTCATACCATTGGTGTTGAGCATGTGTGTCGTGGCCCTGGCTATTATAATTTTCACGCTGAATGACTTTGAAGATGAGGATTATCCAATTGCTCGAGTTGTGTTTCTTAGTATTCTTGTTGTGGTTGTGTTAGTTCGTGTGCATGGTATTTTCAAATAGTTGGGTCTCGTTGTAAAGTAATGTTTTAATATATGTCAGTTTACCTTATTCTCTATGTTTTATCTTATTTCAAATTCCTTATAGGAAAAACAAAAAAACAACAAGGGACATCATTAAAGGCATAATATTTCTTACTTGAACTAGTTCGTAAAACCTGGGGCGTCACAATATCCCCCCCTTTAGAAAATTGCATCCTCTCAATTTATTTCACAACACTACAAGGTTTAGCAACGTTCCTACCACCTCCACCAATGAATAGGGTCAATAGGTGCATTTAGGGGGATCCCCGTAGTGAAGCTCACCTCTTCGAGCTCCCTAGTCCAAATACACCTAAGAAAGGAGGGGTTGCACTTATGTTCCGGGCATTCAGGCCTCCAGAGGGAAGCTCGAATAGTAAAAAGTTCTGAAATGTCTTTGTAGACCAATGTTCGAAGGACTTGTCGAATTATGTCTCGGTCGGGGATATCGAAGCCATAGATATGGTCAAACAGGCTAAAGCTGAGAAGTTGGATCATATAATCCGCAAAAAGATTTCCCTCTAACGCAACCTCCTGGAATTTCACTCTGGCCGTGAAGTTTCGACCTAGGGTAAAACATAGAAAGAGCCCTTCATGGTAACTTCCTCGTTGTTCGCGTCCGGCTAGCTGTGCAGAGCCAATGAGGTAATAAATGGAGGCATTCCACTGGCAGGTGCGGAGAATCTCCGGACCGTTTGTTTCCTCAAACCATTGCTTGCACGTCCTCCACAAACTTGCGAAGGGGTCATAATCGTCCTCACAAGTTTTGATTGCAATGATTTCCAAAATCCCAGTGGGAAGAGATAATAGGTGGGTTTGTCCTTCCATCTGAAAGTTTTAAGACAGGAGTTCCATTACTTGAAAATCATTCAAGGACAAATACAAAGTATGGACAAGGAAAGGGGAAAGATAACATTTTAATAAACATACGTTTATTATTCTTAGTGCTTGAGTTTCCCTTGCTCATTGACTAAACAAACTCCACAAAGAGATGCAAAACTCCCTAACTCCTCGAACCAAACATAGGCCGAGCATCCAAGGAAAAACTCATGAGGGCACCTATGACGTCTTATGAGTCTATCATGGGGGGCATGAAGTTGAGAGACATCTTCATACACTTGTCGTCTGTAAGACAATCGGGTGGACTCGTCTTTTAACCTCCCGAAGTCCAACAACTGACCCCAGAATACATTGTTTAAAATCTGACAAAGGTAGCCCGCTTGGAGGTCTCCGTCAGCAGCAGCTTCTTGAAAAGGGTTATCAAGCATAGTGCCAAAGCTCTCACCCGCAGTGAAAATCTGGAAAAGTCCCTCGTAGTACCTTCCTCGACGTACATAGGAGGTAAACTGGGTTATTATCATGAGGAGGTAATCTATTTCTACCCCTTGGTGTAGCTAAAGCACCCATGGTGAATTGGATACATCATAAAGGTGTTTGCATGTCATGCGGATATGGGCATAGTTTAGAAAGTCCTCGAGGCTTGCTAAAGACACAATGGTCTCTGGGGCCTCTATGGGGAGAGATAAGAGATTTGTGCCTTCGTTTTCCATCTTAAATTTATGAAAACCCAATTTTTAATAAAACTAAAATACATATACATATATATATTTTTGTTTTAGTTTTTGGCTTTCCAGAGTTATCCATACCGAACCTCTGATACCAACTGTAGAAACCCCAACCCCAGAAACCCAGGAGTCGGTGCCTTCTGAACATGATGTGTTATCTTAAAATAAAATACACTTTGTTGACAACACATCATGTCCCATACAGAGAATCAGGTGTGGTTCGAGTTCTGGGAAACCGGCAACTTCTGAAACAATTCATCTTTCAAAAGCTGATACCTGAAAATTGTAAATCAAAACGTAGGGTGAGCATTAAAATACTCAGTAAGGGGTTTTTAAAAAGAAATTAAAACATTGTATCATTTAAAAAACATTCCTTTTTGAGATTGAACCCTTATTAAAGGAAAATTACAACATGTGACATACAAATGCTCAACCAAGGTTTTTAAGAAGAACAAGAAACATTTATGTCAATTCTTGAAGGAGTCATAATGGTTATTATGAACCAGTACTATATATGATCTACTTAAGCATAAATTTAAACAGTTAAAGTAATACATAATCAGAGTTGCGCACAAGGAAAAAACTAAATTTTCATATGCTGGTCACCAGTCTAATAAGTGATAACACTAGTCATGCTTCAAGATTTAAGCTAGGGAAATAAGAACTTTATGAAAACGTTAAAGGCATCAGTCGTGAAAGAACTTTATATTGGAAAGAACTTGTTACACAACTTGAATTATGTGGCATCATTATTTAATATTGACAATGGTTTCGTTTCACCAAGGTCCACCCCAGGGGGTCATTTAAAAATTACCAAGGTTATTCACCAGGGTATCAGTCTAAATATTCATCTCTAGAGATTAAGTCTTTACCCAACGCATTGGAGTGCTATCAGAGCGCACCCTTAAATTTGCCTTTATTATCATGTGAGCCACATTGTTCATGATTTACTGAAATGGTTATGTATACTCAAGATGTCCCATACCACCTTGAATATCTCATTCATTTTCATTTTTACCCAAGGTGTCCCATACCACTTTGGGTTATCCAATATATTAGTTCATTTAGGGATATGTCCTAATCATGCATTATGTACAACAATAAATAATGAATCATCACAAATCGTATTAATATAGTGTATAATGGTTAATCTTGAAAAAAAAGTATCAGTAACTAATCAAAGGCATACATAGCTTAGTAAAACATCCTTTACACTAAACCATATGATTAAAGATATACTAAATGATGAATCTTTGTCATTATAAATCCATGTAAAAAGAGTGCCTAATGAAAACACTAGAAATTAGTTATGGTGATAAACAGGCCCTTGATCGTATAAATGAATTAAATCATGGCTTGATTAATTAATACATTAAACAAGGTGGGTTCATTATGTATTAAGATAATATGTGAATACAACATGATATCATGATCCATCAAATCTTAAATCCTTTAGTACCTCTGAAATCAAACCAAATTACACCCTTCATGGTAAAACAATTTCAAACAACCCTCATTAACATATGGTGCATAATATTTCAGGTTGAGTCATTTCAAAATCAAAAAAAAATAGATAGAGTTTTGGTTATAAATATTCCTATATACATATAGAAAACTGTATATTTTTTTATCTATAAAGGTTTTATGAAATATAATCGAATGAAACGATCAAACATAACATCCAGATGCCATGCTCAATCATAGATCAATCCAAAAAGGAATATACCATCCATGCGTATATATATAAATATACAAAATAGGTAACCCGTATATATGTACATACAAAACATATTTTTAAGGATTGGTTTAAAACGAAATAAGATAATTCTTTTTTAACCATTGTATTAAACCTTAGGAAGGACCGTTTTAAACCGGATGAATTTCATTATACAAAATTATATATACATATATAAACATTACATATACTACGAGAGTATAAAGGTGTGAGTTTAGAAGGGAAAACAGAACATGTAAACATTCTTATATATGCATGAAAACAGACCCTTTGAAGACGATAACATTCAAGGGGTAAGTATATATATCTGAACTAATATAAGCTATATATATATACCGAAGGTTTCAAATAAAAAAGAAAACAAGGACCCTTACATATACAACCCATTAAAATCACGAAAGAAAAAATCATTGAAGACAAAGAAACCCGAGATGGTTATATTTAAGTATATATATATATATGTATAAACTGTATATATATATACACCATGAATATATAAAATGAAGGTTATTTTAAAACAAGGTAAGCATTCAATAAAAACCCTTACTGTGCTTGAGGAGGACGCTCGGACCATGTGTAACTCGCTGGGTTGCTGGGAGTTCGGGGGGAAAGAGAAAGAAGGAGAAGGAGAGACCGTCGCGGTTTCAAGATGCCGAAGGTGTTTAAATAGTCCTTGGTGAACCGTGGGGTGACTCAACCCAAGAGGCTAGACCGAAGTGGGGAAGACGGGAGAACAGGGACCTAAGAGGGGGTGTTCGGATATCAAGGAGTAGTGTGGGGGAGGGAGGCTGAGGCGTCATTGCGCAGGCCTACTGGTCGGCTGCTTCAGCGAGGAAGAAGACGATAGGGGTCAACGCGGGAGAGGAAGGGACGGCCGGGATTAAAGAGTAGGAGATCGTGCGGCGGGAGGGGGCGCGGGAATCGGGTTAAACATTTTAAAGGGATGGAGGGCTGTGATTAAAACGCTGAAGAGATCGGACGGCATACGGAGGCATGGGGGAGGTCGCATGGTTAAAAATGAGATGGACGGCTGAGATCGACGCCGATGTTGATCGGACGGTCCTGGTTGCGCGGAGCGCGTCCCACATCAAAACGGGAAGAGTTTGAGGCACGGTATAAATAACAAGTCATTCGGGGAGCGGTGCAATAGCACAAACACACACACACACGAGGCCCTACACACGGGTCCCCCGCGGGCCTTGGCCCAACCTCACACAGTGCGATCCGCGGCCTTATACATGGGCCCGCGCGCGACACGGGTAACCTATGCTCGGCCCTCAAGCCTCTCGGGTCTGTTGCACCACGCACCTGGGGAGCCCGATGGCGGCACCTCAGGTCCCTAGGGGTCTCGTCCATGGCTTTGAGGGCTTGTCCCATAAGGGATTCCCTTGGCTTGGCTGGGTCCCACATAATTGTTTATAAAAAATTAGTTTTATTATATACTTACCTCAAAATAGTGTGAAATATAAATAATTTGTAGAAATTGAATAAAAACAAACAGTTTTAATTTAAAATCTGAAAACCACTTTCTAGTTTAGATAAATTATTTTAAGTCTTGGTATAAATATTTAAAAGATATAATTTTTGTATAATACTATCATAATCATTAGAATTTTTAAAATAATCTTCTGTTTGTTTTATAAAGTTCTTTTAAAGACCAATAGTTTCCCAAAAATTACATAATTTATGAGATCAAAAGATATAATTATTATGAATTCCCTCTAAACATATTTTTCATAAAAAGAATACCAAGTCTTCAACTACCTAGGTATTCATCAGGATTTTGTAAAAACGAGGAGATTTACTTCTAAGAATACTCTTTTTATTTTAAAATGAAGAATCTTTAATGGAATAATGTCATAAAGTTATGAGGGAATAAAAACCGAGTTCTCTTTTAAAGTAAACTTTATTAATGGAAACACAACGGTCGTTTTGAAAACCCAACGGATATATAAATATAACGGTCATAACTTAAAGAACTAATATAAATACAGGGGTGTGGGGTACTCCTTAAAAAAATACACTTGAACAGGAAGGATGTCTCTCCTCATACCATTGGCGTTGAGCATGTGTGTCGTGGCCCTGGCTGTTATACTTTTCACGTTGATGGACTCTGAAGATGAGGATTATCTGATTGCTTGAGTTGTGGTTTTTAGTAGTCTTGTTGTGGTTGTGTTAGGTATTTTTCATGGTATTTTCAACTAGTTGGGTCTCGTTGTAAATTAATGTTTTAATATATGTCAGTTTACCTTATTCTCCATGTTTTATCTTATTTCAAATTCCTTATAGGCAAAACACAAAAACAACAAGGGATATCATTAAAGGTATAATATTTCTTAATTGAACTAGTTCATAAAATCTGGGGAATCACACATTAGATCCATAAAAATATGGTGGGTATTATTTAGTCCAAATGGAATTAATGTAAATTCTTAATGTTTATGTCTTGTTAAAAATAATGTCTCCAGAATATCTTCTTTCTTCACACACAGTTGATGATGTCTATAATGAAGATAAATATTTGATAAATATTGAGCACCATGAATATTTTAAAATATGTCATCAATGTGAGGTAGAGGATACTTGATATTTATCATAATAGAACCAACCACCCTAGAGTCAATGCACATTATCATAAACTAATATTTCTTATTAGAGAAATATAATAGGATCCCCCCAAGGTGAAACACTATGGAATATAAATCCCTAACAAATCAAAAACTCTAGTTGTTTTGTTAACTCTATGAAGTCCACCATATGTATTATATATAGAGTCATTGATATAGGTCTTGCATTAGTGATTAAAATAATAGAAACCATAACTAATAAAAATTGAGGATGTCTATGCAATTCCTCTACAAGTACATTAATATATTTATATAAAATAAGTACATCGTAATTTTCAATATCACCATTTCATTAGTAGGTTTTATCTTCACTTATTGTCAAATAATCTCATTTAGAAGAGCAACAAGAGATGGATCGATATGTGACTCAGATGATGAAGTCTCATATATAAATATGAGAAGTTCAATATCTTCCATAAGAGGCATAATTTACATATAATTCCAAAAGATTTTTTCATTATTTTTTAAAATATTTTCCATAGAAATTATTATTTTAAAATAATCTAGAGGTATGATAATAAAATTAGAAATTAGAGAACATTTATGTTTCAAAATAGGAACAATTGATACATCTTTTTTGAAACAAGGCTTCCAATAAGAATTTTTATTGAGAACTCCCATGTTAATGATAATAAAAAAATTTCTATTTTTTATATAAAATGGAAGGGTATAAATGAATTTGTGGATCTAGAGTCAAATTGAGCATCAAATAAATTTTTGGAGATGATTAAAGTACCAGACCCCACATCATTATGAACTTCAAGCTAAACTATTGTGACTGTATAAGCATGGCCATGTTCCCTTATCTTTTTCTGGGGAATTTTTCCTTAACCCCTAGGACAATCATGTGCATACTTCCCCACCTCATTACAACTAAACTCTTTCAAATTACCTATATCAATTTTCCCTTTGTAATCAATGGCATATCAGCCTCATTATCTACAATTGTAACAAACTCCCATTATCTATTTTCATTTTCCATGATGTTTAATTCCACATTTATTGAAAGATGGAATTTATATTTTTCCCCTCTTCTCTTTTTCTTTATTTCATTTCATAGAGTACTCAGCCATCATATTCATATATTGTGTCCTCGTGAAGCAATATATCTGGGAATATTATTTCTTCATCTTGATGGAACGTGATACTATATCCTCTTATGATGACAATGGTTGGTATACTAGTTCCCTTAATAGAATTTTCTCAAGGCCATCAATGAAATGTTCAATCATTTTCCTAGGATTACATATATAGTCCATAGTATTTCTTGTTAAAATTTTAAATTAGGCTTCAGATATAGCATCATTTTCATCTTCATTTTATCTTAGACTATATAATATTCTCTCTATAACTTCTCATTGTTCATGATGGAAATATTCTACCAATAAAATTTCCTTAAAATACTTTCATTATATATTTTAAATTTATTCATTATGCATTATGTTTTTAATTGATGATTACCACTGATCTGTATCAACCAAGACCTGATAAACTACCATGATAACCTTCTCCCTTTGTTAACATACCAAAGAGAGAAATAAAATATCTAATGAACTTATCCATTGCTCACGTAAAAACAGGTTTTTAGTACCATTTCCTATTTGAGGTTTTTTCCACATGAAGTGGTTTATGATTATTACGTTGAAATTTGGATTGGCCTGCACCATACGAGTAAGGTTATTTCTCATAACATGATTTTTTTATCCCTGTATAGTTACAAGTTATTCATCTCTAGTATCGACTCCACCTCCAAAATTATTATCCTTCATTGGATGGAAGTCCATACATTGACTAGTTATGTTGATATGGCTTCCATTACTTCCACTACGCACCATTTCTAATCAATATCATAAACTAGATTTGATTATGAAATTTTAAAACTAGGGAAACACCAAAATAATTAATGTATATGTAATTCCAAAATCATAAGATTATATAAATTGGGAAAATTCTTAAATTATGTTATAGGGTTTAATTTCCCAAATCTATTTCATCCTAAATCGATATTCTAATGTTTCTACTAAACAATATCTAATACCAACTGAAATGACCTAATCCCCAGTTTCCCAGAGATGGTTGTTTATTTATAAAATTAGGACTAAGTACAAGAGATCGCTTCCCAAAAGGCCGAATAGTTTATTCTCATTGGATAAATAGATAAAACATAATAATTACATTGAAACATGAAATGAAATACAACCTAGTAACTCCATTGCAAAAACTCATATTCTCCAAGATTATCCCTATATGTTAATCATTTTATTCATCCTGGTATCCTTGGTAAAAATAAGACATAAGAATGAGGTGACCATAGATTCTCATTAAAGGTAAACATATAGAGGATTATATAATATGTAAACATAAAAAAATATGGAAATTGGAATAACAAAAATAAGATTCCATTCAAACATAATCTAAATACATAATTTGGAACGAAAAAAGGTTGGTCAAATAATGCCATAAAAATTTTCACACGAGAATAAAACATAACTGTGGATATTATAATAGTATGATAGTGACATGGATTATTAATAACTAATCTCATAATAGTAGTATTAATAATTTGGGACATCATAAAAATAATGTCGATGATTTTTCCAAGAAACCATACATAATAATGTAAGACATCAGTCAATACCCAAACTAGTTTGCCACAAGACCTACCGATGCATCTAGGAGTTATAGTGGGCACCTCCTATCACTTAATTAATCTAATGCATTATCCATATAAAAGGGTTGGGACATAATTGAAAAATAAATTCATATTGAAACTATCATATGAAGTAAAATTTCTCGAATAATAAACAAAATCATAAATAATCTAGTGTAATATGATGAATGATATCAAAATAACACATCCAAATTGAAACGGAAAAATAGGAAAATTAATTGGATGGTATTATAAGAGATCAACATCAATTAATAATGTCATCAAATAAAGGCTTTTGACATAGATGAGAATAATTTAATAGATTCATTAATAAATTCTTGAGAGAAAAACCAAGTTACATTGAATTCATTTATTTAAATAAAGTATCGAAATTATAAAAGAAAATATTTTATTTGAAAATTACTTTTTAAACATGTAAAGTATTCCTCAATAAATTTAGGATTATTTAAATATGTAAAATCCTCTCATTTCATATAATTTTAAATAAAAACTCTTTGGAATTTTGTAATAAGAAAATTTTAAATGAGTGTTTTTAAAGGAAAGTTTCATCATTGTCTAAATGAATCGAATGTGTGTATCATCTATAAATCCACATAAAACAATTTGAAATAAAATAGAAGATAATAAGAATTATTTTCACACATCATAATATCATGAAATAATCATTGGAGTAGATGTGTATCCTGATGAATGGAAATTAGGTTAATAATTATCTTAGCCCTTTGTAATCAATCAAATTGTATACCCCGTAAAATTAATGATAATAAAACGAAACATTGAATTGCATGAAAAAAAATAGATTCATCATATAATATTTTAACGGTAATTATGTATACCACCCACAAGAAATATGCTTTGAATAAGGAATTAATCTCATAGAAGTAAATGGTAGATGAGAAACCTTTACGTTATGTCAGAAAGTGTTCTTCACATATACCTAATTTCATATATAATCAAATTAGATTAAATAATTACTAAATTTATAACCACTTAAAAATTTATTTTATTTATTATAAATTAATTAAATTCATTATTGGGCATTTTTATGTGTTATAATGTGTAATTTCATTGTTATGGGAGTGTTCGTTTCATGGTATATGGTCGGTTTCCTTGACTATAAATCTTAGAGTCCTTATAAAATGAGAAACAATTCTCAAAAAGTGAAATAATTTAGTATTAATTAACATAAATATGTCTAAATGGTCTTATAAATAATTTGGTTGTATGGTATGCGGGTGATTAAATACATAAAATGTTGATTAAAATGTCTTGATTTATTTTTTCAGTTTTTACAACCATCACAAACATGTGTCATTATATTTAACATTATGTTTATATATTGGTTCCAAAACATGATATGAGATATAATATTTATATTAAAATAGAATTGAACAATAATAAGGGGTTTATGTGCAACCTTGAATGTGGTCCTAGAAAATGAAAACATATCATCCATGAAGATGGTGAATCAACACAACAAGAATGATGCTTTCATTTTTAAAATATTAGAAGAGGAAAAGGGATTTGATGATGCATAAATGACTATCATAAAAAAAATTGTATATATATGATACTAGAGTTACCATGATACATTGGATATGGGATTTATGGAGAGGAAAAGAGAACAAATAATCTAAATGACAAAGACTGCCGATTTTAACTCTTGTAAATCGTCTCCTTAGGAACCTCCATAAGAAACATAAAATATATATTTTGGTAAGACCAGTAGGTCTTGTATGTGGGGTAGTGTATTAAGAAGGGAATTGAGTAGAATTTATTCATGATTAAATTCTTATAAGGTGTGAGGATAAGTGTTGGTTATGGGTGGTATTTATAGCCGGGGAGAAGAGTGTTTTTTTAATATATTATTCTTTTATTTATTATTTTGGATAATATATATCAATAGTGTTGATTCTTATATATAATTAGAGTAACATGTTCCTCTGGATAAAAACTAGGGTGTTTTGATAACATCATTTACTAATAAATTTTGGTATTTAACTTATAATGTTAAATACAATTAATTACCGCATTTCACTAGTAATCAAAAACTAAACAATTTTAGAATAATATTGAAAATTCACCGTTACAATTTTTTGATGTTTTGATTTCAAAAATTGAATCCATTTTATAGTAAAATAGTTTCTTAATATGAGAAATTTTATTTTAAAATAAAATCATCATTTAGATGAAAAATAATGATTTTTATATGATAACATATTTTAAGACACAATGAAAAATTAATTATTGTCCAATAAATTTATTTTATAATTATAATGAATAAAATATTAATTTTATATTGTATTTTAACAAAAAAAATTCTTTTAAATTTTTATATTAATTAAAAAAATATAAATAATCATTTAGTTTTTTCAAAAATACCAACACTTAATTTATTTATTTTTTAAAAATTATTTTCATATTCCATGATAAATTTATATAATATCGGCATGTATGAGATACCTAATCTTTATTTATACATACATATGTGATGTTATTATTATAATGACCAAATTATTATTTCTATTGGTGACATTTCAATTCCAATGGTCATGTTGACATTTAATAGTATATCACGGTTTGTTGAAGCTCAGTGTTGCGTGCAATGTAAGTTATTTAATAAATTGAATTTTTTTAAGCAGATACAAATTGAAAAATATTTTGGTGTTATAAGGATTGTCCTTAAAGAATAAAATAACATATAATTCTTATCAATATAAGTTTATTTTTTAATTGTTAAGGTTTTTTTCAATCTAGGTTACTCAATGTTGTCAAAAGAAGAGAGGGCATGAGTTTCATTTTATAATTGTGCTGACTAGAACAATTGTAAATTTTAGATGATTTAAAATATTTTTATGTTTCCTCCAATTAAATATGGACCATAAAAACTCTTATTATATAGTGTTATGGTAAATGTTGAAATAGATCCAATAAATGTGGTTCAATAGTCTTTTTAGAAATTTTAACACCAACTATTTTTTTAAACGTTTATTTTTGAATTTTTAACCTTAATTATAGTAAATAATTTGTTAATAATAATGGGATATAATTTTATTTATAACATAAAAATTAACACATAAATTGAAATGAAATAAAATTTTAGATCATTTGTAATCATATATTTCTTTTTTAAATATTTTAATAATTTGGAAATAATTTTACAAAATATTGGTTTTCATAAATTATAATTAATGTAACAATAATTCCTATTCATTTAATTTGACAACAAATACATCAAGATAACATATAAAGTCAAATATAAACTCATTAAATATAAACTATAAATTATTATTAATCATAAAATTCTTCTGACACATAATTCATCCAGAAAATATTAATTTTGGAGTCTTTTAAATTGTTTACTTTGATTTTTCAACTACTTGCACAAACAATGTGTCGTCATCTTGTAAGATTTTACGGTAATTGAAATATTAATAAAAATTATTAATTAAATAAAAATAATAATAATTATTAAAATATACTACAAATTTTTTTTAGAAAATATTATTATACCCTTGTTAACTGATAAAATAAATTAAAAGCACGAGTGTGAAATTTTGGAATATTCATTACACCAAATATTATTAATGTCATTATAAAGAGAAACTCAAAAAAAATACCATGTAATTTAATTTTGGATTGATATGGTATAAGTTATACATTAAAATTAAATAATTTAGTGTTTTTTATTGATTTTGAACTTTATTCAATAGTTTTAACAATGTTTTAACCTTTTTACCCTTATAAATGTGATGAATATTTACAATAGTTAATATTCATAATGTCTAAATATTAAAGGGTTATATTTACCCAATTTGAACCTACATAGTAAAAATATGGTATCCTTTTTTCTCGATTCAATCTCTAAAAATGGAAAAAACAATTTTAAAATAAATTCATAAAACAAAATGAAAAATAGTATTTAAAAAATATATGTTTTTAAGAATGAAAATTATCTTATATCAAAATAAAAAATATTACTCATTCAAAAGTGATTAATAAGATTTTTATAAATAAAATTGATAATATTCCACTTTATGTCCAAATACAAAATATAATTCTAAATTTAAATTTTATGATTTAATAAATATTTAAGAGATTATTTAAATAATTATTATTTTCATTATTCACTGAATAATAGAAAATTTAATGAAAATCTGAATATAACACCATATCTTAATTTTGGATATTCTCATTTCAGAAAATATTTTTATTTTATGAAATAAAATTTCAAAATGAGGAAGATTTTAATTTTTATTCCGACATGAAAAATGTATTGAAATAATTTTTGAAGAAATAAAATTATTAAAGAAAAAATAAATTTATTATAAATTGAGTTCTTATTTCCTAAAAATTATTCAATACATTTATATTTTGTATGAACATTTTAAATATATTTGATAATGTTGTTACTCATATTCAAGACAACCAAAAAATTACTTGGGTATATCAGTCACATTAAAATAATACTATTTTTATAATGTATCATAATTTATTTAGTGAAAAATATTGAGGTTTAGAAGAATTTAGAAGTTTATTATTATTTTATAATATATTCTTTGTTGTCACATTATCCAACCTTTAATAAATTACATAATTAAAATTTCATCTTAGTGATTAATGGTTCAAATTTTAGAAAATTGTAATTTAAATTCCATGTAATAGATTGGGATAATAAAACATCATTATAGAAGGGGGTGGGAAGGATAATAGTTACCATAAATAATAATAACTAGGTTTCTATATATGGGGAACAATTATAAGAAGATAAAAAATATACACAGAGGATAAAAAAATCCAAAGACTCATAATGAGTAATAGACAACACGATCATGATAAATTTAATTACCACACAACCATAAATCTTTGAGTTGTGAAAACACAATAAATTAATAAAAATTGATTTTAAAATGATAGAAATATTTTTTAATGATCCTCATCCTAAATTTTGGGGCACTTTTACTGTAAAGATAGAGAAAATGATAAAATTGAATTTCTTTTTTTTCTTTTTCAAAAGAGCAATTTCATCTGTAGGTTCTTCATCGGTGAATTTATACATCATATCTTATTCTAATAAAAAAATATCCAGGATGTATTTTTCATTCCATAGGAAATAAAAATAAATCTTATTCAATCATATGATCCATAAAATTATCAATAGTATCTCCTTCTTCCCATAAATATTTAATGAAACAAAAATTATTACAAAAATTACACTATATGGATATATATATAATATAAATTAATCTCAAAAACCTCAAAAATAACCCCTAATGTTAAACTAAATTGATTCCATAAATAATTAACTATAAGAGTCCTCCAAAATATATCTGACCAATTGAAGAACAAAAAATCCAAAAGTTTTGATCTAACATTTGTCCCCAGAAAGAATAAATTATCCCTTATTTCACACACCAAAAATGTGAATACATTTATGATATATTATCTATAATATAATATTTATTTACCAAAATAATTTTAATCACTTAAAAATATATATAAAAACACATATTCTTGCACAAGTTAACTCAATCATTATCTCTCAAGTGGCATCTCATCCAAGAAAATAATATTCCACTTACCTTATTCATAAAATGTTCCTAAAGTTTATTCCAAACATATTCTAAAATAACTTTAATTTCTTCATCACCAAATCACATTTCAATCCCAGGTATATCTATATGATAAAATTTATGTTCTAAAATTTAAGTGGTCTATAATTACCTCAATATCAAATATCATATTAACCCTTAAGGGTATCAACATCATTCAACACATATTTTCTAAATTCATATTTTAAAAACCATCGATATAACTTCACTGTAATAAATATCTATCTAATAATACTTAACTTTCAAAATAATATCAATAAAAAATCATATTTTTTAAAAACCAATTCATAGGTACATCAATCATTAAACATCTTTATTAAATTCTAAAGATGGTTTTTTTATTTTTCCATAATAATTAAATTCTAAAATTAAAAATATTAATGATACCTCAAATTTATCCAATCTCAATATATATATATTTTTTCTTCTAAGGTATAATACTAAAATAATTCAAACCAATTATACATTACTTTTACTTTTTTCATATTCCATAATAAGTTATATAACATTGATAATTATTTATTCTCGTGACTAATCTGATCTTTCTTATAAAATTTTATCCTATAATATTTTCAATGGGTTATTTATTGATTGATTCATTAATTCTCTATAAGTAAGTAAATGTTATTTTCCTTTACGACATTTCCTCAAGTGACTCTTTTGACATTTTTATCATGTAGTTCGTTTAAGAATTCTCTCACCATTCATTATATCATATGAATAACAATGAATCTATATCATTATATTATTTTATATGTTATGAAATTTACTATGTTTGATATTTTTAATGATGATATGGGAATGAAGGTTAGGAAAAATCATAGGTTTTCACATTCCATCCCAAAAATTATTTGGTTGTACAAGAGGTTAATTAATTCATTTCCATCACAACCATCATTATTGTGGTTCCTTATGGTTCCATCCATTAAATTGATTTTATAAGAAATATATAAGGAAGAATAATAATAGTATTAAGTCATGTAATCATGATATCCCTATAGGATGTATAAATCTTCACACCTTCTTTTTAATCTGTCACACTGAAGGTTTCACCTTGGTCACACACGTTAATTATCTTTTCAAATCCTTCACAATGGGTCATAATGAAAATATAAATTATTCCACGAATACCCCTCGAGAGTTTAAAACTATGTCTACCCTAAGGGATCAGTTACCATGCGATAGAATGATGGCCAAAATGTATTCGACCAAGGATTTTTGGGGTTATTATCCCTGGATACATCTATTACAAACCACATACACTTTTAGTATTTAGATAGGTATATATGTGTATGAGAACCACACAATATCTACCTTATCAAAACATCCAATTTTTATCTTATACATATATTAATCATAAATGTATTTCATGTGGTTATGTTCCATAATCTATGTTTTCTGAAATATAATTCCCAATGTTTCTACTAAAATATAATTGATACCAACTCTAAAAAACCCGTGTCTAGTAACCTAGAATTAGTGTCCACAGTATTATATTACCTTATATAATAAGTGATTATATACCTTTGGATCAATCAGTTTATCACTATTAAAGAAACAGATACAAACATTATTCCCTTTATTGTTAGGGGATAAATATAAAAAATTGTAAAGGTAAATAATATGCATTCTTAAACTCATTAAAGGATACCTAATTAATATTCTAGAGAAACGAAACAAAGTAATAGTGATATCAAATTTATTGTAAGGGTTACATATAATGTAACTTATCATGATTAAATATTAATAATTAATACAAAAACATAAGTAACTGAAAACATGTTACATTTAATCAATATCATGGATAAGAAATATTTTCATGTAAAATATCAATTCAAAAATATGATGGATAATAATAACATAAATTTCAGTGATGTAAATTAAAAAATTTATATTTCGTGATCTCAGAAATCATTATATATTTACCACCAAGGCCTGTTACAAAATCATTTTAAACTATGGGTAGGTGTATACAAATAAACATATAATAAGTCTAGCCAACATATTTTCCTCATTAAAACAATAAATATATCGAGGAGATATATAGAAACTGACCTCATCTATAACGTCTTTTCCAATTCAATCCTCATATATTAAATTATCACATTAATTCATAACCTATATTCCTTACAAATAAATATCTACATTGAGTAAAGAATATTGATTATAATGTTTTCTCTATTTAATTAATAAACTTTTATATCAGAACACTATATATAGAAATGATACACAATTTAGATGATGATAATATCCATGATATAAATAATTTTTTTATTTAAGTTATTTATATTTATTAATAAAAAATATTCCCAAGAAAGATAATGCTTCAAGAAAATGTTAATGACCACAAAACAAATAAGTTTTAAAATATGTATATCAATTCCTGAGAAATATAGGTTTTATAATAAAATATTTTCCTTCAGAGAAAAATAATATGGAAGTAACCCATTAAAATATAATTTAATTATGGAGTATTCTTTTTATAACCACTTTAAACATTTATAATATGTTAAATAATGTAAAATAGTCATATGAGTAGGAAAATCCATTAAACTTTTATACGTTAAAAAGTTAAATTCCTTTTTATTTTTGAAAAGTAATGTAAAAAATGATCATTTTACAAGAAATTAAAAATATTCCATAAAAACCATTAAATATTTGATATATAGCATAATATTTCATTAATAAATCTTTTAGGGGAATAGGGAGGACTTTTTTAAACAATTTAGAAAAATGTGGAAATTAACGGAAAATATATCGGGTCAAAGGGATATAAGATTACGCTTTAAAAAAATACACTAACCTTATATATGATTATATGTGAGTAAATATTGGATGAAATTATTGAAACTACTTAAATATCTGTTGGGTAAAAAAATAGTTTGAGTTTATAAATTGTAGATTAATTTATTAATTCAACGAAAATAATAGGAATCTAGAAATAAACTAAATTGTAAAATCAAATATTACATTTTTAATAAATTGTAAATTGTAACCCTTTAAAAGAGTAAAAAATAACTAAAACATTAATCATAATGATTAAAAATTTATTCATGTTAAACAGATAAAAGGGTATTTATATACACCACAAAACAAATTAGGTGCACAATACTAGTAATGTATCAATGGAGTGGGAATTAAGACGAAATCCTTTATAATGATCGTATCATTGAAGTGATAATTAATAAATTAAGTGTTATATATACCAAATGTAAATAAATAACAAATTTAAATAAAGAATAATACTATAATATTTCATTTCGCACATAATCTTGGCATAATATAGAAAATGATGTAGCTGTATAAATCAATGAATGGAATTTGTTCTATGAAACCCCTTAACTCATGGATCCACATTGTAGAATTTGATATAACCTCATTTATAATTTTTATAGAGTTGTTAATAATTTTTAGCGCAATCATATTAATATTTATGAAAACATATATGATCACCTTTTAAAATCATATCACTCATTCACCAATAATAATTCATTATTATCTTTTTTGTGTTAACTACTTAGTATTCTTGTGTATGTTTAATTACAATAGTTTTACTTCTTTTGAATTGGATATAGAATCATCATATCAATAATTTTATTAATGTTGTAAATATCATATTAACTCATTGGATAATTTTTTGTAATTATTCTTTAATGGAGGAGATAGAAAAATGAATTACACCATTCATTATGATGGTAGGTTGTATGTATGCATGAATGATGTTTTAACTTTTTGATAGAAGGGGAAAAAGATGATTAATATTTTATATTTAATTATAATTATAATATCATATGTTGAATATATATTAATTAAAAATATCCTTAATATCATACATGTAAATTAAAAATGTAAAATGAATCACATCGCTTCATGGAGGTGTTAGTATACATGTACACATTAGCGCTACTATAATTTCCAAACTTATGGAACAGAAATATGGGAAAAAATATAGTATATTTAATTGAAAATAATTATGTCATAAATTTCTTATATACTCAGTAGTTCCATCATTATATCCATCCATGTAAAATGTTGATGAAAAGAGAAATAATCTTCTACATAGAGATGGTAATCCAAATGTACAAAGAGGAAATTTTTCTCCTTCAATATGATGTAAAATTGGTTGAAAATGGTTTTACATAATCATAATAATATATAAATATATTTATTATACTATATTAATTTTATTAGGATTGGTGTAATATATTTATGTAGACTATAATATGAAATAAACTTGATAGAGTCATAAAATACGATTAGCTTTAATTCAGTATGAGTCACATGGATCTCATCTTACGTAACATTATAATTTTATTTTAAGAATTATAGAACTTATAATTCATGGAAAGAGATTTTTAAAAGAGAATTGGGTTTGATTTGGTCAGTATATGTTGATCAATGTTTTGTAAAGAATATAAGGGAGGGGATTCCATTTATAATTGAGGTGAGTCTCATACTTATAAAGTTTCAATGATTTAAAATATTATTAAGTCAAATTATTAGGAAAATGGACCCCATATAATTCATATTCAAATATGATATATTTATGGTAAAAGTTAAACCATAAATTATGTTTAATTAAGTTATTTTGTATTTTTTAGCCCTGTATTTTTGTTCAACTGCTTGGTTAACTATTTCTAACCATAACAACAGTAACAGATATTCCAATATTGAAGGTATATAATTTTATTTATATGGTTTTAATTAGATAATAAATTAATAATCTAAGATAGATTAAATCATTTGTCAACTTACTTTTCCACTTGTATGTTTTTAATTATTTTTAAATAATTTAATTAAATATTTTTTTCTTCAAAATTCATTAATGTCATTTTTGACACGATTCATTTAATTTGACTTTAATGAAATAAAGATAATAAATGTTTTATAATATATGCTTGAAAAACATAAATTATACATTATTATTAATATTGAAATTCTTGTGAAACATTATTTCTTTCAAAATATATTTTTTTTTCATTTTTAAATTCATTTTCATTATTTTATCTACTGATTCCACAAGAACTATGTCATCCTCCCATAGGTATTTAAGGTAATTGTATAATTAAAAAAATTAAAGTAAAAAAATTATCATGATCATAATATAATTTTCAATTCATACATAACATATTCTTATCTGTATGGGAACATATAGTAGAATTTAAAATCAAGAGATTAACAATTTTAGATTTTCTCTAATTAAAATAATATTAGTCTCATTATCAAGGTAAAATGGAACCAAAATGACATATATTTAAATTTTGGATATATATGGTATAAATTATACATTATAATTAAATAATTTAATGTTGTTTATGTTAAAACCTTATATTTTAATTTTAACCACGTTTTAACAGTTTTTCTCTAACTAAGGTGACACATATTTTCAGCAATTAATATTCATAATGAAAAAAAGAAACTATTTTAAAAAAATGATCCTACTAATTCCAAATATAGTATCTCTTTTACATGATTAAATTTATATAATATTTCGAAATGAATTTTAACATAAATGTGAAAAATTCAAGGAAAAACTTTTCTAAAATATACATTATTAAGCATACAAATTTACTTATGTCAAAATCATGAATATTACAGATTCAAAAGAAATATATTATATTATTATAAATAGAATTGGTAATGTTTATATTGAAGACAAAATATAATATATAATGATACCTTTAAATTAATTTATTAAATGAAATAAATTATAGTATTGGAATATTTGGTTTTTTTAATATTCACTAAAAAATCATTTTAGAATACATTTCAAATCGCCCCTAAATTAATTTTGATATGATAATACATAAAAAATTTATTTCTAATATACTATTGATATAGGTTAAAAAACTTATTATAATTTCAATGCAAAAAATTTAATAAGGTCATTTTTTATGAAATTACTTTTTTGGAACATAAAATTTGATCAATATAATGTTAGTGGTTATTTACTAAGTATTCATCAATATATTATTTTGTATAGGATAATCAACAATGTATTTTAAAATGAGGTAAATCATATTCCTACTCACCAATTTAGCATCTAGGTTTTAATAGTGACATTTAAGTAAAAATATTCATATATATTGTTTTAATCTACAATAATATTAGGGTTGTAATTGTCATAGAGAATGAAAATATGAAAACTCAAGAGGGTGTGAATTGAATTCCTAAAAATGTCTTTACATTATTACATTCTCTTCTAGGTATGTGATTTCAAATCATTTACTTTATAAAAATACTTAGAGAATATATATAAGTGTAGTTGAATGAGATTGAAAAAAATAGATTTATTATTTATTAGGGACCAGAAATACCTGAGTCCCCTTCAGTAAATTATACTCCTTGTGTTTTGTGATTTTGACTATTACAACCCTTTTTTCAAGCGAACCCTTCTAAGAAAAAGTAACTGATACCTATTAAAAAGTTACAATCTCAATCAACTGAACTCACCATTTACAAGTCTAATCAACTATTTCAACACACTCACTTATAATATGTGTAAATAAAATGGTGATAAATTGTCATTAAAAAATTGTTGTGGTACACATTTTCAATTAAGAAATGATACTATATGATGATATGTCTTTAGAAGTGGTCGATCATCAAATCATAGAATGGTATTATCTTTGATTTCAACTGATATATTTGTTAGTGAATCACACAAGCATTGTATGGACCATCATTATTTGTTTTATTAATTCTGTAATCACATGTACATTCATTCCTATGTATGTGTGTCAATCAATGTATATCCATGTAATGGATAACTATCAATATTTACATATCTACATTGATTTTGAACATACTCATATGATATAATCACAAAAATCTAGGGAATAATCCATTGAATAGTTGATAATACTGCATCATAATGGAATGTGTCTATTACATTGAAATATGTAATATTATTCTATAATAGGGACGTTAGAGATATCTTTCTTCATTGAATCATTCCATTCCTGGAATGATGACACTATAAAAATTGAAATTTATATTTTTAGAAAATTCATTTTGTGATACGCTTTATATAATGAATCAACTTAACAAAAAATTATCAATATAACCATAAAATTTTTCAGAACAACTATTTCTTAATTAGATATCCAACCAATATAATTGTCCATTGAAAAATGTATTTTTTGGTGGATTTGTAAAATATAATTGATCTTTTACTTCTATTGTGCATAAGATAAACTAAATTTTACATTGAATATAATAGTTAATCCACATAAGATAATTTCTTTAAATATGTGTGACACATACTTTTCAAACAAAATCTCGATGATCATAATATATCCCTTTGTAAACATTATTTTTGTATGATAAAGTCTTTTCATAACTACAATCTAACTAAAGTATATTCCATTGAAATTAATATATATCATTTATTTTCTCCAAATGATATTATCTTACATAGTATGTTAAAATTTCAAGATATAGTTTTCTAATTATGAGATGACAAAATATAATCATTCAATACTTTGATTTTTATACAATAAAAATCGTTGTTGATGACAAAACACATTACTCGAAGTAAGATAATCCATTACAGAAGATATAAGATAAATTCCTTTGAAAAAATAAATTCTCACAAAATATATTCAGAACCACATATGATAGACTAATTATAAGAAAAATAGAAAATTTTTTAATCAAAAAAATCTAATAAAAATTAGATATATTGGAACAATAAAAATCTGTCCAACACCTGCGTGTTATGAGAACTATAAAAATTATTAATATTTTAAATTAAATTTTATTGTTGTTACAAAATAATAATTTCTAATACTATATCAACATAAATAATAAAATGATATTTTATATGTATTCTAACTAGTATTTTAATATGCTCTAGGAATGGGGTGTATAACCAGTCCAGAAATAGTACGAGGAGAATGAATTTTGGGGTGTAAAAAATATTTAGAAAATTTTTTATTGGATGTGTTGTAGAATTATGTTCCAATATAGGATTAATTATTTGTGTGAATATCATGTATTTGTATTCACCTTTGTAACTTGATGAATATGGTATTGAAGATTACATTTTTAGTGTTTATCTAACATGAAAATGAATATGATTTCAGGCAGGGCCATGTAAAAATTTTATGTTGATATCTATTAAATCACAAATATACATAAGGTGAGATTTAGTTCTAACATTGTGTGATTAAAGAACACAAACTGTTTTATTATTTTAAATTAAAAGATAATGAATTTTAAAAAATAGTGTACAACTAATTCATATAGCCCACATTTAGTGGTTCCAAACCAAACCACGGGATCAAAACAATTTATGAATATATAATGGTTGGGGAATTACTTATATATATTTAATGTTGAAATTATATCTACTCTTTAATAAATGCACCCTCTAATACCAAGCTTCACCTTTAATTCCATTCATTGTAAGAATAAATACAATAAATAATAGTTAGGGGAATAAGTCATATCATTCGATTTGTCAATACAAATAACAAGTTTCAGATGATTTTATAAATGAAACTTTTCCATTATATTTATCCATTATGATACCACATTTATTAAAAAAATATGTTATTTCTTTATGAACCATAATTATATTATTATTTTCAACTCATTTGTGAAGAGATAATTTCTTCTCATTGATATTAAAATTTGGAGCACTCAAGATTCCATTTAAATCCCCATCATTTTTTTGAAGAATAGATAAATTACCCATTTCATCATGCAAAAAATTGTTACATAAATTATTTTTAACATGTTCATAATAATATTTTTCTATTATTGAAAACATCATATGAAATGTATCATGTTCTTATTAATACTTTTCTCTTCCATTAAATGTTTCTTTTTTATGTGCTTCCAAAATATTCTTTTATATTTCCATGCCAGCTACCTGGATGACTAAAATATCATATGTGTACCTTTTAATTATTTATTGGTTTTAGACATGGCTTATTGTGGATTCCATTTATTTCCAATGATGCTCAATATGATTTACACCTCTTAGAAGTCGTGGATATTATTTGAACATGATGTTCCTTTTAATTAATGTCTAAAGATGGCTTCCATTTCTTTTGAATCATATGGGGATAGTTTTTTTAATTAAATTTTTTATCAAGGACATATCGTCATTATTTATCAACTATTGTGTCTATATTTCACAATTATTAATTGAGACATTGGTATATGAGAATGAAATAATATTGTGACCCCCATTATTTCATACTTCATAGATATCTTCAAGCACTCCAAATTTGATTAAAGTAAACCAATTCCTCTTAATATATAGTGGTTTCTAATTAGTCTCTATATTACTCACCATTAAATAGAATGCCTTTGTGATTTATAATTTATATGATTTAACAAAATAATCCTTGTATACTCTATAAACATAGTCTAACTCTAATAGTGGCTTAGAAACCAATATCATTATTAATGTACTAATTTTATCCAAATTTTCAAGAAATATATTTTAGGTCATCATTTAAACTGGTAGGTATCTTATTGGAGAAACAAATTCTTCGCCCCTTTTTCGATCAACATTAGTAATGGTAGTTGGATTTTCAACACTATTCACCTCCCACAAATTTCCAGAATTTGTTTCCAATCATTCACTACTAAAAAAGGTTTATTTTTAAATATTTTTCATGGTAATCATGGATGGTTCAATTTTTACCAAATCTTCTTGTGAGAGATTATATAATGATATAATATTTTTATCATAGTTTTTATGTATTTTATCATTAGATTTCTATAAAGAGAATCAAGATATGTCATCGTATTCTTCATTATTTATTTTTTAAAACTCAAAATAGTTTTTAAAAATATTGGTTATTTTGAATTAAAATTATAAAAATTTCATTTTGATATTGTTATTTAAAAAATTAATCAAAAAAATTACTTCACCACAACCCTTATCCACATTTTTTATCTCCTAATTATGTATTTTTATATTTTCATGTTATAATTTCACAAGACATTTAATTTTCATTAATTTATCATACCATTATAAACGATGGACATGTTTTTTTTATAACTATATTCTAATTCATGGATCATACCCTTAAATAGGCTTCCTTATATTATCTTTCTCTTGATCTTTTTTGAGCCATTTATCTTCCAATTTTTTATGAAATTATTTCAAGGTGCACATTTCTTTTTTAAATGGATCCAATCAGTTTAGAGAGATTTATAAACATTAATAATATATCATGCAAATAATTCTCTATGTTATATGATTAACCAACAAATTGTGTGATATCTTGCTGTTAACAATAGAAAATTAGACAAACAAAATATGAAATATCTTGTAGAATGGAGTAAAACATATCATTTAATTTTTCAAAAGATATATATTGTGAATAAAAAAATATATGATCAATTCCAATTTATTATTATTCATATAGTATGTTTTTTCAATAATTTTTACATACCTTAGGATCACAAAACTTACTTATCTTTTTAAGTAGAAGTGTTTTTCTTCTCCTTGTTGGTAAATTAAATAAACTGGTATTCTATATTAATTCCAGATCTATCTATTTCAATGATGTTTGTTAAAAGGATTATTTTAATTCTTACTCACTCAATATGTACACATTCTACAACATCAAATTTTCTTTCATTGTTCTTTTCATCATGGGAATGACTAATATTGAATTCTTATTTGAGATTAAAAAAATCTCTAAAATGTTTAGAATTCATTTTTATTAAGGGAAAGATACAATAATACTCAAAATAGAAAAAAATAAAAGTAGATAATCTGAAATAGGTGAACCTTCCTTAGTTACAAAATTTTAGGACCACATAGGATATACTCGTCAATGATAGGTGGGTCGGGGTTTGGGGTGTTGTGAATCATTGATGGTTCAATTTTATTATATTTTGAACATTTTCTTTCATTTCCTATATTAAAAGTATTGATCATGATTATCTCATTATCTTATATATCCTTCATTTTTATCACACACACCAAGTGGAGAGGTTATTTAAAATATTGATCTTTCAGCAAGTGAGATTAGTCCACAGTGTAATTTTGAAACAACTCCCAATCACAAAAGCCACTATAATTAGATTCTTGTTATATATGGTTCACCATATGATAATACTAAACCTTATATGTGTAACATTTACTCGATATGGGGAAATTAAATAATATTGTTTCCTTAGAATGGTGATATCCTAGTATAACATGCAATATCATGCTGGATCATTATACTTTCTGTGTAGAAAGTCATCAACATTCTTAAGTATGTGTAAATATCAACAGATTCATCCACTAGATATGATTTCTATTTAATTTCATTGTCTTACAATTTTCTTCTACTCTTATTCTCTTACTTTCTCATGTACATGAATATTACATCACTTATTCTTCATTTTTATATGTAGTAGTGCACATATCCTTCTTCATACTCTCACTATTACCCTTCACTAATTTTGAGACCATATGTGTTTATATAAAATACAATAAAAAATCCTTCTTCATCTTATAAACTCCCTGAAAAAATATTAAAATAATAATTATTATTATTATTATTATTGTTCCTATGAAAATATTTCCGTAAAACATTTTCTTTGACATCCATCCTCTTTCGTATACTAGTCTCTTCTTTTTCTACTTTGGTGTGTATCATCTACATTGGTTCTTCTAATTCTTCTATTATTTTTGACATTAAAAAAATGTTCAAAAATATATTGATTTTAGAACTTCTATTTCTTGAAACATATGGATTACTTATATATATAATAATTTTTTGTAAATTTAATCACGTTTTTCTTATTATTTGAAGGTAAATATATATGTGTGTGTGTAAAAACAATTAAATAAAGTGTATGAGTTACGTCTTAACATATTATTCTTTTCCACATTGTCTCCCACTAGATCTATAGTCTTCTACTATATCCTCTTCTTATTTAAAATTCATAAATACATTATATTAACTACTCACATGATAATAAACATTATCTCACAACCTGAAATGTAATAATAATACTTAATAATTGTAAGATAATAAATAATAACTAGAACCACATAATCTTTATTCAAAAGATCTCCTTTAATACATGAAAACAAACAAAACTATAATTATCCAAAAATATATTAATTAATGTATTTAATTTATACATTAATAGAACCTCAATTTAAGTCATTAAGATCATGGAAATTCTCTCAATTCTTGTACATGAAATAACTCATATATTAGTTTGATATTAATGTCTCCCAGAATCATTACTCATACTAATTCATCATGATTATCATTTAGATTTATGTCTTATTACCTTAGACCTCATGAATTGGATATTTTTTTATGGGTATAGCTTTTTCCATGATCATTCACTCATTAATTTATAATATTCTTATTGATTGAATTTATGAACGGATGATGTCTTCTGATAATAATGATATACACTAATTATAAGTTTATTATAATAAACCTCAAAATCTTTAACATCTCTTCCAATGGTTTATGATCATGAATCATATCTCTAATGCATTCAAATCCCTTTTTTGAATCATTATAGTACATTGATATTCACATATAGATTCACCTATGAACATTATAAAATGTAGGAAAACTAGTAAATTGATATTCTCTTACATGGATCATGTGTGTAAATTCACATATATGGTTCTCAAAATCGTAAAAGAAACACCATAATTCATTTTATCTCCCTTTAAACCATTAATGTTCTTCCAAACAACATCTCAAAACATTCATGGATAATCCATCTTTCTTATTTCTTCAACTACCTTCAATCCACCTCCCATTTGGTACTCAAAGTTGCTCCGCCAATAGTGTATAACATTGATTTTTATTCTTCACTCGTGGGATATACACTCTTGATTCATATTCACAGAAAAGTTCTATTGTTAAATTCAAGGATAATCCATGCCCTTATAAGTTTCTTAAGGTTTCTCACAAAATCTCTATGACTCGTTGAAGATCATTTAATCTGTGAATCAAATGACGTAAAATTATAGATCACCCAATCACATCGGATCTAAACATCATATGAAATGAAGGTCCATGTAGTTTTCTCATAAATGATTATTTAATATTATTTATTTAATAATAATATTCATTGTAAGCATAATTCATGGAAGGGTATTCCATGAAACTCTTCTTATCGTTATATTTATTTTCCATTCATATTACTCATTGATGGAACTACTAAAATTTTCAAATTATATTTTACTCTCAATATTAAACATATCTCTAAATCTTAAAAGTTAAGGAACAATAAACACTAAATAAAATATATAATTTCCAATCATAATTAAAATAATTTGATTGAAAACAGTTCGTGGAATGTTTCCTCTAACAATATTGGATTCGTCAACATTCATTAAAATTCTATGCTAGTTATTTTTCCTTAGCATATATACATTCATTGATATTCATTCTCAGAAAATAAATACTACTATCAAAAGGTGGTATAAATAAACATAACCCCATAATCTTCACTTATAACATAATGCTAGATATCGACACTAAACGTAACCCCATATCCCCAATAAAAATATCATTCCATAACCCATAAACCTAATACTAACTCACAAATAAAACCCACATCCAAATAAAAAACTCTAAACTAAAAAAATCCACCAACCTAAACACTATCCCAGATCATGTCCCCTAATTTACACAAGTACGCTAAAACTATTACACTAATCAAAAAATACTTCATAAAACAATAACATTACCCTAATCCTAACAGATATCCTAAAATGATCACCAATTTAAAAAAATATATAACCCCAAATCTATATATATTAACTAAAACTAAAACCAACACCTAATTTTAACCCCCTAACCCCTTTAATAATCACATCTAATAACCCATAAACTTATTCCTAGCCCTAAAACGTGCCCCCTGGAAAAATAATAACCCCATAACCTAAAATAATCCTTACCCCCAACCTAATCTCAACCCCCAGCCCCACTACCACACAACCCTTATTCTACATTTATATGATACACCAAACTACCTATCCTAACCTTATCCATATAACTACATAGCAACATAATATCAACCCCCAAGGCCCCCATACTAAAACCAAATTATATCCCCTAATACATAACTATCCCATAGAGTATCCTCTTAATCTATACATATACCCTATACAAAACCCATAATCCCTAACAAACCCTAATCATAACCCACCAATATATACCTATACAAAAATATTATAAGTTAGACCTAAACCTTACCCAATTTCCTAAACATAAATAGTGAAATAAACCTAAATTTTAACCCCTATTCTATATTTACACCCTAAACCTAAATTTTTACCTTAATCCTAACTCCTCAAACAAACCTATTCCTTTAGACTTTCTAGACCCCTAACCCCTAAATAAATTCCTAACCCTAGAACATAAACCTGTATCCTAATCGTAAGACATATTATAAATCATTCCATCACCTTAAACCCACCCCCTATCACAACCCCCTATCAGCCCTTAATAATCACCTATACCTTAAAATTAACCCCATATTCTAAACCTATTGATTAAAATGAAAACATAATTCTAAATTTAACACCCTAAAAAAACTCTAAACCTAACCCTAAACATAATCCACATCCCCTAAGCCCCTACCCCTCCAACGCTAGCTTAATCGCATCAAAACCAAACTTATTCCTAACCATATATCCTTAACTAACCTTAATCCTAACACCCTAATACACACCTATGCCCTAAACGTAAAACCCCCATCTACACCTATACCTTAAAACATAAACCTAACCCTAAACCTAAATCTATCATCTAAACATAATATTTACCTTATTATTCTAAACCTATACCATATAACAAAAATAGAATGAAATACATAATCCTTAATGTAATATTAACCTCCCACCCCCAAACCAAACTCCGACCCCGTAGCCTCTCATCCTAACCAAAATTTAAAATCACTAACTAAATGTAGGCCTAACCCACTTATTTATACTTATATAAAATATGATTTCCTATTATAAACAACATATAATAGCCACAACCTAATGCAAAGACAACCCCTAATCCCTTAATAACCCTAAATGTAACCACCTAACCTAATCTGAACCCCCAAAACATAAACCCGTTACGCTATCCCCCATACTTTATAAAAATAACCTGAAACTAAAACCTGTCCATTGAAAGGAACATTTAGGATCTATTTGATCACATAGAGCTAATGGGGTTACATTAATGATCATTAAAATTTATATTTTCTTTTTTATGATGAAAACATCACCCAATATTAAACTGATAGGACTTTTCTAATAACCAAGCACACTAGAAGAACCATTGGAACACAAGTATTAATGAGTTTCACTATTAAATATTAGTAACTATTACTTTGAATAGTTTGAAAAAAAATGTAATACTACACAATCCATTTGAATTCAAACATTTATATTGTGTTACAAAAATTTGGGAATATCCACACACTTGTGTTCCACAATAATTAATGAAATGTGCATGTTCTTTCCACATAGATAAAATATGTAACATAATTTTTTTATTGCTCGATATAAATATTTACCAATATAATACAATATTTATTCACTTTGATGCATGTCATTATTCACACATGATATTCATAAAAGTACAACAACTTCACTTTATCACCCAGTAGAAGGAAAGAATCATTTTTTAGTCCATTATCTATCCATTTTATGGGTTCATCTATTATAATCTATCCACTATTTATCTGGTATAATCCATTTGGTACCTTAATGTAGACTGATACATTATAAACCATTAATCATATGTTTAGTGAATCATTTTATCAATCCAATTCCACTTGTTAAGAAAACAATGTTCTGTATCATTTGATTGTATATAATTAAAAAAATTGATTACTGCCTCTACAACCTCTTCATCCTGTTTTTTCATGACATCATATGACTGATACCAATTGATGGAAAATATTCATCTACTATATTACATTCCTATTATTGTTCACAACAACTATTTAATAAAATTTATTACTCTCCAAGGCATAAACTCGCTTATTTATGTATGAAAAATGGTTTATTTGGTGTGTATGTATAGAACCTTTTTATAGTATAACATGATGGAGAAAATGTTTGAGATATAATTAATATTCCCACATAATGGGAACACACAATTATTATATCCCACTCAAAAATAATTTCTTTGGATTATTCTATGGAATTTTATATTATTCGAAATATCTCTTGAAAACTCAACACCTGTGAAATTCATAAAAAACATTACCTTATTATTATGAAACATTATGAAATTTTCATAAAACAACGAAAAATCCACAATCTTCCTTTGTGATTTTAAAAATAGTAATTGATAATATATGCATCATCATATTGTTGATATCATATTGAAAGAATCATAATGACCTCATAAACTATGAAACAATATACCAAAAATTAACCCATCACACATTATAACAATAGTTCTATGCGAGGAGATTTCATCTTATACTCGTATATTACCATGTAAGAACATTTCTGAAATCTGTCTTTATAAAAAATATTTATCTAATGACTTCAAAATTTGTGTCTAGTCATCTACTAATAATTTAACATCATAACATCATACATGTCAATCTGATATAAATAGTTCAATAAGTTCAATTGATAGTCTCTTACTAATGATAATGATAGGTAAAATATAATGATCTTTTTTTATTGGACTTATACTAATTAAATCTCTTTGTATATAACATTTATTACTTTAGAAAAAAAATCTATTTGGAAAATATCAAATACATCAAATACTATCTTTGTACCTTAACCAGAACATTTTCTTATAACATCTGTTTATTAGTCTACATATAACATTAGGAATAATCTTTCATCTTATAAAAAATAATCTCTTTTATTCATCTTATGCTTGGAACATGAGGTTTTTCAATATTCATGTTGTCATAAAAATTATGAAGTGAAAATAATCTCCTTATTTACTTCATATAAATTTTTTCCAGGTGAAACTTATATGTATCATAGAATAAAAAGTTGACACACACCGATGATCGATATCCTCAGTATGATAACATCTTTCTAATGGTCTTTGTTTGAAAAAAACCGAAACGGGTCTACTCCATCCCAAATAAACATTCACATGAACATAGTCTTGTGAACTAAAAATGATATTCTACTTCCATTCACCTTTTTAGAGAACATAAAATATTAAGGTGGTTTATATTTGATAAAATTGAAACACTTCATTAACATTTTACATAACAACATTTTGCTTCCTTGAAACACATTCAACCATCAGAGTACAAAAAATATCCACCTTTTTATTTTATTTTAAACCAAGTAAAATAAATCATTGAATATTTTTCTTACAATAAATGGATTATATATCAAAAAACTATAATCCCAACTGATTTATATTAGGGAATTTAACATGAATCAAATAACCATAAAACCATGTTGTCCATAAGTACAAAGATATGAAATGTTTTAAAAAACAAAAATAATCATCATCTTCCACATGAAGCTTTAAAAAAACTTCAATATATAACATAATATTTTCTTAAACCCACTTAAACAAACTATTAAAATAGTTTTTATATTCTGAAATAAATGTTTTTTCTTTTTTTAACAACTAATCAAAAATACATGATTTCCATTGAAAGCTATTACACATACCGATGGATTTATTTAGGTTACATGGACTTTTCTCCCCATTTTAAAAACACTATATAATTAAATTATGATAGATTAAATGGAATCCCATATCATTTCATTGTATAGTTTGATTTTGTACACCCATGATCAAACTCAACATATGATGTTATTAGTTCAACAAAGTTTGGGTAAAAATATCTAAAAATTTCTTCATTGTAGGAACCAAATAGAACATCAATTAATTGTTTTAAAAATTATCCCAAATGATTTTATATTTCAAATAAATGTTCTTTGATCAATAATGGTTCAAATGTTTTATTGTATGACTTAAAATTATTTGAATATTAAACACAACAGAATGGGAAAACTTAAATCCCCAAAATAATATTCCAACTTTGTCTTCATCCATATATGTTGTGATGATGGTTGAAAAGAATAAATATACTCATCTTCTTCTATAATGGTGGTTTTATAAATTTGTTTCATTGTACGGTAACTAACATGTCATTCTCCCAATAAATAAACTCCAATAGTTTTGGAGTTTCTATTATCTACACATTCTTCCCAATCTGTATTAGTATAACTACATTGATAAATCATTCCCTTCCAATCATATTTGAACCCAAAATAAATTTTCATTTGATATATATAATAATTCATGTTTTTTCCATGAGAAGATATTCATACTGAGTACCTTGATACCATGATGAAATAGTAACAATATACAATATATTTTTCCTTGAAGCTATTAGATAAAATTAACTTCAACCAATGTTCTAAAAATTTTAGGATCTTCCTCATTTTGTTCTACATCATTTGATAACATTATTCTCAGTAAAATTTATGTCAAAATATCACTGAATAAACCATTAAAAACCTCTTCAAATGTTCCTTTACAAAATTATATTGAAATATAAAAAATGTATTTCATATTTTTAAATATTTCTAAGATAATGAACTATTTCATTTTTCTGATCATAGTCATTTCAAACAAATTCATCATATCCATAGTAATATTTTCACACATTACTTCATCATTCCTTATAAATAATATTTATTCAACATAAACAATCATAAAGAGTAAATCCTATAGATTTTCTTATATATATTTACCACCATCAACTCACCATTTATTGACGATTTATATACATAAACAAGTATCTAATTTTTTATACCAAGATCATGGTTCTTACTTCAAACCATATAAATCCTTCATTATAATGCACATACTTGTTTTATATCTATAAAGACACAATAAAAATGGGGTTTCAATATATATTTCCACATCAAAAAATCTATTTATAAAATTTTACTTGATATCCTTAAAGATAATTTTATATCATTTTTGTAAAGTGATAAAAATAATGATTATAATAGTTTCTATTATTTCTATTAGAGAGAAAGCCTCATTTATGTTGACTCTAATTTCATAATAAAATTTACAAAAATTAATTAATGTTTCTTATCAATCCACCATAATCATTAAACTTGAATTAGAACACCCAATTTCGTTGAGTCAAATTATCATTTCATGGTTTTAATACATGTTCCCATGTATCATTAATACTAATCTAATATAGTAAACCCTTAATTTAATAAATCTACTCATGATACTCCAAATCTTCATAAATATATTTTGTCTAAAACTTTGAATAAAATAATGTGTCTGAAAGAAACCATAATATTCTTTTTTTCTAATATAATTGGTTTTTAAAGGTGTTTTCAAATTCCAATTTCATTATTATCGAAGGATGAGATCAATGTATTTTTTCCTTATCCATTGAAATTTATCTTTTAGATTAATAATATTTATTATCTTCAATATTATTATTATATTTAATAACATTTTCATGTTGGTCAACTACAACCACTTTATCTTAAATTTCCATACCATTTAAAATAGTCTTTGAAACATTATTATTATAATATTCATGAACATTAGCATATGTAGAGTAAAAAACATTCATTTTTCTTTATTATTACACATGTATCCTACATCATTTGTTAGGTAGCCAAAGATTTTACAGCAAAAGATCTCTGGTCAAAAACTCTCAGATTAAAACCCTTGGATTTTATAATACAAAGACAATTGAAGTATCACGTATGAAAAACATAATTCATGCCATCTCAACCAGACTTTTATTTATTAGTGACAATGCACTACTATAGTGTGTACAGTAAAATAATATCGTGATAAATTCCATGAATTTCAAGATAATCATTGAACTTCCCATTTTTATATTTTTCACCATTTTTTGTTAAAATATTATACATATAATATCAATAGTTTTTTGAACATGTCCTACAACCCTTAAACATTTTGAGATCCAAAGATTTCCATTTTAGAAACATAATACTTCTAATTAATGTAAATACATAAATAAATAAATAATGTTATTTTCTCTTTTTTTGGATGGGACCAGAAATTTCACAATGTATCATCTCCAATGGATGTGTTGAAAATATCTCAATTTATTTATAATGAGTTTTTAATGATCCCAATTTGGAATATTAAAAATAGTAATCTATTCTTATAATAATTATAGTAAAATAAAAACGTCATTTTCTCATCATTAGAATGCTAATATTCATGTGTCATATATTTTACAACCTATTATGTAGTAGATGATTTTCATACATTATTCTCAAAAAGCATTACCTTTGTGACTCACTAACTTGAAATTAGTTTCCCATTGTTTTTTAGCCTATTGTTCAAATTTACCAACTTCTATTATCTTAATAAAAAATACATATATTAGGAAAATATCTTTCTTACCTTCTAAATAATGTTTTGAAAAATTAACAGTTATGTTCCAAAATTAAAAAAACAATGCTCTTTTGGATTTAACTTTTCTTCTCTAATAATATAAGATCCAACACATTATATTCCATGTGAATCATAATTTCTAAAATTCATGTTACCATTTATAAAACCTTTCACATTCTTAAAAAAATCATGAATCCTATCATATATTAATATCACACAATGTTTAGTATAAAATATTTATATCCTTTTGTGAAAAAGTTATTAGTTTCAACATATAAGGTATTTTCTTTTCTTTTTTATTTCATGTCTTATTCATAATGATTCTTTTTGAATAAATTTATTTCTACTGGTATCATGATAAGAAATACTTTCATAATATTTCCAAGATTATATCATGTTTAAAAAAATATTTTTGAAGGGTTTTAATCTACTTTCAATCATTAGACTAACATTATTATGTTGTTTGGTTCGAGAATTATTATTCAACCTAAGATATTGCCTCCATTTCAATGTAGATTCATTGTAACATAGATAGTTACACCATCACATAATTTTTGGTTTCTCTAAGCATCCAAAATAATAATATAACCATATAAAATATATTTCCTAATATAACTTGAATGTTATTTAGAGTTGTGTACATTCTTATCAACAACTTCATTAACTTCCACATTAAATTTTTAATACACCAATGATTATTTACCTCTGGAGAATTTCTTGATCAACTTATATTTCATGTGATCCCAAATAAAATTACATATAGAAAAATATTTTACTTCATTCCTTGAAAGAATGGATGTTTTAGGTTTTTCAATTCTTCTTATTTTGGAAACAGACATGGTCTTCATGAAATTGTGTTTCCATCAGAATTTGTTAAATCATCATATAATCATTGAAATATAACTTCTATTGACCATCCGTAGTTTTATACATATCCTCACATTCACCATCATTTTTTAATTGAATTTTCGAAATTTTTTACTATGTGCCATGTTTTGGATAACTTCTATTGAATATGTACTAATTCATCATCCTTTACATTTATATTTTCTTAATGAATAATATTTATATTATTATGTTCATCAAGATACCTCTTTAGAACATAAACATCTTTATGAGGATTTAATTTTTTATGAAATAAATTATTAATTTTTTATAATGGATTTAATTTCTTCAACTTATTGTTTTCCCTTTATGGTATGAATATATCTTTATAGAATTTATTTAATTCACATTTTAGGATACACAAAAATGGCATATATTCCACTTATCGTCTTACTCTTAGTCTTATGATCTATTAAATGATACATTTGTTAACTTTATATCATTCACAATTGAAATTGTATGTTTTTTAGTAGCACCAAAACTACTGTAATCTTATTATCCATCACATTCAATATCACCCTGACCCTTAGATAATAGTATTTCCTTTTTAATTCAGATAACAAATTATCTATCACTTATAATAAGACTTTTATTTTTATAACTTTTTCCTGAGTGACAATATTGATTATCTATCATATTCACCTACCTTTAATTAAGGAAAATATATAACAAAATTTATAATTGTCCCATAGTCAAATCATTTCAATGGTATCTTTCTGTTATAATTTATGATGCCTATTTTTTATTTTTAATAACGAAATTAATAAAATCATAAATTTATTTAATAATATCATTTTATTATTTTGAATCAATATATTTTTCATTGAGAACTATCATAGAATTAAATTTCATAAAATCTTTAAAAGAAGTTTCTTGATTAGACTTTTCATTTTTCTTTATATAATATTCTATTCTAATTTTCTAAGATATGAGAGTGAAATAAAGATAACATAGTGAATGAATTTTATTATATATACCTTCTAAATATTGTACATTGGTAAGAATTTTTTATCAAATATTTCATAATAACATTTAAATAATGAATGAATATTAAAACATCTCAAAAAATTTAACATCCCAAGTTTTAAGAATGAAACACCATTTTCAATAGCATACATGATACGCTACATCAAACATAAACAAACAACTAAATATTATTATTTAAATATTACCATTATAACCAAGAAGTTGGAATGGAGTGAATAAAAATTATTAATTTGTTTCTAAAAATATTTGTTCATACAACTATATAATAAATTCTTGTGTGAAAAATTATTTATAAATGAAAATAAAACACTTTTAAATTAAAAAGAAATGTTTTTCTAAAAATCAATTGAAATGAAAATAAGTGTGTTTATAAAATAATAAAATCACTATTTAAGGATTTTAATTAATTAAATATATGTGTAATATATTCAATGTAATTTTTAAAAATTATCTTACAAGTTTTCTAAACATTATATAAGAACAAATTCATTTTTCCCAAAAAGGAAGAATTTTTTAGAAAAAATACAGTTTTACCACATTTTGATGGAGAACCCATTTTAAAAGTAGATTATTTCACTTTTATATGTAATATTTGAAAAAATAAATTTCAAATTTTAAAATGTTACATAAAAATTTAGTTTGAAAATTTTTTATTTATTTTTCTGATAACTTTCATATTTTAATGAATAGTGAAAAATACTGCATTTAAATTCAAAATTAGGTTTTTTCTAATTTATTTGTATAGTTATATTGTAATTTTAATTGTTTTTATAGTGTAATTGGACTGTTTTTTATCATTTAATACAATTTGGTTAACTAGAATCAGTTTCAAGTTGAAAATAGATATAAAATCATTTTAATGTTTTGAACACATCACTTTAAAAACCCGTTTTTAGATTTGTTTGCTGAATTAATTTGAAATAAATTTTTTCTAATTATGTGATCTGAATTTGATATAATGAATTTCATATTTGGAATCATAAAGTTATAAATTAGGTTTTATGGCCAATTTTTTTACGTATAAAATTTACTATGGTAAAGAAATTATTTATTATTTTAAAAGTGAAATTTTCACAATGAATAAAGTTAAGAGTTAAAAGCTTTATATTCCTAAAAAATAAAAAATTAAATGGTTAGTTGAGGTGTGTATAGACCCATACAAGAATATAAAACAATAATTACAATCCAATGTTGTGTAAATTAATTCCAGCTTTATATGGTTTGATTTTAATATAAAATAATCAATAAATTTATCACTTGAGACAACCTCCCCTCAAGTATAAATACCAACTCTCCACCACCCTATTTCATCCAAAATTCCTTTCAGCTTATCAAATATCTAACCTAACCTCTCCTCCTCACTATCCCCATGTCTAAGTGATTATGATCCCACCAAAATACCAAATCCAAACTCTTCAAGGGTCTTTCAAGGAGGGAATATTCAAGAGGTAATTTTTTCAAAGTACCTCTCTTAATTTATTTTCTTTCTCTACATTATAACCACCTCATTCATCCATCAATGAATTATTACAATAGAATCATGTATACACTATAATTTTATCTATCTAATGGAATATATCATATCCATTTCATTTCTCACCTCTTCTTATTCAAATAAACGAAATTGGTGTCCAAGTTATGTCGATTAATCGCCTCTGCGAATAATGTTTTTGTTCTTTTTCCTTTACCGCCTTCATGGATAGTATTAAAACCATTATTTAGGTAAAATAATATTTTAATATTTATATTATAACGGATTTCATATTATGGATATTTTATATTTAACATACCTTAATGCTTCCCATATTTTTGTTATATGATAATTTTGTTTGAGCAAGTGTGGACTACCGCCCCCTCAATGTGATATGACTCATTCATGCCATACATGGAACATAGAAAGTATTGATTTAATTAACTTATATAACATATAGAACAAATATATTTTACTATAATTATCATATACCTATGTATCATTTAATTTTCATTCCTTTAATGTGATAATGAAATTAAAGTAGCGTTCATGGTACGTACGGCCTACCGTCTCCATGAATAGTGCATTTCATTTCATTTCTAAAAATGTCATGGATTATTCTAAATAAATATATAATGGATATATAAGTTATTTAAATCATTAATAACTTTCTGGATATGATGAAACTTTTACCTCATGTACAATTTATATCAAAACAAGTTCATTTTCGACTCAAGTACCGAATATCGACAAAATGACCGATATGAACTTCAATAATTATGTAATTTTTATAACATGGTAATAAGTGATTTAAAAAGAATAATAAAATATAAAAATGGTTCTCGTGAATGTAGAAATTAACCTTCATTTATTATTATAGAATATAACGATTGTACGTGTTGAGTCGGACTCATGGTAATGGAATTTTTAAACTGAATTTCCACTCGTTGGGTTTTACGCATACTTAGTTGATTATATTATAGAAAGATTATGTGTGGAATAACTTTTTATTTATTTAGGTTTCAATTTCCATTCCCTTTGTGTCGATGTATTTTTTCTGCACATAATATCCACATTTATAAATTCATACATCGTTTAAATAAACATTTTAAGTGAAATTTTACCTCAATCTCCATTCATTGAGTTAAATATATATGTCCTTAGTTTTGTTTTTTCAATAATATGTGTGAGTGTCATATGATTTATTACACATAATATCCACTTATATTGGCTTTATTTATATTTTTCACAAATAGTAATGTCATTGAATTATCCTTAATTTGATGATACAGTCTCTGTAATGGATTATGTCTCAATTTAAATTTCATTGAGACTTATTTGTTGTTATGCACCAATTTACTTTTATACATTGTATATAATTCACATTGACATATTATATCATGAATATTCACATTATCATGATATTATAATATTTTTTTAATGTTATTCTTTAATTATTTTTATTCAATTGTTTCTCATGTGGTAAGAATCTCTTTAACTAAAAAATCATTTTTAATGTTTTAAATATTTATTCTCATAAAAAATTCTATTTTATATCCATTATTTAAAATTAGTTTTTTGAATTTATTTATATGGACATTAATGTTTTAAAATTTTAATAGTTTCAAAAAGGTATGGGAAACTTTTATTCAAAATTATTTTTATTAAATGATTCATATGGTTTTTAAAATGGATTGAATATTTTATTATCTTAAAATGCTTTCTTGTAAATAAAAAGGAATTGTTTAGATTGAAATGTTGACAACTAAAATATTTTTTGTGTTATGATTATATATTGTTATTTTGACATTTTATAGGTGGTTACATGATAAACCAAATATGGGAGGTTCTATGATAAAACAAGGATGGGTGGTCACATTGTAACCTCCAAAGCATTCGGTTTGGAATTCATCCCTATGGTTATTCCATTTAGTGATATTTTTTGAATTCGACTATATGGTAATTATAAGTAATAATTTTTATGTTCCAAGTTACATTTATATGTTATATTTTTCTTTCTATGGGTTTTTGGAAATATTTTCATTAAAAAAGGGTATTAAATGAACTCATATTCAGTTAAGTGTATTTTACAACATCTTAAAGGTGAAAAGTATTATATTATGATAAAGTATTCATGGTTTACATGTTCTCTCAAGAAAAACAGTCTTCTTTATTTATGTATCTCTTAATGATATTTTTATGCTCATCCTAATTTTTTAAATATTTTTCACATGTTTTAAATAATAATAGAGCCAAGGATGGGATGAAGGAGAGTTATTTTTTAACATGAAAATAAAACACCTTTCTTTTTAAATTATTTTTGTTTTATGGAGGAAATAGAAACTATTGGAAGTGTCTAATTTGTATTTATATGGTTTTTTTATTTATGAGTTATAGCCTAATTATCTAAACATAAAAACCTGAAAAGATCGTCAATGTGAATTATTGACTTATCTCAATATTAAATAAATATTTCGGTCGAGTACTCATGGTTGGTTTCAAAGGTTGTTTTTGTTAACATTAGAGGTTAGGGTGTTATTTATGCATAATTAACAGGGTGTATATAACCACAATGGTTATAATTTTAGAAATATTAATTGATAATTTAGATAAGTTTAATGAGTTTAAGATAACATGAATAAGTATATCTTATTGTTTACCCTAATTATAAGATAGTATATAATGACTTTATAGATATACTCACACTGACCTATTTGGTTTTATTAAATGGACAGATCTATTAGGAACCAAATAAATAATGGATGTGAGGGAAACTGTGGTGGTTTTCTGAATATGAAACTGAATGAAATGGGGGATGCAATGAGAACTCTTATGGTTATTATAAACAAACTATCTGGAGTCATGACTGACAAGTTGAACACTGATGTTTTTTGTAAGACATCATATTTGTGAGAAATTAATCCTTGTGGATGTTCAGGTAATGATCATAAATGTATGAATATTCAACGAAATATGTGTTAAGTATGTGTAAAGTAACAATTAGGAAACTTATTTGAAGGTACGAGAAGATGATATAGATGTGTCAATGGAGTTCATTAAGCTATAACCTACTAATGAAAAAAATGAATAATTTAGTTGACTCCAAGAAAGGGAAAGAGTTTCATTCTGATTTACCAATTGAATGTTTCTAATGTGGGGAGTGTGGTCATTATGAAAATATGTATCCTACAAAGATGGTTTGGGAATGGGAACATTAGTACCATACAAATATATGTTTAGAAATACCTAATTCTATTCCAATTGTTGATGAGGAATCTGAAAATGACCTATAAAATGTATGGATAATTTATTTGATCGTGTTTTAAAATTATTGAATCTTATGAAAAGATTCATGTTTTTGTTTTTAGGAAATAGGTATTAAGGAATAAGATGGAAAAACATGGTTAGGGTATCATTAAGAATTCAGAATGATTAGGAAGTCTCCATTTAAGGGATTCAATAATTATTGTAGATTGTAGGATGATGAATTATTTCAAAGAATTAATGCTCTTTTGATGATGAGATTATTTTGGAAGTATTTTTCTAGAATGTGTTACCTTGATGTTTGTTATGTGAAAATGTTATTCAAGTAAGAATTATCTTTTCTTGTGTGTACATTATAAGAAAAGTAATGGATAACCTTTAGGGGTTATATGAACTATTTTTTAACTGCTTAAGGGTTATTACATTTTGAGATGAAACATGCAAGGCATGAGATAATATTTGTGGTTAAAATATGTTATTGTTATTTTTGAGGATTTTATCTCATTTTTTGTAATGTTATAAAATTATATTCTTTTTGAAAAAGTACGACACGCAGACCGTGTCACAACCCGTCACATCGGACAAATCTATGGGAATAAAACCCACAAATGAAGTTCAACTGGGATTTATTTCCTACCACTATCCTAAATGATTTCCCTGGTTATTAAAAATACTTCTCTTTTAATGAAACTAGTTTGTGCAATAAGATGATGTAAATTTTGGGGGCATACGTTTTATCATATGGATATCCTTAGTATTGGAAAATTATTTATAGACTAAGTGATAATTGTTTTTTTTGGAATACATTCACTATATTGGGAACCCTATATGCCTAATGAAAATAGAATACTATGGTATCTTATTAGAGGAGTAATGGTTGAATTTTAATTTTTAAGAATCTATGTTCTTATTGTGGGAATATGGCGATTTGGGTTTATTTATAGAAATGTTTAACCTATCATGTATAATATGTGATTAATTTAATTAATTACCCGTATAAATCTTTAAGAGTAGTCGATTTTATTTGGAGACAAATGTCAATATTTATCTGGGAAGACTATGTGATTAAATCCTTCGGAATTTTGGGTTTCAATATTAGTTTTGAGTATTTTGTGTAATTTTAAGGATAGTTGTTTGTTGAATGGGCTGTATAGAACATGGGTATTATTATTGAATTTTGGAGATTAAAATCAGTCATTATCCTTATAATGGTTTATTCTTTTTAGGGTATTAACTGTTCTGGTACTAAAAATTTTTGTTTTGATTAATTGTACAATATAGGGTGAATAGATAGTTGATCTTTTTTGTATTATGTTATTCTCTAGAAGTTGATTCTAGGGCTTTAATTGTGACCAAGGCATCTTGAATACTCATTGTTTTGAGAAAATATGAGTATTTTGTAGATATTTATCAAAGGATAAAACTATAAATGTCACATTAGTATATTTCCTTATGTTATTATTCTAGGTAGTAAAATAATTCCTCAACATTGTGAAGTGGATCTTAAATCAAAATGGTTTTCCCTTTAATTTTCCTAATAAAAAATCAATGACTGTTTAACCCATCACAAGGTTGTGGTTTTTTATTATTTACTTTCTCCTAATCATGTTTTCTTTCAGTCTCCATCAGAACAAGGAAGTTAGTTTTTCTACCATATCAATGTTTTCCTACATGGAATCCGATTATGTGTTATCTCGGGTTACCTTTTAACTTCTATTTATTTTTATTAAAGTGGTAGTTTTATTAATCCTTTTTCTGATGTGGGAATGCAATAAATCTATTTTTTAAATTCATACTCTAGTTACCAACCCCAAATTAAAATTTTGAGGAAGAAATTTATTAAAGGGGGAGGATGTAACATCCAAATTTATTAGAAATAAACACTATGTTCAATAGCGTACAAGATACTCTACATCAAGCTTAAACAAATAACTAAATATTAATATTTAAATATTACCATTATAACATAGCCTTTGGAATGGATGGAATGAAAATTATTAATTTATTTATGAAAATATTGGTTACACATGTATATAATTAATTATTTTGTGAGTAATTATTTATAAATGAAAATAAAACCCTATTAATTAAAATGAAATGTTTTTCTGAAAAACTATTAAAATGTAAATAAGTGTGTTTATAAAATTATAAAATCACTATTTATGGAATTTTATTAATAAAATTGTTTTTTAATATATTCAATGTAATGTTTAAAATTCATCTTATATGTTTTCAAGACATGATATAAGAACAAATTCAACTATTTAGATAAATGAAGAATTTTTCAGGAAAAAAAATACAGTTTTACCACGTTTTGAGGGAAAACCTTTTTAAATATAATTTTTGAAACTTTTATGTGTCCTATTTGAAAAAATATACTTATTATTTGTAATATGGACAAAATATTTAGTTTGGATAATTTATTGGTATTTTTCAGATAACTTTCATATTTTAATAAATAGTGAAAAATGCTGCATTTTAATTCAAAACTGTGTTTTCATCTAATTTATTTATATAGTTAGATTATCCTTTTAATTGTTTTAGATTTTAATTAAACTAAATTTTTATAATTTAAACCAATTTAGTTCATTGGAATCAATTTCAAGTTGAAAATAGATATAAAAAATATTTCAAACTTTTGATCGTTTCACTTTAAAAACCCATTTTTATTTTTGTTTCCAGAATTAATTTTAAATAAAATTTTCCCAATTCTTCAAATTTAATTTGATAATATGGATTAAAAAATTTTAATTATAAGGTACAAATTAGGTTTTATGTATAATTTCATTAGGTATAAAGAGTTACCATGGTAGAAAATATATTTACCGTAATAAAAGTGAAATTTTGACAAGGGATAAAATTAAGAGTTAAAAGCATAAATTCCCTAAATTATAAAATAAATTAATATATAGTTGAGGTGTGGATCAAACCTAACTATAATATAAAACTTTAATTAAAATTATAATCATTTTAAATTAATTACATCTCTATATGGTTGTCTTATAATATAAAATAATCAATAATTTAATCACATGAACCCATACCACCTCTCCACCACCCTATTTTGACCCAAAAAGCCTTTTATCTCCTAAAATATCTTCCCAAACATCTCCTTATCACTCTCCCCACATCTAAGTTCTTATTTTCTCACCAAAATATCAAATCCAATGTTCTCAAAGGTCCTTCATGGAGGGGACATTTAAGAGTTAAATTTCTCAAAGAACCTCTCTTAATTTATTTTATAGTTCTAAATTATCCCCACCTCATTAATACATAAATGAATGATTAATAAATAATCATGTATAAACTAGATTTATATGTTTCTAATGGAATATCTCATATCCATTTAATTTCTCACCTCCTCTTATTCAAATTAATGAAATTGGTGTCCAAGTTATTCTGATTAATCATCTCCGTGAATAATGTTTTTGTTCTTTTTCCTTTACCACCTTCATGGTTGGACTTAAAACCGTTATTATGATAAAATAAGATTTTAATATTCATATTATAACCTATTTCATATTCTTTATATGTTATATTAGATACCTTCATGCTTTCTATATTGTTGTTATAAGATAATTTCGTTTGAGAAGGTGTGGGCTACCACCCCTTCAAAGTGATATGACTCATTCATACCATACATGGAATGTTTAATGGATGGAGTTAATGAAATTTGTATAATATATAACATTTATGATATAGTGGAATTATAATATAACTATGTATCATTTAGTTTTCATTCTTTTAATAAGAAAACAAAATGAAAGTAGCGTTCATGCGGACGTACGGCCTACCATCACCATGAATGGTGCATTTCATTTGATATATCCAAATGTTATTGAATACTCTAAATACATATATAATGGATATATATTATATTTATATCATCAATAATATTCTTTAGATGAAATAATTATGACCAGATGGACAATTTTCATCAAAACGAATTATTTTTTGCCTCAAGTACCGAAAATTGACAAAACAACCTATATGAACTTAAATAATTATGTAATTTTTATAACATAGTAATAAGTGATATAAAAGGATTAATAAAATTTAAAAAAGGTTCCCATTAAATTATAAATTAACCTATGTTTATTATTCAGGAACATAATGATTGTACGTGACGATTCTGACTCAACGTAAGGGAATTTATAAACTCAGTTTTCACCCATTTGTTTTTACGAATACTATGTTGATTATATTATGGAAATATTATTTGTGGAATAATTATTTATTTATTTATGTTTAAATTCTCATTCCCTTTTTGTGTATATACTATTTCTTCACATAATAACCCTATTGATAAATTCTTACATCATCTATACGAACATTTAAAGGTCAATCTTAACTCAATCTTCATTCATTGAGTTAAATATCCATGTCATTGGTTTTGTTTTTGCAATAATAATTGTGAATGTAGTTTAATTATTTTATATTTAATATCCACTTATATTAGGTGTATTTAAATTTTTCACACAAAATTATGTCATTGATTTAGCCTTAATTTGATTATACAATTTTTGTAAGGGATTTTGTCTCAATTTACATTCCATTGAGAATTATTTGTTGTTATGCACAAATTCACTATTATAGGGTGTATATACTTCCCTTTGACATATTATATCATGAGTTTACATATTATCATGATATTATAATATATGTTTAATTTTATTCTTTAATTATTTTTATTCAAGTGTTTCTCATGTGGTAAGGGACTCTTTAACAAAAAAATGATTTTAATGTTTTAATGAATTATTATTATAAAACCTTCTATTTATTTTCCATGATTTCAAAATATTTTTTATGAATTTATTTATACAGACATGAAATTTTGAAAATGTTAAAAGTTTCAAACTGGTATGGGACACTTTGATTCAAAGGTCTTTTTATTAAATGTTTCAAATGTTTTTTGAAATGGATTGAATATTTCAATATATTGAAATGATTTCTTATGATTGAAAATGAAATGATATGAGTGAAATGTTGATAATTGAAATATTTTTTATGTTATGATTATATAATGTAACTTGGACATTTGACGGTTAGTTACATGATAAACTAAATATGGGTGGTTTCATGATAAACCAAAGATGGGTGTTTATGTTATAACCTCCAATGCATTGGGTATAGAAGTCGGACATATAACTATTCAATTTAGTGATATGTGTAGAAGTTGACCATATGGTTAGTCCATTTATGTATGTTTATGTCCGAAGTTACCTTTATATGTTATACATTGGTTTCTATGGTTTTTTGGGAATCTTCTAGATACAAAAAGGTAAAGCAAGAAACTTTTATTCAGGGAAGTGTATTTTACTAATTATTAAAGGTGAAAAGTATTAAATTACGATAAAGTATTCATGGATTATATTTTATCACAAGACAAACATTTTTCCACCTTTATGTATCCCTTACTGAGAATTTTATGCGCATACCAATATTTTAAAAGTTTTTCACATATTTTAATAAATAATAGATCCAAGGACGGGATCCAGGAAAAGATACGATTTAACATGAAAATAAATCAAAGTTGTTTCTAAAAGTTTTTTGTTATATGTATGAAATGGATACTGTTGGATGTTTCCAGTTTTTATTTATATGTATTTGTTATGTATGAGTAATAGATTAATTCTCTAAAACTCTAATCCTGATAAGATCCTCAATGTGAATTATTGACTTAACTCAAGATTAACTAATGTTTATAGTCAGGTTATTAGAATAATACATCTAATGATTCATAAAATATCAACCACCATTTTTTATAAGTCACCAATAGATTCATTAATAAATATCTTAAGATATTCATATATCAATCTACATATCTTATCATTTGTTTATTTACATTAAATTTTCCTTTATTAGTGTTCTTAAAAATTTATCAAATGCCATTATTAGTGCTAACTCTTTGAAGTTGTAGATACCGACTATTAGAAAGTGAGTAATGTATAGAATTTCTAGCTGACCCATCATTTTCAAAAATATTATTTTGAGTAGTTCTCAGTTTAATTCCAATATAGCAATGTGGGAAACAATATATAAAAGCCTCATGAAATTCAAAGCCAATGGGAATTAGATTAGTTAATATTATTTCTTTCCGAATATGAATTTCGTTACCATAAAAAATAGGAATTTCCTTACTGTATATAAAATTATGAAAATACATGGAAAATTATGTTTTTATAAAACAGTGGAATAAATTTAATGAATGGAACCATTATTCTAATTCAACTAGAAATGACCAACAAGATTTGTTTGATCATTGAGAGGTGTATTTCATGAATTAATTACTTTTACTTTTTACATTTTATTTCTTTTGAAAAAATAATTACCTCCCATGAAAGAGATATGACCTTACTAAAAACAAAGAACATAGTCACAACCCTAGGAACACAAGTATTTACAAGTTTCACAAGTCAATACGAGTATCGAGTCCTTAGAATGTTTTGGAAATAATATTATACAACAAAATAAGCTTGATAGATATCCTTTTATATGGTTACAGCATGTAGGTAATATACTTAAACATGAATTTCACTATAGCCAGACAATAATGACTGTTATTTAAACACAGATATAGCCCAAATGGCCCGAATGCCTTATTTTTTATTTTATTATGAATAATCCCCCTTTTAATGGTTAAAGGGGGACCCCTTACATGACTTGTAGGCCCAAGGCATAAGGCCCAGCATGACCAGAAGGCCAATTAAATAACCCGAAGTCCTAGAGACATAGTATTCCCACTATATGACTTGTATGACCAACCCACTAGAATGACCCCTCCCCATATTTTGCAACACTGATTTCCCTTTATCCCCAACTTGTATTGCGGAACGGCAATCCTTTATCCTTGCAAAGATGCACGGTGCCTGGTCCCGATGGCAGTTTCCATACCATCTCATTCTTCTAATATGGTTAGCTCTACTCTAGTGATTGTTCCTCTTTTCTCTGATCCTCTTATGGATCCTTCTTTATGTGACCTGGGATACTCCATTTTCATTGTGGCCAAAAGGCCCTCATGCTCGAAGGACTTTGATGACCTTAAGGCCATGAGACCCATAGGCCCAAATAGGTGGCCCGAACTCCCAAATCAGGTGAATAGTTCTATATTCTACAGTACCGAATAGTACCTGCTATAGTACCTCCTACATTACTACTACAGTAACCCAAAAATTCTCCTCCACCCGGTTTTAGTCCCGGGACACTTGGATGCCAATCATGAGCCCTTACAAGTCGGGTATGGGTTTGTTGGCTTAAATACAGATATAATATGTGAAAAATGTTATCATAAAAAAATATAAGCCTTCAATAATATGATTCATTATGTTTTCACTATTCTACTTTTACATCTTCACAATTTCACTCCTTTCATACAGTTCTTCTTCACTTTCATTCTATTCTATAGGAAAATTGATTCTTCAATTTATTAGATTTTCATCTTATTGGTTCTCCTAGTATAATCCATATAGATTCTCTTTTGTATAATCCATACCATGCCTTTGTGTATTCTAAAAGCATATGACCCACTATTAATCTTCTTACCAAAACGTTCTATCAGTTTGATACAACTTATTATGTAAAATATATATGTATTTCTATTACTATTGATAATTTTAAAAAATTGACTACTTCCACAATAACCTCTTCATTAGATATATTCTAAAAATCAATTAGAATATACTAATTTATGGAAAATATTCATCCAATATTTGTATTTACTATTATTATTCATAATTACTTTCCAAAAAAAATCCCTCTTGTTCAGTGATTCACCCAACTTCTTTGTATGTGATCATTATTTCATTTTTTTTGTAAAGACACCACCTTTTGTAGTACCCCATGGAGGAGAAAAGGCATGAACTCCAATTTATATTCCCACTCAATAAAAATTCATTATTTGTATCTCCTAATTAGAAAAATTAGTAGATTATTCTCAGGACTTCTAGAATGTTGTTGGTGATTCTTAAAAACCCATCACTGGTGAGATTCCTCAAACATCATTATCCTTACTATTAGGGAACTTCATCAAATATTCTTAACAATTGAAAACAACCACGAACATCCCCCCTGAAATTATTAATTTATAATGATCATATCAAAACCATACTATTTTTTATATCTTTACAAAAACATCATAAAGTGATTAAATCTTGTAAAATATTACACCAATCATTAATGCTATGAAACTTTTATACAACACTCCCACCTGATTAGACTTAGTCTGATGTTGTTTTATATCATTCTAGGAACATTTTAAAAATGATTCACCATAGAAAACATCAATCCAATTACCTATAGACTTATGTCTGATCATATTTTAACAACATCAATTCATGACTTCATACAATTCTATATTATGTACATAGTAAAAAGGATCATCTGATAGACTCATAATGATGATATACAAATTGATCATCCCAGAATTTTTTCCCTACTAGACATCATCTAAATGTACTTTTTCTAATAAGATGCCTCAACAAATTCCCTATGTACTTCAAAAACATTTATCTGATCTGAAAACAATACAAACATCAATTAGAAACTTTGTAACTTATCCAAATTGTTTTCCAAGAACATCTATCTAGTGGCCTCCACATAACAACATAGTAAGAAAGTAGTCCATACAAAAGATTTACTCACGCATTCAAATTATCATTTCATCAAGAATTTTACATATTCAAATGATAATAAAAAAATTATGAATAGAAAATAAACAATATATTTATATAATTTAACTCTTTGTATGAAGATACTTTTATCCAGTATATGATAAATGTTCCACCTAAAAAATTGACAAATAACTCTAGTTCGATAACATCTGTCCAGTGGACTTGGTCCAAAAAAATCATAGGATGATATTCTCTATTCAAAAAATATAATCTTATGAATATATTATTATTGATTCAATACAATATTCTCCATTCATTCACATTTGTTTGATAACATAAAAACCTAATCTGATTTGTTATTGGATGACAAAATATAAAACATTTTTACCATTTTCCATAACAACTTCAACTTTCTTCAAAACACCTTCAACCATATTTGTCCCAATATCCCAAAATAATTACCAATAATTCAAACCTAATACCATAACATAATCCTTAGACTCTAAATAAAAAATAATCCCTAATCAAATCATAACACCACAACCCCTATACTAATAATTTCCCCAAACCTATAACTAAATCCTTTTGCCCCACCCAATCCCCAAAATAACCCTCAAACTAACAACCCCAAACATTAAATAAACCCATTACATATACCCCAAATCCTATACACCATACTCTACCCTTATACCCTAAAACTAAATCCTAATCCAAAACATATCCACTACCCTAATCGTAACCGCTTTACCTAGTCCTAACCCCATAAACTAAAACAAACCCAATATCCCTAAAAAACCAAAAACCAAACCCACTAAACTAACACCAAACCTAAAAAATTCACCCAATAATACACCCTCATAACCATAAACAGCATAATATACACCTTTTTCATTAAACTAAAACCAAACCCTAAACACCCTAATCATATACATAACAATTAAGCGTAATCATATCGCCCTGACATAAACTACCCATGACCAAAAACTAACACTATAATCCTAAGAGTATATTCTGAAACTATCCCTAGCCTAATATAAATCCCCTATCCCCAACCATAATCCCATATTCTCTAATTAAAACCCCTATTATTCCAATATACCATAATGCTAAGAAATAACCCAAACCCCTCAATCTTAAACATAACCCCTAGAAAACCATAACCCCTAGAAAAACATAACCCCCTAACCTATAAAGATCCATATAGCCTAATCCTAACTCTCTAATCCAACAACAAAAACTTAAAATACCCCACTATCCTAATCATACACAACTAGCATAATCCAAAAACCCATATAAACCCTAACTGACCCTCTGCATAACCCCTAATCTAACCCCTAAACATAAACCCAACCCCATATCCAAAGCTTCCCATCCATAATCACCATAATATATGCCTTAATACCAAAACATAAACATAATCCTAACCACCTATACTAATCCTATCCCCATATCCCAAGCCTAATACTATCCCTCGAGCCTAATCAAAGCCTTAAACTCTAACTAACCCTTTCCCAAACCCCCTATCACAACCCCCATCTAAATGGAAACCCCTAACCCCAACCCCCTAGACATAAACCCAACATTCTATAATATTAACCAAAACAAATATAATGATGAAATCATTTCAAAATATATCCCCTTTCAAAATCCAAACCACTATGACTATTATTAACCCTATAACCTAAAACATCCAACCCATCCTGACCACAAAACCGAATTCATATCTTACCCCAAAACAAAACCCATCCAGGTAAACTAAACCCCAAAATATAAAACTATAGAGTAAAACTAATACCTAACCCAAAAAGTATCACTTAAACCTAAACCTATCTTGTATCCTGATATAAACCCTCCCAATCCCATCCCCAATATAAAATCATCCCCTAACCATACCCCCCCCCCAACCTTATCCCAATACATAATACAACATCGATGTCCTATCCTAATAATATAATACTAAACATATAGCCTTTTCAAAAAAATATCATAGAATTATCCTACCCAACATTTGAATCCAAATTCTAACACCTAATATAAAATTAACCATACGAAAAATCCCATAATATATAAGTATATTGTAAACATAAACCCTAAATCATAACAAACACTAAACCTAACTACATAATATAAACATGTAACATAAAACTAAATTGAGACCTTAATCCGAACACCATAATATAAACATAACCCCATAACTAACTATAAACTAAACCCGCTAATTTACACTTACACCTTAAAACATAAAACTAAGACTAATACTAACCCCTAAACTAATAACAAAACCCATAGCCTAACCCCAAAACCTAACATATTAACCTCCATATGTTACACTCTAGCCTAATCATAACCCATTTACCTTAAAATATACCCCATACAAAATCCTAACCCCCTATCACCACCCCCACATTAATGGTAATCTAAACCATTACCATTAAACTCACCACCTCTTCTAGAATTATAGGATAAAATAAATACTTAAAAATAATCCTAGTATCTTAAAATAAACTAAATCATAACATCCTTGTTTATATGTATACCATAAAACTAAAACCTAACCCTAAATATATGCACTAGCCTAATCTTAATCTCCTAACCCCCAACCCAATCCCAACCCTTTAACCCCAACCTAATCCTAATCCATACTCCCATACTAACTCCAAAACTGACCTCCAAATATACTCATATATAATAAAAAACCCTAACCAAATCATGACCCATATCCTAAACCTCAACCCTATACCACAACCAAAAAACTAATATTAAACATGACACCCTTGACCCCAACCAAAACCCAAATCATAATACCCACCACTTAAAACCCAAAACTAAAATCCAATACCAAAACCTATAATCCTAAAACTAAAACCCTTAATATTCACATATTCAATATATTATAAATGCAGCATAATAATATCTCGGAATATATTTTTTATTAAATAAATTACAAGTGTTCGATAGCTTTCTTAACACTAAACCCTGAGTCAAAATAAATCATGATATAGTAACACTTTATAAATAAAATATTTAACAGAAATGTTGGAATAATAATCACCACACTATGAAAAAAATTATAATGGTATTAAATACTCAATATGTATTGATTACATAACATAAAATAGATACCAAAACATCATTTAATCCATTTTATTCAACAATAATATATTTTCTTGAAATATGGTTTTACTAAAAAAATTCAAAATAATTATAAATAATCAGAAATATTATTAGTAATTTTATTTTATGTGATTAATATCACTTCAGAAATATTAATATAAAATTTATATTAGGGTGTGTTTTTATAGTTTTTCTAAAATTTATTATTTTTCAGCAAATAGTGAAAAGTACTGATTTTTCTAAACACCGTAATTTCTTTTCAATTAAATTTTTTGTTATTATTTGAATATGATCCTAAATAAAAAAAATTATCCTTGAGTAATAAAATTTGGTACCTATTTACATATGAATCACCATGTTACATTATTCATGTTTAATTAGATTTTGAATCCCACAAACAAATTTTTCTAAAACAAACATTTTTTATGCGTGAAATTTTTTTATTCTTAATAATTAAATTAATATATATATATAATAATATTGTTAATTAATTTTAATGATTTTTTATTAAATAATATATTTTAAAATTAATTTGACTATTTTAAAATGAATTGTAAGGGATTTATATTATGTTTTATTCTCTAAAACTCATTTCTCTAAAGTGATTTTGCATTAATTTTTGACCACTTATTTAAAATTTATTTCAACAACTTATATAAATTTAATATATTAAAATTTATTCTATAATGGGAATTATAAGAATTAATTTAATTATATAGGGTCTACTAAATTTTTTCATTGTGAATTGAAAAACACAATAATTGTTTTAACATCTTTAATGGTTAAATAGGTTTATCAGGGAGGGGTTAAACCATGAGGTAAGGGGAGGATTTAAAGAAAAAAACATTTATAGTTTTAGATCCAAAATAGATCATGAAAGGGAACTAATTTTAGTTGGGTGAATTAGTGTACCCTACTTTTTACATTATTTACATTCATTTTAATTTTCCCCTCCTACTTCTGATCCTCTACCCCCAATTAATAAGAATAGTTCAATTGGGTGTTCTTAATAATTAGATACACATTCAATGAAAATAGTAAATTAGACATCAACATACATTAATTTTTATAACTTTTGGTACCGATACAAACTCTTTTATTTGATTTACCTATTGTAGTTTCAACAATTCCCTTATCACTAGATATTTGTAGTTATTTAAAATGCCTTGAATTGGCACACAATTTTTATACAAGAAATAAAATGTATGCCTATGTTAGTGGTGTTTCTTTATAATTGTGCCACTAGACTTCATGGTAGTTGTTTATATTGGAATGGCCAGTTATTCTAGAGATAATCAACAAAAACAATCAACAAAATTTCTTTACTGTACTGTATGTATTTCCATCAATTGAACAATATTATTCCTCTATTTTTGGTCTTTGTCTGCAACTAAATCAACAATATTTTAAGAACATCTTCCCACATCACTTCAATAAGAGGAAGATGCAAGTTTCACTCCAAAAAATGCTTCAGAATGGTCAACTGAAGAACCATTCAAAACATTACATGTTTTCTTCTTCCTCAATATATCAATTGCTCAGTTAGATATTGTAATTCCTTGAAATTCTAAAATAATAAAACTATATTTGATAACGTGTATGAAACAAAACCCCAAGCACATAAGGAAATATAAGATATAAATACATTACAATATAATTAATATTTAAACAAATTTCAATATATAGATGTTAATTCACTAAATGTGGAGTCATCATGAATTATACACAAGAAAGACTGTCTTCAATAGAATTTGTTACATGAAATAATGAGTTTTACTGAACAACAATATATTTATAAAAATATTATTATCCATAATAAGACATAACCTATCTATTAAATTAGTGGTCATGAATAGTATAAATTTTCTTATAAAATTATGTGGTTTACACAAATATAAAATGAATTTATTTATTAAAAGTTAATAATAAATGAACATAAGAACCAATAGAATATAAAGAGACTCTTTTATTGAAAACTATTTTTATGGCCAAAAAATTGTTTTATAATAATAAATTAAATAATTTTATATTAGTGATTTATATTAATGATATATATATATACTATTGAATATGTGTTGGGAAAAAATACCTTGATGTTTCCTCTCGGTATGTTTTGGGTGTGGTTGGGTTTTTTGACACAGCCAGATGACCGCAAATGAGTATGGTTGGTATTTTACGAAGACATTTTTTTAAGGTGGTGTAGTTTTCCAGTGTTTGGAAATGTAAGGGTTTATAAATAGGACTGGGCGGTTTGAAAAATGACGAATGAAATAGGCAAAGGAAGAGAAATGTGGAGCCCATGACATGGATCACATGCCATCTCTAGGAAGGGTATGTGGCCGCGTACTAGGAAGCGGGAACGATACTTGGGGGAGGCTCATGAAACCAAAAATGGTACGCAGAGGATGGAGTTGTGGTAAGTGGATGTCTAGACATTAGTGGAGGATATTGAGCACAATGGAGCAAAGGCAGTACGAGGGAATCATGGAAAACAATTCGCGGATAGATTGTTGTTCACGGCAGTTGGATGATTGGTATGATGTGAAGGTTGGATAGAAGATTTGGTAAATCTTGGATGAGAAGATTTTGTGGGTATATTTTCCTATATAAGAATTGATAATCACAGAGATTATTTTTGAGACTGAATTTCATTAGAGAACATATTTTTGGTCCGGAATTTCTGCAAAGTCCGATGGAGGTTTGCGTGGAAGAATTCCGTGAAAGATAATGTGGATCGCGTGGAAGAAATTCCATTGAAGGATTTAAGTGGATAGATCTAATAGACAAAATACATGGTACTTATGAGAAGAAGGTTTAGTAAGAAGGTGGTTAGAAAAGTCCATACATGAATAAGGAATAGTTTTCGGGCAAAGGGTGATTCGCTGCGGAGGCTCTCGGAATCGGTACGAAATAGTTGTATGCAACAGAAAAGGCGAAGTAAGTCTGCGGATAGAGGGAAGTTCACAGAGGTGGAGAAAATGATGCGGTATGCGGAGGCCATAGCAGTTTGTGGAAGGCATAAGCATTATTTTGAGACGTGTTCTGCATACCAAACTCGCTACACAGTATGCTGAGGAACATGGTGGTTCATGATTTGCCCAAGGAATCATGAAAAGGATTCAAATCAGTTTGAAAAATTATTTTCTGTTACATAGCAGTACTCAGGAAGGTTTACTTCAACTAAGGGTGAAAAAGGAACTTCATCATAGCATCTACCTATAGTTGAGGATGCAAGAATTCATAAAAATGAAGGGACCTACATATATCTAAACTGTGATTGACCTACGAGTTTTTAAACTATGAGTAGATTAATTTCCAAGAGTAGTGAGCACATGAAGAGGAAGACAATGACCCTTTCCACCAGTAGTGAGCCAGAGAAAGTGTCATAGGGAGTGGCCCTTGTGAATGTAGTGAGCAGGCTCTAAACTATATAAAGGAATTGATCCTAGGTATAGAAGATCTAGCCTGAACATTGTACTCATTATTGGTAGTGAGCCTTAGTGAATTTGATACATCGGCACATTGTCATTGTATGTTACTTGTATGTAGCCTAATAAGGGTGAACCAAGTAAAATTGAAGTGTTCTGTGCTTGATTTCATATCTGTTCATATATTTATAGGGGAGGAAAAGAGAATTGAGTTTTGAATTTTTTATAAAAAAGAAGTAATATCCCAATGGGAGAAAGTTTTAATCTGTCATACCCGGATTTACCCCCCCCCCCCCCCCCTCTCAGGGTATTCTACCTTGTGGAGCTACCAGTTGGAATCAGATGGAAAGGTTCAAAGTCAATGTTTCTCTCTCAGAAGAAGAAATCGAGGTGTTCAATCACAATGCAATTCCAATTTTCGATGGAAATAATTTTCAAATATAGAAGAATTAAATGCATCACTAATTCTGATCAGTAGGGATGGATTTCTTCATAGCATCAATGCATGTAATATCTACTAAAATTAATAGTGGTCCTTATGATTTCCATTTTTTGTAATTATGATAACATAATTTTTGGAATGGTGGACTACAAAGTCCTCAAATCGATGTGATTTGTTGATGCTAAACATGTAATGTATAAAGGAAGGCTTTAAAACATCTATATGAAATATATTAAATAAATATGATAATATAATTATAATATGCATATATATAATTTACATTTCATTGTTTTAAATAAAGAAAAATAAATAAATTAGTGTTATGCCTATGTACGTCATATCATCTCCATGAATGGTACATTTAATTTTCTATATCCAAATATTATGGATTGTACTAATAAATATATACATGATATATATGATAATAATTTTAGGGTTTAAATTCTTAAGATGATGAAACCATGATCAGAACAACATTTAACAAGTCAAAACATACTTTAAAGACTAGGCAATTAACACCGGAGATAGTGAAAATATTGAATGATTACAAAAAAGGAGTAATAATATATTATTAAAAGATAATATATTACATAATAAATATTAATATTTTTCAATAAAAATTTATAAAACTGTTTTAAACCATTATACACTAATTCAATGGATTTTTAGCTGATAGGAAATAGAGGTCAAGGGATTCTTATTTCCCATTTTACATCTGTGAGATAAATTTCTTATTCACTACCTACTACTTTATTGTAGTATATTTACTTAAAGTTTTGGTATAATATATCTTTAAATATTTTATTATAATTGTATTTTAATGCTTCATTGTTGACTATTATTTATGTGTATTATAACTAAAATGGTACTAGGTAGTAATGGATTCTTATCTCAATTTTATTTCTATGAGTAACACATAATTTTCACCATTATCTTCTTTTATGTGGTGTATATACTACCCATATTGATATAATAAATTATGAATTATTTTTTCTTCGTTTTATTTTATGTTTCATTATGATTTAAATCACCCATGGGGTTTACCATGGAAATTACCATGTGGTGAAATTATTATTTCAATCACACTTTCTAATTTGATTGATTACTATCTTCTGAAACAATAACTTTATTATGCTTTTTTTTCATTGGATATTCTAGTAAATATTATCTTTCTTGGGTGATTAATAATATTATTTCCTAACTCATATACCATTTTGACAAACTGTATTTACTTTGATAGTAATTTTATTTTTTGGGAAAATATTGATAAATATGTATTGCTTATTGAATATGGATATTTGAAAATCCATATTATTTATTTAAAATATTTTATATGAGTATTTATTTGGGCTTTAAATGACTGGTGGGACCCAATATTTATATATCCCCTCAATGCATCAACATGTACTCATGAGAAAAATATGTTGTCCAAATTAAATAGGTTACTAAACATAGTTTAAAACCATTGTGTGAATGGTCTTATCGGTATAGGATTTCATGTTCCATAGACATGAGGTCAAAAAATTGTTGCCTTTAATTTGATTCAGTATTTATCATCCAATATATTTTCACTATGAAAAAATCTATCGATTCATTGTATTCACAGTTAATTGATTAAATGGAATGTGTAATCAATTATTTGCCTTCCCATATTATTTACACATTTTCTTCTTAGTTATTTTTCATATACCATGTGTGTTCATTTATTTACCTTTCCATATTGATTAACTATCATTGAATCAATATTTTTTCACATTAATTTAACCTTACCAAGATTTTTAGCTCGCACTTATTATGTATCCATTCCCCATGATTCAGTAAAGTATACTATATATGTTATGAAAAGATCTTCTATGTGTATTATATTTATTATCCCGAAATGAAAAAAAAAATAAATTATATTGTAATTAGTGAATTCATTTGTAAAACAAGGCTTTTTATGTATCTACATTTTCAATACTAAAGAACTATTTTTTTCTTGGGGTGTTATTTACATGTTTCTCGTGCCAATATAATTGTAGTATCACACCGACTCTAGGATTTCTCGGTTTTGGTCACTATAGTTTTTATTAGCTCTAGTTTAGTAGATTCCTTGGGAGCTATAATTAGAAGAAAAAAATATATTAGAAAACATATCCAAAATTTATAATTTGATGATACATATATAAGAATATCCTATAATTTTGGTAATGTAATGATTATGTGGATGTTCCTAGAAATAAATCCATATCTAGATAGTACAAGTGGATGTGGTTCTAGAATAGATGTACTTAGGGGTGATAAATCTGACATGGTGTGTCGGGCTTGACTTAAGTGTAGCCTAGTACATGAAAACGGGCCTTACTCTGCACATAGTTTGAATATTTTGGGTTATTTTATTCTGATGGGTCAAATTTTTTAAAACCCATTATGAATTATTTACATATGTGATGAAAATTATTAACATCAATTAAATAAAATTTGTTTTATATTGAAAATATGGTTTCATTATATTGATACCCCTTAAATGATCATACACTTTTCTCAATATGAATATTTTTACACACACTCTACATTCTTGATTTAGCCAATGGCTGAAACCCAAAGGATTCATGTTAAAATTGAACAATAAGGACAAGGTGGTGACAATGAGAAACTGAATGAGGTGTTGATAAGAGTGAATAATATAATTTTTATCACTAACCAATTTTTCTGAAATATTATTAAAAAGGTATACCTTAACTAACTTCTGAATGCACCAAAGAATAGAATGATTGATTTTTCTTAGATATCAAGTGGTGAAGAGAGTAGGAAAAATATTTCTTGAGTTCTGTTATCAAATAATTTTAGAAGGAGACACCATGGATAGTTTCTCATTGGGGTGGATAAATGCTTTATGCGGGGGAATCATGGACATATATCAAAGAATTTATGAATAAAAATGAAGAGTATTATGGGCGTAAACAAATCTCATCATAAGAATCCATTTATGGGTTATTTCCATAAATGTTGGGATCCTAGGAATTAACCAATTAAAATCACTCTTCAAAAGGATATAATATCGACCTAGAAAATAAATATGCTGAAATAAATGGATGTTGTATTTTTGTATTTGGGGTTGTATTAAAAATAATAGTTAAAATTATATTTAGTGTTTAAATTATTTCCAGGACTTCCATCATATTTATTTTTCAAATTTATATTAATATGGGTTGAAAAAAGGAAAACTTATATAAGGGGTAAAAGCCCATCATGTCCAGCACGTTCAATGGACATAAACCCATTAATGAAAGATGATATGGTTTTTAATGCTAACCACTGACCTATGCAATATCCTGGTTAATATTTAATTTTTTAGGTATATAATTTATGAATAAACATTATTGACAAACCTTTAGTGCTTATTTTTAGTTTAACATATTAACAATAATGGTTTTTATAATAGTTGGAGAAAAATAGGAAGACATTTCACCCTTTTATGATCCTTACATTCCTTTAAATTTTTATTTTAGTTCTTCGGGAATCAAAGTCCATTTTTGGGTATCAATTCTATAATGTAATGGGTTAATTAAAATTTTATCCTAGCACATGCAATTGATGAATATTTTGGTCAAAGAAATATGTTTAGTATGAATGTTCACTTATATTCATAAATTGTAAAATATAAAATTAACATTAGGAAAATGTTAATAAATTGTTTTCATAATACCATAATTTTTTTTGATCCAATGTAGTTTTGAATCATCATGAATTTATGTATTTGGGGCACTAAACATTCCATTGATCGTTGAATAGTTTTTGATTGATGGACTCAATCACTCCCTATAAATATTTACACATTTCCTCCATGTACGTATCTCCACTTCCCAATAATGATCTCTTATATAAAGACATGGTTATATATTAGACTATGTGACCTTTGTAATTCCCATGTTATCTTCTCTATATAATTTTTTAAGAACCCTTCTCATGATGTGGGATTTCAAAATATTAAATATCAAACAATTAGATAAAAAGTTTGATATTCAATTACGATGATGAAATTAAATTAAGGTGGGGAGAATGTCACGCCCTGAAATTCAGAAAGAGGAACATTGTATTCCATAGCATGTCTGACACACAACATCAAGTGCATAATAGAATTTAGTATCCCAATTAATTAAAATATAATTACCATTTTAAATAAATTTTTCTATATCTTACAATGTAATAAATTATGAGTTAGCTTGTGTTACACAAAAGAAAGACTGTCTCCGATAGCTTATGTTACATGAATGATAGATTTTTACAGAGAAACAATATGTTATTAAAAATATAATTATTTATAATAAGATATAAACTATCAATTACATTAGTATTTATTAATATTATTAAACAAAAAATGAAAATATAATTTTTCCACAATTATAAAATGAATTCATTGGTTATAAATTAATTAAAATTGAAAATAAGAACCAATTGAACATAACGAGAATAGTCTTATAGAAATATATTTTTATTCCCACAACATTGTTTTATCTTAATAAATTAAATTAATTATATTTAGTGTGTGATATTAATTATATTTTTTTCAAAAACATATTTTTTACATTAATCCAATAGATTTGAAAGTCAAAAGCTATGAAAAATCCCAAAATTTATCATGAAAATCAATATTTCCCTAAAGGAACCTTAGCCGCCTTTTAATAGAGAACCTATATTAAATCTAAATATTGTCACTTTTATAAATATTATATGTCAAAATAAACATAATTTTTGAAATTTTAACTTAAGAATTATCTTAGGGTGAATTTTTTATATTTTTCTATGATGTTTTATTTTTTAATGAATAGTGAAAATACTGAATTTAACTTAAATATAATTTTTCGTTTGACTTATTTATAATGTGACATTATATTTATAATTTTTCTAAAAGTAATTTTAGATTAAATTTACATTTAAAAATACAATTTTCGTCATTGGAGTCAATTTCAACTATAAATTGAATATAAAAACAAAGAAAACTTTTCAACATTTTACATTAAAAACATACATTTCCATCCCATCATTGGGATTAAATTTATGTTAATTCCTGCAACCTATATGATTGTAATTTGGAAAAAAAAGGATTCAATATTTGGAATAATTATAATTTCTAATTTCTAAAAATGTTATCAGAGTTTTTGATAAAAAATATTAGTGAATGTGATAAAAAGTAATTATTGTTATTAGGCGAAAACGTAGCTTAACAAGGGACTAACCATAATATTTAGAGACAAAATGACCTGGAAATATTTTAAAAGATATTTTTGGGCCATATATCAACCCAGAACACCTTTTTCAGATTGTTATCATTATTGGATATGCATGTCATTGGAAGAACATGGATGAAAGATCCAATTCCAAAATATACTAGAATGTCAGTCATCAAATATAAAAAAGAACTCACCCCACCCACTTCTTTACACCTCTCAAAGAAATTCTTCTCAATAAAAATCATCCCAATTAGATCATAAACATCCCTCCACTTATATATTAGTCCTCACCTTGGGAATAAATAAACCCAAGGATTTAATTTGGTGACAACCAAAATGAGTTACTCGATTAAAAGCTAACAACCTTTCTCATACCCTTTTGTTTATTTTAATAATCCTCCCCTAAAATGTTCTAATTACATGATTTTATAATAAAAAGAGTATCCTAGAAAATATATTATGTTTTTACTCTATGTTTTTTCCAAAAATTACACACACTTCCATCTAATTGGTAATAAATATACCATTAATGTGTATGATGAACTATCACCTTGAAAAATAATGTTGTTATATTTTTCTTTACAGCATATAATTGTATGTAATTATGATAGAAATTATTTATATATATGATATAAATATATTTTATAATTTTTTTATTCTTCTAAAATATTTATACAACACATATCTCAATGATTTATTTATTATGTCAATAAGATAACATCATTTGTCGAAGTGTGGACTAATGCATCCTCAAATAGATGTGATTCGTTCACCCTATACAATGAATGTGTAATGGATGGTTTTAATAAAAATATATGAACTATATGAAATAAATACGATAATGGAATTAGAAAATACATATATATAATTTATATTTCGTTATTTTAATTATGGAAAACAAATTAAAGTTGCGTTCATACATACATACAACCTTCCATCTCCATGAATGATCCATTTCATTTACTATCTCCAAATATAACAAATTATAGTAAATAAATATTTAATGTATAAATATTATAATAGTTTCAGGGTTTATATTTTTGATATGTTGAAACCATTAAATGATTAACTGGTATCAAGTCAAAACATACCTAATAAACTAGGCAAGTAACACACCAAATTGTGAAAATGATGAATGATTACAAACAAATGAGTAATAATATGTTATAAGAAGATCATATTTGATATCATAGATGTTAATATTGTTATATAATAAGTTATTAACATGTATAATACAATTATACATGAATTTAATGGATTTTTAACCGAAATGAAATAAAACTTAAGGGATTTTCATCTCATTTTTACATATGTGAGATAAACATCATATTCACCACCTTCTACTTTTGTCTGCTGTATCTACTTACCCTTTTAGTAAATTATAACATGAATGATTTTATCTTAAAGGTATTTAAATGTTTCATTGGTGAATTTTTTTTGATATTATAATTAAATAGTAACCATGTAGTGTTAGATTTTTTTCTCACATTTCATTCCAGGAGAAATACATCATTTTCACCAAAACTAATTCTATTTGGTGTATAAAATTTTTATATTGATATATTATATCATGAATTATTTTATATTCATGTTATTTTATGTTTCACTATTTATTATCTCACCCAATAGGTTTAGCTTTGAAATTAACATGTTGTAAAATTAATCTTTCTATTCTCACTTTATTTTTTGATTCATAAAATTCTTTATTGTATTCATGTTTATTTGATATTCAATTAAATATCATCATTATAGGGTGATGGATATTATTATTTTCTAAACAATAATCCATTTTTACATATGGACATTAATATGAAATTTATATGATCATTTGGGAAAATATTGATAAATATTTTTTATTTATTGAATATGGATATTTGATAATGAATATTATTTATTTCAATTATTCGATATGAGGAATATTTTGGATTTTCATGATGGGTGGGGACCAGAATTTATATAGACCCTCAATGCGTCGATATGTTCTCATGATACAAATAATTTGATCAAGTTTAATGGGTTTCTTCCCATAGTTTTAAACCGTCTTATGAATGGATTGGATGGTATATATTTTCATATGGCCCAGACAAAACATCCATAAATTAATCATTTTATTCATTTTTATTCATTATTTATTACCTAAAGAATTTTTACAGTGTAAAAATCTGTATATATAATTCATTCATAGTTCTTCAATTAAATGTATGGTGATTTATGTTATTTACCATTCCATATTATTTAGTCACTACCTTCTTAGTCATTGATTACAAGGAATTTTTGTTTAGTTACTCTACATTCCATGTTGATTTATTCCCATTGATACGTTATTTATTTCATTATACTTTACCCTTACTAAAAAATTTAGGACACCCTTATTATGATTCCATTCCACAGGATTCCCTAAACTATATTGATAATGTTATTTAAGGATAAATTAGATGGACTATAGTTATTATCCTTGAATAACAAATATATTTTATAATTAGTGTATTAATTTATAAAAAAAAGACCCATGAATGTACCTAGTTTACCAAGACTACTAAACTGATCAATCATTTGGGAAATTATTTACTTGTATCTTATGTAAATTTAATAGTAGCATGACATTCGATTTGGTATTTCTGATGTCTATTCACTACAGATACAAATTCTATCAATGAAGTTACATACCTCAATTAATGTGTGAAATTGTTTTATAGAAATTATAATTTACTATTTTATACAATATAACATCCACAATCTGAAATCAATTCACTTCATTCATAAGTTTCATGGAATCTGAAACTATATAACATTCATTTATATTCCTTATAATTATGTGCTTCACAATTATGTTTTAGGTATTTTCACACATGTATGTGTATTTATATATTAATTTATGTAGAAGAAAATATCTATCATCCTCTTATTTTTTTCAAACACAAAGAATAAACACAGAATTTCCACTTTCTTATTTAGTTTTAGGTTCAATGAATTGCATTCATTTATGTGTACAAGAATTTGTTTCACTTAAGGGTTGTTGTGGAAATACGCTACCATATTCACGTATTGTGTGACTCAAGATTCTATTGTGAATAAAAAAACATTATATGTGTACATTATTCTTGTGTAAAAAAATTATCACACATTCATTTTTTCAAGAAAATTAATTTCATGGATTTCATGTAAGAGATTTCATACAGACTAGTGATGCTAATCACATGGGTTATCTATCTTATTAATGAAATCTAGGAACATTAAACATATGAGTATCACTCTAAATCAGTGTTCATCAGGTAACATGTTCTTCTCAAACCACTACAAGTGTTCGATACAGAAGTCACGTTCTCATGATTTCTTATTCTACCTCATGTTAGCCATGGCTTTGCAGAACCTTCTCCTCATGAAATAATTGTTTCAAGGATAGTTGTTTCTATAGATAACATGACCTCTATCATAGTATAAACATCACTTTTTTCTAGGTGAAGGGTCTTCTGTATTAATTAGATAAAAAAGTGTCTCTCATGACCTGAGATCCACTTTTTAGGTCACATATATTCTTTGATAAAAATTATATGTTGAAGAAATATTCAGAATTATGTGTCATTCAGGTTAATTTAAACATACACCAAGTTTCATGGAATCTTTATGTTTCTCTATACTAAAAAAATTGCATGTGAATGTGATGTGATCTCATTATTCGTAGTTTATTCTCAAACACCTCTTTATTATCAAAATGGCCTCCTTCAACTATAATTTTCATTTAGTCAAAACACATACTTCGAATATCATCATGAATTCGAGAGAAAGCTTTTGGCATGACCTTGAGTGATCAATAATATATTATTTTTTAGTTTTGAGAAATGGAGATTGCCATTGGCTATTAGGAGAATGATCAAAGCTTGCTGCATGAATATATTTTCATCAAAGACTATGGGAAATTAAAGAATATCAAAGGATTTGATCGAATGATCATGATAAAACACATTAGAGGGCCATCCTTATATCTATATCATTAATGTTCAGGTGAATAGATCCATCACCCATGATGTTGCACGGTAGATATATATATAGGAATTATTCCACATTATTAATCTCCTAATGTTGTTACATGTTTCAGCCGGCCATGGGGGATCAGTACCCACATACCACATTTCACAAACATCGGGATTTGACCTTCTAGTATCGCCAAAATAATTTATAGTCCCTATACATGAGCCCATCCAGGTGAATGCCTCCAAACATGTTTATTAATTACGAGACTTATACACATGCCCACTTTTGTATCCTTACCTACTTCTTTAGGATAGAACATCCCTTGGGGGATGATCCATGGGTCCCCCTATAAGTGTTTTAGGGGATAACCCTTGGTGTCAAGTAAGGTTGGACCCACTTTTATAACCCCAACACTTAATAACACTAATTATGAATTTTGAAGAAAACCAACATCAAAATAATTCAAAAATATAAATATATTTTCCATTATCTCCTTTAGTTCCTTCTCTTCATTTCAATTCATTATCATGAAACATATTTTATACATGTCCTTCAATTCCATTTTTCATTGAATTTTCATTATCTACATCTACGATGGACACCATTATAAACAACCAAAATTAGTAAATCAAGGATGATCAAACATTAATCTATAAATAATCTCCAATTATTCATTCACTCAAACTAACTATGATTTATAATAATCATCACATTATTTTCTAAAACTAATAAAAAAAAGTATTTTTCGTGCTCAATGTCAATTATTATTATCTTCATAAAATTAAATATTTTTATAGTGCTTCATTATTTTATTCATTATGTATCTCTTAAAAATGATTATTTCACATTTATTTTATGTTGAATTTCACTTGAACAATGATTACAAATAAAAGGATAATTTTCCAAATGTGACATCCAATGACATTATTAGAATCTATAACTATTCTCAAGGAATCATGTCCAATCATGGAGAATTGTATTATACAATCACAACCAATTTTTTCATAATAATTATCAAGTCATCATCACCAATCATGGGGAATGAGCATTACAAATAAAAAAATGGGACAATATCAATTATACAAAAATCATCATCAATCATATTCAATAAATATTAAACATGTTCCAACATTATCTTTCCATAAATTCTCAGTAATCATAGAGGCCTTCATCATACATTGAATATTGATTCCTTCATATATATTGACAACAAATACGACCATACTCATCAATAATCTTCATGGAATTTTTATAATTACCCTTTGGATTTTTTACCAATAAAATTTCATTAAAATAAACTTCTCTTATCCAGCATATTGAAAATAAATGAAAAGGATTAATGATATGGTTTTCTTCTTCATTTCAATGCATTTTGATTTAACATGTTTATTTTGTGAATTAAGGATGGAACCACATTTTTTCCTTGGAAAATGGTACTTATTTGGTCTACTATATGTCTACATGGGAAATCCCACTGTAGAAAAGATGAGGAATACAAAACAAGAGACATATAAAGTCTATTAACAACCATGAATGTCATATCATTTTCAAAACATATATATTTTTAAAATCAGGGGATTTGTAAAAAATATATATATAAAGTAATATATTCTCTTGCACACTCTTGAAAACAGAAGATAAATTTCACATGAAAGGATATTTTACAACCCCTTTCTATGAGATTACTCATCATCCATCACTCCCCCATGATGCAGATGTTTGATATAATCAAGAAAAGGGATATAAATGTCAGTTGGTCACCTAGATAATCAACTTATGTGTGGATTATATGAATATTTGGATCTCTATGAAATAATACCATATATATCCTCTCCATTATGTTTCCTCCACCTCTAGGTTATAACTCCCTATTATTTTACTTGGTGTAAAATATTTATCCAACAGTCTTCAAATTGTTCAAATCGGTGATCGAGTATTGTGGAAAAATTCTTGTTTTCATCAGACCATAAATAATCCTTCCAACATGTTGTCTTACAAATTATTTAACCATTTATCATATTAATAATGAACCAAATATTCAATTACCTACAATGTAATCACAAAAATACAACATAAGAAGTAAGGAAACAAGGTATAAAACTAGTGATCTTATTAATAAGTTTAATAGAGTTGATAATTCCCTATTAAACAAGAGATACCTATATTTGATGGTAGAAATTTTTTGGTACTATTGATTACTATTTTTCCATTATATTCTAAATTCTAATACTAATTCAGTAGAAGGGAATCTTAATTTCCATTTACCATTATCTTCTGTGGAGTATTTATCTTCACATCCACTAGTAGTGAGATATCTTCCCCAAAAGATTTGTTGTATATCCTTAGCATATACTTTTTGTAGGTGGAACAAAAATGGAATTTATAGATTTCTTTATCATCGGATTTCACCTTCCAATAAATACTTGTGATACAAAACAAATTTCATTTGTTGAAGACATCTCATGAAATTTGAATTATGTTTTGTGTGGAATAATTTTCTTCATTTTTAATTTCCTCTAGCTATAGTATCATCTTCAGTTTTTTTTCATTTTCCTATCATATTTCAATTGTTCAAGAATAATTATTTTCTATTCCTTAATAAAATATAATGACTTGGAGTTTCCTTATGTATTATTAAATATATTTTTTATTTTTCATGTGTAATTGATCAAAACCTTTTTCAAGAATGTCTTCGATCAATCATTTTTTCTTGTTTCTCACAGTAATTGATTCTACTCTTGATTTTAGCTTTATTTAATTCATCTTCAAGTCATGTTTGTAGTGTCTTTTGATATGACCTCTATTTCATAGTAATGGAATATTATTTGTTTGAGAATAAATTCATGACATTAAGATTATAATTCTTCTACAATGTATCTTACTTCATTGTTTTATCCATTACCTTATTTTTATTTTTCCCAAGTAATACTTTTCATATTTTCTTCTTTGTATCTGAATTTGTTGTGTATGTTTAATATCAATAACCTATACATAGATCATGGTTTTTATATAATATAACTCATCATATCTATGACTAGTTCTATTGTATTAATCCCATAATTCTTCAAGATATCCCAAGAATTTCGTGATTGAAATATTATACATCATCTTTATATTATAATTTATTTTTTCAGGTTTATTCATCTCATCAAAATAACTACCCCTCATTGTAGTCCTTTATTAATTTTTAAAAGATCACACATTATACTGACAATCAATTTAATTATTCCTATTTTTTTATTAGCACCATCAATAGGGAAAAATATTCTAATTTTACTTGTAGTAGCAATAATTCTAGATTTAGTTCCTTGTTGGTTTTCGATTTTCTCTTCCCTCTTTGTAGAATCAATTTTATTTTCATATTTATTGATCATACTAGTATAACCCATTGATGTTTTAAGGGATTTATTAGTAGTTATACCAACCCAAATCATCCAATATTTTATATCTAAACCTATACTAGAATATAAAACTTTATCAGAAAAAATTGAATTAATTCAGTTATGTGTTAACTTCATCTAATATCATGTAAAGGATGATAAAGAATTGATTTGTAGTTATTCTCACCAATAACCTATGTCTATTTATATAAATGATATTTATCAACAATTTTTATAACAACAACCCTTTTAAGGTTCGTCTCTCTTCATAAGTTTTAGTTGTATAATTCTTTTTCTTAGCAATATTGGAAGTTCCATCATGTCACTCCTTCAAATTTATCAATTCATTATCCAGTTCCATAATCATCATTATAAAGGAAAATTTATCATTTTATACTCATGTATTGCTCCCTTCCCATTATCTTGTCATTTTATTGATTGGGTATTCATGTTTTCTTCTACCTCCATTCAGAGAGATGTCCTGGACTTTAATTCTTATATCATTATTTTATCATTGGGTGTCCTTGACACTGACTGTGGAATTATGTTAATATTATAGAGCATGTATGTTTTTAATATACACTTTAATGATCATGGTAATTCCTTCCACAATCATGTAATGATATTTGATCTTAAAAAAATTTCTTCAAGAAGATAATATTTGAAATTCTTGGAAACATTGAATGAGGTTTCTAGTTCATGAATTACTTTTGAAAAACCATGTTTACTCATAGTGCTTTCAAAATCATGACAATGAAATTATTCTTCAATTATTGAAATACATTTATTTAAAACTATCACATATTCATCCTTTTCACTAATGTGGTCTTTAGGAACATTTCACCCTTTTAATTTTTTACCAAGGGAATCCTCCTGCATCATAATTTCCACTTAAATATTTGTTTGTGATAGAAAATATCTATGAATGAACAATGTATTTATGAAATCGCTTATTGAAAAACCTGCATTGTATACATTTTTAGGTTAGAGTATAATTCTTCAAAAGTTTTGATATATTCATTTTATAAATAATATCCATATATTTCTCTATCAAAAGGATCATTATCAATGGATTTGATAGAAGTTCAATGACTTTGATCCTCTTTCTAAGATATTTTTTTCAATCTCTTTACATCCCTCTTCTCCTCTCTTTCAGTGACTTCGTAGATACCTTCATGTTTTCATCAAAATGATTTGATAATAAATTTTACACATGAGGTTCTTTAGAATTAGATTCAAATTTTCACACAATATAAATCTTGAAAAAGAAACTCTAAAAAATATGATCCAATAAGAGGTAGTCCTATTCTTTGATACCACTTGTGAAGACCAGATAGATCATGTGGTGACACATAGAGGATTGGGGGTGAATTAGTGTACCCAATATTATACAAAATTTACTATCTTTTCATTTATTCCCTCTTACACATAATCCTATTCCCTAGTTAATAGGAATGTATCTTTTGTTTTCTCAAAAATTATATACATGTTTAATGTAGATAATAAAATAGACATAAAAATATATGTCTTTTTATAGGTTTCAGTAATGATACATAATCCATTACATGATCAACTTGTGGTTGTTTCATGGATTCTTTTATTAATACTTCTTTATAGTAATTAAAAAGACATATAATTGGCACACAATGTTTATAGAGGAAATAAAAAATCTTCCTAGGAAGTGGTGTTTCTTTATTATGGTATCTCCAGTCTTAAATCACGTTATTTATATAGGAACCACTAGTTCTCCAAGCGATTCCTCAACCACTCTAAACAATAGTTCTCTACTTCACTTGATGTATTTACATCAACTAAATAATATTTTCCCACTAATGTAGGTCTTAAGCTTTTACTTAATCAAAAATATTTCATGCACATCTTATAACTATTCTTCAATAAGTGGATGATACAACTTCCATCTTAATAAATATTAAGAATGATCAACTGAATATTAGTTCTAAATATTTAAAGTTGTATTCTTTTTAAAAATATAAATTTCTCAAGAAAATAATCCTTTTTAATGAATTTCCCAGCCTCAATTAATGTCTCCAAAGGTTGCAAAAAAATAATTTTTTATTCTTTTATATATGAAATCATTCACAATATTAACTCAATTCACTTCATGCATGAGTTCCATGGAATCCTAAAACATAGAACAATTATTTATATTATTTATATTCTTGCCTTTATAAATTATGCTTCATGTATTTTCTCACATGCATGTTCATTTTTATATTCATTCAATTTCATTTAATATCTATTGTCCTCTAATTTGCTTCTTAGAACACACTTTGTATGCAAAGACATTATCCACTTTTTTCTTTTGTTATATGTTCAATTCATGTGTTTCATGAATGTTCACATGCATGCACTTCGCAAAAAGATAGATTTTTTTTCATGCAGTGTCTGACTTAAGATTGTATTTACGATGATATAGTACAACAATCTTAAATAGTATTCTCACAAAACAATGTTTATGTGTACTTCCATGTTGTGCACAAAAATGACGCATGATTTAACATGTTTAAGTAAACCATTTTCAAGGGAAACATGAAATAGGATTTACACAAACCAGTATGGTTAGTCATGTGGGTTTTCTATCTTTTTCAGGAATGGAAAGAGGATAATGTGTATGACTATCATGTTATCCCATGGTTCTTCGAAGAAAAAGTACTTCCTGAATCACAATGTCTATGAGATGAAAATTTTGAGTGCGCATGGGATACTCTTCTCCTTCATGATATACATTTTTTCATGGAACCTAATCCTAATTAATTAGTTGTTTTATGGTTTCTCTATTATTTAGAAAACATGATTTTTCTCATAGTAACAACATTAATTTTCTCTTACTTGAGTGTCTTTGGTATTTATAAGAAAACAAAAAGAAATTAAACCATCTCAAATCAAATTTTGAATCCACATATATGCTCTTGTAAAATTTCTTGCACTGTACTTATTCGAATGCTCGAGTTGTTTTTGTCAATTTATACATACCCCAAATTTCATGCCATCTTCAGGTTTCTTCTTTCTACAAAGTCCTCAAATACATGTTGTGTGATATAATTCTCCATATTTTATTCTCTAACTATTTTACATTATCCCATGAAACTCTTACAAGTATCTTTTTCATTATTCCATAGAATATACGTTGAATATCATCATAGATGGAAGGAAACATTTTATGTGTGTCCCCCAGTTAATGATAATATTTGAATCACTATGGTCTGATCACTGGAGAAATCCTTTACCTGTCTTAAGCTCATTCGAAGCTCGCTGGCTGAAGAGGATTCCATCGAAGGATATAGGAGTATGTTGAAAATTGAAGGACTCGATCGAACATCCACAATTAAATAGATCATATAACCATAATTATTTCTATATTTTTAAAGTGATAATGAATAGTTCCCATGCATGTCTTGTCTAACATATGATAACTAAATAGGCTTTAGTCTTCTTTATAAAACTAATTCAACTGCTACATGTCTGAGTTGGATACATTAGATCATCACCCACATACCACTATTTACACACACTAGAATTTGTCTCTCCCACATATATTCCATCTATTGTGGGCCTTATACATGTTCATGTCCATGTTCATGCCTCTGGGCAGGTACACTCTTTGTGGGACTTACACATGGGCTCACCTCTACTTTATTTCTATCCTCTATTGGGTAGTTCCCATGGAGTTTGACACTTGAGTCCCCTTATGAATGGTTGATGGGATAACCATTGAGGTTAACTATGGTTGGGTCCACTATTTAATCCCAACACTTAGTAATACTATGTCTAAATTTCCATTCTAACCTTATTAAAATTAGCTAAAGAATATAAATATGTTTTGCATGGCCTCCTTTAATTCAATTTCTTCATTTATAATTCATTATCACGAATCATATGTTTGTAATGTCCTTCAATTCATATTCTCACAATATTTTCATTATTTACATCAACTATGTCCACCTTTATTCACTTCTCAAATTAGTAATTCAAAGGATGATCAATCATAAAAATATAAACCATATCCAATTATTCATTTCATCAAACTAATTATGAATTATAATTATCATCAAAATATTTTATTCAAATATTATAAATTTATTTTTCCTGGACAACTAGAATTCACCTTCCCTTCATGAAAATATATAAATTTATGGTGCTCCAAATTTTTATGGATTTTTCATATTTAGAAATGAATTTTAAATATGTCTATGAAAAATAATGAAAATAGAGGAAATCTTCACAGTTATAAGGAGAATTTTTCACACATGACATCCATGGAAATTAGATGAATTCATAACAATTCTCAAGGCGTCATCAGTAATGATGGATAATTTTCTTACCAAATCACATCCAATGGGTTCATAATAATTCCCCATGAATCATCACCAATATTTTTTAATATAACTTAATATCTTTCAAAATTTATATTTCCATGACTAATAAATCTTCATTTAGGACTTATTCATACATTGAACTTTTATTCCTTCTTATATATTTATAACAAATACACCATACTCATCAACCATCCACATGGGATTTTCACAAATAATTATTTTTAAAAAAAATAAACATTTAATTATCATAACATCAAATGTCAATCTGTTAAGATCAACATTACCATGAAAGTGACCTTATAACAATGAAATATTTTATGAAATTCCCTACGTGTCCCTCCCATAACTTATAAAAGGGGACCCACACTCCTCCCCTATCCATATAATCTGAGAAGTTCAACATAAAAATACCTTATGTATAACATTCATATATTCTATCCATTAATCCTCAATATTCTATTCATGCCCCAAGGAAAATCATTTATGTCTTATGGTTTTTTCCAAAGGTAGTCTATCAACGAATAGGTATAGGTCTTAACCACACACTTTTAATTTAATTTCATATTATAATTCATGTAGATATTTTTTATCCATAAAAACATGAGGAATATAGTATTTTAAATGTACTAATATTTTATTATAAGTATCGTATAATCACATTCCACATCATATCTATTATGTAGGGAAATATGGTATATCTCCTCTGTTTGTGTGGAATATCACCTACATGTAGATATATGATTAATTTTCTATAACCAACACTCATGGGAACTTATATGATGTATTTAATGTTTATATATGATATATAAAACATAATAATTATAATTTAATTATATTATATTATCTTCGTTCTTCCATCTGATTCAGTGGTAAATGATAACATCACTCAAACATACACAAGGACTCCCACCTCCACAAAGGGATTTTATTTTCTCATCATTTATGATTTATATGGATATAAAAAGGATATATTTGACAAAAAATATGATTTTTATGGTGAAATATTAATTTGGAATGTTTAATTTACATTTAACTTTGATTTTTTCCATCCATAAAAACATTTAAACATCACTCCCCTATATGTACTAATTATTATCTTCAAGAAGTGAGGTAATTATTTTTCCATCATAATATAATATGAATGATTTTAAATATCAAAATTAATATATATTAACTTAATATCATTATTAAAAACCTATATATTGATACTATATATGGATGTATTTTTGATGAAAATGCATATTGTGGTAATAAATCTTAAAAGTATGCGTTGAAAATATCTCATTCATCATTATAGTGCATGGTTACTCAACCATTACTATTTCCCTAGTTTGACACCCCAATAGATATTCATGGGTTAATTAAATTTTTATTTAAAAATAATTATGATGGATTCGAATAGATAATTTCTAGAGCCTTTAAGAATCATGTTATTAATGGACGTGATGGATGATGCAGTGATTTTCCTCATGGGAATCCAAATGGAATTGGAGATGGAATACGACAACATGTGATTATTTCTAACTATATATCTCTATATATGTCTAAAAACCTAAATATTTCTGTGCTTCCAAATGAACCAAATAATATAAAAATGGGGTTTCATGATGGTCACAATGGAAAGAAGATTATACTTCTTACATGTTGATAATTTGGGAGGAAAACAACTAGTAAAATATCCCAAATAAATAAGAAGATGTTTTATTTATAGAAATTAAGGACAAAGGCATGTAATTTGTACACAAAATTGATTAGTTTAGTATAGAGATATAATTTGATCATAAGGTACTATATATAGTTCAATGTATTCTATGTGGGGAACTTGTTAATTATCTGATCCATTGACCCAATCTAAGGGTTAACTCATATTCCAATAAAGGTAATATGTTATGGAAAAATTGAAGAGGAATGAATAGATAGTTTTTGTATAGGGGTTTGAGAATTATATTGTAAAAGTGTTTTATTAGTATTATTTTGGTTATAAGAATAATGAAAAATGTTAATATTGTTTCAAAGTAGTTTTACATTAATTAATTGAAAGAATATATTGATTGTCATCGAAAAACAAGAAAAGTAATTTTGTTTTAAGGCTGTATTTTTGTAAAAACAATGATTCCTGGATAAATATTCCAAAATATGGGCATATGTTTGAGATAATATAGTTTACTTGGAATAAAGAGTTGACAGATAGTGATAAATTAAATTCAATTGTATTATTCACCGTGAAATGTATTAGTGATTTGATGAATAATTAATATATAGTATCATTCATAATTATTATTACATTTATTATTTATGTAATGTATGGGATATTATGTGATTTTTTTATTAATAAAGATACAATTAATTATTGGAATAATTTGTGTATAAATTGAGTTTTAATGGGGATTCAGGTTTTTAGTATGTTTTAAGAGATTATATGATAAATTTATTCACATTATTATTATTTTTAATTAAAAGGTACTATATGTTGTTTGGGTACATGTGTGATTCTCTATCTTGTAAAAAATATGTGGTAAAAATATTATTATATATTTGGTTTTTTTTTGTTGACGTATTACTGAGTAATTTTAAGAATATCTATTTATTGAATGGTTTAAATTAAACATTGATTGTTTTTATTGATGTTATAGAGATTAATAAATTATTTTATCCTATGAGTATTTAACTAACATGTATTGTTTGTGTCAAAAAAAATATGGTATTGTTAAATATCCATAGAAATAATGAATGTATTTTTATTATTTTATGGATCCTAAATTTGTTAAATGTTATATTTAGTTCCTCAGGAATGAATAAATAATTTTGAATCTTCATTTCATTGATTAAGTGATTAGATAAAAGTTCAATTTGATCAAATCTGAAATAAAAGATGAAATTCTTCTTATGAAATTAAAAATAAATAAATTTTTTATTTTTTTCTCATATTCCATTGTAAAATAATTGCATAACTCTAAGAAAAAATATCATAAAAATGAAAATGTTTTTCTTTTAACTGTTATTTCAATGGTGTTGATGGTTGTTTTAACTCCTCGCAGATTTATGGTTTTTTGTTCATTATCATTTTCATTTCCATGTTCTCCATTTTTGCCTGTTTTTAGTTGTTCATTATATTTCTCCCCCATGACCATATTTTAACATTACACTAATTTTATCATCATTTTGGAACCCGATTATATGTTATGCAAGGTAGCCATTATATTTCCCACTTCCAATTTTCAATGGATGTTTTATTATCACTTTGTAAAATTTGGTTTTCAACAAAGGTAATTTCAAATTATTAACATTATATTACTAAGTTAAAAATATATGGGATGACATTTACTTATGTGGAATAATGTAAGACCCTGATATTTTATAATATATTTTTTATTTAAATAAATTGTAAGTGTCTGAATACTTGTTGTACACACAACACTAATTCTTTGTGAATCATGATATAATAACAGTTTTTTACATATCTATAGAATTTTAATGTATAAATAATAATATATAAATTATACAAAAAATGTATACTGAATTTTTAAAAATAAAATATATTGATTAATGTTTATTAAATTGATAATCTACCTTTATTAAATCATTTTACTCTTCAAAAATATGTTTCCATTGACTGGGTTTTCATTGAAATTTGTAAAATATAATTATAAATAATTTATTAAAAAAATTAAATTTTATAAAAACAACTAAATTGCATTTTTTAAATCAACGTGTCAATATAATATTTTTGTGACTTTTTCATATTTTCCTTAAAATGTTTATTTTCAAATGAATAGTGAATAACACCAATTTTTGTACAAACTATCATTTTATTTAAATTAAGATATAATTATGTTTTTTTGTGATATTAGAGTAAAATAATTTTCATTTCATTATACATTATATAACTAATGTCATGTTAATCCTCAAGAAACTTTTTAATAATTCAATTTTTAGGCGTCAATCAAATTTTTCCTAAAACTTATTTTTCTGCATGAAATGTGCATTATTCTTGCTAAATAAAGTTATTATATATTGAATAAGTTTTTAAATTAAATTTATAATTCATATATTCAATAATATATTTTAAGATTCATTTTATTGTTTTTAACAAGAACGGAATGGAAGTAAACTATCTCTTATTCTTAAAAATTCATTTACCTAAAATGGGTTTTCTTTGTGGTTTTAATTATAATTTAAAATTATATAGTTCCACTAATATAAACTGAATCTCGTGAAAGGTATTTCATATATTTAATGAGAAAAATTAATTCAATGATATATGATCAACATATATTTTTTTCGTAATTAATAGTCAAAATAATATACTTTTATTTCCATGGATAAGGTTTAAACAGGTTTATATAAGGGTTGATTAAACCAATGGATAAGTGTAGGTTTTACACCAACTCTTATATACTTATTACTGATTATATATATATTTCATTCTTTTTCATTCCAAACTTTAAATACATATCCATTTGGTTCCTCTTTCCAATTTTTATGACATTATATCTTTCAAATCATTTCATACATTCTATGTGTGTCCCTTATATCAATTAAAAAGGGGAAAATATTGACCTAGATTATAAAAAAAATTGACCCTTATGTGGAATGTATTAGATTTTTCCATTTAATAATTTTCAATATTTCTTGGATCATTTCTGAAGCCAAGTGTTGAGATAGTGTCAGAATATGTGACGTGATGAGAATAGATCATATATTTTCTGAAATATTAAATATATTAATATAATGTGCTCTCAATTATTTAAAATATTAATATAACTCCCAAATAGAGTCTTTAACCGTAAATCTAATGCCTTAATTATGTTAAAAATATGGGTTTTACCCTATGTGTGACATAATCCTTGTCGGGCATGGGATTTCCTGAAAAAATTCATCATGGTAGAAAATAAAAAAAATGAAATAATTTATTTTTTCAATATGATGAAACAATGAACTATTTTCAACTGTAAATAATTAGTTACGTTGAGATATCAGGGGTATCTACATAACTGTATAAATCTAGAGGAGTTTTGGAGGAGATAATTCTGGTAAATGAGAATAGATCGCAATCGAGGATTTTTGCGCCAACAGAGTTGAAGGATCTCTCCAACGACTCAACATATGAACACTTTTCATCGATGATCAATCCAAACTCGGTGTAAAATGGTTTTCTTATTTTATGCCCTTTATATATCCACTGAATAACATGAATCAAATCCTTTAATATATTGATTCATGGGTTGATCAATTTAAAGGTATGGGTTTATTTTTCAGATTTAAGAGAAGTTGTTTTTTTGGTTTATGTCGATCTTTGGTCATTTTGATAATATAAAAGGATCAAGTACAAAACAAACATGGCTAATGTTCGTTACCCTCATATGTTTTTAAGTTTTTACCCACTAGTCGTCATTCATTTATCATTAATGTCTTGTTTGATCATTGCTTTGAAAAATTATTCATGTAATAAAATGGTGCACACCCAGTTTTTGGCACGTCGGATTGCTACCATAGATCTAGGTTAGATTTGGACATTAGACTGAGTTATGATGTTAGTGATGACTAATCAGTACCAAATAAAAGATTTTTGTGTATGTGTTATTGGTGTACACTGATGGTGTGGATTTGGGTAGTGATTTCCAATGAATTAGAATCTAAAATCCAGACAGCAGTAATGGTAAGGATGGTTAACCTAGATATACAAGCTTTAAGGGCATGTTTAGTGGCAGCAATGACAAAATTGGGAGACCACATGATTAATCCTGAGATTATGGAAATTTTATATATCCATGGTGTGTAATCTAGTGACACATTAGGTGTGGGTCCCTTGCTTCATTGCTAGGGATTCCTCCGAGAAGAAAGAAATCTCAAACTGTGTCACCCTAACCTATATTATTGCTCTATATTTTAGAGTAGGCACATGAATAGACATGAATAGGTACATAATATAGTAAGAGAGTATAGTATGATCCATGTATTTAAAAATGGCCTATTATATATGCATGACCTAGTACATGGGCATGACCAGGTGTACACGTGTACAGACATGATCAAGTGAAGGTGACATACTTAGAGATTAGCATCTACATGTTGTGTACACATAGATATATGAAATGAATTATGAAAATTTATATTATATGTGAGTGTGAGACCTGGGTTATATTAGGCTTAGTGAGACCCACCATTGACCCCAATAGACACACCTTGTACTCCTTCAAAGATGGGTTAGAGTCATCTTTCTCCTCATTTTAGCTTTTTTATGGGATTTTGGGAGCTTAGTGGACTAGTATTGATTGAGTATGTTCCATTGGTCCATTACAATCATGGTTTCATGTGGCATCACATCCTCATCATAGGATCATGAACCATATATAGATTCCATAATATTGTACAGTGTGAGTTATTTCTATATTTATTGAACGATTTGGCCTCTTTCAGCTTCTATGAGGGTATAGAAAAACATCTAGTCACAAGAATCTAACTCTATAACCCTTTATGGATTAGAAAAAGAATCATTCTAAGAAGAAAAAATTGATCCACCTTTCCTTCATGATCCCTGTGTAGGGTTTATGGAATTGGAATGACCTAAACATACAAAGGAATTGATACACTATCTTGTAGGGTAAATACAATAGGGTCAACAGTCCCTCTAGTGATCCATTAGTATCGACCCCTATCTTTGTATTGATATATGATTTTTATGATGAGCTATTAGTTTCATCTATTTTTTATCTCAAATTAATTCTCTCAGTACTATTCATGATTCAACATGGCTAGACCTGATGTGCAAGATCTCCCAGATGAGTGTTATCAGTGATTGTATATATCATAGAGTGGATTGTCCCAGATGAGTGTTACCCTTGAAACCTTGAGAAGAACTATGGCTGGCAGTGGTTGCGACCATTATGAATGAGAATATATTTATGTGTATATATGGGTTATTATTGTTCAAAATTATGTTTTATACCATGATTTACATACTAGTATGTTGATGGAACATACTACTATTGATTATTTATACATAGGGATTCTATGGTGTCCTAATGTGTAATGTTATACTCATCCTGAAATTGATTCTCCCTATATGTGTCATGACATTAGAATATGACCAGTCGTTCAATGATGTTATTGATGGAATAGGATTGGACAAAGTATAGATTTTTTATAGATAGACCATTTTTAATTCCAAGAGTCACATTTGATTATATTCTCCTCTTAATATCATGTTGGACTCTTGTACGGTTTTTGGTGGAATCGTATTTGGACCTTGTTTCTTTACAATATATTTTTCAGACTCTGATGTTGGGTGTATTTCATTCATGCATTACTGGTATTATTTGTTCATTATATTTCTATATATTATGGTCTTGGAGAAAGTTCATGAATATAAATAACTTAATGTAATCCATACCATATGTGTTATATTCTTACCCAAAACTAGTTTCCAACCCCTAACATGTTTGAGGGAGGCATAGGGTAATCACACTCATCTAATCTCCATCCAAGTGGGCCTCAAAGGGTTGGGTCATGAAAGAGTGGTATCAATGTCGGTGTTTTACCCTAGGAATTCAGTTTTGAGTTTTTTATAGCAGGGATATTGGTTTTGGGATTTATGCAAATAGTATTAAGTGCTTCGAGTTTTTCTCTCCGGCTAGTGACGCTAGTTTTGGTAGGCAGAACGACATATGAATTTACTAAAACCATGAAAATTTTCTTTTTATCTTGGTACATGTAGGCACTAGTTTTACGAAAAAAATTTGGTATATACATCAAATAGGAAGGTGTTATGGTTTCTGTTTTCTTCTTGAGTCAAATCACCAAATATTCTCATTGATTATGTTACATCTTGTTTTTGATAGGATGTTTCCATAGTGATATACAATAAGGTTTCCATATTAGAGTGAAGAGTATGGACTGATTAGTGATGATACCTCCTATAAAGGGCTTAGTAATGAGGAGGTATTACTTCATTTTGGACAACATGTGGCACATGCTCCTATTTATCAGTTCATTAACCCACCATAATGATTTCTGTGGATGAATCATGTCAATAAGATTAGTGGATGGATCATTGGTACTATATGAATGTACATAGTTTTAGAGAACATATCATGATCATCAATGGAATGGATCACCTGGGACCTACGGTCAACAGGACCTACTAATAACAGGATTGTGACACAGGTAATGAAACAGAATGTTTGGTCAAAGGATATGGAAAAAAGATCAGTTCTATGAGGCAGAGATGTTATTATACTTGTGATGGGAAAAGATATATCATGTGATAATGTCCTATCAAACATTCTTTAAATATAGAGGAGGTAAAAGTACATCTTAGGTGGAGGAATCAGGTGAAGAAGATATGTTCTCAAAGTGATGGATGTGACCGAGGGGATTGGGGATAAGTATGATTTGACGAGTAGTTAGGATTTGTGCTACCACCACCTCCCCTATTTGGACAACCATATGTTTATGAATATATTGGTAAGACTCTTGGATATCTATAGTCACTGGTGAATTTTTACACATAGGCTTTGAGACTGGTTCGGGGTATGCTCTATGTTCCTTCTTCTTTTGACGTAGTAAAATTAATCACTTTTGTGAACCACTCCTTTTCATATTTTAGGAGTCTTATCATGGTGACACATTCCATCAGTAGATATCTATGTTTTTAATGTTTGATATAGATTCATAATTTCATGAAAGATGGAGTCTTCCCCCATTATGATATGTTCTTGAGACATGATCCAAAATCACGTGAGAGAGTTTGTTTCACCTAGAGAGGATATATTTAGGTGTGTTTTATAGGTTACTTTGACTTGTGTGTTTGAGGTGCAATTGATGTAACAAGGTGTCAGAGAAATCCATAGTTGAGGTGGACAGGCGGGTGAGGAAAGGAACCATTCCATGTGGTGGGAACTCAAAGTGGCTTCTAGTACATATTTATGTATAATGTGTTCCTTCACTTCCCAGTAAGAGTATTCACATAGATTCCTGAGTAATCCATTCCTATGTGTAACCACTATTTGATGATTGGAATTTCTAGTGGAGTCTTTTTTTTCTTAAATCTTTTAATAGAGGCTACAAAAGATATGAACAATTATTAGGCTCTTCTTCTCACTATAAGAGCAAACTATGGGGGGGGGGGTAAAGAGCATAGTGTGGGACTCTTTCTAGCATCAGTGAGATCATGTGATGGTTTCCTCTATATGAGATACTTGTTATCATCAATTATTATATTATTATTACTAGTGATTTTAGTAGTTCTTCCAATTTGTTTGGATGCATTTTTCCTTAATTGATAAGGTGTAATGCCTAAGCATGGAAGGATGAGATCGTTCTCAAGAGTTTATAGACTATTCCTTATCAGTTGTCTAGAATTACCATTAAAGTAGTAGATACTATAATCATTTATATTCATGTGATGTTGGAAGAGTATCAGGTCATCTACCTTGAGGATATTCTAGGATTACATCCCTATTGGGAATTTTTCTCTACAACGGTCTAGAACCTAGGGAAATTCCCTCATTTTTGTACCAGCATATCAGGTGGAACCCATTGAGCTTCATGAGTTGGAGGTTTAGTTAGATTATCTATAAATAATTTTCTATATAGAAATACCATTTTAATGTGCAAAGTGTTCACCTGGGATCCCCGTATCATTTTCCAGATACCTGAATGAGTGCTTGAGGTGGTGTGTGGATTGATCTCATCTAAACCATGTGATGCGAGGAAGGGTATGCACCTAAAAGAATCATCGGATTCATCTACATGTTTTTATTGGTTATGTGGTTATTAGAGTACCATAGGATGAGTTATCAATAGCTCTAATATTAGAGAGTGATATAAAAAAGGATTCCCTAATCCATTGTTTTTGTTTTCAGTTCATGGTGATACCCATTGATGATTTGAACTCTATAGTATAATCATTCAAATTAAGAACAAAATCCATAACCATTAATGGATCATTCCATGGTATACTTCTTCAATGACATTTATGTGTACTCATCTTTTGATTTGGATCATGCAAGACACAGGATGATTGTGCTATTTCACTCTATTTGATGGTTGTTACCCCTCCATGTCTTCAATGATTTGGGGATGTATAGCTTGTGAATATCCATTGTGGGGTCCTTTTGAATATATATCTACTTTATATATTTTTGACGCATTTCCCAATGGGATGGAGAACATCACCCTAATTCTAGGATGGATGGCGACATAAGTAAAAAAATGAGAAGATTCACTAATGAGGTTGTTTACCCATAGAATTTCATCCGCTAGAGATGAGGATGTAAGAGGATCCATTTTCATTATTTGGTAAAAAATAGTTTCAGAGAGTTTTTGAGTTCAACTCTTAAGTGTCTCAGCTATCTATAGGTGATGACTAGTAATGATTTGGAAAAGTATAGGGATGATTATTCATGAAAGAGGTATTTAATATTTGTGGAATTAATTTTATGATCATTGAAAAACATGATGATTGATTCAAGAAATGATTAGGGACAGGTTTGTGTAATCATTTTGGGGATTTATTGTGGTTGAGAAAAATGCATTACCCCATTCAGATTGCTAGGTAATGTGAATAGTTCAGATTCTGGAAAACACGCTTCGATTGGACATGTTAGTTCTGATCCATAGTTGGGTAGATCATCTACCATTGGTGGAATTTTCATACCATAACGAATACCACTCTACCACTATTATAGAAACCTTATAATTCCATTTATTAGGGACCATAAATGTCACTTACTCTAGCATATCACCCTGGAAGCCACTAAGTGGTACCTTGATATGGTTAGCCATGCGGCCTCAAGCACGCCCCCTGATGTGATAGAGGTTTCAGACAAGAAATGATGGACTAAGGTGTGTCTATGTGGTGGATATTTGATCATGATTCAGAGTGTATATAAGTTGTAAACAAAAATTGTAAAACAATATAAGAAGTTATAAGAAAAAAAGAAAAAATATCAATAAATATCCAAATAAATAAATAGTCAATAGTTGAATCATAATTAGACACAAAATGATGATTATGATTATCATTTCATATAGTTATACACAATGAGGTGCATAGTATATAGGGGAAACAGGCATATACAACATGCTATACAATAATAAAAAAGGCCAAAAACTGTAATTGTTGGAATCACAAGTATAGGATTGGTCCTATGCTTCTATACTCCACCCTAGAACTAGAAATCAAGCATCAAATGTCATATTCTTTCCTCTATTTATACCAGCAATCATTAATTATTCTCAGGTAACAGGGGTGGCATGTGTAGGGTGTGACACAAACTCAGTAGGCCACCACCAATGGTTTCCAAAAAAATCCAATCTCTACGTATGAATTTAGTTGTGTACCAATAATAATAAATGTATGGAAATTAATAAACAAATTCATCAAATCAGGTTCCTTGTGGGATACCAACCCAACTACATACATGGGCCTAATCTATATGACTCTAAACCAAGGTGACCTATAAACGTGTGATATATTATATAAATCCATCATCATAAATAAATTATCATCATTGGCCTAACACGAATCACATGAGTTGTCTTGGTTGACACATACTTAAATTAATTAAAATATCATTCATGGAATTATATAAACGGTATATTTTGAATTAAACTATCTGGTATCTTCAGCTAAACTAATGAAAACTGTATTAACGTACCCCAGTATAAAACCTTGAGATAAATAAGTACTCGATTTCATAAGATTCCATAAAATTTTTTCCATTAATAGAATTTATATTATCACTTATAGTATTGTGTGAATATAATAACCTTTGATCCCATCCCTGCTATCTCGCATAGGGAACCAAGTTTCACTCGTGCCATTTTATAACTATTGTTCCACTAAGCCCGTCCATGGGGCCTCCCCTAGAGAACTAATATCACACATGTGTAGTTAGATAAAACATACGATGAGCCCATCCATGGAATAAAATGTATCATTCCAATCATATTTACCATTCGTTGAAAAAATAATTATTATTAATCAGAATGAGCCCCTCTATGGTGATATATAAGATGAATCCCATGTATCGCTCTTTGTTTGGTATGATGGTTTTAGCCATCTTCAACTCATATCAGTTCAAAAAGGTATTATAATAATGATACTAAAATTAAGATGTTCAATTCATTTATTTTAGTTTATTCCTCTATGGAAAAAAATAAAAATCCCTAACTCATGGATAAACATATTTCTTGATTAATTTCACATTCCTCTTTGTTACATGGGAAACACACCTCTAGTGGTGTTTATAAAATTTAATCACGATCTCATGATGGTTAAAATGGTGATGTTGAGTGCAAGAATACAGTAGGATGAAAAAAATTAATACTACCACAAATGAATCTTGGTATGAGTGGAAAAAATAATTTACCAAGTCCATGAAAATGGGATTCACATTCTTGAGATCGAATGGTATATTTAGGTACTCATATAAGAAAAATGTTCTTCATAATATTTTAGGTGGTATGTGATAGACCTGTTGGAACTGTTAATTCCCCTCAATTCATGAAACAAACTAACTGCTAAACTACAGAGTAATATAGGAATTGTTTGTCTGAGGTCAAACCCATGGAGATAGCATTGGATAAAAAATTAATTAATTAATATAATAATAAACTAATTTTAATTTTTATAAAATAAATCTAAACTATTGAGAATTTGATTTGCAGAAGACATGGGAAAAGAAAATATAAAAATGGTGTATGGAATCAATGAATCCATGTTCATAGGATTATAGGGTATAAGATAATTAATTCACAATCATGCTATCATTGAAATCATGTATTAATGAGTTCAATGGTCAAGAATAATGCACTCCATCCCATAATTTCCTTTTCACATGGTTAGGTACTTCAGTTTTCAATGGATGGGTAACCTAAAACCTTATTTAAACATATGGAAAAAACAACCCCAATAGTCATGGTTTAACTCAAAACCATAGATCTCCCATAAAGTAAATGTACTCAATATACTCTATAAATGATCATGCTCAGTGAATGAAATAAATTAAATCTTTTTTCCTACTCTACTTGCAATTTTCATGCAAGAAGAATCAAGGAGGAGATATAATTGAAGAATAAATATGAAATCCCAACATTAATTTCATTAAAATATAAAATACCTCATATGTTCAATCTCCTTTAATTACAATTTACACGGAACAAATAAAACAACTTCTCATTATATCAATGAACTAGTGTGGAAAAAGAATTAAATTAAATCTATAGATAGTAGTGATGTATAGATCCACAAGCTTCCATCGGTGTTTCTCCACCAAGATCCAAAATAAATATAACATTAGCATGAAGCTTCTCTATTTATAGTCTCTAGTTGGGATCATCCCTATACTTTTCAAAAAATTTAATGTGTTTACATGTCTTAAAATACCAATCCGAGTTTTCCTCCCCATACATAAATATCACCAAATCTTCTTTGTATATTTGAAACATTGAAACAATTCATGATGTGTAATCAGGACTCACGATGTGTAACCATTAAATGTTCAGATTCCGTGAATCATGGTGTAATTCTTCTCCAAAAACATTTCCTGAAAAAAGTCACATTATGTAATGTAGTTACACAACATGTAATGGTTTTTCACAGCATTTTTTGACTTCATGACTTGTAATGGATGGAAATTTATTCCCTGATGAAGCCACAATATATAATAGTGATACATGAAATGTAATAATTCTTCTTCCATTTTTCTAGCATCAAACATTCACAAAAATATGGTGTTGCGCAGCTTCGATTCGCTCCTAGAACAAAGTTTCTTTTTGCTCCAATTTTCATCCATTTTGGTTCGTTTTCTAAATAATCATTTAATATTTCCGTAAAAAAACAAGTAAACTCGTTCCAAAATTGGAAATATTATTCAATTAAATAATGGAATCTATACAATAAAACACTCTGAAATATGTGCATGAGACATACTTATCAATATGTTTAATGGTCTCACAGGCACTTGATGGTACCCAGACCACGAATCTATATGATATAAAACTAACGGTCCTTAGAGTCGGTAGAAGAGGTTTTATATAGAATTTATTGGATACGGTCTCTTAAACATAATCTATTTTAAGTTTTTATAATACACACACAGTTGGAGGGTTCCTTCCGATTTACTGGTAATGATAGGGGAACCCCACGATGAGGTGTTGGGTCACAGAAATTCCATAGACTCTAAGTCATCTAACAACTTATTGACTTTAGTTAGCTATATAGGTTCCATAATTTAATGGGTAATGCACATTGGTCCCTCACCTGAAACTAGATTGATTGTGAAATCAATATATCATACAGAAGGTAATACATAGAAAAAATCAGTGAAGATGTCACTGAAATGATCCACCATAAAAGGGAATAAAATAATTCACATTCTCTGATCACTCATAAAGAGAATATGCATTCGGGATTTCACACTACCCAACCCAAGACACTCAGGTCTAGTTCAAATTTCTTATATATCCTATTCTCCCTTATGAAATTATGTGCCCCCCTCGAGTTATGTAATCAACACCCTCTGGAAATTGAAATCAACATGAAAATCATAAGGAATTTGCTAGTCTATTCTAATAATGATGTTGAAAATTGTCATATTAAGGAAAAATAAATTTCATAAAAATGGTACATGCCAATCTTAAGGGGGAACTCCTTATACTAATTGTACTCTCAGATCGATCCTGAGATGGCATGAGGAGAGTCATCATGCCATAAAAACAATATCCTTATGCTCATACATTACATAATCTATGAAAATATAACAGGGTGTGGTGCACCTATATCAAGTAAGAAAGAATATAATGTAGGGACTATAACAATTCTACCTCATACATTATACGTCCCTTAAATCTACTCCTTATGTTTTGGGTGCATTGTATTGTTATGACTTGATCTGAAACCCTAAGATGGAATAAGACTAACCTCGGAAGGTCTACTCTGATGCATCTAATACTCTGAGGTCTGACTACCTTGATTGCATCCACCTCATTGGCTTGATTGGCTAGTAGTATACTAGGTCTCAACCTAAATCAAATCTACTAAACATCTTCCTGAATGTGGTGTTAGTATTAATCACTTCTTACTAGATACAAGTAGAATTGTTTCGCTGAAAATATGGAGGTGTCCTATATTTATGAAATCGTTGCAATTGATCAGGTTCCTCATTCAATTTTTCTTCATGTGGCCCTTTCCTACCACATTGGTGAAATGAAACATAGTTTTCGGTTTATCTCATCTAGTTTGAAATACCACAATGTGAACCCTCAAAACGATGCTTCTTACCACTAAAAAACCATATCCCTACCTAGAAGCGGAATCACCTAGTCCCACACTACCACCTTCCCTCATGTTTCACTCAGTGATGAGTGACTTGTTCACTTTGATAGAAACAATAGTCAACAAGAATATGTTCACTTATGATCAGATGGTGTAATCAATCTCACCCTCAAAACTTCTCACTATCATAAACACATCACCACTCAAAGTCGTCGAAAAATGATGAAGCTTATGGAAGAGAATAGATTTCTCCATAACCAGCATAAAACACTACTTGATGTGCATAAACTCATTAGTGTGGTATTCTCGCAACTTTTGGGTGAATAAGTAGTCATAATAGTTTGTTTACTATTAAACCTACACCATACCCGGATAACATATGGGCTATGTAAATACCTCCCACCAATGATTAGTAGAATCTCAAAGAATATTGGTAGAAGGATTAACCCACCACTCTAGAATCATATGGACATTTTCTAATATCTACAACATGGAATCTATCTAATATTGGGATACATGAGGACTTAAATCCCCCTAAAATGTGGGGGAATTTTCTTTTGGGATTCCAGTGTCATATCTTTCATAGTTGGGATATGTTGGGTAGAACCATGTGAGGACATCATAAAGTAGTTTATGTTATCTCAGAACTGAGAATCATCGCCATGTGGGATATCAATAGAATTTTCCTCTAGTGGAACTATAAGAGATACTACTGGTGGCTCATGACCCACCACCTCTAGATCATGGAAATCTCAATCCTCATAGCGTATGACTCGAGGATTCTGTGGTGGTAGAACCCTATAATTTCTTATTACACGCCTTAGATAATATATATCGATAGTTGGTAATTGGGATAACATTAAATGATAGGTACAAACCCTTCCTAAAAATTGTTCACACATCTCAACTATCTCCTAACGTTAGGTCATGATGCTAATAAAGATCACAAAAGTCTTAGGAGACACCACATACTAAGGCACTCCTATGGTTGGTCAGGGTCAATTTGTCATATAACACAACATAGGTTCCGATATGTGGAGTTATAATTGAAATGAATCAAGGAAAACACCCTTCATATTTAATTATAAATCCATGTTGATTGGTAACCATTTCATTTTAAAACATTTATTTATTGAAGTTTTTTCATATTTATTTGGATATAAATATGTTAATATGGTTAAATTTTGGGTCGTTCGCAGTTTATAAGGGATGATACTCTTTATAATTTATAATTGGTAAGTTATGTAATTATGTTCTCACTATTACATCCCATATCATGATGAAACATTTCATCTACAGTGATTTGATTAGGTAAACTTGTATTCCCCATTTTTTGAATTACTTTATTAATTAATTGAAATTTACATTCATCAATCAAAACAACTAATATTTCATCCCTTAGAACTCATGGTTCATGGATCAAACACAACACAACTAAATAATTATGGTGTCATCATCAATATATGTGGAAAAAACCATTTATATTGATGTATGATCTTTAATTAAAATAATTATTTTATCCACGCGAGAATCATTTTTAGATTTCCATATATAAAAAAACCAAGGCTCTCACAACAATAACATGAAATACATGTAATGAACAAAGCATGTAAATACGGAATAGAAAAATACATAGAATATAAGTACTAAATTGCTTAAAATGATGGATGATATGTTACGTTATTACTGTATCATACATGAAACAATTAACAAATAATTATATTATTATAGACCACAATAACATCATAAAACATGTTGTTTAACCAACATTGATATAAGAACAATTGTAATAGGAGAAAACTAGGACTCTAGTAACTCATCCATGGAAATTTGGGTTTACTTGGTATGTGGGATAGATTCTTTCAAGAATGGGGTAATTACCAAAATATTATACATCATAGTATCCTTTATAATACCCACATATTATGAAAAATAAAATTAATCCTGTGATACCAATTTTTAGCATCCCTCCTCGGATACAACCAAGCCTTTGTCTAAGAAGGTTTTAAAAATTACATGAAGTGCACCTCCTGGTACGCTGGAGGCTAATGACTAGTAGTGTGGGTATAGGTTGTGTCTATGCCGAGACTATTTCCTTAAGAGATAGAGTGTACCATAGTAGAAAATAGTAAATGGAAAAAACAAAGTGGAAGCAGTATTAAACAAATATCAATTGAAATAATAATAACCATCCATGTTAATAAACAGTAGTATGCTTAATCAATAATAGATACAAAAATGATGATGGTGATGATCATGTCACATATCCATGAAATATTAGGTACAATAGATTCATGGAAAACCTTTATATACCATATTCTATACAAAAATAAAAAAGGGAAAAAATGGAACAACTAGCATCTCGAGAACAGGCTCAGTCCTCTTCTCCCATAATCTATATTATAACTAGAAATAACACATAAAAAATGGACTATTCTCAATGTGTATACCCACAACAATGAAGTATTTTGGGTCTCAAATATGGCCCAAGCATGGTGAGAGATAAAATCAGTAGGCCAGCAGCTACGATATCTAGAAAAATCCAGTTAGTGCATACAAAATTAGTAGTGTTCTAATAATAATAAATGAAATAAAATAAATAATTAAATACATTAAATTATGTTCATTGTGTGGTATCCAAAAAACTATCTTATTCATCCAAAGATATATTTCTCTAAACCAAGGTGACCTATGAATGTATGATATAATGTATAAATGAGTCATCATAAATAAATTATTAATATTTTATTGACACCAACCATGTGACGTGGCATAGAGTAAAATTCCATTAATTAAATAAATTATAAATATTAAAATTATATAAATTTTCTCATTTTAATTTAAATAACCAAAACCCTAGGCCCTTCCATAGAGAAATTCATCAAGGAACACACATATATCACCAGGAAGAGGATAGATACTCAATATTGTAAGATTTCATCCATGGTGACCCATAAATGGAATCTTGAGTATCACTCATGATATATAGTGAAGGTAATAAACTCAAATCCCATCTTTAGTATCTCAAAATAGTTTCTATGTATCACCCATGGAATGGTATAATTCTCATTCCTTTAAGCTTATACATGGGGTCTCCCCTAGGAAACATGTATAACTCAATTGGAGGTAGAGAAAACTCACGGTGTGTCTATCCAAGGTGTACAATGTATCACTCACCATATATTTATCATTCATTAAATAATTACAATTATGAAGAATGAGGATACTGTCTATGGAGGCTGATAAATTGGATCCCATGTATCACTGTTAGTGTGGTATGAAAAAGGGTTTATCCATCATCAACACATACCAATTAAATAGGATTACAATAATTATCATTAAATAAAGGTTTATAATTAATTTTATTCATATAATTCCACATTTTAATAAATCATATTGTCTAAATCATGGATAAAAAAAATCTAGATTTATTTCACATTCATATTTATTAAAAGTGAAGCATACCTCGGGAAGTGATTAAATAATTCATATTAATGGGAAATTAGGCCTTTATGGAATGTTACACCCATTGGGTTGTATCATGATAAGAAGATCAACCAACGTGTTGATTCAATGATAAATAAGACTGTATTGAGCATGGAAACCCATTCTAATTAAATTATTAACTCTTTTAGAGGCATCATTGGAAATGTCTAGCACGCCTCATAATAATGCAAGATATAAAACAAAAATACTTTGATGGAAGGGAACTAAACAACCTACTATAGACAAGTAGTCTTCTCCTTGTCTAGTTTTGAACCATGAATCGAGCTAGAACCTGAGAAATTAGAAGAATCGTCAATTTCATTGAAAATAAAGAACACTATCATACACAAAAAAAGTATGGAAGATGGAAAGATAAATGATATACGTAATGAAGATGATTAGAGATCTTAGAATTTTAGATCCAACACACCTAAATATGAAAAGAACTGAGATCAAATCAAGTAGATACCAAAATACCTATATTTTAGTAGAAAAGATTCATCCAGAGTGTAGTTTTCTAGATTCTATTAGTAGGATGAAGGGAGTAATGATTTAAAATATTTTAGGTGAAAAAATTTCATTTAACCAGTTAATTTAGAGTCACACAGTCTGGATCTATGCACTACTGGACAGTATACTTTTCCCAACACTTGTATACCAACTGTTCTCCAGAGCCATTGGTAGAAGTGTTTTTACCAACGATTTTTACAAACCGTTGGTAAATCTTCGTTTTGTGGACCTTTACCAACGGTTTGCTACAACCTGTTGGTAAAAGCCATTTTTTTCAAATGGTTTGTAAAAATAGTTGGTAAAATTCATGGTTTCCCAAACGTTTTTACAAACCATTGGGAAATATCTCTTCAAATATCTAGTCTTCAAGTCCCCCCCCCCCCCCGCAGCACATCAGAAATTGATTCCCCCAATTTCTAGAAGCCCCCGCGCGGAGGTGAACCCTAACCCACCCCGAGTTCTTCCATCCGATCGGCTACAAATCCCTCATCCAGGTTATACTCTTTAAACTTCTTCCCAAATACAACCATAGAAGCCCACTTCCTCTTATTTCTACATTTATTTCAATATCTAGAAATATCACGTTATTTTTTCATATTTTTTGGATTTTAGAAAATTTTATGATTCACACTGTTTGATATTGAATCAATGGATAATAAATGATTGGTAGATTTCTATGAATAGGGTTGAATTTGGTTTCATATATCATTTGTAAATAAACATATGACATACGACCACTAATATGGTGATTCCACTCTATGAATGGTGGAATTTTACTAGGATCATAGGGCTTCCTTTTCTTTTGTTCTATAGAGTTTGTAGTGTTGGTTTTTTAATGTATTTTATTTTCATATGGATTTATATGATTATTTATTGGGCTCCTTTGGTCATGAATTTTGGGTGATTTATTTTTAAGTTATTCTTAGGGATCATTGTATTCATAAAGTGTGCCTAATTGTTTTGTAGGTGGTGTCAACTCACTGAGTGACTATTTGGTTCTGTTTTTATGATGCCAACATTCGATTTTTTTAATAATGAAACCTATTTATATTTTAATGATATAAATGTGTTGTTTTTTAATATATGTTTATAAAATAGGTAAAATGTTTTCTAAGTGGTTTATTTGGAACTGTACAAAGACATATCCCATTTTTATTGTATTCTAAAATCACATTAAACATATTTATACTTAGTGTATGCTTTATATGTTTGGATCCATGTTTGAGAATTACCACTAATATCCCATAGCTTAATACCATTTTTATATTGTGTACATCTCCTTAGATTTTTTAATGAGTTCACTTCTTCCTTCATTAATCTATTCCAAGGATGTCTTAGAAATCTAATAGCCACTTGAATGTTTTCCTTGATTAAATAATGTAATGTATTCCTAGAATAGTCAATTAATTTTTACATTCTAGTAAACTATGTTGATAACCTTCATGATTATATGATCTCATATGTGGGTGCGGTGAATATGGATATAATTTTAAACATATGAAATGAATTTCGTTTTTATCTTCCAGGGTTGCAAATTCCGCAGTTGGGTTTTTTTAAAGTGTTATATAGCAATATTTTAAACCCCTGCTATATATGCCTAATGGTTGTTTAGTAGTGGTTTAAACCACCACTATTTAAGGTAAATATTTGTTTACCATTTTTTGTTTCATCAGTTATTTTCCATGAAAAAAATGGTTAGGATATAATGGCGGTTCAAACCACTACTATATCCTTTCCATTTTTTGGCAGGTGAAACCGTCGCTAAAACCAAAAATGCCACTAAAAACATTCTGTGGTGATTACCCAAAGCTGTCACTAAATTTATAGAACTATCATGAGTTGGATGCTGATCCCAATTTTAGCAGTGATTTTTGGAAACCGTCATAGAACCATATAGAAGCGAATTAAACTACCGCAAACTCAAAAAGAATAAGTAGCTGCTATCAGTCAATTTTTTTGTATTTTCCAATGCATGATTTGGAACTAGTTATAGTACCCCCTAGAGAGCCCCACCCATGACATGGACCCCCCACCCCCCCCCCCCCCTCGTGGACTACCCCCACCCACCCCCTGGACACCTTGTACCCCCTGGACAACCCCACCACCCTGCCACCCCCTGGATACCTAGCCCACCCTGGACACCTTGTACCCCCTCGACAAACCCCCACCCCATGGAAATCCCCCACACACCCTGGACACCCCCGACCCCCCTGGACAGCCCCGCCAACCCCGTGGACAGCCTGCCCACCCCCCTGGATAGCTCGTGCCCCCTGGATAGCCCCCCCCCCCCGCCCTTGTTGACAGCCCGCCCACCCCACCTCCGGACACCCGCTCACCACCCCCCCCCCCCCCGAACACCCCCATCCCCACGGATGCCCCCACCCCCTAGAAAGCCCCCCTCCCCCACCCCCTTGACACCCCCGACCCCACTAGACAACACTGCAACCCTCGTGGATAGCCCAACCACCCCCTGGGGATAGCCCGCCCACCCCCAAGCCCGACCACACCCCGTGGATAGCCCGCCCACCCCTGGACAGCCTGCCCACCCCCTAGACACCCCAGACCCCCTGGAGATCCCCACCACCCCCATGGGAAGCTCTCCCACTGCCCTGGACACCTCGTACCCCCCGAACAGCCCCACCCACCCCCTGGACACCCAGCTCACCTCCTTGGACATCCCTCCCACCCCCTGGACTCCCCCAACCTCCATGGATAGCCCTCCCACCCCCTGGTTTTTCACTCTGGTATAGATATTTTTGAATTCAGTATAAGTCTTTATTTTCAACCAAATATGGAAACCTCTTTAATTTAAGAATGCGTTAAATTGAATTTAGTTTCTTTCTTAATTCTGATTAATTATATTGAATTGCATATCTTGAATAAGTTTTCATTAATATAATTGTTTCATTTGATAAATAAATTCAGGTTTTTATAATAAAACCCCTCCAACGGAGGTGCGATGTCTGTGAAAACTCACATTGATAGTTTAGGGTGTGATAATTTGACTCTCAATTAATAGTTTTAACTACCTAGTAGCACTTCTAAAAACAACGAATATAAAATATATTTCTTTATCATACCACAATACTGAATCAAGAGTCTGTTTTTATAACATAAGACCAGTTTCTATAATGTGAAGGAAAACTGCAAAGGATTTATTCAGAATCATGGCCAGAAGATGATGCCCTGCGGATGTCACTGGACCGGGCCAACACGACATGGTCACGCCGCGATCACATCGCGGTCATGCCGCAGTCACGCCGCGATCACGCAGTGGTCACGCCGTGGTCATGTCACGGTCACACCGCAGTCACGTCGCGGTCACACCGTGGTCAGGCCACGGTCAAGACGCGGTCACACCGCGGTCACGCTGCGGTCAAGCCGCAGTAATGCCGTTATTTGGCCCTACTGCAGGACGACACCCCGCGGTGGTTCGCAGTATGGTCGTAATTTTATGTATGATACCTAGATATAGTTTTAGATACATTAACCACCCTTTTTCCCGAATATCCCCCCGGACATCCCCCCCACCCGCCTCAATCTGAGGCACGGTGTGGCCGGTACTACTCAAAGTGTATTTATTTTGTTTAAAATAGATACTCTTTTAAGAAAAAACAACTGGCATATGGAAAAATGACCAAACGCATTCGGGTTATGTTGATACTTTAAGAAAAAGATCCATGGGTCATTTGTGATGTGTACGATTCAACCCCGCCTCAATCTAAGGAGCAGTGTTTTCGGCACCACTCAAAGTGTCTCACTATTATTTGAAATGGATAACATTTTAAGTGAAAACAATAACTGGCATATGGAAAACCAAACAAATGAATTTGGATTGTGTTTATACTTCAACAAAACGATCCATGGGTGAATTGTTAAATGGTCGGCTAGACGGTATATCAATCAGAGGTGCCGTGAGACCGCACTGGCCGAAAACGCACTCCATGTGTCGTAAATTGCCAAAACATGCGTTTAACGGTCAAATGCTTGCCGAAAAAAATCAGAATTACTTGAAATCACACTAAAACACCCTAATTATTATTCTTGAGGTGTAAGAGGGTACGACACGTCATTCGAACGCGTGGTTTGCGCAGCACGACTAAATATGTGTTTTTAGGTGTTTGGCGCGCTTGAAAAGCACGCATGGGGTGGTCGAAACTGGCCGAACGACCTCGTAATTCCATGAAATTGGAGGAAAAAAACTGGTGGGTGAATTTTGAAATGGTTGTCTACACTTCACATCAATCCGAGGTGTCGTGTGACCACACTGGCCGAAAGCGCACTCTGCGTGTCGTAAATGGCCAAAACATGCGTTTAACGATTAGATGCATTCTAAACAACATTGGAATGACTTGAAATCACACAAAAACATCCTAATTAATATTTCTGAGGTTTAAGAGGAGACGACACGTCATTTGGACGCAAGGTTTGTGCGGCACGGCTAAATATGTGTTTTTTAGGTTTTTAGCATGCTTGAAAAGCGCGCATCGGGTGGTCGAAACCGGCCGAACAACCTCAGAATGCCATGAAATCAGACAACAAAAAAGGGTGGATGAATTGTTAAATGGTCGGCTAGATGGTACATCAATCAGAGGTGTCGTGTGACCGCGCTGGCTGAAAACACACTTTGCGTGTCGTAAATGGCTAAAACATGCGTTTAACGGTCAAATGCATTCCGAACGACATCAGAATGACTTGAAACCACACTCAAACACCCTAATTATTATTCTTGAGGTGTACGAGGAGATGACACATCATTCGGATGTGCGGTTTGTGTGGCACGACTGAATATGTGTTTTTTAGGTGTTTGGCGCGCTTGAAAAGCGCGCGTAGGGTGGTCGAAACTGTCCAAATTACCTCAGAATTCCATGAAATCTGGAGACAACAAAGAGTAGGTGAATTTTGAAATGGTATTTCAGATGGTACATCAATCGGAGGTGTCGTGTGACTGCGTTGTCCGAAAACGCACTCCGCCTATCGTAAATGGCCAAAACATACATTTAACGGTCAAATGCATGTCTAACGACATCGAAATTCCTTGAAATCACAAAAAACACCCTAATTATTATTAGTGAGGTGTAAAAGGAGACGTCACTACCTTTGGATTCGTGGTCTGTGCGGCACGGCTGAATATGTGTTTTTTAGGTGTTTGGCGCACATGAAAAGCACACGTGGGGTGGTTGAAACTAGCCGAACGACCTCTGAATGCCACGAAATCGGATGAAAACAAAGGGTGGGTGAATTTTAAAATGTTCGACTAGACGGAACATCAGTCGGAGGTGTCATGTGACCGCGCTGGCCGAATACGCACTATGTGTGTCGTAAATGGCCAAAACATGCGTTTAACGGTCAAATACATGCCGAACGACATCGGAATGGCTTTAAATCACACTAGAAAACCCTAATTATTATTAGTGAGGTGTACGAGGAGACTCCACGTCATTCGGATGCGTGGTTTTCATGGCATGACTGAATATGTGTTTTTATGGTGTTTGGCGCGCTTGAAAAGCGCGCGTGGGGTGGTCAAAACCTTCTGAACGACCTTGGAATGCCATGAAATTGGACGTCAACAAAGGGTGGGTGAATTGTAAAATTGTCGGATAGATGGCATGTCAGTCAGAGGTTTCAAGTGACCGCGCTGTCCAAAAATTCTCTATGTGTGTCGTAAATGGCCAAAACATGCGTTTAACGGTCAAATGCATGTCGAACGACATCGAAATGACTTGAAATCACACAAAAACACCCTAATTATTATTCGTGAGGTTTATGAGGAGACTCCATATATTTCGGATGTGCGGTTTGCGCGGCATGGATGAATATGTGTTTTTAAGGTGTTTGGCACGCTTGAAAAGTGCGTGTGGGGTGGTTGAAACTAGCTGAATGACCTCGGAATGCCATGAAATCGGATAACAACAAAGGGTGGGTGAATTTTGAAATGTTCAGCCAGAAGGCACATCAATCGGAGGTGTTGATACTTTATTAAAATGATCCATCGGTCATTTGTGACATGTATGAGTCAACCCCGCCTCAATCAGAGGCGCTATGTGGCCGGCACCACTCAAAGTGTCTCTCTTTTATTTCAAAAGGACATCATTTTCAGTGAATATAACAACTGACATATGGAAAACCGACCAAATGCATTCATATTTTGTTGAAACTTTAGGACAATGATCCATCGGTCATATGTGACGTGTGTGAGTCAACCCTGCCTCAATTCAAGGGCCAGTGTGGCCGACACCACTCAAAGTGTTTCTCTTTTGTTTTAAATGGACAAGATTTTAAGTGAAAACAACAATTGGCATACTTAAATGGCTAAAAAACTTTTTTATGTCAAAGACCAACTTTGACATGAATTTGGTGTCATAGTTAATGTAATTCCCAGACATATTTTTGATGATGGTGATGATGGAATTGACATATTCCCTATATCGATTTGAACCAATCCTTCTATTTCTTTTGATGACTCCAATAGCTCAATTTTCAGAGTTGATTGTAAACTTGATGTTTTGGTTGAAAATATATAGAATCATTCATCCATGTTCTCAATTATTTTGTGTTACCTCGAGTTGGGTTGTTAAGGTTGGTACTATTCAAATTGATTTAGTATTTATCACAAATATGTTTTATCTGACTTGACCATTATGTGAATTTTTAATGTTTATTGGTTGCAGTTTTATTTGAATTGCATTTTCTAATTTGGAATTGAACTGTATTCAAACCTAGTCAAACAATATTTCTAACTTGGTGAACATAACAACTTGTATGATTTATTAAATCCATTGAATCTCTTCTAAAACCATTGATACCTAAATTACCAATGAATCCCCATATTCCCTAATATATTTAGTTTTTTGGGTTACACATTAGTTTCCTTTTTCTAATTAGTTACAAATTTGTTTTCAAAAGCAGTAACTGCAGCCAATTGAATAGAGACGAAGGAAAAAAATGATGGAGAATAATCGTCGAATGGCGGAGATGGGTGTTCCACCATTAGTGCTTGCAGTGAGTACTTTATTTCAAATATATATATTTAAAGAATATATAATGTCATGTGATTAATTTTGTTGTAAACATTTCTGTTGGATCCACCTATATGTCGACAGTTATTCGACGAGGACCCTAGTACTGGTCCTAGTACTCAGGTCGGTGGTACGAGGGGGGTTTGTACCAGAGGTAGACGAGCAGCTCTGCGTACCTGACTAGAGCATGCCCCTCCCAATAACATGTCATCATTCCCACATTCTGATCCCGGTGTGTCGTTAGGGACACACAGGATATTTAGGCCTCCCATGTTTTCGCCACCTTTTGCATCTTCTAACGCATCTTTTTCATATCCCATGATGATTCCAACTCCCCAGCCAGAATCCGGTCTTGTAGCTATCCTATCTTCTTTTACTTCTACTTATGTCCCTCTAAGCTTCTATATGCCATCGTCTTCAACTCTTGTACCACCACAAGGTGTTCCATCAGTTTCTGTGGATCCAGCGACGCTCAGCGATCAGACTAGCGCAGGTATATTTATAGAACCCTAACAAATTTTTATTCTAATATTTATTTTCATTATAACATGTTTTGATAAAATATTTGTTTTTATTTCATGATAGGTACATCTACTAACAGGATGCGGGGGCGGGGGTGTACACACATGTGTGCGGTGTGGAACCGCCACACACAGGTAATGGTGGATTACAGTGGATACAACCAAATGGTTGAGAGAATAGGGCAGCAATGTTGGAGTTTTTTGGCGACGCTTTCCAAATACACTGAAATCATTCCTATCAGCATGCTATCATGGATATAGTTTCCCCATGAGGTCAAGGATAGAGCTTGGTCAGAGATATGGGTAAAAAGCTATTGTATTTAATGCCATGAATTATTTTTGTATTTATATGAATTAATATTTTGGTGTCAACTTCGATTTAATTTCCCGATGGTGAGGGTGCACGACCAGCAATTCTAAAAGATTTATGTGAGATTTGGAGAGCCTACAAGCATGAGTTGTATATAGTCTGGTGTGCTAGAGTTGGAACTGAGTTAGAGGCGGTACCAATCGTGGATGATTGTCTTATAGAGAAGTATCGGTAGATGATTACTCATTGGATGACTACTCAGTTTAGAGTATTAATTACATTTGAGGTATTTAAATAATAAATTTCATGTTTTGAATTAATATTATCCTTTACATTATCAAATTTTATTTTGGAATCATCTGGAGAAAATAAAAAAAACATTGATGCTAAAAAATACCTCCACACACTAGGACGTACTACGATGCCTGATCATGAGAGGAAGCTAGTCGGACAATTGTTTATAAGTTTTCTTTACAACTTCCCGTTTATTTTGGTTCCTCAATTATTTAACCATTTGCTAAAGTTTTCATATAACTTTAGTTTTCAATGCTGTTGTAGAGGAAAAAACTGAATATTGAAGGACGTGTTCCTCGAGAAAAACTGTTTTTCTTGAGTATACGGAAAAAGGATGGAAGTCCCGTTAAAGAACCGACTCAGCAGCAGATTGTAAGTTTTAATCTATTGATTTTATATTTTAATATCTATTTTGTAACTAAATAACACATTTATATTTGTAACAGGATGCTTTAGAGGCCCTCGATGCCCAAGAACTAGACAATTTGGGGCCAACTGATCACTTACATCAGGTGTTGGGAGAGGAGAATTATGACAGAGTATGCTACCGACCTAGGATAACTTCGACGAAGTATTGGACCTCCTCAGGTATGCGTTTTAGTGCCACCGAGCTAAAACATGTTTGGGTATAACCAAAGTAGGCTGACAAAAGGTCCATAGAGATGGCAGAACAGTCTTCTAGGGAAAATACTGCATTTATGAAATTTATTGAAGTTCTACGTCCAACACTTCCACCAGGGGCCAGCCCAACTTTTGATGAATATATGTCGTCGATACGTTCTATATATGGTTCACTAGGTGGAAGTTCTAGTGGTGTTCAAGATGATGTCCAGCCTAACGATGATGATGGCGAGGAGTTTGATGCAAAAGAGGAGGGAGAGGAGGAGGGAGAGGTAGAGGAGGAGGGTGAGGTGGAGGGCGAGGGTGAGGAGGAGGGCGTTGAGGAGGGCGGTGACGATGATGAGGACAATTATGACCACGAGGATGAGGGTGATGATGATGGTGATGACAGTGAGGATGAGGGTGATGACGATGTTATTTAGGATTATTCCATTTTTGTGTGTCTTGAATTATATGAATGTCTTGGTATGCTTATTAGCTCATTCTCCTTAAATGCATGTGATGATATGCTTTAAATTGAATACAAAGCCTTTTTGTACATTCTCCATGTTATGTGAATTATGCCTTGTTTGATTTGGCTTACTTGTCAATTGTTAGGATAAGACATGGGATACATGTTAAGGACTCATGGACGGACTCTTCATGCTCAGGGAATTTAGACTTGAAATTCCAGGATTAATGCTTTGGTTTCTAGGTGAGGGCTACTAGGATGGTTTCTATTACTCATGAGTGATATTGGTTTCTTGAAGATAAACCTAGGACATGCCTGTTTTTCAAGATGGTAATACCATGCCTCAGGTGATACTCGGTCCCCTATGTGAGATACTTGGCAAGAAAGGCAGCCTAAATCTGAGGCACGGTGTGGCCGAAACCACTCAAAGTGACGTGTACGAGTCAACCCCATCTAAATATGAGGCAAGGTATGGCCAGAATTTTAAGTGAAAAGAAAAAATGGCATACGTAAAACTGACCAAACACATTCATATTTTATTTATACATTATCACAACGTTACATGGGTCATATGTGATGTGTACGAGCCAACCCGGGCTCAATCTGAGTCGCGGTGTGGCCGGGGTCACTCTAAGTTTCCCTCTTTTGTTTAAAATGGAAAACATTTTAAGTATATAATAAAAACAAAACAAATGCATTTGGTTACCATTGAAACTTTAGGAGAATGATCCATGGGTCATATGTGACATGTACGAGTCAACCTCGCCTTAATCCGAGTCACAGTGTGGCCGACACCACTCAAAGTGTCTCTCTTTTGTTTAAAATGAACTTCATTTTAAGTGAAAACAACAACTAGCATACGGAAACCCGACCAAACAGATTATGATTGTGTTGATAATTTAGCACAATGATCCATGGGTTATAAGTGACATGTACATGTCAACCTCGCCTTAATCTGAGGCGCGGTGTGGCCGTCCGCATTCATAGTGTCTCCCTTTTGTTTAAAATGGACATCATTTTAAGTGAAAACAACAACTGACATACGAAAAACTGACCAAACACATATGGAATGTGTTGATACGTTAATACAATGATCCACTTGTCATATTTGACGTGTAAAATCCAACCCCGCCTCAATCCGAAGCACGGTGTGGCCGGGATCACTCTAAGTCTCTCTCTTTTGTTTAAAATGGTCAACATTTTAGGTACATATGGAAAACTGACCGAACAGATTCTTATTGTGTTTATCCTTTAGAACAACGATACATGGGTCATATGTGACATGTAAGAATCAATTCCGGGTCAATATGAGTTGTGGTGTGGCCGACACCACTCAAAGTGTCTCTCTTTTGTTTCAAAAGGACATCATTTTAAGTGAAAACATCAACTGGCATTCGGAAAAATGACCAAATGCATTAGGATTTTGTTGATACTTTAGTAAAATAATCCACGTGTCATTTGAGACATGTATAAGTCAACCCCATCAAAATATGAGGCACAGTGTGTCCAGTACCACTCTAACTGTGTATCTTTTGTTTAAAATGGACAGGATTATAAGTGAAAAGAACAACTGGCATACGAAAAACAGAACAAACGGATTCAGAATCTATTGAAACTTTAGGAAAAAAATACATGAGTCATATGTGACGTGTACGAGTCAACTGCGCCTCAATCCGAGTCATGATGTGGCTGGAACCACCCAAAGTGTCTCTCTTATGATTAAAATAGACAACAATTTAAGTACATACGGAAAACCAGCCAAATGGATTCTGATTGTGTTGATACTTTAGAAAAACGATCCATGGGTCATTTGTGACGTGTAAGAGTCAACCTCGCCTCAATATGAGGCATGGTGTGGCCGATACCACTCAAAGTGTCTCTCTTTTATTTAAAAAGCACTTCATTTTAAGTGAAAACAACAACTGACATACGGAAAACCGACCAAATGGATTCTGATTATGTTGATACTTTAGGACAACTATCAATGGGTCATTTGTGACATGTATGAGTCAACCCCACCTCAATCCGAGGTGCGGTGTGGTCGGCACCACTCAAAGTGTCTCTCTTTTATTTAAAAAGCACTTCATTTTAAGTAAAGAGAACAATTGGCATACAGAAAACCGACGAAAAGCATTCGTATTCTATTAATACTTTATCACAATGATCCATCGGTCATATGTGACATGTACGAACCAACCTGGGCTCAATCCGAGTCACGGTATGGCTGGGATCACTCTAAGTCTCTCTCTTTTGTTTAAAATGGTCATCATTTTATGTACATATGGAAAACCAACTAAACGCTTTTGGTTTCCATTGAAACTTTATGAGAATAATACATGGGTCATATGTGGCGCGTACGAGTCAACCTATCTTCAATACCAGGTGTGGTGTGGCCGTCACGACTCAAAGTGTCTCTCTTTTGTTTAAAATGGACGTCATTTTAAGTTAAAACAACAACTAGCATACGGAAAACCGACCAAATGGATTCTGATTGTGTTGATACTTTAGCACAATGATCCATGGGTCATATGTGATGTGTATGAGTCAACCCTGCCTCAATATGAGGCATGGTGTGTCCGACACTATTTATAGTGTCTCTCTTTTGTTTAAAATGGACATCATTTTATGTGAAACCAATAACTGACATACAAAAAACTGACCAAACACATTTGGAATGTGTTGATTCTTTAGGAAAACAATCCATTGGTCATACGTGATGTTTACAAGTAAACCTTACCTCAATCCTAGGCATGGTGTGGCCGAGATCACTCTATGTGTCTCTCTTTTGTTTAAAATGGACAACATTTTAAGTACATACAGAAAACTGACCAAATAGATTATAATTATGTTGATACTTTAGAACAATGATCCATGGGTCATATGTGATATGTACGAATCAAAACTACCTCAATATGAGGCATAGTGTGGTCGGTACCACTAAAAGTGTCTCTCTTTTATATCAAAAGGACATCATTTTAAGTGAAAACATCAACTGGCATACGGAAAACGTACCAAATGCATTTGGATTGTGTGGATACTTTAGGACAATAATCCATGGGTCATTTGAGACGTGTACTAGTCAAACCTGTCTAAATATGAGGTATGTTGTGGCCGGAACCACACTAACTGTGTCTCTTTTGTTTAAAATGGACAGGATTATAAGTGAAAAGAACAACTGGCATACGAAAAACTGACCAAACGCATTCGGAATCTGTTGATGTCACGACCCGTCCTCGGGGCCCGTGTCGTGACCACCCCAAGCCCGCCTTCCATAGGCCAGGGGCAGGAAACTAGCACCAAGGCTTAATTCCTGATAAAAAGGGAAGGCATTTCCATTGTAAATTAAACAAACACCACAGAGCAAGAAAGCAGTAGAAGTAAACACTGAAACAAAAGTAAGTGTGGAAAAATAAGTGGTCCAGTATACAAACCCAAACTGAAAGTAAAGTACAACTAAAAAGGGAAGAAAGCAACTGAAAGTAAAGTCGCAGCCTTGAGCCGTCCATTGGAATTCCCACCTGAAGGGTGAGTACAGATAGCCTCCACAGCTCCATGGGTCCAGTCGTCCGCTCCAAGTACGTCCCGCCCAGTGGTCCACCTCTGGGTACCAACCTACTCCGCAAGCCTCAACCGCGATTAGCACTGTCCGTCGTCTGCAACCAACACAACGTAGTACAAGCATAGCCAGTGCAGCGGTGAGTATAAGATACTCAGTAGGGACCCCGAGACCCCTGAAGGTCTCCCAGAATCCACAAAGGATAATCCACAAAGGAAAGATACAATCACGAAGTAACATCCGACACTGCTTAAGTGTATGCCCATACATATACCTAAGTCACCAATTACATTTCGGCTCCAACATCTGAGCCCAAGTTCGATCACATCCACATAAGATAGCACAACAAAATACACATTGGAAAGCAAGTCAAGATTCACCTCACACAGGTATACTTCTTTGTATGACGATAGAGATGATCAGATATAGCCACTGATTCATCTAAGCTGTCGGACCCACAAAGGATCGATAGGTACTAACCCCCGCAATGACCCACAATGGATCTGATCCACACAGGATCGATAGGTAACTAACCCCCGCAATGACCCACAAAGGATCTGACCCACACAGGATCGATAGGTAACTAACCCCCGCAATGACCCACATAGGATCTGTAGGCGCTGGCCCACACAGGACCACTGAGCGCTAACCCACACAGGGTCTGACCCACACATGATCGGTAGAACTGATCCACGTAGGATCGCTGAGTGTTTTAGTTGTCGCCGCCAAATCCACGGAGGATTTCTACACAGTCGTCGTCGTAGTCGCAGCCAGCTCTAGGGTTCCCACACACAGCAAACTCGTTCGGGAGGGTCTGCTCCACGAGCCGAAGGTCTGATACATCAACTGACATGTAGTCCGATGTTGATGTATCCAAAAGTTATGTATCGTCAATAGGAACTCAACGTCACAGACGGCGCGTCAATCGGACGCCCGGTCTGAGAGTTATTGGCTTTTTCGTCCCAAGGGCCCGGTTGGTTTTTAAGTTAAAACCAACACGAACGTACTCCAACTACGTCCAAACCTCGAGTGGAGTAATCCAAAAGGTCCGTCTCACATAGAGGAATCCAAAAAAGTCGACAACACGTCAATTGGACGTCTGGAGCTCAACTTATAATCGTTTCCGCTCCGAGGGCCCAGTTGGTTTCGTGTACGAACCAACCCGGACGAATCCAAAGTTCACTGAAACCCTGAGTGCAATATACCGTAATGACCGTCTCGATCCCAGGATCGTTATGCAACTAACGGTGCGTCGATCGGAAACCCGTATCTCATGTTATGGGCAACATACCGAAAGAGATTCGGTACTAGGGGGTTCGGTCCCGGTCCGACCAGGCCCGATACCCCCAGGGTCGGCCTGAACCGGGTCGACCTTCCCGGGTCTGAGTCCGGCCCACTTGGGCGTGGCCCGGCCCGGCGCGCCGGCGCTGGCCATGCGGCCTCACAGAAGGGGGGAACCGCCCCCCTGGATGAAACTGCGGCCCCGCGTGGGGGCCGCCTTCTGCCAATGGACGCGGCCAGTTGACGTGTCCCACCTCCTCCAGTCCTGCGCGGTCGCGGGACTGCTGACCTGCCACCGTGGCTTCAGCCGCGACGGCTCTCCCCGACGGCGCGCCGGGCGCCGCAGTCTCTTGGAGGCCGGTCTATGTCGGTCGCCGCCCATTGCCGCCATCGCCGCTGTGCCGTCGAGGCGCACACGGCGGGTTGCTCCGCAGACCACCGGACGAGCTCCGGTGGTCATATTTGCCTGCCTTCTTTGCCAACAGCCCTCCCGGGACCGGTTATTCACTGCAAAGACCTCACAATGCCCCGTGCGGACTGCTTCATCATCACCCGCTGATCCGCACACCAAGAACGAAGGGACGGTGGTTTCGGACTTGTTCGTTGGTCCGCACTCACCGCGTTAGCGGTTTTAAAATTTTTCCGACAAATATTTAAACATACGCCGTGGGTATAAATCACAAATCTTTAATTGAATCAAACCCCTACCTCGTCGAATTCATTGTGCGAGGATTCGTCACGGAAAAGCACATCGCGGAAGAAGGCATCGCGGAAGGGGGATCGTCGCGTCGTGGAAGGAGCGTCGCGGAAGAAGCGTCGCGGAAGAAGGAATGTCACGTCGCACCGTCGATCTCTGAGGATCTGGCATTCTTCGCATTCTTCGCGTTCTTTGTCAAGGAAGAAGAACTTCAAGAGCCTGAGAATTCTCACTAGCCTCTCAACACAACCAGTCTAATAAAAATAAGAGTTGTCATATCTTTATTCCACAAGCCTTGTGTTTTAAAATTCAAAAACAAAAGAAACAGTAAAGAGAATTAATTGCAATGCTTAAACTGCCAAATTAATGAGGCGTTTCTTAACCAGAATAAACGCATGAGTTGAATTCATTAAATGGGGGGTGCGGGTGTGTTACTTACAAGAAAAGAAACGGTGGGGCTCGTGTGGGCCCCACCTCACAAATATCCTACCAATAGGGTAGGATATTGTGGGTCTCACAACATCCACTTAACTTTAGTTAAGCAAAATAAAATAAAAACCGGTTGCACCACTTTTATTTTATTTCTTAAATTATCCTAAAAGTAAATAAAAAGCACACCCCCGCAAACGCAACTCCGGAAAAGATGTTTCTAAGCAATTACTGGTGCTGCGATTTCATTGGTGCCCTCGGAATTTGATTCCGAGCACCGGTTCAAAAGTTAGAAAAACTCGCTCATTTGTTCACAAAACGTACCTGAGCTAAACTTCGAAAAACGATTCCGGGCACACTAGGCCTCGGAATCAGGTTCCGTCAAGAAACTGCATTCTTGTAAAATCCCAAAGAAAATTAAGAAAAACAATTCCTTGAATTTTACGGGTCTTTACATTACTCCCGCCTCCGGGCTTTACGTCCATGTAAAGATACATCAAAAACTAGGGAAACAAAAGTGGGAACTGGGCATGCGTCTGAGCCTCCCGCTCCCAAGTGCTCTCCTGGAGGTTCCGGTGCTGCCATCTGATGCGCACTAGAGGAATCAACCGTCCACATAGGACCCACTCCTATCGATCCTTGATCTCCACTGGGACCTCCACAAAAGTCGCCCCATCATCAACGTCCAGCTCCCCATGGTCAATGATATGCTTCGGGTCGTGCACGTATCTCCTCAGCTGGGATATGTGGAAGATGTCGTGCACCCGGTGCAACTGAGGTGGTTGAGCCAGGCGATAAGCCACCTTGCCAATCCTGCTAAGGACCAGGAATGGTCTGATGAAGTGTGGAGACAACTTTCCGCCACGGCCAAATCTCTGTAATCTGCGTCGAGGTGAGACCCGCAAGAAGATGTGGTCTCCATCCTCGAACTCTAGTGGCCTCCGCCTCCTGTCAGCATAAGACTTCTACCGGCTCTTGGCTGTCCTCATCCGCTCCTGGATGACCTGGACCTTCTCTGTCATGGCATGTACCATCTCCGGTCCCACAAGTGCTGACTCCCTAGGGTCTGTCCAACACAGAGGAGATCTGCAAGGTCGGTCGTACAATGCCTCGTATGGTGCCATCCCGATGGTGGAGTGGTAGCTGGTGTTGTACGTGAAATCCACCAAGGTTAGTTGGTCCTCCCAGCTACTACCAAAGTCGAGGACACATGCACGGAGCATGTCCTTGAGATTCTGAATGGTCCTCTTTGTCTGACCATCTGTCTGAGGGTGAAAGGTGGTGCTCAGACGTAGTTGCGTCCCGAACGCCTCCTACAACCCCTTCCAATGTCGGGAAGTAATGCGAGCATCACGATCGGAGACGATAGATAATGGCACACCGTGAAGCCGTACAATCTCCTGAACGTAAAGACATCCCAAGCTCTCCACTGAGCCCTGCTCTCTGATGGGTATGAAGTGAGCCGACTTGTTGAGTCGGTCGACAATCATCCAAATGGAGTCGTGACCCCTGGAAGTTCGTGGATTTCCAGTCACGAATTCCATAGATACCCCGTCCCACTTCCACTCCGGGATCTCCAAGGGTTGTTCCAAGCCTACTGGTACCTGGTGCTCTGACTTCACCTGCTGGCAGGTGAGGCATCGAGAAACAAACTATGCCACAACCTTCTTCATGCCCGGCCACCAGTGCTGTCATCTGAGATCCTGATACATCTTTGCCACTACAGGATGTACCACCAAAAGGGAAGTGTGAAACTCTCTCAGCACCTCCTCTAGTAAAGCAACTGGTACCAAGGTATGTCCTCTAAAAAGGACATCGTGCTCTCCTCCCACGGATAATCTATCAGGTGATTGTCCTGAGGATATTTGTGCACGCCGCGGCTCACAGTCGGCGTCCCCACGCTGTGCCTCTCTGACCGACTGCAGTAGTGGAGGAGTGACTGTGAGTGACTGAAGGAAGGCTGCTCCATCTCTATCCACGAAGGATATCTGCAAAGAGGCTAGTTGCTCTGTCACCTCCCCAAGTAGCTGGATGTCCATCCTCCTGCTGAGAGCATCGACTACCACGTTCCCCTTTCTAGGAGTATAGACTATCCCTATGTAATAGTCCTGGAGGAACTCAAGACATCGCCGCTGTCTCAGGTTCAGGTCATCCTGAGAGAAGATGTACCTGAGACTCTGATGGTCAGAATAGACAGTAAAGTGCCCGCCCTTCAGATAGTGTCGCCATGTCTTCAGAGCGAAGACCAATGCTACTAACTCTAGGTCATGGGTAGCGTAGTTCTTCTCATGAGGACTCAACTGAAGTGATCCATAGTCGATCACTGCCCGCTCCTACATCAGGACACATCTGTGTCCGGTCCCTGATGCATCGCAGTAGGCTACGTACCCTACTCCCTCCTCCGGCAACCTCAGGATAGGTGCGTTGGTCAACCTCTGTCTCAGCTCCTGGAAGCTCTACTGACATATGTCTGACCACACAAAGGGTTTCCCCTTCTTCGTCAAAGCTGAGAGTGGTGCCAAAACACTGGAGAGGTCTGGCACAATCTCCGGTAGTATCCATCTAGTGCCAAGAAACTCCGCACCTCTGTCACGCTCCTTGGTGGCTCCCAAGCTTGCACTGCCTGGATCTTCACAGGATCCACCGCAAATCTCACCTCAGAGATGAAATTTCCCATGAAGTGGACCTCACATATCTAGAACTGACACTTTGAGAGCTTTCTATAAAGCTGGTGCTCTCGGAGTGTGTCTAGTACAACCCGTAAGTGGTAGGCGTGCTCCTCCTCAGTAGTCGAGTATATCAAAATGTCGTCGATGAAGACCATGACAAATCGATCGAGGTATGGCTGAAAGATCATGTTCATGAGTCCCATGGACACTACTGGAGCATTGGTTATGCTGAATGGCATAACAAAGAACTCATAGTGGCCATACCGACATCTGAAGACCGTCTTCTGCACGTCCTCATCCCGAAATCTGAGCTGATGATAGCCTATCCTGGGGTCTATCTTTGAGAACCACCGTGCTCCCTTGATCTGATCGAAGAGGTCATCAATCCTCGGTAGCGGATACTTATTCCTCACTGTCACCTGGTTCAGGCGATGAAAGATGACACAAATTCGCAAGCTCCCGTCTGCCTTCTTGGAGAACAATATCGGGGAAGCCCAGGGTGAAACACTAGGTCGGATGAATCCCTTGCCCTGCAAGTCCTCTAACTGTACCCGTAGCTCTTGAAGCTCGGTGGGAGCCATTCGATATGCTGGAGTGGATGTCAGGCCTATCCTGGGGTACATATCAATATAAAAGTTTACCTCTCGGCGAGGAGGTAGTCCTGGAACGTCGTTGGGGAAAACGTCTGCATACTGATCCACCACTGCAGGAAAACTAGGACTCCACACATCAACTGCTCCTAGGATGAGGCTAACCAACTGATGAGTGATGGGATGTACCCTCCTCTGCAGGATTCTATCATGTGCTGTGAAGGCTACCTTCTCACCGGTGAAGTTGAACCTGCTCCCGTAGGTGCGTACACACCGCACCTTGCGCCTAATACAGTCAATCTGAGCATGGACTGGAGATAACCAATCCATGCCCAGGATGACATCGTAAGGCCTCGACTCTGCTACAAGAAGATCCCAGCCAATGCTCTCACCTCCTAGAGTAAGCTCACACTGCCGGCACCAGTGCGTAATCGTCGAGTCTACTCCCGTAGGAGTCTCTAGCCGTAAGGATCGAGCCAACGGCTCCGTCGGAATATCTGAGCACCGAACAAGGGCAGTGGCTATGAAGGAATGACTCGATCCTGTGTCTATAAGAACTGTAGCAAGGGTCGAATAGACACAGGTAGTACCTCGAATCATCTTGGGCTCGCCGTGGTCATAGGCCTCTTCTGCCTAGAGCTGTGCCTGTCTCTGCCCGCCAGCTCCCTGTGGTCGGGGTGGACCTCCTGGTGGTGGTGGTGATAGAGCCTCAAAGCGTCGCCCACCACCTGCTGCTTGGCCAACTCCTCTGCCATGTCCGCCTGCTCCTTGCGGACCGCCACGGTCGACCCTCTGCCTCTGCCTGGGTGGCCCCTCAACCGTCTGCTGCTCCTCAACACGGTGGGTCGGGCAGTCACAAGTCATGTGGCCCTGCCCGCCGCATGTGTAGCACTGTCTGCCTCTCGAAAGACTGGCTCCGTGCTGTGTGCCCCGCACCACTAAGCCTGTGTCCTGAGGTTGTCTACCTAAGGGTATGGTCTTCTTGGACCCATGAGACATCCGTCGACTTCCTGCTACAGAAGACTCTACTATGTGTCGCCCCGCGGTAGGTCTCGCTGCTGATGAAGGCTCAGCAAGGAAGTTCTCGATCAAAAGGGCTCGCTCCAGTACCCCTGCCTGAGTCGAAATGCTGAGGGAGACCAGCGATGCCCTGATCTCATGTCTGAATCCTTGCTCAACGGTCCGGGCCCGGAAGAATGGGTCCTGTACCATGTCTGTCGAGTGGCGCGAGAGATCGGTAAATCTCGCCGAGTACTGGGCGACCGTCAAGATACCTGCCGCAGCTGAAGAAGCTCCTGGATGCGCACCGCATAGAGGTTGGTTGGGAAGAACTCCAAGCAGAAGAGGCTCTCAAAGTCAATCAAGAGAAGAGATGCCTCGTCCTGCACCTGGAGCATCAAGCTCCACCATCTTCCTGCTGCCGCGTGCAGTAGGTTCGCTGCGAGGATCACCATGAGGTCTGCTGGTGTCCTCACTAACTTGAAAACTCGTACAACTGCCTCCAGCCAATCCTCGGCTACCTGGGGGTCCATCTCCCCATGGAACCTGGGTGGTCGCTGGTACTGAAACTCGTGTAGTTCACTAAGGCGACGTGCATCGTCAGTGGCTGGGGCTGGTAGCATCGGTGGATCGGCGGGTAGAGGTATCGTCGGTGCCTCTGCTATCAAAGGGCCCTATACCGAGGCCTCGTCACTCGGTGGGCTGTCGTCACACACAACTCTCGGAACCCAAGTTGGCTGCCATCGTGGGACCATCCTGAAAAGAAACAGGTGCGCCATGATCATACAGTATACCTGGTGAGCTGACATAAGTAACCACAAAGAAATCTTGAATCACACATGCAATCAAAGTTTTTGTGTATTATGTCGGAAATCAGAAGTCAGGGTCCTGGTGTATGGATACGTCTGCCGCCGCACCAACACTGGACTCCCTGGACTGATAACTACACTCAATACTCTTAACACTATTGCTCACATAGAAAAAGATCAGATTCCTGAGTTATGCGGTAGAACCGAACTCCTCTGATACCAATTTGTCAGGACCCGTTCTCGGGGCCCGTGTCGTGACCACCCCAAGCCCGCCTTCCATAGGCCAGGGGTAGCCGACTAGCACCAAGGCATAATTACCGATAAAAAGGGAAGGCATTTCCTTTGTAAATAAACAAACACCATAGAGCAAGAAAGCAGTAGAAGTAAACACTGATACAAAAGTAAGTGCGGAAAAGTAAGTGGGCCAGTATACAAACCCAAACTGAAAGTGAAGTACAACTAAAAAGGGAAGACAACAACTGAAAGTAAAGCCGCAGCCTCGAGCCGTCCACTCGAAGTCCCACCTGAAGGGTGAGTACAGATAGCCTCCACAGCTCCACGGGTCCAGCCGTCCGCTCCGAGTACGTCTCGCCCTGTGGTCCACCTCTGGTACCAACCTGCTCCGCAAGCCTCAACCGCAATCAGTGTTGTCCATCGTATGCAACCAACACAACGTAGTGCGGGCATAGCCCGTGCATGGGTGAGTATAAGCTACTCAGTAGGGACCCTGAGACCCCTGAAGGTCTCCTAGAATCCACAAAGGATAATCCACAAAGGAAAGACACAATCACGAAGTAACATCTGACACTGCTTAGGTATATGCCCATACATATACCTAAGTCACCAATTCCAGTTCATCTCCAACAACTGAGCCCAAGTTCCATCACATCCACATTGGATAGCATGACACAATCCACATAGGAAAGCAAGTCATGATTCATCTCACACAGGTATACGTCTTGTATGATGATAGAGATGATCAGATATAGCCACTGATTCATCTAAGCCGTCGGACCCACAAAGGATCGATAGGTACTAACCCCCGAAATGACCCACAAAGTATCTGACCCACATTGGATCGATAGGTAACTAACCCCCGCAATGACCCACAAAGGATCTGACCCACACAGGATCGATAGGTAACTAAACCCCGCAATGACCCACACAGGATCGGACCCACACAGGATCTGTAGGCACTAGCCCACACAGGACCGTTGAGTGCTGACCCACACAGGGTCTGACCCACACATGATCGGTAGCACTGATCCACGTAGGATCGCTGAGTGGTGTAGTCGTCGCCGCCGAATCTACGGAGGATTTCTGCACTGTCGTTGTCGTAGTCGCAGCCAGCTCTAGGGTTCCCGCACACAGCAAGCTCGTTCGGGAGGGTCCACTCCACGAGCCGAAGGGCTGATACATCAACAGACACGTATTCCGATGTTGATGTATCCAAAATTTCTGTATCGTCAACCGGAACTCAACGTCACAGACGACGCGTCAATCAGACGCCCGGTCTTAGAGTTATTGGCTTTTTCGTCCCAGGGGCCCGGTTGGTTTTTAAGTTAAAACCAACCCGAACGTACTCCAACTGTGTCCAAAACTCGATCGGAGTATGACAAAAGATTCTTCTCACTTAGAATAATCTAACAAAGTTGATGACATGTCAATCGGATGTCCAGAGCTCAAGTTATAAGCATTTCCGCTCCGAGGGCCCGGTTGGTTTCGAGTACGAACCAACATGGATGAACCCAAAGTTTTCTGAAACCCTAAGTTAAATATACCGAAACAACCGCCTCGATCCAAGGATCGCTACGCAACTGACGGTGCGTCGATCGGAGGCCCGTAGCTCAAGTTATGGACAACAGACCGAAAGAGATTCGGTACTAGGGGGTTCAGGCCCGGTCCGACCCAGCCCGATACCCCCAGGGTCAGCCCGAACCGGGTCGAACCGACCCGGGTCTGGGTCCAGCCCGCTTGGGTGTGGCCCCACCCCGCTGGCGCGGCCCGGCCTGGCGGTCCGGCCGGGCGGCACAGCCTGGTGCGCTGGCGCTGGCCAAGCGGCTGCACAGAACGGGGGAACCGCCCCCCAGGACGAAACTGCGGCCCCGCGTGGGGGCCGCCTCTTGCCAACGGACGCGGTTGGTTGTTGCGTCCTGCCTCCTCCAGCCCCGTGCGGTCCCAAGAATGCCCGCCTGCTGCCGCGACTTCAGCCGCGGCGGCTCTCCCCGACGGCGCGCCGAGCGCCACCGTGCCGGCGCGGCACACCGTCCGGTTGCTCCGCAGACCACCGGACGATCTCCGGTGGTTATATTTGCCTTCCGTCTTCACCAATGGCCCTCCCGGGACCGGTTCTTCACTGCGAAGACCTCACGACGCCCGTGCGGCCTGCTTCATCATCGCCCACTGATCCGCACACCATGAACGATGGGACGGTGGGTTCGGACATGTTCGTTGGTACGCACCAACCGCATTAGAGGTTTTAAAAGTCTTCTGACAAATATTTAAACAAACACTGTGGGTATAAATCACAAATATTTAATCGAATCAAACCCCTACCTCATCGAATTCATTGTGCGAGGATTCGTCGCGGAAAAGCACGTCGTGGAAGAAGGCATCGCAGAAGGGGGATTGTCGCGTCGTGGAAGGATCATCGCGGAAGAAGAGTCGCGGAAGAAGGAAGGTCACGTTGCGCCATTGATCTCCGAGGATCCGGCGTTCTTCACATTCTTCGCGTTCTTCGCGTTCTTCACGTTCTTCGCGTTCTTCGCATTATTCGTCGAGGAGGAAGAACTTCAAGAGCCTGAGAATTCTCCCTAGCCTCTCAACACCACCAGTCTAATAAAAATAAGAGTTGTCTTATTTTTATTCCACAAGCCTTGAGTTTTGAAATTCAAAAACAAAAGAAACAGTTAAGCGAATTAATTGCAACGCTTAAACTGCCACATTAATGAGGCGTTTCTTCACCAGAATAAACGCATTAGTTGACTTCATTAAAAGGGGGGTGCGGGTGCGTTACATAGAAGAAAAGAAACTGTGGGGATCATGTGGTCCCCACCTCACAAATATCCTACCAAGAGGGTAGGATATTGTGGGTCCCACAATATCCACTTAACATTAGTTAATCAAAATAAAATAAAAACCGGTTGCACCACTTTTATTTTATTTCTTAACTTAACCCTAAAAAAAATAAAAAACACACCCGAGCTAACGCAACTCCAGAAAAGGTGTTTCTAAGAAATTATCGGCACTGTAATTTCATCGGTGCCCTCAGAATTTGATTCCGAGCACCGGTTCAAAAGTTAGAAAAACCCGCTTGTTCGTTCACTGAACATACCTGAGCTAAACTTTGGAAAAAGATTCCGGGCACACCGGGCCTCGAAATCAAGTGCCATTAAAAACTACGTTCTTGTAAAATCCCGAAGAAAATTAAGAAAAAAAATCCTTGAATTTTAAGGGTTTTTACAGTTGAAACTTTAGGACAACAATCCATGGGTCATATAAGACGTGTACGAGTCAATAGAGCCTCAATCTGAGTCATGGTGTGGCTAGCACCACCCAAAGTGTCTCTATTATGTTTAAAATGGACAACATTTTAATTACAGACAGAAAATTGACCCAACGGATTTTGATTGTGTTGATACTTTAGCACTATGATCCATGGGTCATTTTTGACATGTACGAGTCAACCCCGCCTCAATCCGAGGTACGGTGTGGTCAGCACCACTCAAAGTGTCACTCTTTTATTTAAAAAGCACTTCATTTTATGTGAAAACAACAACTGACATACCGAAAACTGACCAAAAACTTTTGGAATATGTTGATACTTTAGTACAATGATCCATGGGTCATTTGTGATGTGTACGAGTTAACCTCGGCTCAATATGAGGCATGGTATAGCTGTTATCAGTCTAGGTGTATGAATTTTGTTTAAAATGGACATCATTTCTAGTAGAAACATCTGGTATACAAAAAACCAATCAAATTATGAATTGAATTATGAATTCCACATATAATTTTCATCTAAATTTTAAAATGATTTATAAATGAATTATATATGTTTATAATTATGTTATGAATTATGATTTAATTCTGGGATGTGTATACTTCTAGGATGCATTATATGTTAAATGTGTATGAATTTGTTCTGTATATATATGTGTTAGTTGGTTGTTACAGGTATAGTAATTGTATTATAGTTCCATGATTCATTATATGTTTAATGGACACCCTGCTCTGTGCCTGCTATGCCAATTGCAGGCTTCTGTGCAATTTTCACAGCATAGGCTATGCCAAAGGTTTCAAAACGTTGGTATAGGATTCCTAGTATTTTTTTTACCAACTGTTCTCTGTCAACCGTTGGTAAAAAACTTTTCCCAATGGTTTAGAATCTGTTGGGAAAGAAGTCATATGATTGTATTTCCCAACAGTTCAAGCCAAACTGTTAGGAAAAACTATCCCAATGGTTGTTCCAAACCATTGGGATAGGTTTGTTTTTATAACCTATCCCAACAGTTCTATGTAAACCATTGGGAAAAGCTTTCCCAATGGCTTACTTACCAACGGTTTGCAGAAACGTTGGTATAGGATTTACCAACAATTCTGCAGGCTTTCCCAACGATTCAGAACTATTGCGAAATTTTCCATTTCTAGTAGTGATGGTTGGCCAAACAGTGCTCCAAACATATGACATCTACTACCTAGGGAAAGCTCCCACATGGGTTTTTTTGCATGGTCTTACTAACTATGTACGACCTTGGAAAAATTACTCTCACAAGAATGTCTGCAACACTACATGAGCATGATTCTTGGATTGCATAGTTCTTGAAAAACTATGTGTCTCAATCTTCCTCCTAAAATTTCTAAGATGTAAGATTTTAACAAGACTCTGACTCTCTTGAATGACTTCTTAACCTTTAGATCACATTATGAACATAAAATGAGAGGTTTTTAATAGTACAATAAGTTTTTTTTACCTTTCTGAAAATATAGTACCTTACACATTAATAATTATAATGTCCCTTTAGTGACAGTGCTTGGGTTGTAGATTGGGTTATACTAATAGTATTTAATGGTTCAGTTCATCTAGAGGTGGATTGGGATTTACCAAAAACATCACGAGTCCTTTATAGAACAATGATGGATGGATTTGAAGTTCATGAGTTATAGAGTTTATGATAGGGTGATAGGATATCTTTGGGGTTCTTAGGCCCTTTATTTTTCATGTTACTATTTCAAGTTAGCGAGGTGGTGTAACACCTAACATCATGACCACTGTAGTTTTTCTTGGTCAGTGTCCTCCACATGTCACAACTAAGGAGGTATGTGCATGAATTTTTTTATAATATCAATCATGTTACATTAGGCCATGAGAGGGGATTTAATTTTTTTATGGAATTGAGCCCCAGTACTAAAATTCCCATTTAGGGAAAGTGTTTCTATAGGTTAATGTTTTTTGACTACTTGAGAAACCATCAGAGGAGCTTGTGGGAGTAAGAGAACCTTTGGAGAGCAAATTACCCTCTCTTACGAGTAGTTTTTATTTCATTTTTTAGGAAGAAAATACTTGAATGATATGATATTGCAATGTATTGGTTTTTTCCATTTATGAATTTTCTATAATTATTGTAATATAAATAGAACTAGATGGTGAGACGACACGAAAAAATGAGACCCCGTGACAAAAGAATTTACATTTTAAAATATTAAATATACTAATATCATGCTCACGTAGTTTTTATGAAATAGTTAAATAACTCCAAAATAAAGTATTGAATTGGAAATATAATAACTCTATTGGTATCAAAATGTGGTGCTTACCCTAAGAGAGACATAATATTTTACAGTCTCGGGCGATTTGGAATAAAATTCATCACAGACACAAATAAAAGAATAAATTAACTAATTTATTTACGTTATTATGTTCGTTCAACAACATATTTTCAACAATAAATATATGGTTATGATTAAATTATAGGGTTTTCTAAAAACCACTAGATATCTATGGTAATTTTCTAGGAGATAATTCTAGGAGAATAAAAATGGATGGAGATTGAGGGTCTCTATGCCATCAGAGCCATAAGATCTCCCAAATAATGGAAAAATAGTATTATTTCTCATCAGTGACCGATCCAAACTAGAGATAAAAATTATATTATATGTGTAATTTATCCCATTGATTTATCTTAATAATAACATGAATATAATCATCTAACATATCAATTCACTCGAGGATCATATTGTGGGAATGGGTTTATTTATGGGAATTCAGAGAAGTTGGTTATTATTTTATTTTGTATCACAATTATTCATTAAAATAGAAATGGATTATTTCCAACCTAAAAAAGTTCAAGTATTGTTCCCCTCTAGTTTTTATTGGTTTTCTAACACCATTCTCCATGCATTCATCACCTATGTTTTGTTTGATTAGTGATTTGACTAATACCCATGTAATCAGTCGGGGCACACCTGTTTCTTGGTGCAAAATATTAATAAAAAATATTTGGGTTTAATTTGGAGATGTGAAAAGTATGTGATAGTGTTGATGATGAATTTAGAGAATATTAGAGACATTCATGCATGGTTTTTTGGCATATGATGGGGGCCTGGTTCTGGGATACAATTTCAAGCGAATTGGAAGCCAAAATTCGTCCACCAGGGATGGTGAGGAAATTATTCCCCAGGAACCCTTCTTCCTGAACTGGTTTTGTTATTGAGGTGATGAAATTGGGAGACCAAATGAAGAGAAACATTATTCTAGAAATATCCACTATACATGGCATGTAATATGGAGATAAACACGATGAGGCCCCCGAGAATTTGTGCTAGGGATTACAAAGAGAAGAAAGGTATCACACACCATGTGACACATGTCACACAACATGTGACCCTTACCGGTTATCTTTGAATGTATCTCATATTATATATATGAATCAAAACATCCAAGTACATGACCCGACAAGAGTACACGAGAAAAACAATATACTCGGACACGTCATGGTACATGGGAACAGCCTGGTACATGGGCATCGCTAGGTGTACATGGGAAAGGTCATAGGAATGGGTATGTATCATGACTAATTCCATCTCATCTTCTATATGTCATTTACCCTTAAGTACATGACATTTATTGTGGAAGAGTATATTTTATGTGAGTGCGAGACATGAGTTATACTAGGAATAGTAAAAAATTCAATGTTCTCCAATGCACATGTTTATTACTCCTTAAAGGATGGGTTTGAGTCCTATTTCACCTTATTTCATCTTTTTTTTATCTTATATGAGATTTCATATAGAATTATTAGTTTAATTTGATCTATCTATTCATTTTGATAAGTGGTCGGTGTGACATAACATACTTATCGTTGGATCTTGACCCCTAATAGCTTCCACATACATGTAAAATGTTATCTAGTTCCCTTTTTATAGTGTGAGTTAGTCTCGATCATCTTCCATGATGGCTTAGCATAAATTCTTGTCCCATGAATCAAACTTCATACCCCTCAATGAACTAGTGAAGGAATCCATCTAAGGGGTCCAGATGGATCCGTATTTCCCTTGTACTCTCTATTTAGGGCTGATAGAATCTGCATGAGCAACACTTACACGAGTGTCGATCCCTTATCTCATATGATAGATCTTGTAGGTTCAAGTGTCCCCCATTGATCCTTGGTAATTGAAATCCTATATATGTATCGCCATATTATCTTTTAGATATGGTATTAGTCTGATCAAGTGTGTATCATGGATGTATCCTACCAGTTTACATCATGCTTCTTCATGGATAGAACTGATAAGAGTGTCCTATAGAATAATTTCCCTCAGTGATAGTATATCATGCGTAGTGGATTCTCCTAGATATGTGTTGCCCTTGAAATTTTGAGTGTAACTAAGGATGAAATTGGTTGAGAACATTATGAATTAGAGTCTTTCTATGAGTATATATGGGTTGTTCATATTTATCATTATGTATCGTATCATGATTGGCATAAAATTGTTGTGATGACTTGACTACTCTTGGTGCATTATGCTTAGTGGTTCTAGGGTACCCTACTATTTATTATTATATTCTCCCTTGTATGGGTTCAACCCAATCATTATGTTTCTTATGTAGATGATCAGATGTTCTATGGAGTTCATGGTTGAACATGAGTATAAAAATCCTAGATTTTTTCTATATAGACCATGGTTCAATCTAGGATATGTACATGAATGTATACTCTTCTTACTATTAGGTTAGACATCGTTATAATTTTTAGTGACCTTGTATTGGTCCCTTGTTTCTTTTTAGTACATTTTCTGTGCTCTGATGTGGGAAAATTGATACGCATAAATTATTGGTATTTTATGTTCATTACTTGTAATAATTTTATGGGCTTGGATATGTGTTTGTGCATACTAGTACTTTAGGCTAATTCCTCCCATGTGTGGGATAAGCCTACTCATGGATAGTCTCCATCCTCTGGCCTATTCATGGTGGGTTTGGGGTAGTCACACTGAACTCATCGCTAGCTGGGTGGGTCCTAGTGATTAAGGTTGTGGAATTATATCTAAAGAAAATCCCTATTACCAAACATTCCTATAATCATTCCCTTCATCCTAGTTCTTGTGATCTTCTCATATGACCAATTATTCATGGTATAATATGTAACTGAATAGTGGTATCTCAAATAAGATGTAAACATCATAAGCAAGATCTTTCATTTTTATTTCATCATATACTACAATAAATGAGATTTTATACTTAAAAATGTGATTACTGGAGTATTATAAATATAACAAGATTTTATTATGATGATTTGAAAACTATTTATAACCTCATCTCTACCAAATGGAAAATAAAAGTATCGGTCATTCATATGTGTGGAATACCTCCAACACATAGCGATAAAATCCATATTAGATAAACATTTTTAATTAATGGATATAGTGATGGATTAAACGTTTATATATTATATTTATAACCTAATTATTATTATATAATTAAAATATCTTTTCTACCTTTTTACAATCTGATCCATTAAAAATTTCTAGCTTCACTTGTGCGTAAGTGTGGACTACAACCTCCATGATGTGATGTGTTTTTTATTATTTTTTCTTTTCATAGTTGAAAAATGATATATTTAATGAATGAATAATAAATTTATTATTTAATAATGAATATGCATAGTTGAATTATTGTATTCGTTTATTTAACTCCATCCATTGAAAAGTGGAAACAACACTCATTTATATGTACGCATTACCATCTCCATAAAGTGATTTAGTTAATTTTTAATCACCACTTAATGGGAATGAATATAAATATGTATATAATGATTATATAGGATATATATATCATGATTAAAAATTCAATATATAATGTATCTATGATCAATGTGCAATGACCATACCCACTAAACCAAAACACACGTGAAAAACAAAGCAGTTACCCCCCAAAATGATGACTTTGAGAGAGAATTATTACTATATTGGATTTGAATTGTTATATATGGAAAATAAATTATATTATAAGAATTAATATTCATGTGTTATATATTTAGAATAATTCTAAATTTTTTATACAGGAGGATAGTGTGCTTAATTATAAAGTAGGACACAAGGTAAGGGTTTCATCTTAATTTCTCTACATTGAGACATGTTATAATGTTGTGCACAAATATATTATTTCTGTGGTATATATAATACAAAAAAATGTATTCTGTAAAATAAAATTACCTTATTCATGTGATTTATAGAAGCATTTTATTTTCAATATTACAATGAATTTTGGTTCAAAAATTACTGTATTTGTAAGGCTTCTTCCCCTAAATTTTGTTTTGATGAAACATATATAATTTTATATAAAAATATTATTTTATGAGTTATATATACTACCCATTGAAATTTTTTTCCCATGAAAAAACTTATATTAATGTTATTTAAATTTTCATTTGACTATATTTCATTTATAATGGTTATGAATCAAAACTCACCAAAGGGGAATGGGTTTTATCTTACAATCTCTTTTACTATCTAGATTGATTGTGCCTAAATTTATAATGATGAAAATTTGTCAACTATATATCCAAAATCATGTCTATGTTATTATCAGAATTTTATTTATGGATGTTTCATGTTTTTTAATCATTTTCAACTCATTATGTACTCATGGACTGAAATAATGTTTTAAGGAAAATATACCATGTTTTTTTTCTACTATCAGGAACCTTTCTATCCATGTCCAAATTTTTAGTAAAATGATTTCAAGAATGTTTTCACTATTATATAATTATTTCCTAAATTCATTACTGACCATGTTTTAATTTTTATTGTTTTTTTAATGGAATATTATTTTAATTTTATGAATGATGATGTTTTGAAATTTTACCATAATTATGAAATAAATTTTTGTTTTCATGTACATTTTATAAATAGACTTCTCCATTATCCTGAATACTCTCTCCATTGAATCTTACTCAATAATTTTCAATTTTTTATAATTCAATGTTTACCTTAATATTATGGAATTTTATAAAATTTAAATAAGTGAATTCAATATAAAAGGAGTATTTTTTCTATAGAAATGATTCACTACTCTTTTTAAAGTATTTATCATCTATTATAACATCAGTTATTGTTTATTATGAATAATTGGTGATATTATAAAATGATAATATCTCTATTAATTCTATTTATGGTCTATGTTTTTTATGATGAAATTTTTAGGAATTATATTTTCATTAAATGTGTTATTTATTTTTTTACTAATAAATTTTTTCATGATATTTTGTTAAAGATATGAATTGATTATGATTATGTGTTGGTCGGTTATATTATAAACCATAGATTCATGGTTCCATTATATCCCTCCAATATATTGGTTAATGATGATGGGGTTTATAATATCATAAGTGAGTATTGACTTTATAAACTCTTAAGAGATAATATAGTTAACTGGATGGTTTTTTCTTCTAAGATAATTTTTGAAATAATTGGGAAGAAATTTCAATTATGGGACATTGTTCACAATGATAGTTTTGGATTTTGAACCTTGACTAATGAAGTGATTTTATATCATTATGTGAATTGAAAAAATATTTTTTACTCCTATGGTATTTCCTCATGGATAACGATTGATTATTGATGAATAATAAATCATATATCTTCATTAATATGTATTTTGATTGAAAAATACTTATTTGAAGATTTATTATTAAATGTAACTGATCTATAGGTTATGATTATTTTGTGTTTTCATCGTGTTATCATACCCTTATTCTTTTATTATAATCACTTAATATCATTGATTTATATCTCTTGTGTTTTCCCATCCAAGCATTTAACCTCAACACTTTTTCAGGATTCATTTCCCCAAGTTATGTAGAATTTTTTTATGTTGGGAATGCTTATGAAGTGTACTATGTGAGAAGATATTTTTGTGAGATAATGAATATCATTTATAGACAAGTTTTCTATGAATCCATGTTTACAAATACACTAAGCCAATATGGTTAATCCATGGATCATAATGATACCTAAATAATATTCAAATAATAATATTTAGTGTTTATATATGTAATCTTTAGGTTCACATATATATTCTAACCCTAAACCTAACATGGTATCTTAAAAGCAACCCTAGTACCTAATATGAACAGACTATCCATGAAACACCACTATACCAGTACTAACCCCAATAAAATAATTCTAACATAAACCTAACCCGTAAATCATTAACTAACCTGAATCTTAAACCCCTAATCCCATCACCCATAAACCTATGTACCCAACCCACATGAACCTCAACACAACCCCTAAAACTAAATCCAACCCTAGCCTAATCATAACACCCAATACTAATACTCATACCTATTCCTATCCCAATATCCTAAAACTACCCATTACATAATCCTAACCCTTAAGCCCATAGAATATTCTTGACCCCACTAATAAAAAACTAGATATCCAGACCCCTAACTAACCCTAAACCTAACCACATAACCCCCCCCCCAAATAAACCAAATCCCCTTACCTAAACTAGATATACCTACTATCCCTAATTTATTGATATACCATAAAACTAAAAATCTACCCCTAAATCAAACCCCTAACTTTATCATAACCTCCAACACAATATCCATATCCTAACCCTTAAACATAAACCCGTAAAAATATCCTTAACTAACCATAAAACAAACACCATAACCTAACTAAAAATACTTAACCCAATACCAAAAAAAACTTGAGTGTAACCGCCCTTGAATAATTCTACCCACTAGACTAATCCCAACAAAATAGATTAGTATAGTCACTAACCTGACACTACACATAGTCAAATCCCAACCTCTTATCCCAACCACCTAAATTAAATGTACCCATAATAAAACTATCCCATATCCCATAGCTTAATACCCCATCACACCCCAATCCCTAACTAAACCTAAACATAAAACCCCCAAAACCAATACCAAATCCCAAAACAAAATTCATTATCTATGAACACTGTAATCTAACAACTAAAATAAAATATAACAAAAAAAACCCAACCTTTCAACCCAAACATGAATCCCTATATCCCCCAAATATAAACCTATTCCACAAATATAAAACCTGACCACTAATCCGTAAACTAAACACACCATAAACCAAACCTCTAACTTAACCCCCAAACAAAAACTCATCCCCCATAACCAAACCACTAGCCCTAAACCTCTATTATTCAAATTTTACATGAAATAATTACAAAACCAGATCCCCTAGTGTAAACATAACCCCATAGACTAATACTAACCATTTAAAAATCATAAACCCCTAACCTAAAACTACCTCCAACCCCACTCACATCCAAAACCCAACCACAAAATAAAAATACAGAATACCTAAACACCTTAATCTACACCTATAAACTAAAACCAAAACTAAAACATAACCCATGAGTCTAATACTAATACAATAGACTATTCAGTACCACAATTCTAATCTCATCACCTAAACATAAATTACCTCAACCACACACCCTAATCCCAAAATAAACACCAATCTAAAATCACCTATTTACCTAAACACCATAATCAAATCCTATACTATAAAAATAAATTCGAACCCTAAATTGATCCACCTAGCCTAAATCTATCCTCTATATTAATCCTATGACTAGGTCCACCCAATTTTAAACTCAATACCATAGTACCCAATCTGATAAACTAATACCAAATCCAAATTTGAACCCTATCCCATGACATAAACATAATCACCTAGAAATTCAATCAACAAAATCACATATTTTAATTTTATCCCCACAAATAAATTCTTCCCCCGGCTCTACCCCAACACCTTAAGGAACTTACCACCCATACTAATCCCAGCCCCTTATCTAAACCCCATATTATTCGTGGATGAATTAAAACTACAATAAAATATTAAACAAAACCCCCTATCCTAAACCTTGCCACCTATATTAATCCTAACTCCTAACATCCCAACCTACCACCATAGGATAATCTTAACACTCTAGGATATAGCTGCCTCCAACCTTAATCCAAACCCTTTTCCCCAACCACACCCACAAATTAATCCACCTATATACTTTAAAATTGATACCCTAATATAAACCTATAACCTAAAACTAAATCCTATCCCAAAAAAAGAACCCTATCATAATACTAAACCCCTATATAAACCTAAACTTAACCCTCTAATCTACCCATATATGATAACAATAAAACCTAACCCTTAAACTAATCCCCAAAAACCCACAAACCTATGAATATAAACTAATAATACATCATATCCATAACCCCAGTACTAAAAATAATCCCCTAGGACCATCGTAACCCACCATCCAAACCAGCTAGACAAATCATAATCAAGTAAACTAAAACTCTCCCAACTGTGAACATAATGAAAACTGACTTTACCTAGCCCCACCTAACCCATAATATTCACTTATACACTAAATCAACCTTCCCTCCCAACATAAAATTATACCACATAAATAAAACCTAACCATGATCATATTCCCCTAATCAAAACAAAACCCACTAAATTTTTCTAAACAAATCCTCTAATCTACCCCTTTACCCAAAAACTAAAACATAACCATATACCTTACCCCAATCCCATTTTTAAGCCACAATACCGCAACCTAATTCCATCACCAAATCTGTAACTAAACCTAATACAAACCTCAATATCCACACTTATACCCAAAAGGAATCCACAAAACACAAAATAGAACCTTATACCCTAAAACCCTAACTAAACCCATAACTAACCCCGTAATGTATAGATAAACCATACTCCTACCACTATAGGCCCTCAAAAAAATTAAAACACAACTTCTAGTGCCTAATTAACATAAATCCAAACACCGTAACTATAGAAATACCCTATTCTTAAACCCAGTAGCCTAATACTAACCCCCTAAAGAATGTAATATTATCTTATGATTAGATATTTGTGACTTTAAACTAAACCCCTAGAATAATCCAAACCCCAAACCAAAATTGAACCCCTTAACCACTCCAAATATTACACTTACACCTAATCCTCAACTAATAATAAATTTAACCCCTATCAAAATCAAAACCCCATAAAATACTCATATAAGCCTTGGATTAGACAAATACTATTCCAAAAGTAACATGTCTAACCCTATTATATTTTTTGATGTAATAATTATAATATATTAAAACATAACATTCTTGGTCAAGAGTAAAATATGTTGTGTTTATAATTAATTTATTTTTTCTATTTTATTTCTTTCATGGATGATTCAAATTATTAAACATTTAAAACTGTAATCTTTTTTTAAGACACCACGTGATGAATTCAAAATATGTGACTTAAAGAAACCTAAATTAAGTTACTCCCAACTGACTGCTTTAGTAATGAATCCTATTGTGATAAAATTTAAAAAATTTATTCCTAATAAAAATAAATATTATGGTAAAAATAATGTAACAAATTATCTAAAAATGAAATTTGAGGGCCTTGTTGATATTTTCATGTTAATAACGATAAAAGAAATTATAAGAATGGAAAATAAGGAATTCTCACATTATAAATGAAATTATATATGTAAGAAACTAAAACTCATAATGAACTACAAATATCGTATACAATAATAATAAAATGAAATTATTGATGAATTGATTCTAGTTGAATATTCATCTGATGTCAAAAAAATACATAGATTATTAATATGAAATAAAAAATTAACAAAATAGTCATTATTGTATGATTTTATTATAATTATGTTTATTCAAATAGATAAACAATAAATGTTTAGGTGTATCAACACAAATTGACATGAAGACCTAATTTTCATAAAATTCACTTCTTTATATTCATGGTTAAAAGAAATAATTTCACCAATTTTACTGGTAGAGGTTTGGTTTCTCCTACTCATTTATTGTATGTTGATGATATTATTCTATTCACTCAAGAGGATCAGTGGGATATTAAGAACATCAAATGGTCCATTTTACATTATGAAAGTGTTTCAGGATAATAAATTTGTTGGAATAAGGGTAGGAATTTCTTCACTTATAGGAAGATGGAAATTATTAGATAATTGGGAATTCATGAGGGAATGATTCCCTTTACATATTTGGGTATTCTGATGTTTTGGGGGAGGCCAAATGCATGTAATTTTTATTATATTTTTAGTAAAATCAAAAGGAATCTTGTAACCTTGAAGGGAAAATGTCTCTCTTTGGAGAGTCGTGTATGCTTGGTCAAGGCTGTGATTATTTCTAAGTTTTTTTATTCTTTCATGGTCTATGTGTTTCTTGTCTCTATCATCAAGAGTATTAATGTTTCTATCAAAAATTCATTTGGAGTGGTAACATTCTGGAGAAGAAATTATCCATGGTTTCGTGGAACAATTGCTATAAATCTTGTGATGCAGCGGGTCTTGGTATCTAAAACATTGAACAGTTCAATGGGTCCTTGTAGGCATCATTTATTTGGAAGTTGTTCAATAGTAATTCTGAGTCTCTTTAATTCCTCAAAAATAAATTTCGGGATAGACTCATAAATTGTTATTTTAATCACATGAATTTATCTTTTTCTCCTACTTTAAAATCCACTTTCTCTTCTTTTGATTCTCATGCCAGGTGGCTTGTTTCAAAGAACTCATATTTATCCTTTTGGAAGGAAACTGGATTGTTTTTCCACTTTTAGAGGATATGATATTTGATGAATTTAATGTGGACTTTGATGCCAAGATTAAGGACCAACTGGATAGTATAGGTAATCTCCCTAATTATGTTATCAATATTGTACACGGCTACTATTTTTCTAACAGAGTAGATTATTGGGCTTGAAAACATTTTTTCAATCGTTTTATTATCTTCTCAAAAAATTTACAGACATTACTTATCCTAAAACAAAGATCTTTAGTGGATAAGTGAGTTGCATATTAACTTTATAAGGCCTTATCTGACTGTTTTGGCCTAGAGACTAGATCATAGGAAGATTCCTACTGATTGTTTCCTTCAAGAATGTGGTATTCCTATTTATTCTTCATGGGTAATTTTCCATCAATATAAGGAATATATTGACCATTTTTTTGTTGTTGTGTTACTACTTCATCCATGTGAAATGATGTTTTTGATATCTTTAAAATCCCAACGCCTTGTGTGTCTTCTATCCGGGATTTCCTCTAAGGCTGACACTCAATTGTGATCTCTCCACAACTGCTAGATCTTTTTTGGGTGGCTACTATAGAGCTTCTTCAGATTATTTGGTATGATTAGAATAAGGTAATTCATGACAACTGTTCTTTGTCGGTCAGTGGATTCATTTCCACTATAATCGTTGTTGTGGTTGAGACAAGAACACTGAAGACGAATTATTGCTTCAACTAGGTTCGTGACTTGACAATTTTGATCTGGATTGGTGTCAAGGGGAATTTTCAGACTCCTCATGGATCCTTTTAAGTATTATTGAGGATCCTTTTGTTGGATGGATAAAATTCAATTCTGATGGAGCTTCTAGAGGTAATCAGGGGCCTTCTGAATATGGGGTTGTTTTAAAGAATCATAAAGGGGATGTTCTTGTATTTTCTCATTGTTCTTATGGTATTTATTCTTCAATTGAGGCTAAAATTATTGGAATCATTGTTGTGGTGGATAAATCCAATAATCGTGGTTGATATAATTTATGGTTTGAGAGTGATTTTATTGTGGTCGCCTCTGCCATCTGAATGGGTCTCTCTCACATGGATTGTAATATCACTAATCATTGAAGAAAATTCTTATATACTCTATTTTCTTTGAATCATATCATTACTCACATTTATAGGGAATCCACTTATGTTACTGATGGACTTGTAAATAAGGGCATCAATGGAGTTGACTTTTCTTGGTTTGATTAGGCTCCTGATGATCTTATCCCATTTTTTAAAAGGGATTGTGAGAAATATCCCATTTTTAGAATTGTGTAAGATGAATTTTATTTTTTTATAAATAAGCTTTTCTTTTGGGAAAGGTCTCATTTTCTTCAAAAAAAATAATTTCACCCACCACTATGTGCATGTCTCTTGGTGTCTAGATAGAAGAAATTCGAGGTAACAATTTAATATTAGTTATTATTTCTATCTCTATGTTAGTTAATGGGTTTAATCCAATAGAAAAAAATTTCATATAGAGATCATAGTAGATGACATGATTGAAAAGATTTAAATTGAGTTCAATTTATAAATACTTCAATAATATGTTTAGCCAGAAAAAAGTATCTATTTACCAAAAACATCAATGTTTTTAAAATTCTAGGACACATATAAAACATTAACAAAAATAGTAATAGAATCCAAAATAATTATTGTTATGTACATAAATAATGTTAAAAAAAGGTTTTATAAATGACATTCCAAAAATATAGTTTTTAAATGTGTTTGGATGATTTTTTTGTGCAAAGTATGCAGTACTCCCCTTGTATTTTTTTGAGGGACTCACCACTTCGTTACATGTTCTGTGATCTATAGGAGATCTATGAGTCCCACATGGGGTGAGGGGTATTTATAATGTTTTTTTAATAAGAAGATATAAAATACTCTTGTGTCCAGATCCATTTTCTTGATGGATTGGAGATCAAATAAAGACAACTCGTGCAGGAAAAATGCTAGATTAAAAAACAGTGTTCATGCAATTATAGTAGGATGAGGACCCTGTTTTATGATGTTGTATTAGAACCAAGGAGCATATATGAACCCCATGGGTAATTATGAGTAACTATTTTATTGTTTTATGTTTTCAGCGGTCCCATAATATTCATGATAGGTACTAGAAGCCCATCTATTTAGAGTACAATTATATATTTATCTAGTAGTCCGACATTGAGTGATTGGTATTTTTAAATCAATTAATACTCTCATCCAAAATTATCCAAATTTATGAACAATGTTTTATATGTATTTATAATTTAATGTATTAAAACTATGTATGAAGAATGACAGAGTGGATATAATCATGCCTACAATTCTTGTGGCAGGTTTCTACACCTTCCCGGTCAATTGGTGAGCTCACATAGTGTATATTGTATTGGTTGTCAATAGTTGTTACCAAGATTATGTAAACATGATATAAAGATATAGTATTTATGATATTGAATTAAAATATTAATTATAATATGTTGATTATGGATGAAGGAAAATCCAAACTTGTTGTTTAAGAGATCTTTAGAATTATGTCAAAACAAATTAAGTAAATTTAGGTTTTAAGATACATATTGGATGTAGTATTTGGGAAATGAAGTCTTTTTACACTTAGATAAATATTTAATATGAATGAAAAAAAATTATTTAATTTTTTTTGGATTACCATATAGAATTTATCCCTATGATAAAAATTTGAGACACTTATAATGTTTAAAATAAAAGGAATCAAGGGAATGTGTTGATGGATGAAATAAAATTGTCTTGTTTTATTGAGATTTATTAATGTGCCTGATAATGAATATATTTAATCTAAAAGAGAGTTCAAAATGTTTTAGTGAAGACTTGACTTATCAGGATTTATGTAATATATTTAAACATTATACAAATCAACATAAATGGTTTCAAAACATAGGTGAAATTCCACCAATGTAGAAAAGACTAAATATATGAATGGTGCAACATAAAAAAATGTTATTTTTCAGGAAATATTATTGTGATACTTCATAATTAATGTAATAATGTAATAGAATGATGAAATGTATTCAAATTGAGATATTTTTGAGAATAATAAATAAATTTATGAAAAATCATTAAAATATATGAAATGTACGTAGGGATATTGACATGTCGTAAGACATCCTACCATGCACTTGGATGAGTAGAAGGAAGAATAAAAAAGTGAATTATATTTGGGATGATTTATAAGGAGTGGTGATTGATATAACTAACTACTATTATGATCTGTCTGTGGGAATAATTCACATAGACCATGATTTATATGTATGTGTTCATTTATGAAATGATGAATTATATGGTATTGTATGAAGAGGAAAACTAAGAGAGGTTTTCTTGAAAGAAATGTATTATGAAGAGATTTGATTCAACACATATGAGTTATACTGAATATAAATGAAAATAATTATAACAAGATGCTATATCTTGATTCATGAAGTATAATGATGATTCAAAAATGATAATTTCATAATGGACTCATATATATTGATGTTGGTCACTATTTTGATGAAGAAAGATAATAATGGAGGTTTACTTATATTAGAATATTCAATGATCATGACAACTCACATGAATTCTATATAGATTATAATAAATTATCATGTAAATTAAAGGGTAATATTTTCTGACGTATGATGGTTCCAATACTGGGTAACATATTTCAATATGTATATATAGATTAAGTAAGCTTTTATTTTTTTTGGAAGAGAAGGAAATATATAAATGAATATCAAAAGAAGAATGTTGTGGGATCAAAGATCATGCATGAAAAAAAAACATGAACATAACCATAAATTGAATGATTTCTAGAAATAAAAATAGAAATGATTCAAAGGAAAATTCTATGGTGTTTTTATATATGAAATATAGATATTTAAATAAAATCGTGATCTTTTAACATGATTGATGATATGTTTTATGGAATGAAATATGTGGAATTTTTCGTGACATTTACTTATGTATTCAGTGAATAAAAAAATATGTGGTTGAAACTTCATGGATTTTAAATTGGAATATCATGGAATTTATGAGTGGGGATTTTTTGTATTATGAATTCCTGAGAATAATGAAATTAAAAAAATGTATTTACCTTTTGATGTCAATACAAAAAATAAAATGGTTGAAAATGATAATTTAATTCATATATATATATATATTAGGTTATATAAAACATACAATATGGAAGATATTTTTTAAAATGTGATTGATGAATTAATATTCAATTTTCAATGAGAAAAACTTCAAACTCAATTAAAATATTTACACATTATTTGATTCAATACATAAAAGGAAGAACCATTATGGGTAATATGTAATGAAGAAATATAATATCTTAGAAGAGAGATCAAGATATAATAAGAGAGTATTATATTTTTCATATATGATTTCATTGGAAGAATAAGTAGAAGATTACATGAGTTGATAATAGGGTTGGGTAGTTCCGCTACATAAAAATAATAAGAATAAGGGAAGAAGGTTCTTTTAAAACTGGTAAAAAAATTAGATTTTTTTAAATAGTGGAACTTATTAAGAAGAGAACAAGAAGGTTTTTTCATTTATATGAACAAAAGTTATGAGTCAAAGGAGTAAACCATAAGTTGATGTGCACACAAGAGAATATGAAGAACATTGAAACACTACGACATTCATCAAAATCTAGTTCTATTGGGGGACTCTCATGATGATGATGAAATTATAAATTTGTTTAATGTTGTCTACACATATATTATAATGATCTGGAGGGAAGCTATATGATGGAAAAAGATATTAAAATGACCAGTAGGGATATGTGTGGTCACTAAGAGGTGGATGGGGTAAATCCATTACCATCTCCATTTTTTCTTAGTTGAGAAACTGCATTCAACTTTTGTTGGTCTGATTTGACCCTATTAGAAAAAAAACATGTATACCCATAGAAACGTATGAATATACAATATCTACTAAAAAATTAGATTATATAGTCTTTACCATGTATTAGAAATAATTCAATAACACACCACCCCTATTAAATGATCCTTTTGTGGTTACAACTTGTAAAAAAAATATATCACTTGCATAGAAACATCTGACCATTGACAATGCATGTGATTATCACATAGATAATGTTATATAATAATAATTTCAACAAAAAAGGATCATCATCTAATAGTATTCATCATTTTCATTATGATGTTTGAATTTTTTTAGACTTTCCTATCTGAATTTTCTAGTTCTTCTTGTTTGTGATATTTCACAGTAGTTATAAATAACTTTTCTATCATCTTATTCATCCAAACCTATTTATCTGGTACACTAAGTCTATTACCCTCAGTACAATATCTTTAATATGATACCCTTAATTTGATAGATCATCCAACTAAAAAAAATTATTCCATTTGTTTCTAATCATCTATCCACAATTTTCATCTAATACCAATTGATATAAATATTGTGATTGGTATCACTTAGTATGACGCTCCAACATTGGATTTTATGAATAATGATCAATATCATGCTCTTATTTTGGCATCTCAATCCTTAAACACATATCCTTAAGACAACGATTTGATCTACATTTTATTAGGTAAATTTATCAACTATATATATTCAATGAGTCTTCATAAAATTAGGGGGTGGCGTAAATATAAAATTTTATATTCACTCTCAAACATTGAACATCCCGTGAAAATCATTTTTGTTTAGAGACCTTAAAACCTACACACAAATAGGATTCAACATTCTTTAATGAGTCATTTCATAAGAATATTCATGATAATTATACAAAAATACCTAAAATATTGGATAAAATATTATTCTTCCTTCATGATTATTAGTTAATTGAACAACCATCTCAAAGAAAACATAGTTAATGTATTTGAAAAATACATTGAAAATATGTGTTGGAGTTGGTGGCCTAAAACTGACTACTTTGTACTTTATTCGTTAATAAATACCTTATCAAATCTTGATTGTTCTTCTGTGTGAAAATGCATGTGATAATGTCCCAAGGACAGCGGTTGCATTAAAGGGTCATAGCAGATCCCTACTACGATGAGAACCCGGAAGTGTAATAACACTGTTCTTGAATATATGTTGTATGTATGGATGATGTTATTTGAGGGACAAAAACAATACATGCCATTTAGGGTGAGGAATCATAAAACATTGAGGCACCTTCTCATGGTGTACGCCCTTGGTAATATCCAGGAGGATATTATGAGAATGAGACCCACCAGTAAGAAATCCACATTTCATAGTGTCATTGGATGTTCCTCTCTGCGGATGTGTTTATTGATCCTTAGAATTTAATATTATTATTAATGGGTATTACAACTCACTAACTTAGATGTATTGACGAAAACTGTGACAACCCACTATTCGCAATGAGGTAGGATACGTTGGGTGCGTTACGAGTAATACTGCATTAATAAATAATGTGAGAAAGGACTTGTCACTTCTATTCCATAACAGAAGTAGATATCTCAGGCCCTTTGATGGAATTGATATAGCCTAAGTAAATCCATGATCATGGTAAGGAATGGGAAAGTTCAATTCCAGGAGGTTTATGGCACTAGCATGCAACCCACTTGATTCAAAATATCGTGACACATGGATTATATTACACGGTAAGCGTTCATATGAGGTGACACGTTAATGCGGAGTCAACTTCTTTCTCTTGGGTGCCTTGACCCATTTCTAGATAGTAATCTTAGACTTTAGGGAAGCCTGCATAAATCCAATGAGAAAGAGGCCTAGAGGGTCACGCACTATGTGTGTCCACGTATCTTAGTTAAATATTAATTTAACATGTTAAATAAATATTATTCACGACTTTCGTTTAATAATTATTTAAGGATGCCTGATCACATTTATTTCAACACTAGATATTCGAGAGAATATATTGTGGAAAAAATAATATATATTTATTAGTGAGTAATGCAGTTATATTTATTTAATAAATAAATAGTCATTACTCAAGGACTAATAAATGTGTTTGAGGAAGAATAAAATGAAAACAAGTGCACGCCGTGTATTAATGATTACACGCTGTGTAGTTTTCAATTTTGAAAGGGAATGAAAAACAAGTACACACCATGTATTAATGATTACACACCGTGTATTTTTCCTTTTGAAAAACAAGTACACGTCATGTATTTATGATTACACTCTGTGTAGTTTTTCCAGTCAGTATTTTGAGGAAATAATATTGTTTTATTAAATGATATTTATTATAATCAGCGTGGGAACATGTCAAGGAATTACTGATTTGACATGGGGGTTTCCAATAAGAGTTAATGAAATAAATAAGACATGTAACACGTTTATTTATTTTCATAACTATATAACCCCAAACCTGATTATAAATATCCTCACAACCCCAACACTTTCAAGAAGAGAATCTTGTGCACAACAATTCTGGAGAGTTATCTAAAGGCTGAATGAACCCCCCTCTCCATGAATGCTCTCAAGACTGAGAGAGATCCACCACCACCGGATCAAGGTGATCGAAGGCGGACATCGCAAGAAAAGGCTCTTTGGCTCTAGCACCTGGAGATCCCTTCGACGACATCCAGAGATACGTGGAGCATGTGTGGATCACCGCTTGAGGAATCCTACACTTGGATTCTACGACACAATGACGGATCACACCGGATCGTTACCAGAGACATCAATAAAGAAATAATTACATCAAGGTAATTCTTTCCAATTAATTAAATTAATTATAAGAAACATATGATGATCATATCACTATGGTTCTAGGACTCCCTCCCTTTTTTTTCATTCATCGTTTTATTCCGAAGATCCGGCGTTTTACATCGTGACAGATCTCAGATTGATCATTGTTAATGCTAAAATTAAAGTTGGGTGACCCACCAACGCACTTCAGCTGCGCCCGTAACCTACAAGTGGTATCGAAGGGGTCATGTTGTTGATTATAATTATTTAGTTTTTCATTTTTTATTTACGCATTTAATAATTTATTTGTTTCAATTAAATTTAATCATTCTTAAAAATATGAATCTCGAGATCTATTCCTCCCATCTCATTTCTCGTTCATCTTACAGAAACAAATTTTTCTTTTAATTAAGATTAAAATAAAATAGAATAACTCATCTAGAGGTGAAAAACACTTTTGTCCATACAAAACCCGAATACATGGCGTGTATTTGGAAGTACACGTCATGTAGTCTAGGTTCAATGCACTAACTAATCCACCAAATCAGGCTGTGTATTGGATCTTATCTAAGTCATTTATGACACCATGTGTTGACCATGAATAGGTGGAACACAGTTTCCGGATTACACACCAGGTGGTCCAGCCGAACACGGCATGTAGTCCCTTCGGGTTAGGGTTGGACCGTGTACCACATACACAACTTGCCCGGCTGGAAACTTTGTAACGTGGAAACTAAAAGGTGTGTGTCCCACTGAACAAACCATGTACTCATAAATTTCTGAAGTACATTAAAACGCCATGTCCCCAGGCGTGTACTTCGAATGGACAGTGAACAGAAGTACACGTCGTGTGGTCAGAACTACATGTCGTGTACTCATCCAAATTACGTAGATTTATTAATATTTATTGTTATATTATACAACCCCTTGAGACGTGTACCATAGTGTAGGTGTAGAGCTGAGGCACAACAAGTGATAGGTGTTTTATATATATGTGTTTAATTTAACATTAGTGTAATGAATAGAAATTCCTTGAGTTTCCTCCAAGGTACAAGTTATATACAAAGATAATTTTAGATGAATTTATTTGTTTAAAATTATGAGGGATGAGAATCTCAACGAAATTCAGAAAAAGGGTTTAAGATAAAAGGATTGATTTATTAAAGATAATTAATGGATTCGAGCAGGATTTATCTTAAACAAGAATAATTAAAGAATTAAATTCTAGTTTTATTATTGCATAACATCGTTGCATGTACGGATGATCAAGAGCAAGACCAAGACCTTTGTATGTGAATGGGTTCCATTAATTTATTTATTTAAATTAAATTTGTTGGCATGCGCACCTTCTCCTCATTAATATGTAGGGCATGTGTGCCCAAGGATTCTTTTTTGTAAAAACCCCTTTTTACCCCTCACCTGCATGTGAGATAAATATATATGCAATGGATGGAGCTCCCAAGCTAGTTGAGGCAGCTCAACTCAGGAGCCAAGGTGAAACCAATCCAAGGAGATACAAAGGTGGACAGGTGGAAAGCTGTAAACACGAACACGAAAGGTTCAAGGTGTTTCTCCCCTAGGTTATGGGTTTGTTTATCAACCTCTAGATAAACTAAAAAATAGAAAAATCTCATGATCATACCATTTATTTTATTTATGACAGTTTCATGGTTTATTTATTGTGGGTGTGTTGTCACGATCACACAATCAATGAATTAAACGAGCATGCAAGATGGAACTAAAATAAAACTGGATTATGCGTAAATATTATCTTAGACATGGTCAATCACTTAAGTATATCCCACTTAATATTAAAAATCATGTAATAAAAGATAATAAATTGGAAATTTATGTGTAACGATAAAATCCCTCAAAGAAATATTAAGTCAGTATAGTCTTCCATAATCTTGGTTAGAATTGAACCATAGTTCAAAGTTCTTGACCAACCCTAGTTGGGGTGATTTTAATTATTGGGGAATTATAATTCATGGTTTTAGGTTGACTTGACTTGGTTCGCATCAAGGGTTGACTTTCACAGTAGGACTTGGTGTGTTCAAGAGGCAAAGGTTGAGGAAATCCAAAATAAAAGGATTTCAGGATTGGGGAGTCCACTCAACAGATCAAGGAGCTGTGAGTTAATGCATTTGGAATTTGGAATGCCTGCCTAAAACCCTTCAAGTTGATTGACCTACCCTAGTTGGGGTAATGTGAAGGGCAATATGGATCCTTTCCACTAGAATATTCAGGTAACAGAATATTCTAAAGTCAATGGTGAGGAATATTGGATTTTGACAAAATAGTGGGAGAATAATAAGTATTAATTTATTTATTTGTCTCAATTTTATAACATACTAAACCATTTCTCGTCTTATTTTTTAGAAATGGAAAGAAAAATGACTTCAAACATATCATTGCGAACCACAATCGAGAAGGAAAACCTTCTCACCAACACCAATTTCCAAGAGTGGTAAAGGCGTTTACGCGTCATCCTTCCCCATGGAAAGAAATTGTATGTGCGGGAAGAGCCTATTCCAGTTGCGCATGAAAAGGAGGCCAGTTATGAGGAACTATCTCTCTACATGAAACATATGGATGATACCACATATGTCTAGTGTTTCATGTTATCGGCCATGTCTAATGAGCTCTTAAAGAAACATAAAAACATGGACGTGTATAGCATGATGTCTCACTGTAAGGATCTCTACCAGGAGAAGGCGAGACATGAGAGATATGAGATCTCAAACTCTTTGTTTACAACTATGTTTGAAGAGTCTTCTCTAGTTGGGCCTCATGTAGTCATGCTCATTGGCTACATTGAACTCCTGGACATCTTAGGTATTAAGTTCCCGGATGAGTTGCGTGTAGATCTCATCCTATCATCACTGACCGAGACCTTCCCTAGCTTTATTGTCAACTACAACATGAGCAATAATGAGAAGAGTCTATCGGAACTTCTGACCTTGATTCTCCAGGTAGATCAGGACATGGGTAATGACAAAGTCGTAGTCCTTATGGTGAATATGAAAAGGAAGGACAAGGAAAAGGGGAAAAAGATGTATAAACGGTCTAAAACCCCCAAACGTCATCCATCCAAGAAAAGGAAGATCCAGAGGCAGGTCAATGAATAGGAGGAAGTATGTTTTGCATGTGGAATGTAAGGCCACTGGATGAGGAAATGCATCCAGAAGCGTGGGGATGCTAAAGGTGTGTTCGTTATCGAGTGTAATATTTTTATTTATAAACATTGGGTATTAGATATAGCTTGTGGGGCTCACATCTGTATTCAAATGTTGGAACCAAGTTGATTTAGAAATATTGCTAGAGGAGAGGTGGAACTTTGAGCTGCCAATGGCACAAGGCTGACTGTGTTGGCTATTGGCGATTACCACCTCTCATTACCGACTGGGATGGTTTTGGTTTTACATAACTGTTATTATGTTCCTAGGGTTACCAAAAACTTAATTTCTATATCTTGCTTGGATATTGATGGATTTATTTTCATGTTTGGAAATAAGGGATGTCTTTTTTATAAGAACAACGTATGTTATGTTATGGAACATTTAAATAATGGTTTGTATGTATTAAATTATGAAAACCAAGTGCTGGAAATTGATAACAAAAAAACTCACATGACTCATACATCACCCAGTTGTGGAATCACTTTCTCAGTCATGTAAACAAGAAGCTCTTGACAAAGCTCTAACAAGATGGTTATTTGGACCCTACTGAGCTTAAACCACTTGATAGATGTCACGCTTGTTTACAAAGAAAAAATGACAAAGCCTCCCTTTGGTGGAAAAAGTGAAAGGGATATAGAGATTATAGGATTGGTACACACGGATGTGTGTGGACTATTTCTAGTAGAAGCTAGAGGTGGATATTCTTACATTAGTACTTTTACTAATGATTTGAGTAGATATGGATATGTCTACTTAATGAGGTATAATTCATAAGCCTTAGAGAAATTTAAGGAATTCAAGAATGAAGTAGAGAATCAGCTTGGTACGAAGATAAAGAAACATTTATCGAATCGAGGTGGAGAATATCTGAAAAAAGAGTTCATCGATCTTCTACAGGAGTCTGTGATTCTATCTCAGCTCACTCATCCTTATACACCACAGTGGAATGGTGTTAGTGAAAGGAGGAACCACACCTTGTTGGACATGGTGAGGTCGATGATGAGTCAAGAAGATCATCCATTATCCTTTTGAGGATATGCATTAAAAACGGTAGAATATGCATTATACCGAGTACCAACTAAGGTAGAAAATGGAATTCTCTCCATGTTATGGAATGGAAATAAACCCATTTTGTCAAATTCACGTTTATGGGGATGTGAGGCATTTGTTAAGGCCTTCTCAGGAAACAAAATAGCACCCATGGGCATCAGGTGTATCTTTATAGGATATCCCAAGGAAATGAAAGGATATTACCTGTATAACCATCAAGACAAGAAAGTGAATTTCACCAGACAAGCCGTCTTTCTTGAGAGGGAGCACATCCTCAAAAAGGATAGTGGGAGCAAGAATGACTTTGATGAAGATTATGCTCAAGATAAACATGAGTTGGTACAGGAACATGTTCCACAGGTCCCCATGGAAGAGCTTTCAGAAACACAAGTACTATGTAGGAGCTCAAGAGAGGTAAGGGAACCAGAGAGATTTGGTTTCCTAGTCACTGAAGATGGTGAATCATTATTGTTGAACAATGTTGAACCTCTCTCTTACAAGGAAGCTATAGAAAGCTCAGAAGCTGTAAGATGGCTAGAATCTATGAATTCTGATATGGATTCCATGTATCAGAACCAAGTATGGGTTCTGGTCGATGAGCTAGTTGATGTAATGCCTGTTGGATTCAAATGGGTATTCAAAAAAAATGGACATGAAAGGTTAAGTTAGCACCTATAAAGCAAGGCTAGTGGCTAAAGGATTCAGACTGCATCAAGGAATTGACTATGATGAAACATTCTCGCCAGTTTCCATGAATAAATCCATAAGAATCATACTTTCTATAGAATCTTACCATGACTATGAGATTTGGAAAATGTATTTCAAAATTGCATTCCTTGACGGGAACCATTAGGAAGATGTCTACATGACACAACCAGAAGGGTTTGTGACACTAGGTGAATCCAAATGGATTTGCAAGTTTCAGAAATTCATTTATGGATTAAATAAAGCATCCAGGTCATGGAAGATTCGATTTGATGAAGCCATAAAGGAATTTTGTTTCATTAAGAACAAATGTGAGCCATGTGTTTATAAGAGGATTAATGGGAAATGAAATAGTTATCCTAGTAGTATATGTTGATGATATATTGCTTATGGGAAATGATGTACCAGTGTTACAGTCAGTTAAGGACTGGTTGAACAAGTGTTTCTCTAGGAAGGACTTGGGTGAAGCAGCCTACATTCTATGGATCAAGATCATTCGTGATAGATCCAAGAGGCTGGTTGGAATAAGTCAGGGTACATACATTGACCAGATATGAAAGAGATTTTTTATGGAACAATCCAAGAGGGGATTGGTTCCAGTTTCACATGGCTTAAATATTTCTAATAAAATGTGTCCCCAGACACAATAGGAGAAAGATAGAATGAGTAAGATCACATATGCTTCGGCTATAAGATCTATCATGTATGTCAGGTTATGTAAAAGGCTTGATGTTGCCTATGCACTGAGCATGGTAGGCAGATATCAAGAAGATCTAGGAGAATAACATTGGACTGTTGTTAAGACTATCCTTAACTATCTGATAAGAACTAAGGATATGTTCCTGGTGTATGGAGGAGATGAGGATATTTTCATCAGAGGGTATGCTGATGCTAGTGTTCAGACAGATTAGAACGATCTGAAGTCGCAATCTGGATATGTTTTCTTTCTCAGTGGAGGAGTTGTGAGCTGGAAGAGTTCAAAGCAGCCAGTTGTCGCTGATTCTATAGTGCGGTCCGAATATATAGCGGCTTCTGATGTAGCCAATGAATCTGTCTGGATTCGTAACTTTCTCCAGGATCTTGATGTGGTGCCTAGCAGTAAAGATCCTATCACATTGTATTGTGATAATACTGCAGTGGTGCCTCTTGCAAAAGAACCATAGTAACATCAATGGACAAAGCACATAATCTGAAAGTATCACCTCTTGAGGTATTTCTATCAAAGGGGTGAATTTGTAGTGAGTAGAGTTTCCATGGAAGATAATGTGGTGGACCCCATGACTAAAGGCCTATCTCAGCAAAAGTATGAATATCATGTGAGAACTAGCGTGTTAATGGTTGTTAGCAGTTGGCTCTAGTCCAAGTGGAAGTCTGTTGTAGTTAGTGGCATAGAACCAACTAATTTTTACTTTATTCATTAATAAATACCTTATCACATCTTGATTGTTCTTCTGCGTGACAATTCATGTGATAATGTCCCAAGGACAGCTGTTGCATTAAAGGGTCATAGCGGATCCCTGCTATGATGAGAACCCGGAAGAGTCATAACACTATTCTTGAATATATTTTCTATGGATGGATGGGGTTATTTGAGGGACACAAATAATACAGGCCATTTGTGGTGAGGACTCATAAAACATTGAGGCACTTTCTCATGGTGTGCACCCTTGGTAATATCCAGGAGGATATTATGAGAATGAGACCTACTAGTAGGAAATCCACATTTCATAGTGTCATTGGATGTCCCTATCCATGGACGTGTGTATTGGTCCTTAGACTTTAAGATTATTATTAATGGGTATTACAACTCGTGCACTTAGATGTATTGACGAAAATTCTGACGACCCACTGTTCGCAGTGAGGTAGGATACGTTGGGTGTGTCACGAGTAATACTGCATTAATAGATAATGTGAGAAAGGATTTTTCCCTTCAGCTCCATAACGGAAGTAGATATCTCAGGCCCTTTGATGGAATTGATATAGCCTATGTAAATCCATGGCCATGGTAAGGAATGGGCAAGTTCAATTCCGGGAAGTCAAATAAATAATAATTGAGTATGTGGGTTGATGGCACTAGCATGCAACCCGCTTGATTCGAGATATCATGACAAAGGTATTATATTACACAGTAAGCATTTTTATGAGGTGACACGTCAATGTGGTGTCAACTTCTTTCTATTGGGTGCCTTGACCCATTGCTAGATAGTAATCTTGGACTTTAGGCAAACCCACCTAATGCCAACGAGAAAGAGGCCTAGAGGGTCACACACTAAATGTGTCCATGTATCTCAGTTAAATATTAATTTAACAAGTTAAATAAATATTATTCCCGACTGTGGTTTAATAATTATTTAAGGATTCCTGATCGCATTTATTTCAACACTAGTTATTCGATTGAATATATTGTGGATGAAATAATAAATATTTATTAGCGAGTAAGGCAGTTACATTTACATAGGAAATAAATAGTCATTACTCAAGGAGTAATAAATGTGTTGGAGGAAGAATAAAATGAAAACAAGTACACACCATGTATTAATTATTACACTCTGTGTAGGGTTCAATTTTGAAAGGGAATGAAAAACAAGTACACGCCATGTATTAATGATTACACGCCGTGTAGGTTTCCTTTTGGAAAACAAGTATACACCTTGTGTTTATGATTACACGCCGTGTAGTTTTTTCAGTCAGGATTTTGAGGAAATAATATTGTTTTTTTTAATTGATATTTATTATAATAAGTGTGGGCCCATGTCATGGAATTAATGATTCTACATGGGGGTTTCCAATAAGATTTAATGAAATAAATAAAATGTGTAATACATTTATTTATTGTCATAAATATATAACCTCAAACCCAATTATAAATATCCTCACAACCCCAACACTTTCAAGAGGATAATAGGTGTGCACAACAATTCTGGAGAGTTCTCTCAAGGCCGAAAGGACCCCTTCCTCTAAGAATGCTCTCAAGGCCGAGAGTGATCCACCACCACCGAATCAAGGCGATCGAAGTTGGACATCGCAAGCAAAGGCTCTTCCATGCTAGCACCTGGATATCCCTTCAGCGAAATCCAGAGATACGTGGAGAGAATGTGGATAACCGCTAGAGGAATCTGACACTAGGATTCTACAACGCAATGATGGATCACACCAGATCATTACCAGAGACATCAATGAAGAACGAATTCTATCAAGGTAATTTTTGTAAATTATTTAAATTAATAATAAAAAACATATGATGATCCTATCTCTATGGTTCCGGGACTCCCTCCCTTTTTTTGTTCTTCATTCTATACCGAAAATCTGGTGTTTTACATCATGACGGATCACAGATTGATCATTGTTAAGGCTAAAATTAAAGTTGGACGACCCACAAACACGCTTCCGCTGCACCAGGAACCTACAATATTCTCAAAACATCATATGGTTCAAATTTATATTAACTTCTATATCATGTAATCATAAAATTTTCTTCTTTCTCCAGTCATCCTATGTATTATATGCATATTTTTCTATTTTCATACCCTTACACAATATTTTTACGTAGAGATATTCGAGTTATTATGTTTAAAGACTCTACCTTAAACCAATCAGGTTATTCCACCTCATATACACTTTTTTTTCCAGACACCTTCTAGAAGACTCTATCTAATGGACTTCTTTAGAAAACTCTGTCTCACGAATCCTCTGAGAAATTTACGTCCATTTCTTCAAATGGAATCAACTGTATAATTTATTCTTGTATTATGAACTAAGAAATTTTCATGCATATCTATTTTGTATAATACATAATCAAAAATTCCCTTCCCCATATTATTCACATGATTTCTCTATAAAATATATTATCTCAGATGAAACACCATATTTGTCTAACAGGCTGCAAACTTATTTTCATCCATTAAAACCCTATTAGAATATTCCACACAAAAAATTATTTTTTTCTTAAAAATATCTTTGCATGAATAAAACATATTCTATAATCATTAATTTATTATAACAAGAATGGTGTTTGTGTAAAATTATGTTCATAAAAGCTTCCCCTAATTTAATATTATCAAACGTATCTGTCTGGTATATTTGTAAATGTAATCTGCTAAAATGTTAGTGCAAAACTCTATCTAATCAAATTGATCTATTGGGAAATTTTCATTAGAATATATATATTATAAATGATACATTCACCTTTTTATGGAATTCATAACACCATACAATTATTTATGTTTTTCAATAAAAGGAAGCACTGAAGAAATCATTCTTTGTTCATAATCAACATTTCAGAAAAGACAACACCTAATAACCACTTGTCCCCAAGAATACCCCTTATGGGCTTTTGTTAAAACCAAGGATCATAAATAACTGAAAACTTGATATATAAATAATAGATAACATATAAAATAATTTTATTCCTTCATTATCCAACTCAGTGTAAGAAGAAAATTTCATTGAAAAACAACACCATGCTTCCCATAAAGTAGTGATCAATATTCTTTTTGAAATTATTCCTTTTACTTCTATTTATAATTTAAACATAATTATCAAAAACATTAACATATAAATAAAAATTTCCAAGATCCCATTTAGAAAACTGCTGAAATAGTTCACACATGCTAGAATCATTTCATAACCCTTCCGAAAACTCACCTTAATTATTTACTCTCTCAAAATAGGTAAAGAACATACCAATGGTTATTTTTATGTTACATATTTTCTCCAAATTTGAAAACACTATTCATATAAAATCATTGAAAAGGGATGGATATAACAGCCCATAAATTACGTACATATATATTACTTCAAAATTGAAGAATATTTATTAAAAAATGTAACAAAACAATTACATGGACATATAGGTTTAGTGACTTTAGAAACTGGGAAACATAAACAACTAGTTCATAAGAAATCTACATTGTCTCTAACTAATTTCTTTGTAACTAGAACCCTTTTGACAAATCTTACTCAATACCCTTCTTCATGATCTAGGAAAAAGAAACATAAGAAAATGTGAGATCATATGACTATTAATAGTAAACAATGGAGATATGAATCATTTCATATTCATAAGACCTAAGAACATAACATTTGAAAATCTTATCCAACATATCAAATATCATGATATAATTTTAGGGGATTAATCATAATCGTTCATAATGAAATAATGAACATATTACCAAAATTCAAAACATATGACATGGAATTTTTTGGCGTACAAATAATCATAGAAAATCATTTCATATTAGTCAAGGATCATTTCCAAGACCATCATATCGGACAATTCCCATTACTGAACTGGGTTTACTTCTCGTTGAATACCTATATTACTGAACCGATATCATTTACCATTACATCCCTATCTATCTAATGAGATATAAATATTTACACAATGCATTGGATGGAGATATAGGTCTCACCCATCTCATTATGAAATAATTCTTATGTGTTCCACATAAACATAATCCTTTCATTATAGCATATCCCAAAGCATAAAATGGGTTTCATAAACATCATTCCATCATAACATTATCCATATAAAAAATGTATTTAATAAATAGAAATAAAATATAAACATAATCAACTAAAATAATAATAATGATATTATACATGATACATAACCCTATTAATGAATTCAATCTTATATGGAAAATAATTTTTATATAATACTTGAAATTAATTCTTGAGGAAAATATCATTTCTTCTTCAAAAACATTTTCATTTCTAAAAATGACAGAAAGCATTAAAATAAAATAATTTCTCGGAAAATAATATTTAAGTATTATAAAATATGCTTCATGGAAATAAGGTGTTATTAAATCATAAATCCTTATAATTTCGTATAATCTAGAAGAAAACATTCTTCTCATACTTTGGTGAACTCAGTCAAAAAGTACCTCGTATCGAAAATGAAAAAGATTAATTTTATACCATTTCAAAAAATTCCCCATTGTGTAAAACAAGCTTTAAATAATTTTATATGAATAGAAATAATATTTTTGAATTCATATTTTCGAAATGTGGACATGAATTATAAATGTACCCCATAAAACACTTGCGTCAAAAAAATCTTGGAAAATAATGAGATTGTGAAATTATATAGTACCTTAGGTCAGATATCCATTGTATGTAGAAAAACCTCTTATATAACTCTTTCAATAATTTATTTGACTTATTCCAGAATCATTTCCATTTTTATGATAACATATGTGATCATATTATCATCTTTTTATTAATATCATTTCATTATTACTCGTTATTTGGGTATAAATGGATTTATTTTCTTACGCACGTTTCGTAAAATTTGTTATAATTATTGTTCATAGGTAATAGATATATAATTTAAAAAATTATTTTAACATAATATATATCATATTTATTCATTCAATACATTTATATAATCCTGATTTAATGGATATCTTGTAGAATAAATCGCATTGCATCGTGAAGATGGTATGTCGTACATTTGCACGAGGGATGATATCATTTATTTAATTATGAAATGGTATTGAAGTGGATGGTATATATATTTTTCCAGAATAAATATCTTTTTATAATAATAATATATAATTATGCTTTATATCATTATACCCATCCATGTAGAGTGGTAGTTAAAAACATATTACACCACGATGTGGAGACGGTAAATCATACGTACCCATGTGTGGTGACATTATTTTTTGTAGTATAGATAGAAGGTGGAATAAGGACGTTAAAAAACCATAATAACATCTTTTTATATAGTTGATATTGTATTTATTACTTAATAATGTAAAAAAATGGAAGAGGAAGTAGAAGAAGAAATGATCTTGAGAGAGTCGGTAAAAGAGATTACCTCTTCTTCGGCAAGCTCCCTCTAGATATCCTCTTAGAGGAATGAAAGTTAGTCTTTTGAGAAGACCAGAACCACTAAAATTTAAATAGGCTATTTGGGAAGGAAAATAGTTGGTTTATGGATGAACCTAAAGGCTCAATGTGTGATGAAGTAATTAGGTAGGAGGTTCCCTTTTATAATTATGTTTGGGGGAACCTTTGGAATGGAATTTCAAAAAATATTAATTTATAATGAATTTAAGAAATGCCAAAAAAACCACCAAAATGTATTAGTTTAGAATATTATATAAGATAAGGTTGTAATCTCATCAACGAATAAATTTTAGACAATTTAGTTCTATAAATTTTGTCCTTATCTTTTTAATTAACACCTAGTTATTCTATTTAATTTTTAACAAAGGTAACGAATATGTCAATATTAAAAGGGTAAAATTTTACTTATATTAAGAAAATGAGGCCGTAAATGAATAATTTAGAACATAAAATAATTATTTTATATTTTTTTTTTAAATTGTGGTTTTCAAATATTTTAATCATACATTATTCTAATAAACAATAAATAGTGGCAGTTTTGAAACTATACAATTCACTGATTTTAAAATAAATAATGATTACAAGTTAACATTTCAAAAAATATTTTATTATATTACTAAGATGTCAAGGTAATCTATAAAATTCATTGGATATATATATTATTCTAAATTATATTTATGTTAATAATTTTTTTTACATTTATTTGTTATCTCCATTAATAAAATAATTGCTAATTAATTTTTTGTAATTATTTAATATAATTATGTTTTTAATAAAAAATTTAAAATAAATTAGTATGAGGAATATAAACCCTCTGTAATTAATAATAATACTTATAGTATAATATATATTCTTAAAATGAAACATTAAACTGTTAAATCTATTAAAACATGAATGTGATAACTTTAATATCCGATTAAATTAAAAAATTATAAGTGTGATAATCATTTTCATATGGAACCAAATGGTCAATGACTCAACACATGGATGATTATGGTCAATATATACTTGAAAAATAATATTTATTCGTGTTTTTGTGTCTCTTAATTGTTATTATCTTTTTAATAAAAATTATTTTATTGATTTTTCACCAATTAAATAATTTTTCCATCATCAATGTATAGTCGTTTAAAGTAATTATTTGTTTAATAAATATTAAAAATAAATTATCATGATAAATAAAAATATTTTAGATTTACAATAAGTATTTATAATCAAATTTATCTTATGTATAACCTTATATTAAAAATGATATAGTTATTAAAATTTGAGTGATAATTTTTTACCTTTTCTTTTAATAAAATAAATTAAATGCCTTAATCTCATCCATGTGGCTACAAAATGATACCATTTCGATCCAAAAATGATTTAGGTCCGAAAAAACAATATAATGATACTAATACAAGTGTTAGGGTATTTTTATAAAACTATTTTTTACCCTTAATTACCTGATTTTCCCTTTTACCATATTAAAAAAGTTACCAAAGATACTATTCATAATGCCCAACAATAAAATAAAGATATTTACATAATTTGGACCTATTTATTCAAAATATAGAATCCATTTTTATATATTAGAAACATAAATGTTTTAGGGATTACTTTAAAATTAATCGCATTTTTAGAATGAGAAAAATTGTTTTAAAAGTTAAAACATAGCAAAAGATGGAAATGTTTTTACATCTAAAATCGATTTAAAATTAATGAAAATGACCTACATTAAATTAAATTATAAAAATATTTTCTTTTTCTACATTTAAACCATTAAATAATATATTTAAACCATGTAAAATATTTTGATGAAAAAAATTTGACTCTAATTAAAATTTATTATACTTTTACTATTCATCAAAAATTAAAAGTTATAAGAAAAATATAAAAAATTCAACTGAAGTAAATTTTTATATCCTGATTCCAAAGAAGAGTTTTATTTTATCATATAAAAATTATTAATGTTTCAAAATTTGAATCTAAAAAGGGTTCTCCATTAAAAGTTAATAAAATTACCCTTCTGAAAAATATTGGTTTTTGTACAAAAAATAGGGTTTATTCAAACTCTATGACTAAATTTTATATAGGATGTATATTAAAAATATTTTATTAAATATATAATATATATTTGATTAATTTAAATTAATAATTATAATTCACTTAATTTTTTTATACAAAAATAAAAATGATTCCTTTACATTTAATTGGTTTAGATTTTTCATAAATAATTGGTAGGCAAAGAATTCACCATAAATTTTCATATGTTATTTATATTTATTCCCTATAGTATAATGGCAAGGTTATAATGGTCATTTTATGCCAAGGGTGTCTCATAGTGTGTTTAAACTCAAGATTGTGTGCAATGCATGTTATTGAATAATTAAAATTATTTAATGAAAATATTTAATAAAAACATCTAGGTGTACATTCTACCCCCACTAAAAGATAATTTCTCCCTAGAAACTCGTCACTTGGAAACAAATAGAAAAGGATACCATTGTCTCATAACATCCTCAATTTCCCATTTAGCATCCTAAAATTGGTTGTTCTACCATAAAACATTAACCAAGAGAGTGTCCCTTCTTCACAGAACATTTTCGCTACGATCCATAATCTCTATTAGTTGTTATTCATACGAAAGGTCGTGCTTCATTGATATGACTTCTTAGTTTAGTACATGTGAAAGATCAAGTATGTACTTTCTTAGGAGTGATACATTGAACACATAATGAACTTTAGAGAGATTTATTGGTAGCACCAACCGATAAGCTACCTTCCCAAAATGATCTAAAATTTAAAAAGGACTAATATACCAATGGCTTAGCTTGACATTATTTCCAAATATCATTACTCTATTCTAGAGATATATTCTTATAAACACATTATCACCCACATCAAACTCTAGATCTTTTCTTCGATACGTAGCATAAATTTTTTGTCTACTCTGAGCTACACTTATGTGCTCTTGAAAAGATCTGGCATTCTCTTCTATTTCATCCATAGGATCAGGTCTTCATAGATTTATATCCCCAACATTATCCAAACAAGTAGGTGTTTTGTACTTATTTTCATAGAGGTGTTCATAATGATCCATCTGAGTATTGGGGTTAAAGATATTATTGAGTTAAAATTATACAAAATGTATTTTCTAAGCCAAACCACCTTTGAAATCCATAGAAAAGGCTCTCAACATGTGTTCTAAAGATTGAATTGTCCAATCAGACTGATTGTCTTCCTGATGATGATAAGAAGTGATGAAACTTAACTATTTATCTAGAGCCTACTAAATGCATTTCCAGAACATCATGGTAATCCTAAAATCCTGAGCAGATACAATGGAAAGTGGTAGTCTATGAAATATTATCACTTCCATTATACATATGCTGACAAGATGATCAATAGATAAATCCTCTCTAATATCAATGATTTGTACCAACTGCGTAAGGTGATAAACTATAAATCATATAGAATTATGGTCATTACATGATTTGGGAAGTCTGATGACAATTTCCACAATGATGTCTTCTCATTTCCATTCTAGTATAGGTAATGGTTGTACACCCACTTGGACTTATGTATCTTGGCATTAACTTTCAGACAAACCAAGAACCGAGAGACATATTCAGCAACATCTCTTTTCATTCCAACCCCCCATAAATACTCTTCAAGGTCTCTATACATAATTTTACTTCTAGGATAAATAGTGAGTGAGGAAATATGAGCCTCATCCAGTAGATCCTTCTTCAATTCTGGTATGGGAGGAATACAAACACGGTTCTTGAACATTATTATTCCATCATAATGAAGGATAAATTCAAGAACATTACTCACATTCATTTGTATCTCCACATCTTCCTTATACTCCTCCATAATATTCACTTGTATATATGGTTGAACATAAATTTGAAAAAAAATTGATTTCTCCCCATCCTTTAAAATTTCAATATCCATCCTTCCCAAATCCATAAATATTGGATCTTTTGTGATCCTCATCATGGATAGTCTAGCATGGACCTTTCGACTCAAATAATCTTTCACCATGTTCAATTTCCTAGGGTGGTAATGTATTGATTATTCATAATCATTAATCAACACCAACCATCTTCATTAGTATATATATTCATCTCCTTTTGTGTGAAAATATACTTTAAACTTTTATGAGTAGTATATGTATCACATCTTTCACAATAATGATAATGCCTCAATATCTTTCATGAAAAGATTATTGTAGATAATTCCAAATCATGTGTTGGGTAATTTTTCAAATGTATTTTCAATTTTCATGTGGTAGAATCTATAATCATATCATTTTTCATGAGAACACATCCCATAGCCTTCATGGATTCATCACTATAGATCAAGAAACTTTCTTCATTACAAGGAAGTGTGAGCATAGGTGCACTAGCTGGCCTTCTTTTTATCTCTGTGAAATTATCTTCACAATCCTCTAGAAAAATGAACATAACTCATTTCTGATTCAAATGGACAGTGAATTAGATAGTCATGAAAAATAATTCACAAAACATCGATAATATCAAGATAAACTAAGAAAACTTCATATCTCAGTTACTTTTGTTGGTCTAGGCCAACAATCAATAACTTTTGTTTTTTTTGGACCCATATATATCCCCCTATTGATATTATGTGACCCAAAAATGACACTATGAATCCAAAATTCACACATGGTAAATTTTTCATAATGATTCTCCTTTCTCAGGGTCTTTTGTACTATTGTCAAGTGATATTCATGCTCTTACTTGCACTTCGAATAAACCAGAATATCATCTATAAATACTACAACTGAATGTTCAAGATAGTCTCTAAAGACTCTATTCATTATATCCATGAAGATAATGGGGAATTAGTAAGGCCAAAATGCATCACTATAAACTCATAGTGTCCATACCATGTAAAGAATTAAATATTTGGTATATCCACCTTCTTGATCCTTAATTAATGATATCCTAAAAAAATATTAATCAAGAAACAGTATTGAGCACCGTGTAGTTGGTCGAATAAGTCATCAATGTGGGGATGAGGATATTTTTTCCTGATATTGATCTTGTTATGTTTTATATAATCAATGAAGAGTCTCATTGATATATCATTATTCATAAAAAATATAATAGGTACACCCCAAGGTGACGCACTAGGGTGTATGAATCCATTTTCAAGATTCTCATGGAGTTGCTTCATCAATTTTGGAAACTAAATTAGGGTCATTCTATAAGGTGTATTTCAAATAGAAATATCACCTAATATGATTTCTATTGAAAACTCAACTTCACTATTTGGTGGAATACATTGAGATTTTTTCTGAAAGACATCATCAAACTTCCATAGAATAGGATTATTTTTAATAGTGAGTTTTTCCCCAACCATTTTAGATAGATAACCTACATCTATAGGAACCAAGACCCATAAGATGTAACAAATTTCCACTTAAAGGTCATACTCATCCTTCCAATGATAGATAATCATATATTGATCCATAATATGAAATGTAACTTCACATCCTTGGAAACTAATATGATTTCCATATAGAGAATGTCAATCCATGCCAATAATCACATCAAATTTCACTAAAGTAAGGATCATAAGATTTGCATGAAGTATGTAAGAACCCAAATTTTCACTCAGGTATGGGTCCATTAAATTTTTTTCTAAATCATTACTTATGACCTAATATGGATTCCTAATGATTTAGAAAAGGTCTCAGGGAATCTGAGAAATTTCGAAGTCTGGAAAACCATATTTTTGGGAAAACTATTCATGTCAAATAGTTATCACATGGTTGGCACACAATTTTTCTATCTGTGTGGCTAGAAATTTTCAGATAGAACCATATCGCATGGTTTACACACAATCGTGCAACCTAAACTTGAAAGTTTCTTATATTCCATGCATGGTTTTAGCATGGTTTGTCAAACCATGCATACAAACCATTCCTATCCAATATTTTCTAGGTAAATTTTCCATTTTACCATAATGGTCTATTAAGCCACCTATTCTTCATTAATACACCTTCCAACATGATTTACCTCCATGGATCTCATTTTAGAGATTTTTCATTGAAACATCTTGTTATTGGAATACCTTCTTCAACCATGATCTGATCGATCTTCTATTCTTTACATTGGATGTGCAACGGTAAGTACTTGAGTCTGTTTAACCCTTTCTTCTCCTTTCTTACTCTCGACCTAGTTATCAAGGTGCGAGCATTTTCCCTTTTTCTTAGATCTACCCCATTCTAATCCAAATCAAGGAACCATACTGAAGGAGACTCGTATAAACCTATGTTGGGTGGTCTGTAACTCATCCCTCATGTTTGTTGATTTTGGAATTATTATGTAGGACCCACTGATTTCATTGGGTTCCATTTATAGAATTTATATGAATTTAATATAATCATTAGAACCATGTAAATATTCTCTTTCCATATATCTGATTAATTGTTCGGGGTTATCCCCACAACTACATCCATCCCATGTAGGATTTTATGCCATAATTGGGTTTTTTAGTATTTATCATTTTTGAGCCACCATTCGGGTGTGGCTTTTCCTGACACATATAAGTGTAATATTATCTATATTAAATGGCCTGATTTATATTGTGAATTTCATAATGTCAAGTACCATTTATGGTCACCACTTGATCCACCTAATTTATGTGCTTTAATTGATAATTACATGTGAAATGGAGATTGAAAAGTATACCAAGTATATGACTTCGCAAGATTAATTGTGAATGATTAATAGGTTTATTGTACATAGCACCCCTTACCACATTAATGGAAGGTAGTGGAATGAACCTTAATTATTGAATCTACATTAAATGGAATTAATAAAGGTTTCATGCTACTTGGCCTTGTCACACTAATGAAAGGAAAGTCTTGGACCAAATGGACATATTAATTAATTATGACTTGATCAAAAGGATGTATGATAATTGAACTTGTCACACTAATGAAAGGAAAGGCTTCAACCAAATGAAATATTACATGACTTAATTTTTAAGTAGTAGTGTCTTAACTCGACCTCACATTGGATTCTTGTTAGGGAATATCTTGAGCACTCGGGAACCCCATTCTGGTTCATGGATATGGATTTCTTAGGTTTAGACCCACCTAGATCTTTATACTTGTATATTATTTCAATTCATTATATGACACTATAGGATCCCTTCAATATTATTAAAGGATTCCTCAGATACATTACTTGAATCCAACATTGACATATAGGTTCGATGGTCAAATCCCATTGGGCCTAAACATTGCATAGCCTTGTTTTACCATTGATAAACTCCTTGGACTCTGTAGGCATCTCATTTTGGAATACCTTGGACTATTCTGCTTGTATTTCACTATTACTGTTATCTAGGATATAGTTATTACTGAGTTGGAGACCCTTGAGTTCTATGTTTCCTTGTTTATTACCTTGGAACTTCATTATTAAATGTCATTACAGGTTTCTTTATCATAACTTGGAACCTTCACTATTGTTAACATGTGACTTATTTATAGACTAGTAGTAATCAATTAATGGACTAGTTATGTTCAGACACCATCTGAGGGACGAAAAAGTTACTTGGGTATTTAGTTACAGTGTAATGATTTACTTTATATAGGCATGCCTAAACACTGTTATATTTCCATTACACAGGTAGGATATTATAAACATTGTTGGTGGTGGCCCACTGAGATTTATCTTACACCCTCTTCGGGCACCGTTTGGTACACATATTAGATTAAAAGGTAGTAGGTGTAGAAAAAGGTAAGCATACGGCTTCAAACACTTGATTTCTTGCTGTTTAGTAAGGATCTTGATAGAAGATGACTGATTCAGATCTTGGGATGTTTGGGATAGTCATTGAATTTCATTATACTTATGTGTAACATTTTATTCTGGTTATCTTGTATCTATGTTTTTGAGTTTTCTAGTGACATGACATATCATCAATTGTTGAATTCTATTCCATTTGTTTTAGTTATTGTTACAGTTGTTTCTGTTTTCCATTATGCCTTTAATTTACTTATATTAATTATGCTATTTACCTCATTTTATAATCATCCTCTATGCTAAACGGTGGTAATAACGGCATATTATTCCCACGGAAACACCCTAGGCCCTCACTGCTAGTCGAAAGCCTTTGGTGTTTGGGGAGATATGCCTCATGCCATGTAGCCCACCAGGCTAGGGGAACCCATTATGTGGAATCCAGGTCTAATAAATCACATAGTGGAATCAAAGTAGGTTTCATTTATTTCATTACTATTTGGATACAATAGATTAGAGATTATGAATGCTGGGAACTTGTTCATAAGCCATTCTTGGGCGTCACGGATCCATGTTAGAAGAAAAAGCCAAGTTACCCAAAATTATAATTATTGTTCATTTTTTCCTATTACAGTTGACATTATTTCACCATTGGTTGATGCACATGATTTGTTGTGTTGTTGATTATTACTCTATTTTAGGATTTTCTTTCATCCTTGGCCCAATGATATGAGTGCAAGGATAATTATTATATGCATCATTATAGGCACCTAAAAAATCACATTCCATGCATTTTTTCATGCCATATATGTTCATTTAACTGTATTTCATTTCATGATATGCCAGTGATTATTGATTGATTTTGTGATGGTTACCTTATGATTATATTACTCTTTGTTGGGATTGAGTGATTTCTTATCTCAATTCATGAGGTGTATGGGTCCTCAGCGGTTGGGATCAGTAATTTACTGAGCTGATCTATTATGTTATAAATAAATGGGTTTCTCTTTCATTGATATGGTGTTTGGGAACTAATTCAATGGGAATGACAACCCAATATAAAGTGAAACATGACATCTAAAATAGATTGGTTGTACATCCTTATCCCTCCTTCTCAGGCTTATAAAAGGTAAAGGAGTGAACCTGGTAATTAAATTTCACATGAAATGAAACATATACATGATCACTTATTGATACATGGATGTCTAAGCAGGTGTTTGGGGTAGTATTCCTTGGGTGGGGAGTTTTCCTACATTCATCTTCCACTAGTGATGATATACTTCTTCTTAAGATTGTTTCGAGTTGTGTTCTTGGAAATTGTAGACCAATGCCACCATGAAATCATCATATCTTGCACCAGGAAGGTGGAGAAGACCATTTTCTAGAGGAGGTAGGCCCTGAGATCCCAGACTTACCTCCATGAGTGCACTTGAGAAACTTCCTTCTGTAACTAATTTCGGCACTAACACCCATGTTCATGATTTTTTCTTATGGTTGATGCACTCCATGCATGGTGCTCAATGGATTTCTCATACGATGGATGATCTGACTCGTGAGTTCCAGTAGTAGCATCCTCCTAATTTCTCAGGGGATGGTAGTCTATAGGCTGATGACTCTTGGATAAAATCCATCTAATCTATCGTTGAGCATTTAGAAATTCTTCTAGAGAATAGATTCATTCTTGCTAAATACATGCTTCGGGACTCGACCAAGTGTTTTTGGGATGTGTTTACCTAGTCTGATTGCTATCACGGCATGTTATGGATTGATTCTTAGACTTCGTTCTATGATCAGTTCTATCCCCAGATGCTAAGAGCTAACATATCTACAGAGTTTAGGAATCTAGAACAAGGTTCTGTTTCAATTATGGAATATTCTTTATGGGTCACATAGTTACATCTTTTACACCACTTCAAGTTCTTGAAAATCTTTCGTGTGCTATAAGTTTTGACGACGGGATCTAGCACTCCATTCATATACAGCTGATGACTTTTTACAACCTACTTTTTCTAAGATAGTCAACCAATATCTTATCACTATGCATAACCTGAGGGATGGAAATACATTCGATCACAGAGTACCAGTTCTGCGTTAGGCTTGAACCTTTTTTGGTGGTAGGAAATGTTCTCTTGAGGTTTGTCGTTAGGGTAGGGACAATCAGAGTAACGGTTTAGATAAATCCAAAGTGTTTCATCAGTGTAGATGATGGGGGAACCTGAAGCCTCATTGTGATAGAGACCCAATCAAGTGATAGGCTTGTGGTTCTATGGGGAATCCTTAGTATTTCTATAGGACCTTTCCACCATCTTTGAGTGGAAAAGGATCAACACCAGCTCAGCCTTCATGAGCGATTTATTTTACACTATATCAGGTGGGGAGTTAGAATAGCACTGGCAGTTCTAGACGACGAGGTATTCATGGTCATGTAAGCTAGATCCCTAGTCACCAATATCACCAATAGAGCAGTTATGATCATGGTAGTCCATATGTTTCATAGGGTCGTGGATCAGGTCAATTGCATTCGCTACAGCTGATACCTGAGGATCAGGCTACGAGAAAATCTACAGTGCAAGGTACTATTCTTGTGGAATCTACAATAGTAGTTTCATTATTTGATATAGGTTCTTTGAAATCCTTTATCCTCATATCTATAGTGTAACTTCTTGAACTAGAGATACAATATTACTATGGTGTAATGTCCCTAGATATGTCATTAGGGTTAAAAATAGAGGGTATATGCCAGTGTAGGGACTGTCCCATTAAGGTAGGTAGTTGCCCTTTCTTATAGAACCTCTTTGTTCTCGAGATGATGGTATTCTATGTCTTACTTGGGAAGCACTGTTTTGTTCACTATCATGATTTTTTAGAATTCTATCACCATATGGTATCAGTTACATCATCCTAGGATAGTAGTTATCAACATATGGGTTAGTGGCACATCCAGGATGGTAGAGCTAGACCAGAACATCGTGGGCTAGGTAGAGTGACCACCCAGATCACAAATCTCTTCATGGAGGATTAGGGTTTATGTAAAGATAATTTCCATCCCGTAGTAGATTTATTCATGGATGTATTTACCAATGATTTTTCTAGATTTCATCCAGAGAGAGAGGTAGTGTTTATTATCGATCTTGTTCCAGGAACTACTCATGTGTCCATTCCTCAGTATAGGATGGCACTAATAGAGCTTCAAGATCTCAAATGGAAATTATAGGATTTAGAGGGAAAACGATTTATATGGACCAATAAATCCTCCTAGGGTTCACCCATGCTTTTCACCAAGAAGGAGGATCTATGCCTATATATATGTGTAGATTTCATATAGTTGAAACATCTTACGATCAAGAACTATTAACCACTACCTTGAATCGATGATCTCTTCGACCATCTCCGATGAGAAATGGTCTTCTACATGATCTACCTATGATCAGGTCATCATCTGGTATGAGTCAGGCCATCAGACATCCCTCATATAGATTTTCATAGTAGGTATGGTATGTATGAGTACCTTGTTATACCTTTCGGTCATATAAACAATCCCATTGTTTTCATGGCTCGATGAATAGAGTTTTCCACCACTTTTTGAATCCTTTTCTTTAGTATTTGTGGAAGAAATATATGTGCATTATCACACCCATAGAGACCATTCGAAACATCTTGATATAGTTCTAACTACATGGAGAGTGCATCAGATTTATGTCAAGATTTCTATGTTACACTTTGGGATTAAAAAATATCACTTATTAGGTCATATAATATCAAAATCAGGAGTATATGTTGACCTTGAAAGGGTTAGTGTTGTGGTTTTTTAAAAGCATCCCACTAACATGTTTGACATACAGATTTTTTTGGGGATGGATGGATATTACAAGAATTTCATACAAGACTTTTCATGCCTTTATTCACCTCTTACTGGTCTTACAAATAAGGGTGTCAAGATGATGTGGCCAGAAGCATGTGATATATACTTTCAAGATCTGATAGGGACGATTGTTTCATCACCTATTACGCCTCTTCAAGAGCCAGGCATGTGTTATAGAATCTTATGTGATACATCAGGCATCGAACTAGGAGAAATACTGATGCAGGAGTATAGAGTCATTTCCTATGGATCTCAAAAGTTGAGGTCTCATGAGAGAAATTACCCAATGCATGACCTTAATCTAGTAGCATTTGTCCATGCCTTAAATTACTGGAGACACTATCTGTTAGGTGGGAACTTTTGATGTACAAAGATCACATGATCCAAAAATAGAACTTTTCTCAGTGTGACTTGACACTCAGACAGTGAGGATGTAAATTTTCGGACAAAACCATTTCGCATTGTTTATTCATGTCTGTGTTGCCTAATTATGCAAGTGCCCCTTCTTCCTAGGTACCAATGCATAGTTTGTTCACGTTTTTTCAAACCATGCGGAAAAACTGTGGACATGCTATATTTTATGGGTAAATTGTCCCTTTTTCACTTAATGATATCTTTATACACCTATTCATCCCTAATTTTATTTCCAAAGGGATTTACATCCATGGATTTTATTTTGGATCTTTTTTAAAGAAAAATATAAGGATTATAAGATCTCTTTCATCTAGGATCCAATCGAGCTTCTGTTTGTCACATTGTATGTACTTGAGTCTGATTAATCCTTTCTTCCTCTCTCTTTCTCTCGACCAAGTTATCGAGGTGTGAGCATTTTTTCTTTTTTCTCAGATCTAATTTATTCTAATCCAAATCAAGGGTCAATACTGAAGTAGGAGATTCATAAAAGCATATGGTGGTTGGTCTAAAATTCATCCCTCAAGTTCGTTGATTTTTGAATTTGTCATGTGGGACCCCCTGATTACATCAGGTGTTCTTCATAGAATTTTTATGCCATGCTTATAATCATTAGAAGCATATGGATATTCCCTTTTCAAATATGTGATTATCTTTTTGGGTTTATACCCACAAATACATCCCTCCCATGTATAATTTTATTCCATAATTGGGTTTTTAGTATTTGAAATGTTTGACCATCTGTTCGGTTATGACTTTATGTGACACTTCTAAGGGTAATATTTTCTATATTAAATAGAACGATTTATATTTTGAATTGTATAATGAAAATTACCATGTATTCTCACAACTAGAACCCCCCTCCCCCAATGTAAGTTATTCAATTGATAATTAAATGTGAAAAGGAAATTGGATAGTCTTCCATGTATATGACATGATTTGATTAATTGTGAATGATTAATAGGTTTCATGTCAATAGCACCCCAGATAAAATTAATGGAAGGTAGTATAATGAACCTTATTTATTTAATAAACTTTAAATAGAATTAATAATTTTTACATGCTACTTGTCCTTATAACACTAATGAAAGGAAAGTCTTGGTCTGAATGGGTGTATTTATTAATTTTGACTTGATTCAATCGTTTCATGCTACCTGACATTATCACACTAATCAAAGACAAGGCATAAAACAAATGAAATATTACATGACTTAATAATTTAATAAAGTTTCTTGACTTGATCTCACCTTGGATTCTTATCGGCGAATTCCATGAGCACTTTAGAACCCCATTCTGATTCAAGGATATGACCTTGTTAGGTTAATACCAACCTAGATCCCAATACTTGTCTATTATTTATATAAGGACCCATACTTAAACATATACATATTCTTGAATTAATTTAATTATTCACATTGAGTATCTTTTTCAGTTTATAGCTTTAGATAATTAGGTAATAACATATATATAACAACTTGAATATTACATGTAGACACTTCTACTCAATATCCATTTTTTCATAAAATTAAAACTATTGAAAAAAAAAAGATTCAAGTATAGTTCCATGTTTTAGACACCATGAATTTTCCTTGATCCCATCCTTGACCCTATTCATCATTAATTCCTGTGAAAAAAATTTCAAAAACATGGTATGAGCATAAAAATCTCAGTAAGGATTATAAAATAAAGAAAGAAAACATCAGTACATAAATACATACGAAGAATAATATCTTTAACATACCTCATGAAATTTTTAGATTTATTAATAACACATATAAAACATAAATCATAAAGGTAACTTGTAGAATCCATAACATACTTCCGTTGTAGATTTCACAGCTACGTAGAGAGTTACATTTGGAATAATCATCATAATATATTCCCTAAATATCTTAGGATAAACGTTAAAATTTACCTCGGTCATGATTCCAAATTCATTGGAGAGATATCTCAGGCTCACCCACCCTAGGTTTATCACAGAACCACCTATATGTAGAAGCAATTCCCAAGAACCATAACATAATCATAACACATGAACAAGCATAAAAGAAAGATAACATTTTTACATTGAAATCACAGTATAACATTTCAATATATTGAAATAATCAATATATTCTCAAAACCATTTTCAATACCAAAATACAAAAAAATAATATATGGGATTTATTTTCCATTTAAAAACATTACGACTCATTAAGGGGTCCAAATATCAGATATTCCTCGCAGCAGCGGAAAGGATGTGGTCACTGCGTACATTAAAAAGAAACATTTCCTTTTGTCATTTAGTAAAATGATTCATGGTAAAAGATTACCTTTTAATTAAATGAAATGTAAAAGGTGTTTATAAACTGTATTAAATAAAGTAATGTATGAATCAAAATATGTCTCACTGAAATGAGATTGAGACGAAGCCCCTTACCTCATGTCTGACTTGACCAGTTCGTTCTTTAATCTCCTGAATAATAAACTGAAGTTAATTTATAATTTCTTCATAAAATTTTTTATGTTTATTATCCCTTTTATATCACTTATTACCACATTATAAACATTTCATAATCATTTGAGTTAATAATGGTCGTTTTGTCGATATTTGGTACTTGAGTCAAAAATGAACTTCTTATAATTACAAGTTGTCCATGTGGTCAAAATTTCATTATCTCCAAAATTATATTCATGATTTAGATATCATATATATCATATATATCTATTATATATATATATATATATAATAGTACATAACATTTGGAGATAAAAAATGCAATGCACCGTTCATGGAGAAGATAAGTCGTACATACACATGAACGCTACATTCAATTCTATTTCGTATATTAATGGAATGAAAACATAAAGTTAAATAGTTATATTATAATTTTAGTATAATATCATATATAATTTCATTAACACAATCCTTTATATGTTCTACATATTCTATGAATGATTCATACAACATTTAGGGGGCGGTAGTCCGCACTTCCTTAAATGGAATTATCATATTTACCCATTATGGAAACCATAAAGGTATGTTATAAATGAAAAATACAGAAGAATAGAGACCATATAAATAAAATATATATCACTTATAAATACAGTTCCATATTAATGGCCACTATAAGAGGTGGTAGGAGAAGATTGAACAATCATCATTTCATGAGGCAGTAGTTCGTCGTCCACAGAAACAGTATGTTCTATACCCATTAGATGGAGGTGTTCGTAAGATTAGTTCGAATATTTCTCATAAAAATAACCTAGTATATTTAAGATACTGGTTGTTTTATAAAATTAAGTAATAAAGATCGTTTAGGGGGTTGGAGAAGTAAAATAATAGAAAAAAAACATAAGAGAATATGTTACCTTTAAATCGGGCATCTCACTTTAGTTTGAACCAAAAGGTTTTCTTGAATTTTACTATTCCTAAGGGATGGATTCTAGAGGGAGGAGAGGGATGTAGGAGTCCTAATTGGGTAGAGGTTGGATGATCCAAAAGGCTTGAGAGGTGTGAGTAATGGGTTATAGATGGTGTCCTTTTATAAGGGGGAGGAGGGGATCTTTAAGAAAATTTTGAAATTATTTTTTATTATAAACTTATTTTCGGTTTCAAAAGGTTAAAAACTCTTTAAATTCAAAGATAATATGACTCATGTTTGAAATAAAGTCATAAAATAATAATTGGACAGGATTTGTATATTTTTTATAATTTTATAATCTCATTTATTTAAATCACTCATTAATAAGGAAATCACTACATCGTCATTGTGTCGTAAATAATTTTATTTATTTGATGTCTAAAAATTATAAATAAAATACCATGATGTATGAAATATTTTTAAATTTCAAATTAATATTTATATTCAATGGTATATCTTATATAACCCCATGTAAAATTTGATTTACTAAAAGATATATGTTTATGTCATTTTTGTCCATACTTTAAATTAATTAATATAAAGTGTTATTATCACTCCCATGTGGCTCCATGGGGTCCCAAAATAGACCCAAAGATTCCCATGGTCGGACATGTATCAAAAAATAGGATTATAAAACATGTTAGGGTAATTTAATATTATTATAATAATATTTCTTTACCCTTATTTACTAGATTTACCCTTCATCCGTGGTAAATAAAATATTTACTGTAGTAAATATTCATAATGTCGAAAAATAAAAGATACATATTTACACAATTTGTACCTACTGATTCCAAATATGGAATCCATTTTTCCAATTTCAAAACATATAAGAAGATGAAATTAATTTAAAAAAAGTTCATTGTCAAAACAAATAGCGTGTTTTTAAGAAATAAAAACTATCAAAAGATTGACATTTGTTTATGTCCAATTTCAATGTGAAATTACTTCCAATGACAAAAATTGGATTAAATGGTAAAAATATAATCTAATTACACTTTTAAACCAATTAAAAAGATAATCTAACCATATAGATAAATTATATTAAAAGGTATTTTTGAATTAAAATACAATATGTTTCACTATTTATTAAAAAATGAACATTATGAAAAAATACCAAAATTCTACCCAAAGTAATTTATGTTGTCCCAATTCTAAATAATTATATTATTTTTTCAAATAAGAAATAAAAAAGTGACAAAAACTATATTTAAAAACATTTCACCATCAAAATGCAGTAAATAGACCCTTTAAAGAATATGAGAGTATTTATGCTTAAAGTTGGATTCTTTATAATTTTAAGCCTCTAAAATGTATTGGATAAATGTAAAAACAATTAACAAACAGGAATAATCATATTGTAGTTATTTCTGTTCATTCCCTCCATTACAACGGCTAGGCGTTAACTACCATTTAAAATAATAATATTATTATATTATTTTTTGGTATAACTCAATGTTGTGTGCAACGTATGATTTAGTAGAAATCCGTTGTTCCATGTTGAGTACACTATCAAAATAGCATCCCACGAAATTTAAAATTAATATTTATTTCACAAATATTAATAAATATGAAAATGTCATATTCTTTATTCACTTGGGATGTTACATCATTCCCCCCTTTTGGAAATTGTCTCCCCACAATTCTCTTCACATGTCAAATAAATGGGGTTATTTATCCCATATAGTATTTTCAAATTCCCATGTCACCTATTCAACAATATGGTTTTTCCACAAAACCTTTCCCTGATTAATTACCTTATTCCGAAACACTTGATCTCTTCTTTCATGAATCTGTACTGGTTGTTCTTCATAAGAGAGATTATATTCCAACTGAACTACCTTTGAGCTAAAAACATGAGATAGATCTATCATATACTTTCTCAACATTGAAACATGAAAAACATTCTGTACCTATGATAAATTTGGAGGTAAATACACTCTTTAGGCAACTGATCTAACTTTCTCTAGGATTTCATAGGGTCCAATGAACCTCAGACTCATTTTTCCCTTCTTTCAAAAACACATCACACATTTCCATGGAGAAACATTGAGGAATACATGATCACCTATCTTGAAAGAATGATCCTTCCTCTGGTTATATGCATAAATTTTTTGTCCGCTCTGAGATGTTCTCATGTTCTTCTAAATTAACTGAACTTTTTCTGCCATCTCTTCTACCAATTCTTGTCCCATCATCTTCCTTTCACCTACTTCATCCTAAAATGCTGAAGTTCGACACCGCTTTCCATATAATGCCTCAAATGGATCCATCTGTATACTAGAATGAAATTGTTATTATAAGAAAATTTAACCAAAGAAAGATGTTGGTCCAAACTTCTCTGGTAATACAGTGAACAAGCACATAGAATATTTTCCAAGGTCTGAATTGTTCGTTCTGACTGCCTATCTGACTAAGGATGAAAAGTTGTTCTAAAATTTAATTTAGTACACAACAACTTTTTAAGGCCTTTCAAAAGTTAGAAGTAAACTTGGGATCACAATCAGATACAATGGAGAGAGGAACTCCATGCAACCTGACTATGTCTTAAACATACAACCAAGAAAGTTGATCTAGAGACAAACTATCCCGAATAGGAAGGAAATGAACATATTTAGTCAATCTATTGACAATAACCCATATTGCATTGTTACCTCGAAATGACCTAGGAAATCCCACAATGAATTCCATGGATATATTTTCCCATTTCCACTCTAGCACCGGTAAAGGCTGAAGAATCCCTTTTGGAAACATTCGCTCTTCTTTAACCTGCTGAAATTTCAAACACTTCACTGTAAATTCAACAATATCTATTTTTATTCCATCCCACAAGTAATACTCATAAAGATCTCTATACATCTTATTACTGTCGGGATGAACTGAAAATGGAGAACTATGAGCTTCACATAACAACTCATTCTGCAAATGTGATTCACAAGGAATATATAATCTCCTCCAAAATCTCAAAATACAATCATTATAAATGTTAAATTCAAGAAACTTTCCCTTCTAAACCAATTCTTCCTTTTTCTACAACTCATTGTATTCCTTCTACGCTTGCTTAATTCTGTTAGATAGAGATGATTTCACAGACACCTGAAACAAAATAGATGAATTTCCTGCACCAACAACTTCTAATCCAAAGTTCATAAAATCATTAATCAAAGTATCTTGTTCCAAACATAACATAGTTACGGTAGTATTACTCTTTCGACTCAAAGAATTAGACACTTTAGTTTCATTTCCAAGATTTTAATTGATCGTGCAATCATAATCCTTGATTAATTCTAGCCATATCCTCTATCTCATGTTTAATAATTTCTAAGTGAATATATACCTTGAACTTTTGGGGTCAGTATATATTTCACATTTTACTCCATACAAATGATGCCTCCAGATTTTTAAATAAAAAACAAAAGAAGATAATTCCAAATCTTGTGTAGGGTAATTTAACTCATGAGGTTTCAACTGACGTGAAGCATAATCAATTACCTGATCCTTATGCATTATGGCACAACCAAGTCCTTTTCATGAATCATTACTGTAGATAACAGACTCACCATCTCTGGAAGGTAATTCCAAAACTAGATCATTCACCAATCTTATTTTCAATTCCTGAAAACAAACATCACATTCATTTGTCCAAATTAACTTAATACCTTTTCGAGTTAACTTAGTCAGTGGGATATATTACCATGAATTTTTTTTAACAAACCTCTGGTAATAACCTACTAAACCAATAAAACTACAGATCTCTGTTATATTTTTGGGTCTTGGCCATTCTTCAACAACTTTTGTTTTAGAAGGATCAACAGTTATTCCATTTTTTAAAATAATGTGACCATGGAATGAAATTTGTTATAACCAATACTCACACTTGATGAATTTTCCATACAGTTTCTTTTCATTTATGGTTTTCAATAAAACCCTTAAATGACATTCATACTCCTCTATACTTTTAGAATAAACCAAAATATCATCAATAAACACAACTACAAAATTATCCATGAACTCAAAGAAAATTCTATTCATAAGATCCTTGAATACATTTGGTTCATTGGTTAACCCAAATGGCATAAATTCAGATTTATAATGGCCATATCTATTGAGAAACGCGGTCTTTGGTATGACTTCTTCCTTTACTTTCAACTGATGGTACCAAGACCTCAAATAAATCTTCGAAAAATACTGAGCTCCCTGGAGCTGATCAAAAAAATCATCGATATTAGGAAAAGGATACTTGTTCTCAACTGTCATGTTATTCAATGCTCTATACTCAATGTAAAGTCTCATTGAACTGTCTTTCTTTTTGAAAAACAATACAGGATCACCCCGTGGTGATGTGCTATGTCAAATGAAACCGTTATCTAATAACTCATGAAATTGATTCTTTAACTCTCAAATTTCAATTTTATCCATTCGATAAGGGGGTTTTGAAATTGGCTTAGCATTAGGAACTAAGTCAACAGTAAATTCAACTTCCCGATCAGGTATTATACCAGTAAACTCATCAGGAAAAACATTCAGATACTCATTTATAACTGGAACATCATTAATCTGAACAGTTCCTTTGTTTTAAAAAATATGTACAAGGTAACATTCATTTCCTTATTTTACTAGTTTCTCATGTTTTTTTTATTTTATCCAAAGTAAAAGTTCATTCTTGTACACAAACTAAAAATATTTCTAAAAAGAAATCTTTTTAGCTTTGCAGTCAAACATAGCATGATAAATAGAAATCCAATCCATGCCCAAAATAATATCAAACTCTACTAGAGGCAAAAAAATAAGGTTTTAAGGTATATTATTTCTTCACACAAGTACATGATGGTTTTGATAATTTATTTTTGTCTCAACATTTCCTCCAAGTGTTTTTACCATAAGATCAAGATTCATATCTTGAGATGGAATTCCCAATTTACTAGAAAATTTCTCAGAAATGAAATAATGTGTGGTCCTTGAATCAAACAACGAGTTGGAATAATGTAGAAAAAAATAGTGTACCTAATACTACTTCATTTGATGACCCAACATCTGTTGAAGTTGTTTCAAAGGATTCAACCACCCCTTTATATTTATAGTCTGACAGATTTCCCTCAGTTGAGTTCTTCATTGGACACTCATTTTCATAATTACCTATTTCATTGCACTTAAAACATTTTACTGACTGTAAATCAGATTTTGTCTTTCCATTAATCTAATATTTTTCAATGCAATTACGAGACATATGTCCCATTTTACCACATCAGTAAAACTTACCAGAATTCAAAAGACATTCCCTAGAATAATTTTTACCCCAATTTTCACAAACTGTAAACTTAAGTTTCTTACCATCAGTCTTTTTTGAATAGTTCTTCCCTTTTGTCTGCCACCTAGACCACTTATTCTGTTGTTTTTTAAAGAACACAATATCATTTGAAAACTCTATTTCCACCTTCTCCACACATCGAATAAGTTTTTCATAACTTTTGAATTCATGAGAAGCTAAATCCATTAGATACTTTGGATTTAATCCTGATTAAAAACAATTGATTTTTCTATCAAGATCTCTTATAAAAATTTCAACATTCCTTCCCAGTCGAGTGAATTTTTCTTCATAATCAGCAACTGAGTTATCCACCGGCCACAATTACAAGAATTTTTTTTTCAATACAAAGATGAACCACCATTGGAAAATATTTCTCAAGAAACATACCTTTGAATTCATCCCAATAAAGAGCATAAATTTCTTCACTATCCCTAGTATTTTTAACCATTGACCACCACTAATCAGCTTCACCTTCAAAATAGAAAACAGCAAGACTAACCTTTTGATGTTCTGAACACCCCATGACATCAAAAATCTTATCCAGTGCTTTAATCCACCATTGAAATAGCACAGGGTCAAATGATCCTTTGAATGATGGGGGATGCTGCCTCACGAAATTCTTCACTATTGACATGTTTCTATGTGGTTGATCTGGCTAATCTCGTGCATGGATACCACCACCATTTATAGCCTGGTTAAATTTTTCCATCACTACAACAAACTATTCAGTTCTGATTCTGAACATCTCAGGTTGCTGATTTGGAAGGTTTTCTTCCTTTTGATGTCATCCCATCATAGCTACAATGTTTCCTTTGCGAAAATACATTCGGAACACAGATATATCATAGGTGAAGCAACATGGTAATCTGTAAATTCTATATCATTTCAATATTACCATAAAGTAAAAATAATTTGATGGACATTAATTTAACAATATCCTAACTTATAATGTTTTCTAAACTAACATTTGATTCCAACTATAAGGATCTGGCCTTAAAATTATACATATTCGTAAATTAATATAATAAATCACATTGAGGATATTTTTAGGTTTAGATCATTAGAGAATTAGTTCATAACATATACGTAACAACTTGAATATTATATGGAGACACTTCTACTCAGTATCTATTTTTTGATAAAATAAAAACTCTTGAAAAAAAGAGCCATGTCTAGTTCCATGTTTTAGATAGCATGACTTTTTCCTTAATCCCATCCTTGACACTATTTATCTTCAATTCCTCTGAAATACATTTCAAAAACTGGGGATGAGCATAAAAATCTCTGTAAGGATTATAAAATAATGAAAGAAAACATTAGTTCATCAATACATACCAAGAATAAGATCTTTAACATATCTCATGAAATCATAATATTTATGAATAACACATAGAAATCATAAACCATAAAGGTAACTTGTGGCACCATAACATACTTACGTTTTAGCTTTCACATCTACGTAGGGAGTTACGTTTGGAATACCAATCACAATATATTCCATAAATATATTAGGAGAAATATTAACATTTACCTTCGTCATGTTACCCAATGCATTAGAGAGCTAGCTTGGGATCACCCGCCCTAGTATTATCACGGAACCACCCATATGCAAAAACAATTCCCAAGAACCATAACACAATCATAACACATGAACAAGAAAAGAGGAAACATAAAATTTCCAAATTACAATCACAATATAACATTTCTATATATTGAAAAAAATACATTCTTCAAACCATTTTCAACAACTAAACACGTAAAAATAGAATATGGGGTTTATTTTCCTTTTAAAAAAATTATGGCTCATTAAGGAATCCAAATATCAAATAATTCCCGCGGTGGCGGAAAGGTCGTTGACACCGCATACATTAAATAAACATTTATTTTTTTCATTTATTAAAACGCTTCATAGAAAAAATATTCCCTTTAAATGAAATAAAAAGTCAAAGGTGTTTATACACCGTATAAAAGAAACTCGTGTATGAATTTAAATATGCCTCAATGAAAGGATATTGAGACGAAGTCCCTTACCACATGTCCAACTTGACCCATTCATTCTATAATCTCTTGAATAAAAAACTAAAGTTAATTTCTACTTGATTCGTAGCCTTTTTCAGGTTTATTATTCCTTTTATATAACTTATTACCATGTTATAAACAATTCATAATCATTTGAGTTAATAACGGTCGTTTTGTCGATATTTAGTACTTAAGTCAAAAATGAACTTATTATAATTACAAGTTGTCCATGTGGTAAAAATTAAATTATCTACAGAATGATATTCATGATTTAAATATCATATATATCAAGTATATATATTTATTTATAATAGTACATAACATTTGAAGAAAAGAAATTAAATGCACCATTCATAGAGGCGGTAAGTCGTACGTACGAATGAACGCTTCTTTCATTTCTATTTCTTATTTTAATGGAATTAAAACATAATTATAAATAGGTATAATATAATTCTAGTATAATATCATATATAATTTCGTTAAATCTATCCTTTATACATTCCTCTTATGGCATGAACGAGTCATATCACTTTGAGTGGGCGGTAGTCTGCATTTCCTCAAATGAAATTATCGTGTTTAGTCATTATGGAAACCATAAAGGTATGATATAAATGGAAAATGAAGAAGAATAGAGAAAATATAAATATAAAATATATCACATATAAATACAGTCCCATATTAATGGCCACCATAAAAGGTTATAGGATAAGATTGAACAATCATCGTTTTGTGAGGCAATAGTTCGTCGTCCACAGAAACAGTATGTTCTATACACATTAGATGGAGGTGTGTATAAGTGTATTTAGAATACATCCCATAATAACAACCTAGTATATTTAGGATACTTTTGTTGTTATAAAATAAAGTAATAAAGCATGTTTATGGGGTTGGAGAAGTAAAATAAAAGAAAATAACATTAGAGAATACATTACCTTTAAATCAGGTATGTCTCTTTGGTTTTGTACCAAAAGGTTTACTTTAATTGCCTTATGCCTAGGGTAAGGCTTCTAAGAGGAATAGAGGGATGTAGGGAGCTTTATTGGTTATAGATTTGACAATCCAAGGGGATTGAGAGGTGTGAGTATTGGGTTAGAGGTGGTGTCCTTTTATAAGGGGGACGAGGGGCTCTTTAGGAATGTTTAAAATTATCTTTTTATTACAAATTTATTTTAGGTTTAAAAAGGCCCAAAACTCATTAAATTCAAAGATAAGATGACTATTGTTCGAAATAAAATCATCCAATAAGAATTGGATAGGTTTTGTATATTTTTGTAAATTTTATAATCTCATTTATTTAAACCATCTATTAATAAGGTAATCACTGTATCATCATTGTATTATAAATAAATTAATTTATTTGATGTCTAAAAATTATAAATAAAATACCATGATGTAGAAAATCTCTTTATATTTCAAATTAATATTTATATTTGATGATATATCTTATATAACCCCATGTAAAAATGATTTTTCAAAAGATATATGTTTATGTCATTTTTGTCCTTACTTTAAATTAATTGATATAAAGTGTCATTATCACTCCCAAGTGGCTCCATGAGATCCCAAAATAGACCCAAGGATTCTCATGGTTGGAAATGTATCATCCAATAGGATTAGGACACATGTTAGGATAATTTAATATTATTCTAATAATATTTTCTTACCCTTATTTACCATATTTACCCTTTAACCATGGTAAATAAAATATTTACTGTAGTAAATATTCATAATGTCTAAAATAAAAGTCAAATAGTAACAAAATTTGGACCTCCTGATTCCAAATATGGAATCCACTTTTCCAAATCCAAAACACAGAAGTGGCATAAATTAATTTAAAATTAATTCCCGTTGTCAAAACAAAACGCGTGTTTTTAAGAAATAATAACTATCAAAAGATTAACACTTGTTTATGTCCAATTTCAAAGTGAAATTACTTATAATGACAAAAATTAAATTATATAGTAAAATTATAATATAATAAAACTTTAAAACCAATTAATAAAAAATTCTAACCATGTAAATAAATTAGATTAAAAGGCATTTTTGAATTAAAATACAATATTTTTCACTATTCATTAAAAAACATTATCATAAAAATACAAAAATATCATCCAAAGTAAATTTTGATGTCCCGGTTCTAAAGAAGAATATTATTTTGTCAAATAGAACATATAAAAGTGAAAAAAATATATTTAAAAATGGTTTTCCATCAAAAGGTAGTAAATAGACCCTTTAAAGAATATTATAATATTTATGATTAAAAGTAGATTCTTTCTTATTTGAAGCCTCTAAAATTTATTGGATTAATGTAAAAATATTTAAAAAACATGTATAATCATATTGAAGTTAGTTTTGTTCATTCCCTCCATTACAATGTCTAGTTGTTAACTACCATTTAAAATAATAATAATAATATATAATTTTTTGGTAAAACTCAACATTGTGTGTAACGTAAGATTTCAGAGAAATCCGTTATTGCGTGTTGAATACGCTATCAAAAATATCATCCACATTAAAGTAAAATCAATATTTAATTCAAAAATATTAATGAATATGAAAATTTCATATTCTTTATTCACCTGGGATGTTACACTTTGGATGCCCGGTATGACACCATATGATCCCTTCAATATTATTATATGATACCTTGGATAAAATCCTTGGATCCAGCATTGGAACGTAGGTGACATGGTTAATGTCCATTGGGTCCATTCATTTCTAAGACTTTTTTTACCATGAATGAACCCTTATGACTCAGTAGGAATCTCATTATGGAATTCATTGGACAATGATCCTTAGATTAAACTCTTACCCTTAGTTATGCTACAATTGTTACGAATTTGGAAACCCATGAGGTCTACATTGATTTTTTTTACTATAGAACTTTATTAACAAATGTCATTAGAGCATTTCATAACATAACATGGAACCTTCACTATTGTTAACATGTGAATTATTTATAAACTAGTAATAAATAATAAATTTACTGGTTATGTTCAGATGTTAGCCAAGGGCTAAAGCAGGTACTTAAATATTTATATGTATTGTACTTGTTTAATTTATATATGAATTCTTGCACACTGTTAAATTTTCATTACACGGGATGTATATTATAGACACATTTGGTGGTGTCCCATTGATATTTATTTCACACCCTCTCCAAGATCCATTGGTACCCATAATAGATTCCATGGTTTCAGGTGTTGAGAAAGGGAAACATGTGGCTTTAACACTTGATTTCTTATTTTTTAGTATGAATCTTGATAGAATATGAGGGAGCTAGATCTTGGGATGCTTGGGATAGAATTTTATTTCATTTATACTTATTTGTAATAGGTTATTCCTTCTATATTGTATCCTTGTTTTTTAGTTTTCTGGTTACATGACATATCACCAGTTTTTGAATGGTGTTTCAGTTATTGTTACTGTTGTCTCCATTTTCCATTGTGCCTTATATTTACTTATATTAGTCCTGATATTTACCTATGTTCGTAATCATTTGATGTTCTAGACTTTGTTAATGAGGGCATAGTCACCCCACAGACACATCGTAGACCATCACTGCTAGTCAGTAGCCTCAGCGTTCAAGGAGATGGGATTGAGGCCATGAGGAACAACGGGCTTAAAAAACCCATTAAGTGGAATCCAGGTCTAGTAAGTCACAATTCACTTTCCCAAAAACATCAAATGGGGAATAATTATAAACTTTTGATGTCACTGTTGTTCCATTAAAAGTTATCAAAGCTAACTCAACATGTAATTGTTAATTTAATACGATGATATCCTTACAAAGTCTCAAAAATAAAATAGTGGTGGTATCCAAAATCATATAAGACATATGTTACATTAGATTGGATGGTAAGTGTACCTTTCACCACATCATTATCGTATTCCACATCGCCAATAGTGATCGCATGTGACTAGCCATTATATTTGGCCTTAAGAGTTTGTTGATGCCGATCATCATTGATTACCCTTACATTAAGGAATTAAGTGGAATAATTTCCCATTTACTTTCACTTGTAACATTGAAGTGTAAGAGGTAAATTCTATTTATCCTCCTTTTTATTCGCATAAATATATATATTTTCCCATCACTTTGGAATTAAACTGCCTGGTGATGCTCTCTCCCACTCTTATAACATTTTCTAGTCCCTTTAAGAAAATTCCCTCCATGTTTCTTTAACCACATTGAGCATAAGGTAAAACTCATCTTCTTTTCAGTGTGGTATTTAGATTTTCCCTTGAATTCCATTTTTATCTTCTAGTCAAACTCATAGAATTTATGGGTTACTCCAATCTCTTTCTCAACCTTGAGAGCACATCGAACAATTTACTCATAGCTATGGAAGTCCCTTATGGAAAATGTACTTCGGGGACATGGTTTTATGCCACTAAAGAATCGATCAATTTTATTCTCTGTTTGGATAATAGTTCCAAAAGTGTACCCGTAAATTCTTGTAAAATTTTCTTCATAGTTACAAACGGATTAATCATCCATTTTCATAAGCTCAAGTAACCCCTTATCCATATTTTTTTAGAATATGAAGAAATACTAATTGAAAAATAAGTTCTAGAAATCATCCCATTCAATGGATTCAATTTCATCTATTTACATTGTATTATTGATAAGATTCCATCAATTATCAGCTTCACCATCCAAGTTATAGACTTCTAAGATTACTTTAACATATTCTAAACATTGGAGAGCTGAAAATATCATTTCAGTGGTACTGATCCACTTTTCATCCATTAGTTGATCAAGATACCCATTGAAAGAAGATGGATGTTTCCTTATGAATAACTCAATGGAAATTTTTTCACTACTTTTCTCATATAGATGTTCATCATGATTAATACATTGAGAAAGTTGTGTGAGAATAGATACATGCTTTTTAAACCCAACTCCAATAGCACTTAATTTATTATGAGGAAAATCATTGCATTTCCCCTCACATTCAGCATTAAGGTGGTTTCTTCATCTTCTATCCATTGACTAAAACCAAGAATAATAATGTGTGTAACACTAATAATAATGGGAAAACCACATAATCAAAAATAAAATTTCAATTTAGGACACATTAAGTTTAATCTTATGTAATTCATAAACATTTCTAAAACACTGGGATTGTAATCTATAATTTGACATATCCTTATGTTTTTTTACTAAGGTTTTCTCATCCTAGTTTAAAAAGGTTAACTATATCTTTCCTCTAAAACCAACTATAATAGACCATAATTTACATACATATATATTAAATTAGAATTGATGAATATTCATTACATTAAAAAACAAAATCACACTAAGACTATATAGGTTTAGTTTCATTAGAGATTAGGAATCATAAACAATTGGTTCCTAAGACATCTACATTGTCTCCCACTTATTTTTTCATAACTAGACCCCTTTTTGGAAAATCATACTTAACTCCCTTATTCATGTCATGGGGAAAAGAAACATAAGAAAGGGTCAGATCATATGCTTAGTATGGGTAGATAAGGGATATGTCAATAATATCATAATCAGAATACATAAGAACATAACATTTTAAAATATTATCTTGGATATGAAAGATCACGATATCATGTCATGGGATAAATCATAAAAGTTTGTACAGAAACAATGAACATATTACCAAAAGTAATAACATAATACATTGAATTTCTTGGTATACACATAAGCATATAAAATTATTTCATATTATTCAAGGTTAATTTCCAAGACCATCATAACAAAAAAATTCAATTATTGAACCGGGTTTACTTCCCTCTTCAGCCCTATATTACTGAATGGAGATAATTTCTCATTCTAGACATTTCTATCTAATGAGATATAAATATTTACCCAATGAATTAGAGGGATAAATAGGTCCCACCCATTTTATAATTTAATCATTCTTACATGTTCCAAAAACACATAAATCATTCATCATATAATAACCTAAAGAATAAAATGGGTTTCGTAAAATCATTATATCATAACATAATCCATAAAAAACAAATGGATTTCCTAAATATCATTCCATTAAAAAAATAATCAACCATAAGAATAATAGGGATAGTATACATGAATCATAACCCTATTAAATAATACCATCCTAGATGGAAAATAATTTCGATAGAACACTTGAAATTAATTCCTAAGGGAAATATCCTTTCTTCTTCAAAAACATTTTCTTTTCTAAAAATGCCACATGATTTTAAAATAATATAATTTCTCTGAGAATAAACATGAAATCTTGAAAATTTAGTTTCATGGAAATATATTTTTATGAAAACATAAAAAAACATCATGCCTTATAGGTTAAAATAAAACGTTCTTCTCATACTTTTCTTGAATAAGTAAAAAAGTACCTCATATCAAAAACGACAAAGTATTCCTTTCCTACCATTTAAAAAAATTTACTAATGGGAAAAAATTGACTTTAAAAAATTTTATATGAATAAAAATAATATTTTTGAATACATATTTAGAAAACATTGAAATTGATGATAAATGTACCCCATAAAATACATATATATAAACAATATTATATAATAATGAGATTGTGAAATTATCCCTTACCTTAGGTCCAATATCCTTTGTATGTATCTGAACCTCCTATATAATGATATAAATTATTTCATTGACTTATTCTAGATTCATAGTAATTTTTATGATATCATATATTATCATATTATTGTATGTTTGTTAATAACATTTCATTATTACTCATTAGTCAGGTACAAATGACTTCATTTTATTATGCATGTTTTTTCAAATAAGTTCTAATTATTATTCATAGGTTATATTTATATTATTTAAAAAATGAAATTGATATAATATTATCATATTTATTCATTATATTAATTTATATAGACATTATTTAATGGATATTATGTAGATTGAATCACATCACATCGTAGAGACGGTAGGCATTACGTACGGAGAAATAAGGTTGTTCCATACCCATAATTACATATCAATATATAGGTGATACTGGATTTCTTACATAATAATGTAAACAAAAAATAAAGAGTAAGTATAAGATGAAATGATATTGAGAGATCTAGAAAATGAGATTACCACTTCTTCAGTGAGCTCCCTCTTGATCTCTTCTTAATGGAACTAAATTTGGTCTTTTGAGAATTCCAGAACTAGTATAAATTGTATGGGGAATTTGAGAAGTGAAATTGGAATGGGATGAACGAACATTATGGCTAAATTAATTTTGAAGAAATTAGGGAAAATGATCCCTTTTATAATTCATGTTGGGGACACCATTGTAATGGAATTTCCAAAAATATTAATTTATATCAAATTCGAACCAGATCCAAAAAACACTATAATGTCTTAGTTTTTAAATATGAGATGATATAAGGTTGTAATATCACAATCCAATAAGTTTTAGACATGTTCTTTTTATAAATTTTGACCGCATCATCTTAATCAACACTTAGCTATTCTATTCAATTTTTAAATAAGTTAACAAATATTTCAATATTTAAATGGAAGAATACTAATTTATTTTAAGTTAATTAGTCTATCAATTAATAATTTAGAACATTTTAGAACATCTAATATTTATTATATATTTTAAAAAAAATATTTTTAAATAATTTAATAATATATTATTTTGATAAATAATCAATAGTGTCAATTTTGACACTATTCAATTCATTTATTTTTTTAAATATGAATATAACAAGTTAACTTAGAAAAAAATATTTTATTATATTCTTACGATGTAAAGGTCGTCTATAAAATTCAAAGAAAATATTAATTATTCCAAAAATATATTTATTTTAGTATTTTTAATAACAATTATTTGTTCTCTCCAGTAATAAAATAATTATAAATTAATTATGTGTAATTATTTAATGTACTCATTTTTTTAAATAAAAAATATATTAATATGATTAAGATTTATCCTAAAGATTTTTGTAGAATACTTATAGTCAAATATAACTTCTTGAAAATCCAACATTAAAAATGTTATATTTATTAAAACATGAATGTAACAACCTTAACATCACATAAAGTAAAGAAATATATGTGTCATAATATTTTCCATATGGCTATAAGTGGTCAATAAAACTACCCTCGATTATTATGGTATAAATATACTCTACAAATAATATTTTTTCAAGTGGTTGTGTCTTTTAATGGTTTTTATCCTTTTAATAAAAATTAGTCTATTGATTTTTCATCTTTTAAATAATTTATGCATCATCAATGTATAAGCCTATAGGGTAATTATTTATTTCATAAATATTAAAACTAAGATACCATGATAAATAAAAACATTTTATCATTAAAATGACTATTTATAATAGAATTTATATTCTATATAACCTTATAAGAAAAAATATATAGTAATTAAAATTTGAGTGAGACATATTTAACATTTCATTAAATCAAATAAATTAAATGTCCTAATATCATCCAAGTAGCTTCCAAAGTATATAATTTCGACTCAATGATGATTCAAGTTGAAACAAACATGTCCAATTATATTAATACAAGTGTTAGGGTGATTTTGTAATACTATTTTTACCTTTAATTACTTGATTTACCCTTTTACCTATTAAAAAAATGAGCGAAGAACTATTCATAATTCCCAAAAAATAAATCAATTTACATAAATTGGACGTATTGAATCAAAATATGGAATCAATTTTTATAAATTCAAAATATTAAAGTTTTAGTAATTAATTTAAAATTAATCTCATTTTCGGATTGAGAAAAAGGGTTTTAAAAGTTCAAACATTTCAAAATATGGAAATGTTTTTACATCTAAATTCAATGTAAAATTAATTACAATGACCTAAATTATATTAATTGATAAAAATATATTCTAGTTTTAGATTGAAAACATTAAAAAATAATTTTACAATATTGATTATTTCGATGGAAAAAGTTGTTTTTAATTAAAATTTTAACTATTCATCAAAACATGAAAGTTATCATAAAAATATCATAAATTCACCCAAAGTAAATTTTTATATCCCCCTTATAAGAAAGAGTTATTTGTTTTCATATAGAGATTATAAATGTTTCAAGATTTTAATTTAAAAATGGTTTTCCATTAATATGAGGTAAAATTACCCTTTCGAAAAATATAGGTTTTCATACATAAAAAAGGGTTTATTCATACCATATTACTAAAATATCTATTTTATGATTATAGAACTATTTTTATTAAATATATATCTTATATATTTCATTAAACTCATTTAGTAATTGCAATTAAATTAATTTATTAATACAAAAATACAAATATTTCCTTTGCATTAAATTGGTTTATATTTTTCATAAATAGTTGGTAGCCAAATAATTAACCATACATTTTCATATGTTAGTTATATTTATTTCTGATAACATAACCACTAGGTTATGATGGTCAATTTATACCAAGGTAATCTCATGGTTTGTTTAAACTCATGACTGCATGAAATGCAGGCTATTGAAGAATTAGAATTATTAAAAATTTATTTCATAAAAAATATATGTCAAACATTCTACCCCCTTTAAAATGAATTTTTTCCTTGAAATTCATCACTCATATGAATATAGATAAGGATACCTCTGACTCATCACATCCTCAAGTTCCCACATATCTTTCTCAAATTGGTGGTTCCTCCATAATACTTTAACAAAGAAAGTGGTCATCTTTCGCTGAACATTTTCTCTACGATCCAGAATCTCTATCGGTTGTTCTTTATAAAAAATATATTGCCCCATCGATATGACTTCCAAGTTTAGTATGTGTGATAGATCATGTATGTACATTATCATGACAGATAGATGGAACAAATTATGATATTTAGTGAGATTCGGTAGTAGCACAGGTTGATAAGCTACCTTCAAAGAACTATCCATAATTTCAAAAGGGCCAATATACATAGTTCTCAGCTTTACCTTCTTTCCAATTATCATTACTCTATTTTAGGGAGTTTTTCATAGAAATACCTTATCAATAACTTCATACTATAGGTCCTTTCTTCATTTGTTAGAATACCTTTTTTTCAACTCTGAGCTTATCTTATGCGTTGTCGAATAGATCTGACCTTCTCTACCATTTCATCAACAAGATCAGGTCCTGATAGCTTCTTTCCCCAACTTTATCCAAGCAAGTTGGAGTTCTGCACTTTCTTACATAGTCAAATTTATAAGGGTCCATCTAAATACTATAGTGAAAGATATTGTTTTAACATAATTCTACCAAAGGTATGTGTTGATCCCAACAACATTTTATATCCATAGAGAAATCTCTTAACATGTCTTCTAGAGTTTTAATTGTCCTTTCAGACTAACCATCTTCCTGAGGACTATAAGTAATGTTGAAAGATAAATCTTTATCAAAATACTCCAAAATACATCTCTATAACATTATGGTAAACCTCGGATATCGATTATATAAAATGGAAAGTGTTACTCCATGAAATATTTTCACTTCCTTTTCAAATATCCTAGAAATATGATAAAGAGATAAATCGGCTCTAATAGAAATGATGTGTGCCCACATCATAAGGCAATCAACTATAACCCATGTTGCATTATGGCCTTTATATGTTTTAATAAGTTCGACAGCAAAATCCATAGTAATGTTTTACCATTTCCATTCTGGTATGGGTAATTGTTTATCATCACCTTAGAATTCTGTTTCTTAGCCATGAATTACGGAAAAAACATGGAGCGAGAGATATATTCAGAAAAATCTATTTTCATACCTACCCAATAGAAATACTCTTTCAGTTACATGTATATCATTGTTCTTCTAGGATAAATAGAGAATAATAAATATTATACTCATCCAATAGATCCTTTTTTAATTGTAGTATGGGATGAAAACAAACACAGTTCTAGAAACTTATTATTATATCAAATAAATGTTGAATTCATGAACATTTCTCACCTTCTTTTGTAGGTCCCCATATTTCTTTTCTGCCTCCTTAATATTCACATAAATAGATGGTTGAAAATTCATTTGAAATAGATAGTATATATCTTCTTCCTTTAAAATTTTAAGACCCATCCTTCACAAATCCATAAATATTGGATCTTTTGTGATTCTCGTCATGGATAGGCTAGCATGGTCTTTTCGACTCAATGTATCTTCGACCTTGTTCACTTTCCCATGGTGTTAATGTATCGAGAAGTATTGATCATTAATCATCTCCACCTGTATTCTTTGAAACATACTCATCTCCTTTTGTGTTAAAAAATACTTTATAAATTTTATGATCAGTATAAATATATCACCATTCTCCATAGTGATAATGCCTCCCTGTCATTAATGCAATGATTACCATAGTTAACTCCAAATCATGAGTTGGGTAATTTTTCTCAAGGATTTACAATTATTATGATTCATAATTTATCACCATATCATTTTTCATTAGAAAACATCCGAACCCATTCTTGTATGAATCATTGCAGCACACAACCCTTTTCCACTAAATCGAAGTGTGAGAATAGGTGCACTAGCTAGAATTATTTTAGCTCTTTGAAATTAACTTCACATTCCTCCACCCACATGAACCTATCACTATTTTGAGTCAACTAGGTGAGTGGATTAGTTATTCATGAAAATATTTCACAAAACATTGATAATATATAGCCAAACCAAGAAAATATAATATCTGAGTTATTGTTATTGATATAAGAAAATATTCAATAACTACTTTTTTTCTAGATCCATCGATAACCCCTGTCTTTATATTATGTGACCCAAAAATTAAACATTGTAAATCCAAAATTCACTCTTGGTAATTTTTCATAAATATTATCCTTTCTAAGGGACTTCAGCAAAATTCATAATTGATCTTCAGGATATTCCTTTCTATTTGAATAAACCAGAATATCATCTCTAAAGACTGACACAAACTAATCAAGATAGTATCTAAAGACTCTATAAATTAGATCCATAAAGATAGCGGTGGAATTAGTAATAACTAAAGGTGTCATTATAAATTCATAGTCCTCATCCCTTGTATAGAATGTTAAATTTCTTATCTCATCCTTCTTGCCATTAATTGATGATATCCTGAATGAATATAAATCTGGTAAATGTATTGATCCCTACGTAGTTGGTTGAATAAGTCATCAATGCAGGGAAGAGGATATCTTTTCTTCAAATTGATCTTATTATGTTCTTGATAATCATTATAGAGTATCACTTATCCATCTTTCTTCTTAAAAAATAGAACAAGTGAACCCCAATTTAATGCAGTAGGTCATATAAATCCCTTGTTAACATTATCTTGGAGCTTCTTCTTCAATTCTTGTAACTCAATTGGGGCCATTATATAAGCTATCATTACAATAGGCATAGCACCCGGTATGAGTTCTATTGAAAACTGAACTTCATAATTTGGTGGATGACCTTGCAATTCTTCCAGAAAGACATATCTAAACACTCATGCAATTTGATTATTCTTAATTATGAGTTTGTCCCCAACCATTTGAGATAGATAACCATTATTTATAGAAACCAATACCCATAAGTTGGAAAATTTTCTTCTGGAAGTCCATACTAATCCTTGCATCAATATATGATCATAGATTGATTCAGAATATGAAATGTGACTTCCCTTCCTTAGAGACTGATATGAGCTCAATATAATGAAATTAAATCCATTCCAAGAATCAAATAAAATTCCACTTATGGAAGGATTATATGATTTTTAGGAACCACATTCCCACAAACTTCAACTAGAGAAGAATTATAAAATTTTGATGTAACTTTTGTTCTATTATGAGTTGTCACAGCTAACTCAACATCTAATTATTGGGGAAATATAGTGATGTCCTTATAAATTTTTTCCGAAATAAAATAGTGGGTGGATCTAGAATCAAATAAAACATATTCTAATTTAGAGTGGATGGTAAGTGTACCTTTCACCACTTCATTACCATATTCCACATTGTCGATAGTGATCAAATTTGACTTGCCTTTACCTTTGGCCTTAAGTGTTTTATATCATAGATCATCGTCAATAACCCTTCTATAAGAGAATTGGTTGGAATAATTGTTACGAACCATCCTCACGACTCGTGCCGTGACTACCCCAAGCCCACCTTCCATAGGCCAGGGGCTGGCGACTAGCACCAAAGGCGTAAATCCCGATAAAAAGGGAAGGCACTGCCTTTATAAAGTAAACAAACACCATAGAGTAAGCAAGCTGAAGTAAAGACTAAGTAAAGTTGGTACAACTGTAAGTGATGGAAAGTAAATGGGCGAGAATACATACCCAACTGAAAGTAAAGTACAACTGAAAAGAAATTACAACAACTGAAAAGTAAAGCAGCAACGCCGAGCCGTCCCCTGGAAATCCCACCTAAAGGGTGGGTACAAATTGTCTCCTCAACTCCTCGGGTCCAGCCGTCCGCTCCGTATACGTCCTGCCCAGTGGTCCACCTCCAGGTACCAACTTTCTCCACAAGCCTCAACCACGTTCAGCGTTGTCCGTCGTCTGCATCCAACACAACGTAGTATGGGCATAGCCCGTTCAGGGGTGAGTATATGCTACTCAGTAGGGACCCTGAGACCCCTGAAGGTCTCCCAGAATCCACAGAGGATAATCCACAAAGGAAAGATACAATCAAGAAGTGACAACCAACTCTACTTAGGTATATTCCCATACATATACCGAATTCATCAATTCCAGTTCGGCTCCAACATCCCAGCCCAAGTTTCATCTAGTCCACGCTGGATAGCACAATCCAATCCATACAAGATAACACAACCCGATCCACTTAGGAAAGAAAATCAATCATATCGAAGGTAATGATTGAAAGTCAAGACTTAGCTCACACAGGTATACTTCTTCATAAGATGATAGAGATGATCAGATGTAGCCACTGATCCATCTAAGCTGTCAGACCCACGTATGATACAAGACCAGCTAAGCTGTCAGACCCTAAAAGGATACAATACCAGCTACTCTGACAAACACACGTAGATTACAAGTACAGAGTCAAATACTGCCGGACCCACGTAGGATACAAGAACAGTAGTCATGTACTGCCAGACCCACAAAGGTTGCAAGAACAGTAGTCATCACCGTCGAACCCACGGAGGATTCCAGTACGTTCGTCGTCGCTGCCGAACCCACGAAGGATTTCAGTGAAGCCATCGTCGCTGTCTAGCCCACGGAGGATTTCAGTACAGTCTTCATCACTGTCGAACCCACGGAGGATCCCAGTAAAGTCGTCATCGTTGCCGTAGTTGCAGCCAGCTCTAGGGTTCCTGCACATAGCATGCTCGATTCCGGGAGGGTCCACTCCACGATCCATGGGGTTCGATACATCAACTGACACGTAGTCCGGAGTTTATGTATCCCAAAGTTCTGTCTCGACAAAAGGAACTCAACGTGACAGACGGCGCGTCAATCAAACGCCCGGTCTGTGAGTTATTGGCTTTTTCGTTTCAGGGTCCCAGTTGGTTTTTAAGTCAAAACCAACCCGACCGTACTCCAACTGCATCCAAGCCTCGTTCGGAGTAATCCAAAAGGTCCGTCTCACTAAGAGGAAACCAACAAAGTCGACGGAACATTAATCGGACGTCCTGAGCTCAAGTTATAAGTGTTTCCGCTCCGAGGGCCCGGTTGGTTTCGTGTTCAAACCAACCCGTACATACCCAATGTTCTCCGAAACCTTGAGTGTAATGTACTGAAACGACCATCTCGATCCAACGATCGCATCTCAACTGGCGGTGCATCAATCGGAGATCCGTAGCCTATGTTATGGGCCTTATAACGAAACGATCCGAAATTAGGCGGTTTTGGGCCCGGACCGACCCGGCCCAAGACCCCCTGGGTCGGGCCGAACCGGGTCAACCCTACCCGGGTCCATGTATGGCCCATTAGAGCATGGCCCGGCCAGGCGCAGGCGGCCCGACCCGGTGCGGCCGGTCCGGCCTGGGCGGCTCGGCACAGGCCGAGCGGGGCCGCTCGGCGCCAGCTGAGCAGACGCGGAAAGGGGGGGTGCGCTGCACCCTTGATTGAAGAAACGGCCCCCCACAGGGGGGCCCTCCTCTTAGCCATCTGGGGGTTACGACCCCCGGATTTCTGAAAACGGCTGGTCGAGTTGGCCGGTTGTTGAGCCTCTGTGGGATCCCCACAGGTCCATCCTTCCTTGCGCTGGCAGCCGGCGGTTCCGGTCACCCCTCCCTACACCGTCGCGCCCTTCCTCCACGGCCCCGCTCTGACTGCGGCCCCTTCGGCCTCAATGGTGCGGCGCGACGGTTCCACGCTCCATTTCCTTGGTGAAATTCTTCATTCCCGCGCGGTGTTGTTGCACCGTGCCGCCTTCAACCCAAAGCGCAACGATGAACATGAAAAAAAGTGGGAGGCGGAACAACCGTTTTCGTGTGGTCCGACCTCCTCCCGTTAATTTGATAATAGGTGGCCAAAATAATACAACATCGTCAAGCGAGCACAAATTTAATCCATTAAATTTGAACTTAAAACTCCTACCTCAAAGAAGGCATTTGTCGGTGTCGCGGTAGACGACGTCACGGTAGACGGTCGTCATTCCGTCAACATCAGGAAGGATGAAGGCGAGGGTGGCGTCGGTGTTCTTCATTCTTCATTGGAGGAAGAGGAAAACTCTCCAAGTGCTGGGCGTTGTGCTTCGCTGCTAGCGTTCCGCCGCTTAAAGAATCCGTCCAGAACTCATCCCCCTGGCCTCCTGTAAATAGGAGTGGTGGGTTCGTCGTTGGAACATAAGTCATAAATGGGGGGATTTATGACATAGGGCCCCACAAAATTAATCCGCTACGGTGGAACATTAAAAAGGGAGGAAGGATCCTCATTAATTAAACACGTTGGCATTTAATTAAGGAGAGGGAGAAAAGGTTCCTCATAAACATGAGGGGTTGACAAGTATTAAAGAGGAAGATGGTGTTTAATGGGGTGTTAGGAAATTTAAGGAGGTGGGGGCTCATGTGGGCCCCACCCCACTTCTTCACAACTCCCTTTCCCATAACACTTAAACCACCAGTGAAGATATAAATATAAAATTTTAAAACAGTTTTTATTTTATTCCCCACATTTTTAACATCTCTTCCCAAGAAAACGCAACCCAAAAAAGGTGCTTTTACGCAATTACCAGCGCTGCGGTTTCATCGGTGCCCTCGGATTTCGATTCCAATGACCGGTTCAAAAGTTAGAAAAACCCGCTCATTCATTCACTGAACGTACCCGAGCTAAATTTCAGAAAATGATTCTGGGCACACCGGACCTCAGAATCAGGTGCCGTTAGAAACTGCGTACTCAGAAAATCCCAAAGAAATTAAAAAAATTCCTTGAAATCTACAGGTCTTTATATAACTTCCACCTCAGGGCTTTACGTCCCCGTAAAGATACATCACAAACTAGGGGAGCAAATGAGGGTACTAAGCATGCATCTGCGCCTCCCTCCCCCAAGTTCTCTCCTGGAGGATCCCATGCTGCCACCTGATGCGCACTAGGGGAATCGACCGCCCATGTAGGACCCGCTCCTGTTGATCCTCGATCTCCACCGGGACCTTCGCAAAAGTCTCCCCATCATCAATGTCTACCACCCCATGGTCGATGATATGTGTCGGGTCATGCACGTATCTCCTCAGCTGAGATACGTGGAAAAAGTCGTGCACCCGATGCAACTGAGGTGGTAGGGCCACGCGATAAGCCACCTCGCCTATCCGGCTGAGAACTTGGAATGGGACGATGAAGCACCGAGATAACTTTCCGCCCCAGCCAAATCTCTGTAATCCACGTTGAGGTGAGACCCGAAAAAAGACGTGGTCGCCATCCTCGGACTCTAGTGGTCTCCGCCTCCTGTCATCATAAGACTTCTGTCGGCTCTGAGATGTCCTCATCCTCTCCTGGATGACCTGGACCTTCTTCGTCGTGTCCTAGACCATCTATGGTCCCACAATTGCTGACTCCCCAGGGTCTGTCCAACACAGAGGTGATCTGAAAGTTCAGCCGTACAATGCCTCGTATGGTTCCATCCCGATGGTGGAGTGGTAGCTGTTGTTGTACGCAAACTCTACCAAGGTTAGGAGATCCTCCCAACTATGACCAAAGTCGAGGACACATGCACGGAGCATGTCCTCAAGAGTCTAAATGGTCCTCTCTGTCTGGCCATCCGTCTGAGGGTGAATGGCGGAGCTCAGATGTAGTTGCATCCCGAATGCCTCCTACAACCCCTTCCAAAGCCAGGAAGTAAAGAGAGCATCTCGATCATAGACGATAGATGATGGAACACTATGAAGCCCTACGATATCTTGAACATAGAGTCATCCCAAGCTCTCCACTGAGCCCTGCTCTCTGATGGGTAAAAAGTGGGCCGACTTGGTGAGTTGGTCGACAATCAACCAAAATAGAGTCGTGACCTCTGGAAGTACGTGGAAGTCCAGTCACGAAATCCATAGATATCCCATCCCACTTCCACTCCAGGACCTCCAAGGGTTGTACCAAGCCTTCTGGTACCTGGTGCTCTGCCTTCACCTGCTGTCAGGTAAGGCATCGAGAAACAAACTCTACCACATCCTTCTTCATACCCAGCCACCAGTGCTGTCGTCTGAGATCCTGGTACATCTTCGCCACTCCTAGATTTACCTCTAAAGGGGAAGTGTGAAACTCTCTCAGAACCTCCTCCTATAAAGTAGCTGGTACCATGGTACTTCCTCTAAAAAGGACGACGTGCTCTCCTCCCATATAAAAACCATCAGGTGCCTGTCCTGTGGAAATCTGTGCACGTCACATCTCACAGTCAGCATCCCCACGTTGTGCCTCTCTAACCCGCTGTAGTAGTGGAGGAGTGATTGTGAGTGACTGAAGAAAGGCTTCCCTATCTTTATCCACAAAATATATCTGCAAAGCGGCTAGCTTCTATGTCGCCTCCCCAAGTAGTTGAATGCTCGTCCTCCTGCTGAGAACATCGGCTACTACGTTCCACTTTCAAGGAGTATAGACTGTCTCAAAGTCATAGTCTTGGAGGAACTCGAGCCATCTCCCATGTCTCGGGTTCAGGTCCTTCTATGAGAATATGTACCTGATACTCTGGTGGTCATAATAGACTATAAAGCGCTCGCCCATCAGATAGTGCCGCCACATCATCAGAGCGAAGACCACTACTACTAACTCCAGGTCATGGATAGCGTAGTTCTGCTCGTGCTGCCTCAACTGTCATGATCCATAGGCGATCACAGCCCACTACTGCATCAGGACACACTCGAGTCCGGTCCCTGATGCATCACAGTAGACTACGTACCCTACTCCCTCATCCAGTAGCCTCAATATAGGTGAGCTGGTCAATCTCTGTGTCATCTCCTGGAAGCTCTACTGATATCTGTCTGACCAAACGAAGGGTTTCCCCTTCTTCTTCAAAGCTGAGAGTGGTTCTGCAACTCTGGTGAAGTCTGGCATGAATCTCCGGTAGTACCCATCTAGACCCAAGATACTCCGCACCTCCATCACGCTCCTGGGTGGCTCCCAATCTAGCACTGCCTCGATCTCCACAGGATCCACCAAAACTCCCACCTCAGAGATGACGTGTTCCAGGATGTGGACCTCACATATCTGGAACTGACACTTCAAGAGCTTACCATAAATCTGGTGCTCTCGGAGTGTTTCCAGTACAACCTGCAAGAGGTAGGCATGCTCCTCCTCAGTGGTCGAGTATATCAATATGTTGTCGATGAAGACCATGACAAATTGATCGAGGTAAGGCTGAAAGATCCTGTTCATGAGGCTCATGAACACTTCTGGAGCATTGGTTACGCTGAAAGGCATAACCAAGAACTCATGGTGGCCATACCGACATCTGAAGGTCGTCTTCTGCACGCCCTCATCCCGAACCTTGAGCTGATGGTATCCTAGCCCGAGGTCTATCTTTGAGAACCACCATGCTCCCTATAGTAGATCTAAGAGGTCATAAATCCTCGGTAGCGGATACTTGTTCCTCACGGTCACCTGGTTTAGGTGATGATAGTTTACACACAGTCGCAAGCTCCCATCCGCCTTCTTGGCGAAAAAAATCGGGGAAGCCCCGGGTGAAACACTAGGTCGGATGAATACCTTGCCCTACAAGTCCTCCTGCTATACCCATAGCTCTTGAATCACAACGGGGGCCATCCGATATGCTAGAGTGGATATCAGGGCTATCCCGGAGTACATTTCAATATAGAAGTCTACCTCTATGCGAGGAGGTAGTCCTAAAACGTCGTCAGGAAAAACGTCTACATACTAATCCACCACTACAGGAAAACTTGGACTCCGCACGTCAACTGCTCCTAGGATGAGGCTAGCCAACTGATTAGTGATCAGATTTCATCTCCTATGCATTAGTCCATTCTACGCTAGAAAGGCTCCCTTCTCGCTGGTGATGGTGAACCTTCTCCCATCAGTGCGGACACACCACACCTTCTGCCTAATATAGTCGATCTGAGCATGGACTGTAGATAACCAATCCATGCCCAAGATGACGTCGTAAGGCCTCGATGCCGCTACAAGAAGATCCCATCCAACGATCTCGCCTCCTATAGTAAGCTCACACTGCCGAAACCAGTGTGTAATCGTCGAGTATGATCGCGTAAGAGTCTCTAGCCATATGGATCGAGCCAACGGCTCTATCGGAATCTCCGACCTCCGAACAAGGGCAGTGGAAATGAAAGAATGACTCACTCTTGTGTCTATAAGAACTGCAGAAAGGGTGGAGTAGACATAGATAGTACCTCGAATAATCTCTGGTGAACCTTGGTCATAGGCCTTCGTCGCCTGAAGCCGAGCCTGCCTCTGTCTGCCAGCTCTCTGTGGTCAGGGTGGACCTCCTGGTGGTGGTGGTCGTAGAGCCTCAAAGCATCACCCACCACTTGCTGCTCGGACAGCTCCTCTACCTCGTCCGCCTGCTCCCTGCAAACCGCCACGATCGACCCTCTGCCTCTGCCTGGGTGGTCCCTCAACCGTCTGCTGCTCCTCTGCACAGTGGTCCAGGCATTCACGATCCATGTGGCCCTTCCTGATACTTGCGTAGCACTGTCTGCTCCTTGGAAGGTTGGCTCTGCGCCGTGTACCCCGCACCTCAGAGCCAGTGTCCTGAGGTCATCCTCCTGATGGTCTGGTCTGCCTGGACCCCAATGACATCTGTCGACTGCCAACTGTAGAAGACTCATCTACGAGCCGCCCTCCGGTAGGTCTCGCTGCTGGTGTAGGCTCAACAATAAAGCTCTCTATGAGAAGGGCTCGCTCCAGTACTCTTATCTGCGTCGGAATGCTGAGGGAGATCATCGATTCCCTGATCTCATGCCTCAGTCCCTGCTCGAAGGTTTGGGCCCAAAAGAATGGGTCTCGTACCATGTCCGTCAAATAGCGTGAGAGATCGGTAAATCTCGCCGAGTACTGGGCTACCGTCATGCTGCCCTGCCGCAGCTGTAGTAACTCCTAAATGCGCACCGCACGGAGGGTGGCTGGAACAAACTCTGAGCGGAAGAGGCTCTCGATATCTGACCAAAGGAGAGATGTCTCGTCGTGCACCTGAAGCATCAGGATTCACCATCTGCCTGTTTCTACATGCATGAGATTCGCTGCAAGGATCGCCATGAGGTCAGCTGGTGTCCCCACTAACCTGAAAACTCGAACAACAACCTATAGCCAATCCTCGGCTTCCTGAGGGTCTGTCTCCACATGGAACCTGGGCGGTCTCTGATGCTGTACCTCGTGCAATGCATTAAGGCGACGTGCACTCTCATTGTATGGTGCTAGTGGCATCGGTGGCTCAGCGGGTAGAGGTACCGCTGGTGCCTCCGCTGTAAAAGGGCCCTGTACCGAGGCCTCGTTGCTCGATGAGTTGTCATCTCACAAATTGCTCAGAACCCTAGCTGACTGCCATCGTAGGGACATCCTGAAAAGAATAGATGTGCCACGGTCAAGACAGTATACTTGGTGAGCTGACACAATGTAATCACAAATAAAACTTTTGAAACACACAGGCAATCAATGTTTTCATGCACTGAGTCGGAAATCAGAAGTCAGGGTCCTCGTGTACGGATATGTCGGTCGCCGCACCAACATAGGACTCCCTGGACTAATAACCACACTCAATAACCTTAACACTATTGCTTCACATAGAAGAAAGATCTGAGTCCTGAGTTCTGTGGTAGAACTGATCTCCTCTGATACCAATTTTTCACGACCCTTCCTCGGTACCCATGCCGTGACTACCCCAAACCCACCTTCCATAGGCCACGGGCTGGCGAATAGCACCAAAGGCGAAAATCCTAATAAAAAGGGAATGCATTGCCTTTATAAAGTAAACAAACACCACAGATTAAGCTAGATGAAGTAAACACTATGTAAACTGGGTACAACTGTAAGTGCTAGAAAGTAAATGGGCCAGAATACAAACCCAACTGAAAGTAAAGTACAATTAAAAAGAAAGTACAAAAACTGAAAAGTAAAGCAGCAACGTCGAGCCGTCCCCTAGAAACCCCACCTGAAGGGTGGGTACAGATAGTCTCCTCATCTCCTTGGGTCCAGCCATCCGCTCCGTGTATGTCCCGCCCAGTGGTCCACCTCCAGGTACCGACTTGCTCCACAAGCCTCAACCACGTTCAGCGATGTCCGTCATCTGCATCCAACACAACGTATTGCGGGCATAGCCCATGCAGGGGTGAGTATAAGCTACTCAGTAGGGACCCCTAGACCCCCGAAGGTCTCCCAGAATCCATAAAGGATAATCCACAAAGGAAAGATACAATCACGAAGTAACAACCAACTCTACTTAGGTATATTCCCATACATATACCTAAGTCATCAATTCCAGTTCAGCTCCAACATTCGAGCCCAAGTTCGATTTAGTCCATGCAGGATAGCACAATCCAATCCACACAGGATAACACAACCCGGTCCACTTAGGAAAGCAAGTCGATCATATCGAAGGTAATGATTGAAAGTCAAGACTCAGCTCACATCGGGGCCCGGTTGTTTTTTTAGTCAAAACCAACCCGACTATAATCCAACTACATCCAAACCTCGAGCGGAGTAGGCCCAAAGGTCCATCTCACTAAGAGGAAACCAACAAAGTTGACGGCACATCAATCGGACGTCCGGAGCTCAAGTTATAAGTGTTTTTGCTCCGAGGGCCCGATTGGTTTCGTATTCGAACCAACCTGTCCATACCAAAAAGTCTCCTAAACCTTGATCGTAATATATCGACACGACCGTCTCGATCTAAGGATCACATTGCAACTAACGGTGCGTCAATCGGAGGTCCATAGCCCATGTTATGGGCCTTTGAATGGAACTGTCCGAAATTAGGCGTTTTTTGGCCCGGACCGAGCCGGCCCAAGACTCCCTAGGTCGGCCCGAACCGGTTCGACCCGACCCGAGTCTGGGTCCTTCCGATTAGGGAGCGGCCCGGCCCGTCTGGTGCGGCCCGGCCCAGCCGGCGCGGCCCGGACCAGTCGGTGAGGCCCGGCCCGGCGAGGGCGGCCTGGCCCAGCGCAGGCGGCCCGGCTCGGTACTGCCGGTCCGACCTGGCCGGCTCGGCGCTGGCCAAGAGGGGCGGCTCGGCGCTGGTCGAGCGGACCCGGAAAGGGGGGGCGCGCTGCCCCCCTTGACTGAGTAAACGGCCCCCCACAGGGGGGGCCGCCTCTTGGCAAGCCGGGGGTTACGACCCCTAGATTTCCAAAAACGGCCAGACGAGTTGGCCGGCCGGTGAGCCGCCGCGGGACCCCCGTAGGTCCCGCCTTCCTTGTGCCGGCGGCTGGTGGTTCCGGTCGCCCCTCCCTGCACCACCACGACCTTGTCCGACCGGAACGGCGCGACGGTGCCGCGCCCCTCCGCCGCAGCCCCGCTCCGGCCACGGCCCTTTCGGCCTCAACGGCATGGCGCGACGACGCCGCGCTCCTTTGCCTCGGTGAAATTCCTCGTTCCCACGCGGTGTTGTTGACCCACACTGCCTTCGTCCCAAACCTCAATGATGAACATCAACAAAAGGGGGAGGAGGAATGGCCATGTTCTTGCGGTCCGACCTCCTCCTGTTAATTTGATAACAGGTGGCTAAAATAAAACAACATCGTCAAGCGAGCACAAATTTAATCCATTTAATTTGAACTTAAAACCCCTACCTCGAAGAAGGCATTCGTTGGTGTCACGGTAGATGGCGTCATGGTAGACGGGCGTCGTTCCGTCAACTTTGGGAAGGATAAAGCCGAGGGTGGTGTCTGCGTTCTTCGTTCCTCGTTGGAGGAAGAGGAAAACTCTCCAACTGTTGGGCATCGTGCTTCGCTGCTAGCATTCCACCACTTGAAGAAGTCGTCCAGAACTCCTCCCCCAGGCCTCGTTTAAATAGGAGTGGTGGGTTTTTTGTTGGCACGCAAGTCATAAATGGGGGGATTTATGACATAGGGCCCCACATTATTAATCTGCTGCGGCAGAACATTAAAAACGGAGGAAGGATCCTCATTAATTAAACATGTTGGCATTTAATTAAGGAGAGGGAGGGAAGGTTCTTCATAAACATAAGGGTTTGACAAGTATTAAAGAGGGAGAGGGTGTTTAATGGGGTGTTAGGAAATTTAAGGAGGTGGGGGCTCATGTGGGCCCCACCCCACTTCCTCAGAACTCCCTTTCCCATAACACTTAAACCACCAGTGAAGAAATAAAAATAAAATTGTAAAAAAAATATTTTATTCCTCACATTTTTAACATCTCTTCCTGAGAAAACGCAACCCAGAAAAAGGTGCTCTTAAGCAATTACCAGCACTGCAATTTCATCGGTGCCCTCAGACTTCGATTCCGAGCACCAGTTTAAAAGTTATAAAAACCGGCTCGTTCATTCCATAAACGTACCCGAGCTAAACTTCAGAAAATGATTTCGGGCACACCGGGCCTCAGAATCTGGTGCCGTCAGAAACTGCGTACTCGTAAAATCCCATAGAAATTAAAAAAATACATGAAATTTATGTGTCTTTATAATAATGCCCCATGTCCTTGAACTTCTAACATTTAATTGTAGTATTTTCATCCTATGTATCCATTTCTATATTTTCATCATTAGACATATTTTCCCATCACTTTGGAATTCAAATACCCGATGACCTTATCTCCCACGATAAAAATATTTTATAGTGAATTTAAGAAAATTTCATCCTTATTTCATTCCACATATTGAGAATAAGTGAAAACTAATATTCTTTTCAGTGTTGTCTTTTGATTTTCCCTTGAATTCTATTTTTCTCTTCTTATCAAACCTATAGGAATGATGGGTTAATCCAATATTCTTCTCAACCATGAGAGCACATTAAACTATTTTATCATATCTATAGAAGTACCTTATGACTAATGCACTTGGTTTTAAGCCACTAAATAATCGATCAATTTTACTCTAAAGTTGGATAATAATTCCCCAAGCGTGCCTTAAAAGTCTTTTAAATTTTTCTTTATAAGTACCAACAGATTCATCATCTCTTTTCTAAAGCTCAAGGAACACCTTCTTAATATTTTTTTGAAGAATAAGAGGATATTAATTATTTAAAAATAAGTTACTGAACTCATCATATTCCATGGATTCAATTTCATCTCTTTATATTGTCTTCTTGATAAGGTTACACCATTGATAGAATTCACCATCAAAATTATAGACTTATAAGATCAATTTATCATGATCTAAACAATGGAGAACTGAAAATAACTTTTCAGTGGTACTGATCCACAATCTAGCCATTTGTGAATTAGATGGACTGATGAAAGAAGGTGGACACTACTTTATAAAGGAATTAACCGAATTTTTTTCTCTCCTTTGTTCATTTGGATGTCGTGCATGATTCATAGCTTGATAAAGTTATGTGAGTATAGCTGTAAGATTTTTCATCCCATCTCCCATAATATTTTTTTTATTCGAAGGACAATCATTCCATTTCCCCTCTCATTCAACACTAACTTGGTTCCTTCAGGTTCCATTCATTAACTAAAACCAAGTAGCATAGTTTGAGAAACACTAATCATATTAGGAAAACTACATAATCAAGAATAAAATTTCAATTTAGGACACATTATATTTTGTCCTAGTTTATTCATAGTCATTTCACAAAACACGTTTATTTTAACCTCTACTTTGACATATCCTTCAGGTTTTTTACTATGGTTTTCACATCTTAGTTTCAAAATATTAACTATACCTTTCCTCTAATACCAACTACAACGTATCATAATTTTCATAAATAGATATTACTTTAAAATTGAATAATATTCATTAAAAAATATATCAAACCCATCCCATGATAGTATATGTTTACTTTGATTAGAAATTGGGAAATATAAACAACTGGTTCATAAGATATCTACATTTTATCCCATTTATTTCTTCATAACGAGACCCATTTCTAACATATCTTAATTAATACCCTTCGTCTTGAATGAGGGAAAAGAAAAATAAGAAATTGTGAGGTTATATTCTCAGTACAGTTAAACAAGGGAGATATCAATAATATCATAATCATAAGCCACAATAATATAAAATTAGAAAATATTATATGTGAAATGAATAATCGTGATATCATGTCATGGGATAAATAATAAATGTTCTTAAAGAAAAATTAACAGATTGACAAAATTCATAAAATAAGACATTGAATTTTCTAGAATACACATAAGAATAGTAAATCATTCTAATTAGTGAAGGATCATTTCCAAGACCATCATAGTGGAAAATGTCCATTACTGAATCGGGTCTACTTCCCATTCCAACCCCGTATTACTGAACTGATATCATTTACCATCACATGTCTGTCTATCTCATGAGGCATAAATATTTACCCAATAAATTTTTAGCGAAATATAGGTCACACCCATCAAATAATGAAATCATTCTTATGTGTGTCACAAAAAATTAATCATTCATCATAGAAGAACCCAATGAATAAAAAGGTTTTCTTAAACATCATTACATCATACTATAATCCATATAAAACAAATAGATTTCATAAATATAATTCCATTATAATCATAGTCAACCAAATAAATAATTGGGATAGTATACTTGAAACATAACCCTATTAAATAATTCAATCTTAGATAGAAAATAATTTTGATAACAAACATGAAATTAATTCTTGAGGATAATATCCTTTCTTCATCAAAAACATTAACTTTTCTAATAATGACACATGATTTTAAAATAAAGGAATTTCATTGAAAATAACCTTAAAATCATGTAAAGGAAGCTACATAGAAATACAGTTTTATAAAAACGTAAAACCTTTCATGCCGTATATGTTAAAATAAAAAATTCTTCTCATACTTTTATTGAATAAGTAAAGAAGTACCTCGTATCAAAAATGACTAAAGATTCCTTTCATACCATTTAATAAAATTTACCAATAGTTAAAATTAATGTTAACAAAATTGTAAAATAATAGAAATAATATTTTGGAATAAATATTAATGATACATGAACATGGATGATAAATGTACTCTAAAAATACTTACATATAAACAATATCAGATAATAACAATATTGTGAAATCATTCCTTACCTTAGGTAAGATATAAATTATATGTATTCTAATGTCGTTTATAATGATTTAAATAATGATATTGAATTATTAAAAATCATAGTAATTTTTATGATATAACATATGATCATTTTACCATCTGTTTGTTAATAATATTTCAGTATTACTCATTATTTGGGTATAAAGGACTTAATTTTCTTATGCATGTTTTACCAAATAAGTTCCTATTATTCATTATAAGTTATATATATATATATATAAAGAAATTAATGAATGATATCAATATACTATATATCATATTTATTCATCATATGCAACTAGATTATCATGCTTCGATGGATTTCTTGTAGAATGAATCGGAACACATCATGGAGATGGTATGCCATACGTACACGCGAGCGATGATATCATTCCATTAATTATGAAATGGTATGGAATTAGATTTTATATGTATTGTTTCGTAATTAATATTTTGTTATGATAATCATATATTTTTATTATTTCAATCATTATACTCATCCAAGTAAAGTGTTCCTAAAATCAGATTACACCATGAACTGGGGATGGTTAGTCTTACGTACTCATGCGTAGTGAATTTGTTTTTCATAGGATTGATAGAAGATGGAATAAGGTTGTTCAATAACCATAATAAAATATCCTTATATAGGTGATTTTGGATTTAATACTTAATAATATAAATAAAAAAGGAAGATTAAGTAGAACAAGAAATGATTTTGGGAGAGTCGGTAAAGGAGACTAACTCTTCTTCGAAGAGCTCCCTCTAGATATCCTCTTAACGGCACTAGGGTTTTTCTTTTGAGAAGACCATCACCTCTATAAAGTTAATAGGGATTTTGAGAAGGAAAATGTTCCAAGAATGGAAGAACTTTAAGGACCAGTGATTTATGAATAATTTAGGGAAGAAGTTTCCTTTTATAATTGATGTTGGGGTCATCTTTAGAATGGAATTTCTAGAAATATTAATTTATAATAAATTCAAACCACATCAAAAAACCGCTAAAATTACTTAAATTCAAATATCAGATGAGATAAGGTTTTAATATCAGCAAATAATAAATTTTATAAAAATTTATCTTTCAATTTAGACATTATTAGTTTAATTCACCCTTAGTTATTCTATTTAATTTTTGACTAAGGTACAAAATATTTCAATATTGAAAGAGATGAATATTTACTTATATGTTATCAATCAGACTATAAATGAATAATTTAAAACATTTTAGAACATATCATAATTATTAAATAATTTTATAAATGTTATATGATTATTAAATAATTTAATAATACATTATTTTGATAATTAATCAATAGTGTTAATTTTGACACTATTCAATTCATTTATTTTTGAAAATATGAAGACAACAAGTTCACATTGAATACAGTATTTTATTATATTCATGAGATTTAAATTTCTTCTATAAAATTAGTTTTATGTATTAAATGTTCCAAATAATATATAATTTAATATTTTTAATAACATTTATTTGTTATCTCTATTAAAAAAATAATTAGAAATTTATTTTGTGTAATTATTTAATATAAGTATTTTTTGAATAAGAATTAAAAATAAAATACTATGATGAAGATAAATTATTTATATTTCAAAATAATATTTATAGTTGAATTTAAGTTATAGAAAATACAACATTAAATATGTTATATTTATAAAACATGAATGTGACAACTTTAACATCACATTAAATAAAAAAATTATAATTGTCATAATCTTTTCTATATGGCTTTAAATGGTCAATAACAAGACCCTTAGATTATTATGGTTGAGATATAAACAAAAAATAAGACATGGTAAAGTATTGTTTTCCTTTAATTTTCATTATCATTTTGATATAAATTAGTTTATTGATTTTTCATCAATTGAATAATTTATCCATGATCAATGTATAAGCCTTTCATGTAATTATATATTTCCTAAAAATAAAAAATAAATTACCATGATAAATAAAAGAATTTTAAATTTAAAATGAGTAATTATAAATTAATTTATCATCTTTATATCCTTATATTAAGAAATATATAATTGTTAAAATTTGAGTGAGCCATATTTAACTTTTCTTTAAATAAAATAAATTAAATGTCCTAAGCTCATCCAAGTGGATTCCAAAGGATTCCATTTCAACCCAAGGATGATTTAGGTCAAAAAATACTCATCCAATGATATTAATACAAGTGTAAAGGAAATTTTATAATACTATTTTTACCCATAATTACTTGATTTACCATTTTACAGCATTTAAAAAAATTCTGATGTTACTATTCATAATGCCCCAAAATAAATTAGATCTTTTTAATTAATTTATAACTATTGATTAAAAATATGGAATCTATTTTTCTAAATTCAAAACAAAAAAATTTTAGTCCTTAATTTAAAATAAATCTCATTTTTGGAATAAGAAAACGAGTTTTAAAAGTTAAAACAATGCAAAAGATAGATATATTTTTTTCATCTAAATTCAATGTAAAATTAATAATGATTACATAAATTATATTTTATAATAAATTTTCATAGAAGAATAATGGTTCAATATATTCATATTGATATATATAGAAAATTTATTAATAGATCCCAAGAGAAGGGGTAACATCATATTAACTAAAAATTATTATATTTGTGTATTTTTCATCAATAACTATGTTTTATCTTATGTGGAACCTACATACAATTCTACATCTATTCTAATAGTCACTAATTCTTTTCTTTTTATGACACCTAACAAATCTTTCTCCCATGAAGAAAATTCCTCTAGATTTCAATCTTTATTCCTCAACACATCCTACTCATTATGCATCTATGTATCCAACAAGATAAATATTTCATTTTCTATAATATTTAATACCCAAACATTCCATTTATATATTTGAGAATTAATTTTACATCCATAATATGGTATTACTTTACTGAACTTTTATACCATTCAAAAAGTGTAACAGTAGACACTGTATCTATCTTTGAAGCTATTAGAACTAACATTCTTCAAATAACCATTCTAAACTCATTAAAAAGAACCTTATTTCCTTTACCATATTTTTCAAACTTTTTTCTCACTAAAATGGGTGTGTAAATGGTTTATTAATATTCTATGCTAAATTCTATGATGTATTCCTTAGAATAATTCTCTTTTGATTAAAAAATATACCATTTCCTTTGACATATTTCTATACTAATAAGTTATTTAATTTATCCTAGGATAGACATTTTAAATATCATTTTCATCTCCATAAAAAATATTTCAAATGATTATTCATTATTCCATGTGAATATAATATAATTTGCATAAGAAATAATAATAAGGGAAACCACTTGATTTTATTTTATGTACGGGATACTACCAAATCCTTATTTTTTGAAAATAGACATCTTTAAACAAGAATCCAATTTACCATATCTAGATCACGGAGCATGCTTTAACCCATATAAATACAAAGTCAAATTGTACACAAATATTTCATCTTCGGTAGGATGAATACTCATGGATGTTCAACATAAAATTTATTATATTATTCTCCAGTGAGAAGAATATGACTTTACATCCATCTATAATATCATATATGTTCATCATGAAGAAATGGAATGAATAATTTAAATTTTTTCATGTCATTGTACTAGTTAATTGGATTCATAAAAATCATTACATTTAACTTTTTGTGTCCCTTTACAAACTAAAAATTCCTTATTTCTTACAATATCACATTTTTCATTCAAATTATTTTTGAAAACCCATTTTATTCTAACCAAAATGTTATTTTTTTGGTTTGGGTACAAGCTTCCAGATCCCATTCATCTCAATATAATTCATTTATTAATTCATGTAATCAATCCATACTTTATTATATAAATATTATTCAATGTATCATAGCTCAAGATATGAATATAAAGTTGTATTTTAACCTATGTTATATGTCATTTGGTTTGAAAAAATTTTCCCTTATCAATAATGATATTTTGGACCACCACCAATTTTATCGGAAAGAATGAGATTAATGAGATTGTACTTAATCACATGAAATAACTAATTCAGAATCATCATATGATATAGATTATACATTTTAACATCTACCTGGAACATTATCATGTTTGTAATTGTAACCACTTCACCTAGACTTTGTCTATTAAATTTTTTTCATTGAAATTTTTTATCAAAATATCCTATAACATTAACATATATTATTTTAATAAATATTTACTAATTATTTAGTATAGAACATGTATCATCTACCATTAGTATGGTGTTTAGGAAATATTATATCAATCCCAATTTAATCCTAATTTCCAAAATTTTCCCCTTTTTCTTTGATAAAAATAGGACTTCCATTAACACTTATAAATTTCAAACTTTCGTTTTCTTTGTAAAAAATATTGTAAGGGATATTTTCAGAGATATTACTATAGAAAAATTGATTTTTAATATAAAATAATACTCCAATATATTTCCCCAAAAAAATATTTAAGGGGGTGTTAAATAAGAATTTTTCAATATATGTCATCCAAACATCTATTGTTTCTTTCAGAAACACCATTTTTTGTGTTTTTTATAGTGAAACAAACAAATCAGGAAATAAAAAATTTTAAATTTAAGATCTAAAGTTCCCATTTATGACTTTTGTAAAATTATTATTATGAATATTATTTATAGAATATCATTATTCCTTCTCAGTACCTATCTCGATACTCTAAAACATTTTTTTAGCCTAAGAATTATGTTTCAATAATATAATTCATGTATAATGATTTAAGTCATAAATAATGGAAATAAAATAATTATTTCTATTCTTTATTAAATAATGGAACAAATATATAAAATTTACTAAACTCAAGGGGATGATTATCATGTGTCTAAAATTTCTTATTTATTGGGTTTGTAGTGTTCCCTTTGTAGCATATGAGGAAACATCAATCTCTTCATCCTTCCATGTTACAAATACCATGAATAATTTCTATCTTTATCATTTCTCTCATATTTCTCTCAAAATAAGTTCCATCATCTAATGGCATAGTTAATTTTATTCCATCATGCTCAGATACCTTATACCCTTTAAGTCTAAAATTTGAAAAATGTTTACCTTGGTTCATATCTATCTTGTTACAAATATCCAATATTCAATAATTTTAAGAAAAAAAAAATATATACTAAAAAATAATTTAATTCATTATAGAGTTATGAAATACTAAACATTTTTTTATCCAAAATATAAGGTTCTATGCTATTTCAATATTTCTATTCAAATAATAGAAGATGTGATAAATTTAATTATAAGAGGATCATCATTTCCAAATGTTACTGAACCATATTTTTATTATTTCATATTGTTTATTAATATAAAGAATCCACTCATATGTGATGAAAAAACACTATCAAATACTTATCGTAATTGTCCTTTTATAGACTTAAATTCAATTTCTATAACTATGGCCTTCACTTTTCATAATTCTTCCATTACATGTGGAATTTAAGAATTATCGTCTAAAATTTTTTCAGATTGTAGCATAAAAAAATCCTTTAGATTGATGTCTTGTTAGATCACATCATTCAAAAATAATTTCAAAAGGTTGAAATCTAGTTTTAGTTTTCAAACATAATATCTCATGTTACATTATTTGACATAGTTTTCACCCCCTCAACCATTACCTATAGTTCCACATGGATTCATTGTATTTTTAATTATTAAACTGGAACATTTTTTACATAAACCCAAATCCTCCACAGTATTAGTAGTATCCATAGAAATTATATTTTTCATTATAACTTACATGATGTCAAGAAATGAATACCTGCTTTCTGTTATCTTTCTTATCATCATCCTTGGATCCTTTTTTAGAATAGATGTTTTTGTGACCTCCTAAAATTATCTTCATTATCATATTCTTAGTTTAAAATATACCTTTATCTTTATACACATCATTTTTCACATCAATCTATGACTCATTAAAAAATTCATAATTTTTTACTCTAAATTTATTGATATATACATGGTATTCTGGACTTACTTCTTCTTCTGAACATCATCAAAAAAAATTAACCTCTTGGGAGGATATTTTTTGAACCTTTTGATGTTTACTATTCTTATAACATTAAAAAAATTCTAAAAGAAAGTTATGGATGTTTTTTATTAATTTTCCATCATTAATAAGTTTTTTTTCAACATTAACAAATTTTTTCTCCCTCAGCATTACCTTTTATTCAAGCATGATTTTGGGATTATTCTATTCATTAGTTAACTTATTCAGACCATAAATATCTTCTAGAAATATCTATTTTTGTATAATAATCAATTTTTGATTTCTTTGGGAATATATTCTTTCGTTGAAATCTTTTTCTCTCTTTCAATTTTAACATTCTTTGATATAAAATATTTCAATTATATTTTTAGTATAAACAAAATTTAATTATCATCATCATCATCTTTAATGCTTTTTCATTCATCACAAGAAAACATATCATCATAATCATTGAAAATATGTAATTTTTCAAGAGCATAATCATTGTATTTTTCAGCTTCAACTAAACCTAAATCATCTTTATCAAATTACAAAACAAATTTCTCATTTATATGTTTAGATAACCTCTTATAATTTCTTTTTTAATATAAAATTGATTTTATAATCCTCTTTATTAGTGGTTTTCATGAAATTATATCTTCTTTTTAACTATGATTATCATCCATTGGTCTTGAATAAATTTCAAAAAAGTGTCCAATGAATCAATAAACAAAGCACTTTATTTCTAAATAATCATTATATTTCCTTAGTAATTTTTTAACATTTTATAAAAAAACTTAAATTCATCCAATTTTTTACATACCTTATATTTACTGTATGATTCACTGATTTGTTTTTTGACATTTTATACATTAATTTATTCATATATTTGAATGAAATTTCCCTACTAATAGATTTATCATCCCCAAAATTAAGTATTAATAATTCAATCTACAAATCTGTAACATTTCTTTCTTCACATTGGTATTTCCTTCATACATTTTCTTTAACTACTCTTAGATTACTTTAGAAATTACTAAACCATTATCCCCCATAAATTCACATTCAGACGTTGTGGAAAGTATATTATTTCTTAAATACTAATCATTCTCCAAATTCTTATTTCTGGCAGCTATTAAGGGAGATATCATAGTAGAAGGAGGGGAACAATATTTAATAACTTCAAAATTTTCATAAAAAATTGATATAATATATGGTGACATTCAGTCCATCCAAATTTTATTTTTCATCCCATTTATGATTGGAATCACCTTTCTGATCAATAATTTATGAACATCCATGACCACATTACATTTCATATTACGTCAACAATGTGTTAATGAAGGATCCTTCACTATAATACCATCTAAAATGAGAATTTGCTATCTGCTTTATAACGGAGATGGGGAGGGGTGAATCATTAAATTAATATTTTAATGATCTCTTATATAAGAAACAATGGCACCTCAAGCTAGTGAAAATTGACTATTTTGGAAAATAGAAAACATTCCAACCTATAATAACAAAAGTATTTACAAGGATTACTACTAAATATGAATAGATTAAAATTTGAATGGTTTGGAAATAATATAAGACTATAACACCATAAGAAAATATTCCAATAGATTTTTATATAAATAAGATAATATACAACACTTTCATTACAAAATTTTCCATCATGAATTAATTTCCCCTCATATAAATCATATTATAGAAAACATTATTATCAATAAATAGACTTCAGCAAAAAAATTAAAATATTTCACTACAGTACCTGAATATTTTTTGTACATTCCATGCTAAGAAATACACTTATTACTCTTTGATTTATTGAACAGGATATAGTTATAACTTCTATATCAACATCTTAATCCAATCTATGATATTGAGTACTACTATTCTAGAACCCTTAATCTAGTACCCTTTATCAAGTATCTCGTCTGACAGATACCAACGAATTCAATGTCCGTATGATCATCTATTTTACATATTCATCTAATACCAATTGATATTGATTATATTTCATGTATAACTCAGTCTAGAGTTGATGTTTTTGATGATATAACATAATATCTATCTGAGGATCTTTTTTCAACCCTAAAAATCATTCTCACTCCCCCTAGTATAATGAATTTTCTCAACCTTTTCTCATGGAATAATATCCAATTTATATTAAAAACTATTCTCTGTAAACATCGGGAGTAGCACGAACATAAAATTCATTTTTTACAGCAAAAATTTTAACCACATTTTAAACTCAAAACATATATGAGTCATCATTACACATAAAAAAATTACATAATAATCAAAATTATCTCATTTAAACTGTTCAGGAATCATTTATAGAATCATGATACTTCCTTTTTGATTACTTAATCACTGATAGACCATCTCAACATCATCATAGTTCATGAATTTGAAAAATAATTTTATAATATCCCAAAACATCATCAGGTTGAAACTTGTTGGAACTTATACATCTTTTAATATTATAAGGTTCTTCATTTTTTTGTCATCCTCTAATAGGAGGACTTCATGTTTTTGTATTTATAAACACATACATGATTCATCTACGTAGATACCATCAAGTTAATCTGATTGAATGAATTTACTAGAACTGATTCTTGAATTCATCCACTCATACAATTCCTCTCATGGACTCTATCCATAAGACATGTCTAATATCTCATCATATAAATAACTATTCACTTCTTCATATGAAAACCATAATAATATTAATTTGAAAATATTCCTTAGTATGATGATCTCATTAAAATTCATGAAGATTTATACCTTTTGGAATAGCCACAACACTTCCCTACCTAATGATCATCACATATTTTATCTATCTGATAGAGATTTATATTGACTCAACATGTTCATTCGACAAACTTCATACTTATTTTTGTATGTTACAACCTCATTTTTAGTATCAAAATCTATTTTATATGTTGGTCTAACAAAAATCCAACCTTTAAAAAACATAATCATTAATCATTAATACATTAATATAATCAAGATATATGAATACTTTGAATAACTACAAATAATACCTTAAATTATCTTTATTAAATACCTCTAATCAAGAAACATTTGTATGTAATTGGATAAAAGATTATTGTAACACTCAATCTGATCACCTCATTAAATTTGACACCATCTACTATACTCAGTCTCTTTGACTTCTTTCAGTCACCATTTTATGTAGTCTTAAAAATTATAGTGTAATTTTGGTTAGAATAAAAAAATTAAATCATTATTTCTTTCAAAATATCTCCTTCTTAACAAAAAACACTTCAAACAATCATGGATTCAAAATCAATCACCAATACAATGAATGATATTCATTTTATGTCCCGCAATTGATTATAGGAAACCATAATTTTGTATCAACATTGTTCTCTATCCAACCAACTATAGAATGTATATCATTATAGTATATTTTCTATTAATTTATTTATTCCTTATTACAAAATGGATTATCCATTCATATTGAATGAAAAATGTAGAAAATGTATTTTCCACTTTGTGTGTGCTATAAAAAATGATATAGATTTATGAAAATGAAATAATCTAGTTCATAACTTGTAAAATGGGTAATGGGATAAAAAATATAAAATAGGAAGAAACTACACCACACTAATTCAACCCCTCTCAATTTTGAGTATATGTAAAGTGTCCCAATAAGTTGGTATCAGATATAGATTCACCTTTTTGGGATTCTCAATTTAATTTCATTAACTTTTAATATAGTTGAGATACATTATTATATTAAAATTGAAGTAAATAATTGGTGAAGGTTTATTTATTTCAAAGTATAATTCAATTTATTCCAAACCATAAATAATAAATAAAAAAATGTATGTGGAAGCTAAAGAATATGTATCTCTTATCAACATAAAAGTAATATCTATTTTCTCTAATCCAATACTCTAATTAAATATTATCTATCATAAAAATGTAATAAAAAGATGATTATAATTTAACTAATGTGAATGACATCCCTTCCACCTCAATTTATTCATATAATCACGAGTTATTGGAAAATTCATTAATAAGTTATCCTCAATTACAAGAATCAAGGATAAGTGGTGATAATAATAAGTGTTCAATTTTTCGAGAAATATGTTTTATTTTATTAAATGATATTATATAGAATATTCTCTTAGAAACTACATGTTTTGTTTGAGGAGTTTTAGAATCATGTATTAAGAGATAACTAAACAGGAAGGTGAACATAAAATATGGATAAGGAATTTGTAAAAAAGTTCTAAGATTCATAATGATTTCTAATAAAGTCTGGTTCCATTGGAATAAGGAACATATTTCTTGAAATGAGTTCCCAATTTTTAAAACGAATCTCTCAATGCAAAAAAAGAAGAAGGAAGAAGTAAAGAAAACAATTAAAGAGAAGATCCATTAACATGAAGAAAAACTGTAGAAAAAATCTTAGGTGTTAATGATTCTCATCTAGAGGTAAAATAAATGATGATCAAATAACATGACATCATGAAATAAGACAAGATTAAAATTCATGAAGAAGATTCTGTAAAAATGAATAATCTTTGTGAATATATAATTTTACAAATTAAAAATCCATATAATAATCATAGAAATAAATTTGGAAAATTTATAATACGATTGGAAAATATAAAGAATACACCTAATAAGTTTTCATAACAAAACCTAGAAGTATCTTCTACTACCACGCAATGATTTATATTGGAATATAATAATAAATGACCTGTAAATTGTAACAAAAACACTATGAAATTAGTAAATGATGTTTGATATGAATCTTCAATGAAAATGGATCATCAATTATCATGTACAATAAATGTTATAAATTTATTTTTGTGTACTATGTAGGGTTAATAACGTTATCTACACATATATGGATGAATAAATGTGGGGATAATCCTACAAAAATTTCTAGTGTTGTTTAAAGTGGTATAATGGAAGTTGGTTCCTTAAAATCTGTAGTACCAATGGTCAAAGAATTCTAAAAACAACAAAATAAAAAATTTGGAAAACAAGGGGAAATTTCAAATGATCACTATTTTTTGGGTCGTGAAGGTGCTATAACATATTAGGGAATGAGCATTGAAATATTTATAATATCCCCAAAATAATAAATCACAAAGGAATTCTTTCTCAAGGGCGATTGTAATAAAATTATAAACTTCATCCAATGAAGAGGAACCTCTTTACACTAAATGGTTTGGTATAATTGAATATTTCTAAAATTATTTCTATGAGATTTTTCATAGGAGAAATATTAAAATAAACATATATAAAAATAAAATGGGTTGAAAACTCCATTGAAGTTGGTAAATAAGGGATACACTTTCTTGGGACCTATGTAAATAAATATTGTAAGTTAACATTTTTCCATAATTTTTTTAGAAGATATTAATGTTTTCAATGAAAAATGAAAATAAAAATAAATACATAAAATGTAAATGGAAATTCAAGATAGTGACAACTCCAGAAGATATTATGTGAATAAAATAACTCATAAAGAAAAATTTAGAAACTAAAATGAATATATCATCACACCCAATGATTAACATGTAAATTGGCTAGCTGATTTCATGAAGGAACGGAATATAGAAGAAGCATAAGATTATTATTGTTCTAATGGAAAGGAATATGTTCCACATGAATATCCTAAATTTAATGAGAGGATATCAATAATATAAAACACTTATTATAATGAATTACTCTTCTTGTGTTTCACTATGGATCTATATATAGAAATATATCAAACTAAAAAAATTATTGAATAATAAGAGTTCATAAATAAGGTGAAATTTTCACTAGGGGACACAAGTTCCATATGAACTCTTGAGAAGATTAACATCAAAAATGAAAAAGTTGAATATTTGGGAGATCATTTATTCATACATACAACAAATATTTGAGGAACAAATGTGTAATCATATGAAATGTTAAAACATTCCTATAATATTCCACTCAACCCGGGTGTTCACATTAAAGAGGAAAAACATCCACCTAATTCCCTATTTTCATTGAAATTTTATTAATAATGTATGGAATAAATTGTGAGGTATGATTTCAAGGGGAGAACTAGAGAAAGTGTGTATGTTTTCATGAATTGGATAGCTAAACTATCATGACCCGCCTTCACCAAGATGAGGGAAGGGACAAAAAGTTTCCAAACCCTTCCTTCCTCAAGTTGAAGGAGAGATAATGACCCATGAGACCCGCCTTCAATAGGCCCTGGAGTGGCGACTAGCACCAAGGGTATAGAATCACGTGTAATATAAAAGGCATTACCCTTTTTATTTAGTAGGATCAAGAGATAAGATAATAAATCCCAAACCACATGAAAACGGAATGTAAAAGTAAATCCAAAACAATCCATTCCCATATGCATGTTCAAAAAATAAAGTTTTACAAAGTACAAGAAAAATCCAAAGGGAAGTACCAAAAGAAAAGAAAAAACCAACAGCGACAAGGGTCTCAGTGTCCGAGCTAATAGGGACTAGCACGGTCCTCAAAGTCCTCCTGGAAACTTGAATGAAATTTTATATATGTAGGGTGATTATACAGGTATACTTAGTAGGGAAAACCAAAAGCTCTCATGCACAAGTGAGGAGGCATCCAAATGCCCCATGGGAAAAAAAGAGATAACCAAAGCTCCTAGCAAGGAAAAATTTCCACCCAAACCTCACCAAGGCTCACTCCCCAAATTACACAAGTTGAGTAAAGTAATAGTAATAACACATCATTGTTTGGGTACCACGCACCACCTTCCCAATGGTTATTGAAGACATCCTATGTGTTAGACCTCCCCCACCATTCTCACATCAGTCCCGCTGCCATACCCCACCCGCACACAACTGGGCTACCACAACCACACATCCCACACACAAACACCTGGGCCAAAACAACCACATGTAACCATGTCCATAGACACTTGGGCTAGAACAACAACCATCATGCCCGAAGACACCTTGGTGAGAACAACTACCGCCACGCCCGAAGACACCTAGCCCTCATCTTGAAGATACTTGGGAAACAACATGCCTGCACACACCTGGGACAACTACCACAGCATACCCTGCCCAAATAATCTTGGGCTATAATGGAACTCGTGCCATCACAGCCTACTCAAAGAGTCTTGGAATACTCGGTAAAGGGAGACGAAAAATAGCTAATAACCAGTCACTCGTATAAGTTTTGGGAAACACACCATGCCCCATGAAATGGGGGTGTTCAGCACGAAGTGCTCAACTTGGGTGGGGCTCAAATAAGAAACATAAAAACTAAAATATACCTATAGGTAAACAAGCACTCATCCAAACCTAGGGGTTATGAAACTGTCCCATAAACAAACACCCTCATTACTATTCATTCATAAAAAGCACAACACCCACAACCAAGTCACAACGCATTTTTGTAAAACAATTCCCCTTTGAATCCATTATTGTTATCACATTAAAGGTTTCCCATTTAAATAATTCTTCACTAATGGGAAACTAACATGCATAGCCACATGCTAATAAAGGAAAAATAGAAAAGAATCAAATTAAGCCTTCACACCCTGTTCTCTTGTAGAGTCACAACAACAAAAGGGTTCTGTGATATCCCTTGAAGTATTGAAACCAAACCAAGCTCCAACATACCTCCCCACACGGCCTCAGAACCACAATCCAACCACTATACAATAGCGGATCTCATCCTCATCCACATCACCCCACAAGCATCAAGCATAACAACCATACATATCACCAAGAAAGAGTAGGGGAGATTTCATATTTAAACAAACAATTCATGAAATTACATCTTTCTTTTTGGTTAACCAGGGTGATCACAGAAGTATTCTTGTTCACTTGGCATCCATTTAATCAAACAAGTTTATGTGATTAACCAGTTTCCATATTTCATCCATTCAATCATAAGAATATCCAGGAAACAGAGGTTCTTTAGTGCGCAAGAAAGTACTACCAACGACCATAATTTTCAGTGGACATAAGACCATAAAATCCACAACATATAAGCAATGATAAAATAGTACATCACCATCATCAAACACAACCCATTCATTCTTTAATAACCATTTATTGTCTTTGTTAAGGTTTGGTTTCTTCAATCCTCATAATAACACTATCATACCCACCCCGCATGATATACAGTAAGTGTAAAGACTAGAATTTTTTCATGGAATTTTTCTTAATTATATGGAAATATTATGAGTTTTTGAAAATTGACGGAGCGTGATTCCGAGGTTCGGTGTGCCCTGAATGAATTTCAGAATTTTTTTTAGGTACGCACATCAAACGCACGAGTGGCATTTTGTAACTTTTGAAATGGTGCTCAAAATTAAAAACTGAGGACACTGTTGAACTCGCAGTGTCGATATTTGCTTAAGGAGACCTTCACCTCAACCATAGTAAAAAAGGGTGGAAGTTAGTTTTTTGGATTTTCATGGAAGAGTTAAAAGAAATAAACATAAAATAAAACAACAACTTTTATTTTATTTTCTTGAAACCTCCATTTTGAATGTTGGTGGTGGAGACCACCCATATTTGAAACCTATTCTTTATTGTGAGGTAACTATTGGTTTACCCCAATTTAATGTGCCAATATTAATTGAATTAATAAACCCAAGTTAATTTATTAATTTGGTTCCTCACCTATCTTGGGGTTAGGGAAATCGTTGGCAAAGGAGAGATTTGTAGGAATATCCTCCAAACGAAGAACCTCTCCAATGAAGAACGTTCTCTAGATCAAGAATGTGGAACCGAATTTGTAGCGTGTTGCGAGAGTGACGGGCGTCGGCGTCTTCATCGTCTTCATCTCCTTCCTCACACCGACACCAATGAACAATCGAGGTAGGGGTGTGTTTATGTTGTTCTTCATGGTTTTAGGTAGAAACTTTCTTCGCCAAGCCGCATGCTATCATTCTGAAGTGGATGGTGTGGACCAATCAAACATGGCACAATCCCTTGGTATCATTAAATGATTGACGTGTTCTTCACGGAGCACGATGAGGGTGGCGGAACAACTGCGCCGCTGAAGGGGACCATGGCCCATTGGCCGCGGTGGAGAAAGGTGGAGGCCGACACCCAGTCGTCCGCATGGAACCGGGGCGGTGCGTGTCGGCACCGCCGGTAGAGAAATACATTGCGGCTCGTAGGTCGTGGTAGAGAAGGGTGGCGGCCGACATGTCAGCCGGCCGAGTGGCGAAGTGGAGGCGCGCGTCCACGCTGCCAGATCTGGAGACCGCGGCCGCCTAGCAGCAGCGGAGGTCAGAGGGTGGTCGGCATCCATCCAACCGTGGAGGAGGAGCGGTGTGTGACCGCCCCACTAAAAGGAGGGTTGGTCGTTCTGGCTGGCTGCGTCATTCCAAACAGGACCCTCTATGGTGGGTCCCGCATACCATCAGTTTGAATGGTCCATTAGACCATTAGGGAATCCGGTGGGGCGCCACCCCCCAGGTGGTGGCTAGGGCAGATCCCGCCACGGCGGACCGCACCCAGCTGGGTAGACCGCACCCAGCTGAGCGGGATTCCCCGAGTGGGCCAGGCCCGACGGGCTGCTTCTAGTTGGCCGCATTGGTGGGCCACGCCTAGTGAGCTAGGCTGGGGAACCCCCTACGCGGGCTGGGCTGGACCAAGACTCGGTTGGATTGGCCCATATTGGGTTGGACCGGGTCGTTCCCACTACGTCGGACCGGACTCGGGCCCATTTGGACCCAAGTATGCCTTTTTGGCCATATCTTGAGAACCGGGCGCTCGTTTGATGAACCGTCTACAACACCGTGAACCTTGGATCAAGACAGTCCTTTTCATATACTCCACTTGAGTTTTGGATAAAGTTAGAGTATGGCTGGGTTAGATCATACCCAAATCTAACCGGGCCCTCAAAGCAGAAACGTTAATAACTTATAGACCGGGCGTCTGATTGACGCACCATCTATCGCGTTGGGCCTCGTTTGACTGGAAAGTCCTTCATGATACTTATTCATGAGACTTCATGGAACTTGAAGTCTTGGATAATGGCTTGAGGAGAGGAACCTCTTGGAATCAAGCATGCTTAGTGCGAGAACCATGTGACTGGTTGTACTTGAGGAATATTCAGATCATGTGTGGGTCATCTTCAGATCTTGTGTGAGTCAGTTCTAAGCGATCCTATGTGGGTCAGTGCATACCAATCTTGTGTGGGTCATCTTCAGATCATGTGTGCGTCATCTTCAGATCATATTCTGGTCATCTTCAATCCTATGTGGGTCAACTGCAGAGCTTCTCGAAGAAGTAAGATGATCTAGCAATACAGCTAATCATCTATACTTATGTACAAAATTTATACCTAGTGTGAGTTGGGTCGTTACCTTTTTTGTATTTACCTTCGTGGTATTCTACTATGTGGTGTTACCTTTTTGGAACTTACCTTCGTGGTATTCTTATGTGTGGCGTTACCTTTGTGGTACTTACCATCGTGGTATTCCTTCCTTCATGGAACGGTTGTATTTCCGGCTAAAGAATTGGGCCTTGTTTTTCCTCATGAATTATATTGGAATACTTGATAACATAGGTATATTTATGGTCATATAACTAAGTAGGGTTGACAGTTTTTGTTCATGATTTTTTGTTTATACTTTTTAGATTCTGAGAGGCCATTAGGGTCTTGGGGTTCCTACTAAGTATCGTTATACTCACCCATGAACATGATACACCCGCACCTCGTTGTGTCTTGTGCAGAAGACGGATAACACTGATCGAGGCTAAGGGTGCCATGACTGGAGTCTTCTCAAAGGTGGACCATTAGACAAGATGTACCACAGAGACGATCGTTCGAGATATGTACCTACCCTTCAGGTAGGATCCTTGGTAGGTGTTTTCAGGTGTTGTTTTCAATTATAGTTGTACTTTCTAGTTGGGCTTGTATTATGGTCCCTTTATTTACTGTACTTGTTCCTTTTACTATATAGTTTACTTTGGGCTGGTATCTTGTTGTGTGCTTGGTTAGTGTGAGTTTACAGGTTTAAAGGCCATGCCTTCCCAGTTTTAGGGATATGCCTTTCCGGTGCTAGTCACCAGCCCCTATCCTATAGAATGTGGGCTTGGGGTAGTCACGGCGCGGGCCCCGGGGGGGATGGGTTGTGAAAATTTTGTATCATAGGAGTCTGTTATAATGAATAACTTAAAATCTGATCTTTTAATCAGTAATAGTGTTATGTGTTATGAGTGTGGTTATCAGTTTGGGGAATCTAGTGTTGGTGTAGCGTCCGACGTATCCATACACCAGGACCCTGACTTCTAATTTCAGACTCAGTGCACGGAAACACTAATTGGTTATGTTTTTGAGAAGTCTTTCTTGTGATTTCGTTGGAGTTATCTCACCTTGTATAACTTATTGACCATGGATCACTGTTTCTTTCAGGATGCCTCCATGCAGAAAACCATCCAGGGTTCTAGGTAGAGTACATGATGACAGCCCACCATGTGACGAGGCTTCGATGAAGGGCCCCCTTACTGTAGTTGTACTATTGGGTGGTGTACCAATAGAACCACTACCTATTGGGCAGCTGATTCCACCAGCTCCAGCAGTAGAGGGTGCATGCCGCTTGAGCATTTTGCACAAGTTACAGCGCCCGAGGCCACCGAGGTTCTGGGGAGAGATGGATCCACGAGAGGCTGAGGACTAGGTGGAGGCCTTGGTTTGAGTTTTTCAACTAGTAGGTACACCACCTGATCGCATGGTGATCCTTTCTGCCAGTCTTCTTCAGGCAGCAGTGGGTAGATGGTAGAGCTTGATGCTCAAGGTTCATGATGAGGTCACTCTAATTCGGGCGAACTTCAAGATCCTTTTTAGGTCATTTTTCATCCCAGGGACTCTATGCTCAGTGCGTATATAAGAGCTTCTCCTCTTTCAGTAGGGCAGTATGATCATGGCTCGGTATTCAGTGAGGTTCACCGACCTCTTGCGCTACTCTACTGACATGGTGCGGGACCCTTTCTTCAGGGCCCGGAATTTCGATCAGGGGATCAGATGGAAGATTAGATATTTGATGATTTCTCTCAGCATCCAGACACAGGCGGGGGTGTTAGAGCGAGTACTCTTAGTGGAGATCTTCCTTGATGAGTAGTCACCAACCGCGAGACCCACCACCAGACGTAATGTAGCATAGTCATATGTAGTTGGCAGTAGACAGATGATGCAGAGGTCTAAGAGGACCAGACCTACAGGTGGACAACCACAAGATACAGGTTTGGTTGTGCGGGGCTCATGAGATAGAGTAGGACATGTGAGGAGTAGGTAGTGTTACGCATGCAATGGGTAGGGTCACATGGCTCGCGACTACCCGAACCGCCGTACGGAAGACCAGTAGACGGTCAAAGGACCGCCTTGGTAGAGGTGAAGATTCGATCGAGGAGGTCCGTAGGCAGCAGGTGGAAGTGGAAAAGGATCTGGACATGCAGAAGGTGGTGGCCGACAGTTTGAGGTTCTACAACCACCGCCTACAGGTGGTCCAACCCGACCATAGGGAGTAGGTGGACGGCGACCAGCTCAGCTCCAGGTAGCTGAGGCCTATGACTACGGCACTCCATAGATGATTCTAGGTACAATATGTGACTACTCCACCATAGCTGCAGTACTTATAGACACAGGTGATAGTCACTCGTTTATTGCCATGACCCTCATTCAGATCTCGGAGATTATGATGGAGTTGTTGGATCGATCATTACGACTAGAGACTCCTACGGGAGCATATTTGAGGATTACACACTGGTGCTGCCAGTGTGATCTTACTCTAGGAGGAGATAGATTATAATGGGATCTCCTAGTAGTGGAATCGAGGCCTTACGACGTCATATTGGGAATATAATGGTTATACACGGTCCACCCTCAGATCGAATATTTTATGCAGAAAGTGTGGTGTGTCTTCACAGATGGGAAAAGGTTTTCATTCACCAGAAAGAAGGTAACCTTTACAGTACAGGATGGACTCACTCGGAGGAAGGTACAACCAATAACACATCAGTTGGCTAGCCTTAATCTCAGAGTAGTTGATGTTGAGAGTACGAGTTATCCTGTAGTGGTGGACGAGTATGCTGATGTTTTCTCTGATGATGTTCCGAGTCTTCCTCCTCACAGAGAGGTGTACTTTTATATTGACTTTTACACCAGGACATCCCTGATATCTACACCATCATATCAGATGGATTCTCCAGAGCTTCGAGATCTACAAGTACAGCTGGAGGACTTATAGAGAAAGGGGATCATTAGGCCTAGTGTTTCTCCTTGGGTAGCCCCGATTTTGTTCTCCAAGATGGAGGATGGGAGTTTGGGTCTCTATGAGGACTATCGGCACCAGAATCAGGTGACAGTGAAGAACAAGTACCAACTACCATGTATTGATGATCTCTTTGATTAGTTAAAGGGAGCACATTGGGTTTTGAAGATATACCCCAAATTAGGCCATCACCAACTCAGGGTATGAGATGAGGATGTGAAGAAGACGGACTTCACATGTCGGTATGGCCATATGGAGTTATTAATTGTGTCATTTGGCATGACCAATGCCCCAACAGTGTTCATGGGACTCATGAATAGGATCTTTCATCCATACCTCAATCACTTTGTAGAAGTATTCATCGATGACATCTTGATATACTCGTGATGGATGAGGATCATGCCTATCATCTCCAGATAGTTCGGGACATGCTCTGAGAGCATAATCATTATTGTAATCTCTCAAAGTGTCAGTTCTGGATCTAAGAGGTTCACTTCCTGGGACAGGTTATCTCGAAGGCTGGAGTTGCAGTGGATCCGGAATAGATTGAGGTTATGCTTTCTTGGGAGCCACCTAAGAGTGTGACGAAGGTGCAGAGTTTCTTGGGTTTTTCCAGTAACAATCGGAGGTCCGTTCTTGACTTTTTCAGAGATTGGAACCCTTATCAGCATTGAAAAAGAAGGGGAAACCCTTCGTGTGGTCAGAGAGATTTCAGTGGAGGTTCCAGGAGCTGAGGTAGTGACTGAAAAGTGCCCCAATCTTGAGACTACCAGAGGAGGGCGTTGGGTACATAGTCTACTGTGACGAATCAGGGACTAGGCTTGGATGTGTTCTGATATAGGAGTGAGTAGTGATCATGTATGGTTCTCGAAAGCTAATGTAGCACGAGAAGAAATATGCTACCAATGACCTGGAGTTGGTAGCAGCGGTCTTCTCCTTGAAGATATCGCGACATTACTTGATGGGCGAACGTTTTACAGTCAACTATGATCACAAGAGTATCAGGTATATCTTCTCTCAGAAGGACCTGAACATCAGATAGCGGCATTGGCTTAAGTTCCTCCAGTACGATGAATTCAATATAGTCTATACACCTAGTATGGAGAATGTAGTAGCAGATGCACTCAGTAGGATATCTGGTATACAGTTTCTGAGTGAGGCGACGATGTAGCTAGCCGCTTTGTGGATATCCTTCGTGGATCAAAATGGAACAGCCTATGTTCAGTCTCTAATAGTCACTCCCCCACTCCATCAGCGAGTCAGGGAGGTGTAGCTTGGGGACACTAACTATGCAGCTCAACGTGTTCAGATATCCACAGGACAACCACCTGATGGATTTTTTGAAGGTGGGGAGCACGTCATCCTCTTTAGAGGGCGTCCTATGGTACCGGTGGTGATATGTTAGGAAGTGTTGATGGAGTTCCATACATCCCCTCTAGAGGTACATATAGGAGTGGAGAAGGTGTACCAGGACCTTCAGAGTGAGTACTGGTGGCCGGGAATGAAGAAAGAAGTGGCAGAGTTTGTCTCTCAGTGCCTCACTTGTTAGCAAGTGAAGGCAGAGCATCTGGTTCCCACAGGCTAAGTTCAGCCACTAGAGGTTCCAGAGTGGAAGTGGGATGGAATTTCCATTGACTTCATGAGAGGACTTCCAAGCACATCCAAGGGAAATGATTCCATCTGGGTAATCGTTGATCGACTCACCAAGTCGTCCCACTTCTTACCTATCAGAGAGTGGGGATTAGTATAGAGCATGGGATACCTCTATGTATAGAAGATTGTGTGGATTCATGGGGTGAAATCTACGATTTTCTCTGATCATGATTCAAATTTTACTTCCAAGCTATTGAATGGGTTGTAGGAAGAATTCGGGACATAGATTCGGTTGATCACCACCTTCCATCCTCACACGGATGGTCAGACAGAGTGGATCATTCCGACCCTTGAGGATATGTTGCATGATTGTGTCCTTGATGTTAGCCATAGTTGGGAGGATCACTTTCCCTTGGTGGAGTTCGCGTACAACAACAGTTATCACTCCCATATTGGTATGGAACCATTCGAGGTGTTGTACGGTCGACCATGCAGATCACCTCTGTGTTGGACTGACCTAGGGGAGTTAGTACTCATGGGACCAGAGATGGTACGGGCTACCACGGAGAAGGTGAAGATCATCTAGGAGAGGATGTAGACTGCACAGAGTAGTCATAAGTCTTATTATTATAGGAGACAGAGACCTCTGGAGTTCTAGGATGGTGACCATGTCTTTCTATGGGTCTCACCTCGATGAGGTTTTCAGAGATTTGGTCAGGGTCCCAAGTTATCTCCAAGGTTCATCAGACCCTTTCAGGTCCTCAGCAGAGTTGGTGAGGTGGCGTACCACATATATCTTCCCCCACAGTTTCACCCGTTGCATGAATCTTTTCATGTATCCCATCTGAGGAGATACGTACATGACCCATATCATGTCATCGACCACGGCGAGATGGACATCGACGATGGGGTGACGTTTTTGGAGGTTCCAGTAGAGATTGAGGATCGACAGGAGAGAGTTATATGTTGGTGATTGATACATCCGGTGTGCATTCATTGGCAGCACAGGAACTTCCAGGAAATCACATGGGAGCGGGAGGCTCAGATTCATGCCTAGTACCCCCACTTTTTTCCCTAGTTTGTGTTGACGCTTTTGGGGATGCAAAGCCCTGAGGTGGGGAGAATGTAAAGACCTGTATTTTTTCATGTAATTTTTTTAATTATATGGAAATATTATGAGTTATTGAAAATTGAAGTGGTGTGATTTCGAGGCCCGGTGTGCTCGGAAGGAATTTCAGAACTTTTGTTTTAGGTACGTTTAGTAAACGAATGAGCGATGTTTTGTAACTTTTGAACCGTTGCTCAGAATTGAAAACCGAGGACACCGTTGAACTCGCAACACTGAAATTTTCTCAAGGAGACATTCACCTCGACCATAGTAAGACAAGGATGGACATTAGTTTTTGGATTTTTGTGGAAGAGTTAAAAGAAATGAAAATAAACTAAAAGAAAAATTTTTATTTTATTTTATTGTACCCTACATTTTGAATGTTGGTGGTGGGGACTACCCGACTATGAAACCTATTCTTTATTGTAAAGTAACTCTTGGTTCCCCCCAATTTAATGTGCCAACATTAATTTAATTAATAAACCTAACATAATTTATTAAGTTTTCTCCCCACCTTTCTTAGGGTTGTGTAAATCATTGACAAAGGAGAGCTCTTGAGAAATATCCTCCAAATGAAGAACTTATCTAATAAATAAAGTTCTCCAGATCAAGAACGTGGAACCAACATTGGAGCATGTTGTGGGAGTGACGGGTGTCGGCGTCTTCATCTTCTTCATCTCTTTCCTCATGCCAACTCCAATGAACGATTGAGGTAGGGGTGTTTTTATGTTGTTCTTGGGGGTTTTATGTTGAAACTTTCTTCTCGAAGTCGCATGATATCGGTCTAATGAGGAGGGTGCAGACCAAACAAACATGGCCCGATCCCTCCGCATCTTTAAATGATTGACATGTTCTTCGCAGACTATGATGACGGTGGTGGCCCCAGCGTGCCATCGAAGGAGATCGTGACTCGTTAGCCACGACAGAGAAAGGTTGTAGCCGTCACCCAGTTCATTGTGCGGAACCGGGGAAGCGCGCATCCGCGCCGCCGGTAGCAAAGGAGGTCGCAGCAGAGTAGGGTGGCAGCTGGCACGTTGGTCGGTCGCGTGGAGAAGCGGAAGCGTGTGTCCATGCCACCGGAGCTAGAGACTGCGGCTGCTTGGTCGTGGTGGAGGTCGAAGGGCGGCCGGCATCCGGTTGGCCAAGGTGGAGGAGCGGCGTGTGACCGCGTCGCTGGAAAGAGGGTCGGTCGTTCCGGTCGGCCGCGTTGAACCAAGAAGGACCCGCTTCGGTGGGTCTCGCATACCAACAGGTTGAACGGTCTGTTGGATGGTTTGGGAATCCGGGGGGCGAATCCCCCCAGGGTGGAGGCTAGTGTGGACCCCGCAACAGCGGACCGCACCCAACCGGGTGGACCGCACCCAGCCGGGCAGACTGCACCTAGCTGAGCGGGCCATGCCCAACGCGGACCAGGCCGGGCCAAACCCAAATTGGGTTAGCTCAACCCGAACCGGGTCGGTCCGACTGGGTCGGACCAGACCCGGGCCCATTTGGACCCACATATTTTTTTCGACCATATCTTGATAACCGGGCACCCATTTGATGAACCGTCTGTGGAAACAGGATCCTTGGATTGAGACAGTCATTTTGGTATACTCCACATGAGTTTTGATTGAAGTTGGAGTATGGCAGGGTTGGATCGTACCTGAATCCAACCAGGCCTTTGGAGCGGAAACACTAATAACTTACAGACCGAGCGTTTGATTGATGCACTGTCTGTCGCATTGGGTCCCATTTGACATGACGGACCTTTGTGATAATTTTTTTGTGGAACTTCGTGGTAGTTTATGTATCTACTAATGTCTTGAAGTGATGAACCTCCCAGAATCAAGCATGATTAGTGCGGGAACCCTGTGGCTAGCTGTACTTGAGGAGTCTTCAGATCCTGTGTGGGTCATCTTCATATCCTATGTGGGTCAGCGCTCATCAATCTTGTGTGGTTCAGCGCATACCGATCCTATGTGGGTCATCTCCAGATCCTATGTAGGTCATCTTCAGATCCTATGTGGGTTACCTTTGATCCTGTTTGGGTTAACCGTATAGATTCTTGACAATGTAAGATAATATAGTAATAAAACTAATCATCTATACTTTCATACTTAATTTATACCTGGTGTGAGATGAGTCCATACCTATGTGGTATTTACCTTCATCGTATTCTACTGTATGGCGTTATCTTTTTGGTACTTACCTTTGTGGTATTCTTTTGTGTGGCATTTCCTTTGTGGTACTTACCTTCATGGTGTTACCTTCGTGCTATTCCTTCCGTCGTGGAACAGTTTTATTTCGGGATAAGGAATTGGGACTTATTTTTTCTCAGGAATGAGATGGGTATACTTGATAACTTTGGTATATGTATGGGAATATAACTAAGTAGGGTTGACTGTTGTTGTTCGTGCTTTATGGTTTATCCTTTGTGAATTCTGAGAGACCTTCAAGGTCTCGGGGTCTCTATTGTGTATCGTTATACTCACCCCTGCATGGGCTACCCCTGCACCTCATTGTGTCTTGTGAAGACGACAGACAACACTGATCGAGGCTGAGGGTGCCAAGACTGGGGGCTTCTCAAAGGTGTACCATTAGACGAGACGTACCGTAGAGACAACCGTTCGAGAGTTGTACCTACCCTTCAGGTAGGATCCTTGGTGGGGTTTTGCAGTAGCTGTTCTCAGTTTTAATTAAGCTTTGTAGTTGGTCTTGTATTCTGTCCCCTTTACACACTATAAATGTTCCTTTTACTATATAGTTTACTTTTTTCTAGTATCTTGTTATGTGCTTGTTTGGTGTGAGTTTACTGGTTTAAAGGTAATTCCTTCCCATTTTTAGGGATATGCCTTTTCGATGCTAGTCACTAGCCCCTGGCCTATGGAAGGCGAGCTTGGGGTAGTCACGGCGTGGGCCCTGGGGGGACGGTTTGTGATATTAAAGATCAAAGATCTTGAGAAGAAGGTGCTTCATGGATGGACCATTATCTTGGTTCGTGTGTTATGGAGGCATGGTGGCCTCGAGGAGAGTACCTGTAAATGGGAGCCATAGATGCACGCCCAATAACCAGAGATGTTTTGAGTTTCTGCTCTGTTTCGTTTTGTACTTGTTTTTGATGAAGTGATTGACCTCGTTAAATATGATATGGGATGTATTATTTATTATATGGATGTGTGTGAAGAGTCCTGACTGTGGAGAGGGCAACACCTAATCCCTAATCAAGACTCATTAAAGTGCATGCGGTTAAACTCGTGTGGGCGAGTCTGTGCCACCCAAAGTGAATAGTATCAGGACATGGAAGAAGGGACTCCCTGATCCATATGTCTAGAAGGTATAAAAATTATATTTTTGTGTGGTTACTTGGGGGAGAGGATAGGTAGTGTATTTTTGGTTGTTAAGAAGATAGATGGGGGAGAGGTGTTCCTAGATGTCGAGGAGGTTTACACCTTAGAGGTGTCTTTTGAGGTGGTTGTTCATACCCCTCTCTTTTATTCAGGTCCAATTTTGATTCTTGAGGGTGAGAATAGTTTGAGAGGTATCTGATGTAATGGCCTAGACAGTGACTCTTTGAGGAGTTTCCCAAAAACTCGGTTCCATCAAACGGTTCCACTGAAACGGTGGCACCAATCACGGCGGCACCGTCACGGTGCCCCCAGTTCGGGGGAACACCGTAAGCGGTGCCACCCTTTCGGTGTGCGACCATGACCGGTGCCACCGTTACGATGCCTCCATCACCGGTGCCACCGTTTAGGTGGAACCATTTGATGGAACCAAGTTTTTGACAAACTCCTCAAAGAGTCATTGTCCAAGCCATTAAATTAGATACCTCTCAAACTATTCTCTCCCTAGAGAATCGAAACTAGACCCAAAGAAAAGAGAGGGGTCCAAAAACCCACCTCAAAAGATACCTCTCATTAGTAAACTCCTCGACATCTACGAACACCTCTCCCTCATCTATCTTCTGAACAACCATGGATACACTACCATTCTTCTCCCCCAAGTAACTGCACAAACATGTAAAGGTCATACTATATAGTCATATAGATTAGAAAATCCCTTCCTCGATATCAAGATACTATCCACTTTGGGCAACACTAACTCACCCGCATGGGTTTAACTGCATCCACTTTAATGCATCTTGATTAGGGATCAGGTCCTCCCCTCACCACAGTCAGGACTCTTCACACACATCCATAGAATAAGGAAAACATCCCATCTCATAGTTAATGAGGTCAATCACTTCATCACAAGAAAGTAAAAAATAAAACAAATCAGAAAATTAAAATAGCTATAGGTACTAGACACGCATCTATGCCTCTCATTCCTAGGTACTCTCATTAAGGACACCATGCCTCCATAACACACGAACCAAGGGAATGGTTCGACTAAAAAGCACTTTCTCATCATGATCATCGATCCTTACTGCTCATTCTACGAACGTCGTGTCAGCCTTGATATCCAGCTCCCCCCAGTCGAGGACGTGCAAATCATCATGTAGATACTGATGGATTTGAGACACATTGAAGACGTCGTGCACCCTCAGTAGCGGAAGTGGTAGCACCAGCTGATAAGCCACTTCGCCGACCCACCACATCACCTCTAAGGGTCTGATGAGCCTCAGAGAAAGCTTATTTCCCCTGTCGAACAACTGTTGCCCACGTCGTAGGAAGACCTTCAAGAACATGAGGTCCCTAACTTGGAACTCCAAGGGCCTCATCCTATGATCGACATATGACTTCTTCCGGTCTTGAGTTGCCTTCATCCTCTCCCTAATAAGCTGAACCTTCTTCTTCATTCTTTGCGCCACCTTGGGGACAAGAACACATGCTTCCTCAATATCTTCCCAACACACGGGTGAGAGAAACAGCCTCACGTACAAATCTTCAAATGGAATCATGCCAAAGGTAGAGTGATAGATATTGTTATTGGAAAACTCTAATAGAGTCATGTGTCATACCCACGTTCTCCCAATGTTCAAAACCTTTGACCGTATAATATCCTTCAACATATGGATGGTGCGCTTTGTCTGCCCATATGTCTAGGGATGGAAATGAGTGATGAAGCATAGCTGGGTGCCAAAAGCAGGTTGCAATCCTTTCTAGAGCTGTGAGGTAAACCAGGTATCCCAATCGGAGACTATGGACCTCAGAACTCCATGTAACTGCACCACCTCATCCACGTACCTTTGTGCTCTGGAATCCACCACACTCGACTCTTTGATTTCTAGGAATTGATCTGATTTAGTCAGACGGTCCACCACTACCTAGATAGCATTGTAACCCCCTTGAAATTTGGGTATTCCTGTGATTAAATCCATCAAGATGGCGTCCCACTTTCACTCAAGGACATCTAATGGTTGTAATAAAATTCTTGGGACACAATTTTCAGCCTTCACTTGCAGACACACGAGGCACTATTCCAAAAACTCTACCACATCCTGCTTCACCCCGGGCCACCAAAACTAACTCCTCAAGCCCTGATATATCTTGGAAACTCCTAGTTGAACTTCCAGGGGTGAGTTTTGTAACTCACCATGAAATCTCTTGTGCATTTCCACTTGGATGAACAGCTTTCCATGAAACAACATCCGATTTTGGCCATCTTCTAACCTCCCTTCTAGAGTATTTCCCTAGATAACACGTTTTTGCATCACTTCAGCCCCCAATTTCCCCCACTGAGACTCCTCCACCTGCTATAGTAGAGAGTATCGTACATTCATCTAGAACAGACAACCTCTTCCATCCTCCACCCTTGAATTCAAGTGTAGAGAATCCGACTCCTCCATCACCTTCCAAGCATCCGCTGATTCTCGAACCACATCCTTTTGTGACTTCCTGCTCACAGCATCAGCTGCCAAGTTCCCCTTTCCTAAGGTGTAGGAAATTTGGAAGTTTTATTCCTAAAGTAACTCCATCCACCTCTGCTATCACAAGTTAAAGTCTCACTGGGAGAATATATACCTTATCATTTTGTGATTTGTGAAGACCACGAAGCCTTCCCCAATGAGGTAATGCCTCCACAACTTTAGTAAGAACATAACCACTGAAAGCTCTAGATCATGGGTGGTATAGTTACACTCATAAGGACATAACAGCCTAGACCCATAAGAGATCACCCCCGGATGTTGCATTAGCACGCACCCCAAGCCTTGGAATGAATCATCACAGAACACCTCAAACATCACCCCTTCTTATGGAAACCTCAGTATCAGAGAACTAACCAGATTCACCTTCAGATAACTGAAGGATTCCTGACACTGCTCACTCCACATGAAGGCTTGGTCCTTTCTGGTCAAAGCTGTCAAGGGAGCTGCAACTCGAGAGAAGTTGGGAAGTAATCTCTGGTAGTAACATGTTAGACCTAGGAAACTTCAAACTTCTGCCATGTTCTTGGGTACTAGCCAAGAAACAACTACTTCAACCTTTGACGTATCAGCCGCTATTCCCATCTCGGACACTACGTGACCAAGGAAGTGCACCTCTCATGTCCAGATCTTGCACTTGGAAAACATCCCATAGATTTGGTGTTGTCGTAGGACCTCTAAAATTGTCCTCAAATGCTTGGCATGATCCTCCTATGATATTGAGTAGATCAAAATGTTGTCAATAAACATGACTATGAACCGGTCCAGATATTCCCAGAAGATAGAGTTCATGAGTCCCATGAACACAGCTGGTCCGTTCGTAACTCAAAATAGCCTGACCACAAACTCAATGTGCCCATATCTGCACCTGAAGGCTGTCATTAAGATGTCACCCTCCTTTACTCTCAACTGGAGATATTCTGACTACAGGTCGATCTTGGAGAACCGTCCTTCCCCCTTCAACTGATTAAAATGTTCTTTGATCATTAGGATAGGGTAACGGTTCTTAACTATTACCTGATTCAGTCTTTGGTAGTATATACACAGCCTAAGACCACCATCTTTCTTCTTTACAAACAAGACCGGAGCACCCCATGGTGATTCTCTTGGTTGAACAAAACCCTTCTTAATCAGATCATCAATATGAATCTCTAACTCCCGCAATTCATAAGACGTCATCCGATAGGGAGCCATCAAAATCAGATGGGCACCAGGTTGCAAATCTATCCCAAACACAACATCACGTCGAGGGGGTAGAGTCACCACCTCTTCAGGGAATACATCCATGAATTCACTGAAGATACATGGGACTTCCATCATCTCTGGATCTTCTGACTCCACTGACAACTCCACTAACAAGGAAAGAAGGGGCTCCACTCGTTGGCCGCCTTCATAGCAATCCCACTCACTGAAAAAATCCACACGTTGTCCACCCACATCTAAAAACATGACCCTTATCTAAAAGCATTCAATAACGGCACACACATAGAACAGCCACTCGATGCCAAAAATTACATCATATGGCTGCATCTGTAGAAAAAAAATGTCCCCAATGGACTGATGTGGTCCCAACATCAGTCTAAATCCCCAGAAAACATGAGACGAGATGGTCTGACCTCCAACTGGAGTACTTAAAACCAGGGGAAAGAGAACACCATCTGCGTCTAGACCCAAGGCATGGGCTAGACTGCGTGCATTAAAGGAGTTCAAAGCTCCTGAATCAAAGAAGACAGAGACAAGAGTGCTGAACAGACAGGTTGAACCTCGAACAACCTCTGGCCCCACATGAAATGCTGCATCTGAGGCGTGCAACTGCCCACACCCAACTCCTCTTCCCCTCGTCTATCAGTTGTATCCCCGACCATGCCCTGGTCGAGGTCCCTGAGGAGATTCATGAGTTGAGCCTCCTCCTGCAACATATGCTCTCAGAGGAGCGGGAGCTCGCTGTCCCTACTCCTGCTGCTGAAAAGGCATAGCCAGAAACTACTGCTGATGAGGTGGGCATGGAACCGTCCCACCCCCCACTATATTGCACTCAGTCAGGGCACTGATTATGGAGGTTCCCATGACTTCCATAGAAGAATAATCTCAGTCCTGGACCCACAAGGAAGGGAAAAGGACCGGGAGATCAGAACTAGAACGTCTGGGGCACGCTCCCCACTGGCCTAAACCATGAAGGTCCTAATACTGGAGGCCTTCTGCTGACAGATTTCCCCTTTATCAAGCCCAAATGGCTCCCCTCTCATGGTACACCTCCTAGTGTGTGCATCATCACCACCACTTCATTCTTATTCTTAACTTCCAAGTATGTCGATAGAGTGAAGGGAGTAACAGCATACTGAAGAGAAGGTCAGAGTGCCTCCTCTAAACGTATCAGCCAAGACTCCTCATCCAGAAAGAGGTTCGGAGAAAATAAAAGGATATCCTTGAACTTGATCCATAACTCCCTCACTAAAAAAATCCCCTGCTGAAGGGAGAGTATCTTCTGCCTCTTCTCCACCTTAATCCTGGAAGAGTGTATTTATGCCCGGAACTCCCTCTCAATGTCAGTCCACGAGACCTCAGCCTCCCTCTTCTCCCCAAGATAGAGTGTCCACCACTGACGCGCCACTCCCCGCATCTGGCTTACATCCAAAGGAACACCGTACTCTGTCAGAGCCTGGATCATGCTGAAATCTATCACCAGTTCCTCGATCCAGCTCTCTCTCTCCATGTTCGAGATGCTTCTCTCGTACTTCCTAAGGGTCTACCGCTGAAAGGCATGAAGTGTCTTATGCCGCTGGTCATCCTCCTCATCTCATTCATCCCTCTTCTGATCAGATAAATCATCCTCATGGTCCTCGATCTCCTGAACTACTCATGGTCATCGTTCGAGTGCCATGGCTACGAGGTAAACAAGGAATGCCTAAGCCCGAGTAGTGTAGAAGATTGCTTTTAAATTTGTGCTTAGACTTTTTATTTATTTTAAATCCCAAAAATATCCATGACATATAAGAACATGTGTCATTATAATTCATGAAACTTTACCAGGGTCTCTACACTGCAATCAGTGTAGCTTCACTTGGTTGTTTGGTAGGTCTAGAGTCCGTGCATCGGATCATGGGCCCCCCTAAAATATCATGTCCTAGCCAGTCTTCCCTGGCCTATTTCATGCTCCAAGATTGAATAACATTGTTTCCTTACCTTCCCATGAAATCCTCACTATGCCTAACTCTAAACTCCATCCTATATCTCAACCTGGCCTCTGATACCATTCTGTCACAACCCGCCTTCACCAAGATGAGGGAAGGGATAGAATATTGCCAAATCCTTCCTTCCTCAAGTTGAAGGAGAGATAATGACCCCTCAGAACTACCTTCAATAAGCCTCGGACTGGTGACTAGCACAAAGGGTATAGAATCACATGTAATATGGAAGGAATTTACCTTTTTATTTAGTAGGATCGTGAGATAAGATAGAAAATCCCAAACAACACCAAAATTGGAAGTGAATGTAAAACCAAAACAATCCATTCTCATATGCATGTTCCATAAATAAAGTGATAAAAAGTACAAGAAAACTCCAAAGGGAAGTACCAAAATAAAATAAAATAATAGCAATGTCAAGGGTCCTGGCGTCTGAGCTAATAGGGTCTGGCACGGTCCTCGAAGTCCTCCTGGAAACCTGAAATTAGTTTTATATACGTAGGGTGAGTATACAGGTATACTCAATAGGGAAAACCAAAATCTCTCATGCACAAGTGGGGAGGCATCCTAATTCCCTGTGAGAAAAAAGAGATAACTAACTCACCTAGCAAGAAAAACTATCCACCCAAACCTCACCAAGGCACACTCCCCAAATAACGCAAGTTGATAAATGTAATAGTAATAATACATCGGTGTTTGGGTACCCCACACCACTTTCCCTCTGGTTATTGAAGACATCATATGCATCAGACCTCCCCTCTCATTCTCACCGTAGTCCCACTTCCATACCCCTCCCTCACACACGTGGGCTACCACAACCACACATCCCGCCCAAAAACAACTCGGCCACAACAACCACACGTAACTACACCCGTAGACACCTGGGCTAGAACAACTACCATCACGCTCGAAGACACCTGGGCCAGAACAACTACTTCCATGCCTGAAGACGCGTAGGCCTCAGCCTGAAGAAACTTGGGAAACAACCTGCCCTCACACACCTGGTCCACCTACCATAGAATACCCTACCCGACGAATCTTGGGATTTAATGGACCTCAGGTTGTCACAGCCTACTCTAAGAATCTTTGGATACTCGAGAAAGGGAGTATAAAAGAAGCTAATAACCATCCACTCATAGGAGTGTTGGAAAAAACACCCTCCCCCATGAAATGGGGGTGTTCAGAACAAAGTTCTCAACTTCGGTGGGGTGCGAATAAGAAACATAAAAACTAAATTATACATATAGGTAAAAATAACTCATCACAACTTAGGGGTTCCGAAACCAGCCCATACACAAACACCCTCATTACTATTCATTCATAAAAAGCACAACACCCACAACCAATTCACAACTCATTACCATAAAACAATTCCCCATTGAACCCATTATTGCTATCACATTAAAGTGGTTCCATTTAAATAATTCTTCACTACTAATCAACAAACATTAATATCCACAAGACAAAGAAGGAAAATATCCAAGATGAAAATTAAGCACTCACACATGGTTCTCTTGTAAAATCACAACAACAAAAGGGATCCATGAGATCCCTCAATGTATTGGAACCAAACCAAGCTCAGACATACCACCCTATAGGCCTCAAAAACACAAACCAACAACTGCACAATAGGGGATCTCATCCCCATCCACGTCACCCCACAAGCATCAAGCAGAACAACTGTACATATCACCAAGATAGAGAAAGGGAGATTTTAGATTTAAACAAACCACACATTAATTTCCTTTTTTCTATTTGGTTAAATAAGGTGATCATACAAGTATTCGTGTTCACTGGGAATCCATTTAATAAACCGAGTTTAGGTGATTAACCAGTTTTCATATTTCAGCCATTCAATCACAAGAATATCATTGAAACATAGTTTCCTTAGTGCTCAATAAAGGACCACCAATAGCCACAATTTTAAGTGGACATAAGCCCATACATTTCACAACATATAAGAAATGATAAAAGTGTGTATCATCATCATCAAACACACCCCCTTCATTCTTTAAGAACCATTTATTATCTTTGTAAAGGTTTGGTTTCTTCAGTCCCTATAGGAACATTATCATACCCACCCCGCATGATACATAGTAAGTAGAGATGAAAGAAAACCCCTACTTGGATGATCAATGATTGAAGTTTTCCTCTACACGCCAAAAACAGGGGATGTGCGACTTGTAGGGGATAAACTCTGAGGACTCCATGAGTGAGAAGAAAAGGATCCAGCACAGGCGCACCACTAGCCTCGGGAATGTGGACTCCAAATGCACCAAGGAAAAGAAAAAGAAACCAGCCAAGAAGAAGAATAATGAATATCATGTGATAAAAGGTGAGATCATGGGTTACGGGATATGAAATATTGAACGACTTTAAAGGAAGATCATGTCTTCTACACATGGTTGGGTAGTTACACATGGAAGAATTAATTTTCGTTTAATAATTCACATCATAGAGGTGTCCATAACGTCTATGAGTTAAAGGATTTCTCTAAATAGAGGAAAATTTGTAATTGCGGTGGAACTGGAAATTATGGGAAAAGGGTATGAAAATGAGGGAAAAGCCACATGTTTTGGTAAGTCAAGGGTTTCCTGACTCTTGGGGGATTTTAGATATCATTTATGAACTTTTAATGGATTTTAAAGGGGGTATTAAATTACTTTTACCTCAAAAGATACATTGCCAGATCAGAATTTGAAAAAGTCAGAAATAGGGAAAAACAACAAAGGGTGGGACAACGTTTTGTGAGACACTATCATGGTGCCACAGTCACGGTTCCACCGTATGCGGTACCACATTTTCGATGATCAACTATTATGGTGCCACCATCATATTTTCACCATCACAGTGCGACCGTTTCAGTGTGCGACCATCATGGTGCCACGGGTTCGATGGAACATCATAAGCGGTGCCACCGTTTTGGTGTCTGACCATGACCGGTGCCACCATTACGGTGCCACCATTTTAGTGGAACCATTTTATGGAATTGGGTTTTTGAAAAACTCCTCAAAGAGTCACTGTTTGGTCCATTACATGAATGAATAAGAAAACATCATGGACCAATCTCATATTTTACATCTCAATGAACATTTATTGAATAAGATAATCATTCATGAAGTTGTTAATATATTTAAAAACTACAATAGTGTATAAATATATTTATAGTGTTGTCCCAATTAGAGGGAGATGAGTTGAAAATAAAAATAATAATATTCTAAATTTTATGTTTCTGGAAAATTAGAATTATTATAGAATTTTATTGAAGTAATTTCATTGAAATGGTATGTATTTTGAATTTTATCATCCATGGATGTATTAATCTACAAAAAAATTGGTTTCAAATTGTCTTATATCAATGACATTAAAGATGGATTTTTTTTAACCTCAAGAGTTTTACCATAACACGAGTCATACATTTTGCTTTAATGATTTTTTTAGATCATTTAAGTTATTAATTGAATTTAAATTTGAAATAATTGATGGAAAATTTGTTTGATAATTTTTATCTATTATATATATTTCTATATGAAATCCTTTGTATATTGATGAGAGAGGTAAAGTGTTCCCATTCTAGATGATAATTTTTATAAGGATCTATTTGGTATTGACAAATTTTATATCTTGTTGAAAAACTCATGTTTTATATATATAGCTTGGATCAAGTTGTATTAGAGTTAGATCTTTTATATAGAATAACTTATTAATGAATTGATATCATCCTCAATATGAATATTCTATTTTTTTTCAGTGTGTTGGTGGGGGAGAAAATTTAAATTGTGATTAAAGATAAATGGGGATCGAAGTGAGTTTATTAAAGACCACATTATTCATATCATTTCATGTGGGAATTGACAAACAAATACAAAGAGGATGATTAGTAATCCCTTATTGTTTCTGTTGTATGTATTGTCGATAGTGGTTGTTATAAGTATTTCAATATGACATGAAGACTATCTATCATGAATGCTAAATAAAATGGTGATAATAATGTATTTATTATGAATGATGAGTAATACATGATTTCTGAATATGATATCATGGGAATTTTTTTCATTTGTATTAATTTAATTATGTCTGAAAGAAACATCATAAATGTAGTATTTTTTTAATGGATCTGTTTAAATTTTTGACAATTGGGGATATGATTAAAATTGAAGCAAGATAATTATTTGTTGTTTATTTGGTTTATTATAGAGAATTTTTATTTATGGTTGAAATTTGGGGTACTTTATGTGAGTATATTTAATAGAATCAATGAATTGTGGTGGTTGATTATGGATAACATTCTATAGCATTGTTGAGAAGTATTAAAGTGGTTGAGATGGTATAGATGTTAGCATTAATTGATAATAGGTAGTTTGAGTTATTAATTTAACTCTCTAGATTAACATATGGTATATTCAATATGTATTCAAATAGATAAATCTTCTTTCACAAAAAAGGTGAAATCTTGGCAATATAGTAACAAATTAATTCATATGAGTTATGTTATGTGAGAGAATTTTTTGATATAGCCTAAATTTTAATAACATGGATAAATCCATTTAAATGAATTCCATTACATAATAGAATGTTTTTATGTACTCCAATTAAACCATGGATCAGAATATTCACGCCACATAAATAGATTCAATTAGACATGATAATATTATAAAGGTAATTTGACTTTACACTAACTAACCTACCATTATATTTTGATGAGTAGAAGTGAGAAAATATATGAAGAATAATTTAGGGAAGATATGTTAAGAGTGGTGATTGATGTATCCAAATGTGATGATGATCCTTATATAGAAATTATTCATATAGACAAAGCACATGATGTAAGTGTTTTCTCATGAAATGAAGAACTGTTGGACATCAAATGAAGGGGTAGAACAAGAGAGGTTTACATAAAATCTTTATACAGTGATATAGATTGATTAAACTAATACCAAATTCAATGAACATAAATAATGATTAACATCATGAGATATTATATTATGATTCATATAGTCTAATTAATAGTGAAAAAATAGATATCATGAGTCCTTGTTTAAATATTCTTTTAGGCGACTATATTGATGATGAAATAGAATAAAGAAGGATTACATTGAAAAGAAGATTACATAATCATGTTCTCTTACATGCATGTAGTTTAAATAAATATAAATTATCTTTGAAATGTGATACTAATATTTGTATAAATAGGGTTATTCCATAAATAAAGAACACTCTATAAAATACAAGTTGATTTAATACACATGTAATTTCATGGAAATATAAGAAAAAATGTTGTGAATATTGAAAAAAATAATGTTTAATGTTAAAAAATCTTACGCTATAAAAATATTTTTTTTGTGGCCATAATTGGAAGATGAATACTTTTTTGGAAAAGTATAATTAAAATATTTGATGGAGAATTCAATGCTTTATTAATATGTGATAAGTAGATATTTTAAGAAGACTAAGATGTATGAACATGATTGGGTAGTGGTTTTTATGGAATAAATTAAATTGAATACTACATGATATTTTCAATATTTCTTTAATGAAATGAAAGGATGGTATTTTATTCTTCATGTTTTTTTAGATATGAATATTTATAAATAGAGTGAATATTTTATCCATTTTTTGTTAACCAAACTCTTACTAATTATTAATAAGTTATTCACATTTTAAAGAAAATATTAGAATAAATTATTTGAATCATGATGAAATCATTCTTATATATCTGTATATTTTTATGGTTAAGGAATATATAGAGGGTGAAAGAGAGATTTGAAAACATAATTCAATAATGAATTTTTTGGTGTCTATAAGTTGAAGATCTGACTCAATTTTAATCTTTAGGCATTATAATGACTCAACAGTTAATCAATTAAATTTATATCCTTATGAAACATACAACCCACAGATAAAACAATAAAAACACTATACATTATTCAAAAAATAAATCAATAATAATTCAAAATATTATAGTGGGACAATAAATATTAAATAAGATAATAAAAATGGAAAAAAGTTGATATGCTTGATCCACTAGAATGACCACAGTAATGAAAACATATGTAGAAATAAAAGTTAATAGTAAGAATATATTTTTATTTTTTAATATTAAATAATATATATAACCTTAAAGGAACATATAAGTGAATAAATAATTAATGAAATAAGAGGCATTTATAGAAATTAAAGAACCAATATAACCGTTATAAATATGATCAATGGAATAGAAATATGACCATTAAGAATATTAATCTGACCGTTAGAATAGTAACCTCACCTATTAAAGTATAAATAAAATTTAGGTATCTTATAAATTAAAATATTAAATATTTATATCGTGGTATATGTAAATAAATGTTTTCAAATGATAAATTAATTGTTGGTATTTATGTAAAACCTATATATTTATTTAAAATTTTATAATAAATATATTTATTTAATAGAAGATATTATTTCATAAAATATATTCATAAATTAATATTATGTTATATAATAATAATAATATAATTTTAGCAATCTTTACATAATATTTCAAATGGTCCTAAAATCTATTATAATATTTAAATCATTATTTTCTGAATAAATATTTATTTTATTTAAAAAATAAATTTATCATATTTATAAAATTATTTTCATAAAATGGATTACATTTTTTAGATCTATAAATTAAAAAATGGTTTAGGTGAATTTTTTATATTTGTCAAAAATAGTTTAATTTTTGTGAATAGTGAAATTAGGTAATTACATTATATGCTAAACACATGAATTTTTTATTAATGGATGATGTAGGAATGATGTAAGAACCCATTGGATCTACTTATCTGGAACAATTTAACATATTTAGTCACAAAATTCAACACTATTGATATTATTGAACAATAATAATAAAGTAATGAATATAATAATAAAAAACACCCCTTTAATCCCCTTATAAATACAAACATTTTCCACTCATTCTCCTCACTGCTTCAAATACTTGTAGCTTGTCAATATTCTGAATAATAAATTTCCCAATACTCTTCTCCATTTCCATGAGCTTATGTTCTCATAAAAATTCAAAACACAAGTTCGTTAAAGAGGTTCTCAAGGAGACAACATTCATGTGGGAAAATCCTCAATCCATCTCTTTCAATTTCATTTATTTTCTTATACTCTCCTCACCTACCCTATTCCAGTAATAATGATAAATAAAACAATTTATTTATATATAATATAATTTTATTGTTTTTATGGAATATACATGACAAAATTTAATCTCTTTAGCTTTTATTCTTCAAATTAAAACATTGTTCATGATATGTCATATCACTGCCTTCATGGATGACTGGTTTTAACATTCTATTACTACCATCAAGTATGAACATAAAACCATTACTATGGGAAAAAAATATGTATATTATAACTTGTTTCAAGTTCTATAACTAATATATAGATACAATATTAAATAAAATGACACTAGTTCTTGATGATTGAAAACACACAAAAATGAAGTAAAACATTTATCATTAATGTTTTATCAAATGAATCATCCTCATCCCATAAAAATATATTACCATTTGAAATTATGTAACATAAGTACTACCATATACATTCACTTGTTGAGAATTATTACCATTTTACAAGAACTTCACTAATTATACACAACTGAACCGATCTTGAAACCATTAAAAACACTCCCTAAATGATGATATCTCACTTTATAACTAATCAAATTGAAAATTACTGAACTAAATAAAATTTTAATTAATAAACTATATGTATAATAGGTTCACAATATAGTAATTAATTAACCTAATTTGATTATAGAGGTAATTAAGTGAATGTGAAAAATCATCCAGACATAAGGTAAGGGATCTCTCGGAACCACCATATTTCCTTCAAGTTATGCTTTCTCTATCATTTCCCCAATTTATCTTTTTATTCTTAATTTTCTGATATTATTTTTATATTTTTGGAAAAAAAATGTGTAGCTCAGTTTATTGGTTTCTCTATCATTTCCCCAATTACATTTTTTATAGGTTACCCATCTCAATTCTTCTTGATAAGGATGTCCAGTTAACAGTGACTTCTATTTTTCTTACAAATTTTTGTAGATAATCCATAAACTATTTTAAGAAAACAATATTTTCCTGAAATAACACGTATTATAATGGAAAAAAATTAGTTCAATGTTATTTGTATGAAAATAGTTATTCTTTTACCCTCTTTAAATATCATTTAATCATTTCCCAAACATAATGTTAAATATGAACATTTTGAAAGTCACCTAACCAATCTTTTTAAATGTTTTCACTTCAGTCAGACATCATTTATAATGATATATGAGTATTTTACATTATAATTTTTTATTTATTATTTAAATTCAATATTTCAGGGATACCATTATGATAGTACTTTTGGTTATTCCATGTGAAATGATTACGAAACCCATTTATTTTCATGGGTAACCCTTATGATTATTTATTTTTTTTATTTTTTTATGTGGCACATTTATGAATGTACATATTATAATGGGTGAACCTAGATAGTGTTCCAATGAATTGGGTAAATTTTAGTCTCATGATACTTCATGTATGGGATTAGGGATTAAACATAATCCATTATGGGAATTTTCTTCCTTGTGATATAGTCTTGATAGTTATCTTTCACTCATGTTTATGTAATTTTATATATTTCTACCACACTCTAATATTTCCATGATCAAATTTTGGTTTTTTATATATGGTATGATTCCTTATGATTATTCGTGATCCATTCCTTTTATGTTATCATGTTTTTAATTCTAATTAATGTTCTATACTTTATTCTTATGATTATTTTATTGCTGAGATTTTTAACTCATCTAATTGTTTGTGTATTCCATGGGTTATAATATGTATTTATAAGAACTAAAATGTTGTTAGGGGCTCATTAGGGAGATTAAATTTGTTTTTTTATTTTTATTTTAAAGTTTTATAATTAGGTACCTACTCTTATAAAGATAGTAAACATTATAATCCATTATTTTTATTTTATGGATAATTATGTTTAAATCATGTAATAACATGTGTACAATTCTAGGGTCACTATATTTGGTATCAAATCACATTCTATTTATTTTTTAAAATTAGGGATAGAAAGGTTTTGTAAGAAAACTATGGATAACTCTATCACTATGGATAAAATTTATTAAATTATATGGAATCATAATAAATGATAAAATATTTAATTATATGTTTACCCTTCTGTAGTTACAATTTATTTTTTATTCATGCAACCTAATTTTATTTTATTTATCTTTAAATTTTAAGGGGGGAAATAAGAGAATGTGTTCCAAAAATCAAAGTGATATAAAATGTGAATATTTCTCTAAAGAGATTCCAAGCCTGGTTGGAATGGGAGCCCAAAACATCATGCCTATACAGGCTCAACTAGATCAAGTTAGGAATAGTAACATGAATCATGTAAAATGACCTCCTTCTACTAAGAAATATCATGTTGCAGTAAAATCCACAATGTGAAAAAATAATTTTATATTTAGTGGATCTTCTGATCCTCTCATTATAGAACACTGTATTAAATCCATTAAAAGATATTCTTTATCCTTCATTTTTAAGAAAAAGAAAAATTCATATTGGTGGTCTATAATTTCAATTGGGAAGAAGATAAGTGGTGAATACTAATCAAAATAACATTTTATATAAAATAAATATATTCCTTATATTTATAAGAAATCAAAAAAATATTTTTCAGTAAATATTTTCCCCAAACACTTCTTATTAAGTTGGAGTGGGAGTTCCTCAGTCTGATGAAAAAGGAAGGTTAATCTATTAGGATGTATGATAAAAAATTTACCGGGAATTAATGATATGCCCATGTCCTTGTCATGGAAATCGAAATCAAGGTGAATCATTTGATTATTGCAATAAATCTGAGTCCAAAAAATCCTCGGTGCTTCAAGACTTTTATAGCTATGAGAAAATTTTTCATTGTGATTTTAAGGTTGAGTTAGAAATTGGCTACTCTATGTGGTCTCATAGACATTGAGATAAAAATAGAAAAATGGAGTTTAGTATGGGAGGATTAATTGATAAATTCCACTAAGGAAAGAAACCCCATCATCTCAAATGTCAAAAGTGTGGAAAGAAGAATCCTAAGAACTATTTAAAGAGAATGAGTAGATATTTCAAATATGGAAGAGAGGGGAACCATGTATATTATTGATGAAGGGGGTTTAATATGACCACTAATATAGAAGAATATTAGAAGGTTAATTTCAACACTAAACCTGTATTTTAGTGTTTCTACTACAATTAACATGGGTATTATTAGAGATAATGCCTTATTCCATGGGTTGATGGAGGAAATGAACAACAACATCCAGGGTATAAAAAAAGGGAATATTCTATGACTACTGCTGAGGTGGATCCTGAAAACTATGGGGTGATTGATACACTAATTATTCATTCATGAATAAATAATTTTCTATATGATTCTAGTTCTATACATTTTTCATATCTTTCATGTTTAATTGAACTATTCAAACACCAACTCAAAATAGAAAGGTCGAGTTATCTATGAGAATAGTGAATAGGGAAATTACTACCTCTAAAGTATACAACTCCTCTCAAGTTTTTTTTATTAACCTCCTAGAAAATATCATATTATTTCCTTTGGTGGTGTTTGATGTCATACTGGGCATTGATTTACTATCATTTTACAAATCCAATATCAACTATCATGAAATTGATCTCACACTTAACATCTAGAGGCATCCAAAAATTATATGAAAGTATATGGAGGTGGATGAATCTCCTTCAGAATAATCATCTCAATTATGGATATTATTTCCCTATAAATAATCATATATTGTTAAAATAATTGATAGAAAGGATAATATTTGGATCTATGACATGATCATTTTGAGGGACAACACTAATGTGTTCCCTAATGAATTGTATGGTTTTCCTCCAGACCAATAGGATGGGTTCTCAATTAATCTCAAACTAAGATCTCTACATATATTAGAGACTCTTTAATGTATTTCCACCATTTAGTTGGCGGAACTGAATATGTTTTCATAATAGAATCATGGAAAATGTTTTATATGCCAGAGTGCTTCACCATGGGGAGCACCAATCAACATCACCAGAAAAAAGGATGAATCAACGGGCCTCTAAAATAATTAAATATAGATTATAATATCATGATTAAAAATGTATCTTCTTCCAAGGATAAATGAATTTTTCAATAAACAACAAAGAGTTAAGTATTTCTATCACATCCATGATTTTATTTTGAGTTATTCATTTGTTTATTATTGGTCTTATATTTATTTCATGGTTTCCTTGGAAGTATTTTTGTGAAAATGGAATTTCTATTCCTTGAATCATATTTAACATGGTGGGTTCATGGTTAGGGGAAACCATGCACCATCCTAGGAGAAACTATTCACCCTAGAAAGTTAGATCGTCTAGGCTTCAAGGCATTTCGCATAGTTACCGCACTATTTCAAAAAACATTTGGGATAACCATGTTGGGTATACAGGTCATTAATAAAAGTAAATTTATAATTTTCCCCTCCCTATTTTAACCAAAAATCACCCATATTTTGATACATATTACATTGTCATCCTAATGAGCTTCCTCTTCTCTTTCTTATCCACCTTGACCTCCAATTATTGGGTGGATTTGCCCGTGGATCTTCATGAATCATCAAGAAATTATATCTTCTATTGATTTCTTCCTTCTTATAGGGCCCATCTTCTATGTTTCTTGTGTTCCTCTTTGCCTAGTGAATTATTTGATCTAATATGAGTTCAATCATGTGTTTTTTGGTAAAATCATGCTTCTTATAGTTTTATCATTCCATTATACTATTCCTTTGTGGTGCGATTGTTCTTTTCCACCAGATTCTGGATGTTTCCAAGTGTAGGGTAGGTGATTCATTTCTTTAAAATTATTAGATGATTTTGGTATGCTCTCTTGTTTCCTTGGATGTGTTCTATAGATTATGTGAAAAGTACTAATTCTATTTTCAAAAGGATTTGAGGTGAGTTTATGTTAAAATATGGTTTTACAAAGAAAATTATTGGTGTTTCATGTGTGCTTCCTTTTTATTTTTATTAAATTTGCTAGAAAAAATATTCAAGTGTTGTGAATTATGTTTTAAATTTTTTTTTGTCCATATGGATTTGAAATAGATTTCTCTTATAGAAAAATGGTGGGGTTCATTATGTACTCATACAGTTTGGATTATCTGTGTGAATGTGGTTATATATGTGGCGTGTGGAGTGGAAAGTGATAAAAAATTGAATTTGATGTATCTAGGTAGGTGGAATATAACTAATATTCTTATTGGATCATTGAGTTCAAGGCTCGGTTTCATCTATAAGGATTGATTATACAACACTGACTAAACTTGTTGATGACTGGAGACCACTATACCATGGGATGAATTCCCCTATGGTGGCTCGTAGATGAGGAAACTATGGTTTATGGTTGATAAAATATGTTTCATTGAGATAATATGTTTTTAGGGTCTACCTAGTGCTAGTATCCATAGGTATTTATCATGACATGGTTCTCTCTTGTGATGTAGTGCTCACTATTGGCATACTATGGACCCTATATTATTTATAATTACAATGAATTCTTCCATTTAAAAAAATTATCCTCTAATTTTTTTTCATTACTTATCTTAAATCATGCATGTTCATTTATATTCTAATGGTATGGAATGAAATCATTATTTTGAGTGGTATCCTACTAGGATTTGTCCCAAACCCTACATACACACTTTGGGGTATGTATAATTTTATATGTATAACATAGGTAATGGAAAGATGCTTCATTGTGGTGGTTGTGGTGGATCCAGCTGATAGTGGTCCTCCCGTATAGGTGTTGGTGGAGGTGCCTTGTAAGTTATTGCCACATGTTTCATGTAAGTTTTGAGTTGTGGTCTAGTTGGTTCCCCTCCAATTTTGGTGTTGGGGTTGGTTTTGTTTTTTGGTAATGTTGTAAAATGTTTAACTTGAATTTTTTTCCACTTTTGATTGTGGATATTGATCTTGGTAAAATTTCATAATAAGTATTGTGGACGTTTGTTTACCTTGGGTGAAACTGTTACCAAAATTTGATTTTCGATACCCAGGAACAAGTTTTCAGCATGTGGTGATTAGGAACGCCCTTCGTTCCATTCCAGGAACCATATTAGGTGTTAGGTTATATGGAAGACTATCCCGGTTCGTGAAAAAATGGAATCAAATAATGTTTTCACCCTTTCCTTGGGAAATGAGTTTTCAGAAGAGTCAGGATAGACATGACCAAGTATTTTTGAGGATTTAGGATTTGTTGTGAGTGGGATGTCTATAAAACATGCCTCATAATCAAACTTTTTTCACCATGGGTTTTTTAAATTGGTTTGGATTCTGTTCTAGGTGAGACATAAATAATGAAAACTGTATATGTACATCGGGTTGGGGTGGAGTAGTTTCGTTTGGGATTGTTATCGAGTTGGTTATAGTTCCTGTTTGATTTCTGAAAATGTTATTTATATTTTTGAGATTTTTTATGATATTCATAATGGAATGTTAATAAGATTTCCTTTTGGTAATTTATTTTTATAGAAAGTTTCCTCCTCGGAGATTTCCAATATATTCATGAGAACATGATGGAGTGAGTTCTACATTAATAATTGACCATAGATTAGTGGAAGTTGTTGTTCGGGCTATGCAAGTATTGGGTGAGGGAGTGGGAACTTGTCCTTTCATGGATAGGGAAATATAGCGGGGTCCAAAAAAGGACAAGGATCAAGAGTTCCTAAAGAATAATATAACTTTATTCCAAGGTAGAATGGATCCCCATGATTCATAGGAGTTTCATGAGAAAATATAGAGGATTTTTGGGTTTCTTGACACTTTTAAGGAAGTGAAGGTGAAGTGTGATTCATTCCTATTGGAAGGTCCTAGTAAGAGGTGGTGGGACTCGATGATTTTTTGACTGGTAAACACAAGCAGTGGGGTTGGAAGGATTTTAATGTCCTCTTCAATGAGTTGTATTTCCCTGATACATTGACCATATCCAACACCACCGAGTTTTTAGATCTACACTAGTGGGATTGGAACATTATGTAGTAAGGAAAAATATTTGCAGAGTTGGTTTGGTTCACACCCAAGGTAGTCTCTATTGAGAAGCTGAAGGGTCAATAGTTCTAAATGGGGATACTGATGGATATTTGAACTAAAGTATTCTTTTTAGTTAAATACATATACTGAAGTGGTTGATCATGAATTTTATAGTGGATATCTAGTGTAGTTTGAATTCTTATTATTATAGTGTAGTGCTAGTTGTGGGCCATGGTTGTATAAATTCCTCTAAGAAGAACAAGAAGCATGATGAGTAGGAGAATAAGTGAGGTGGTAGTTCAGGCCATTTCCCCAACTTCTTTCATAAGCGGCTTCATGGTATGGATCAGTTCCATTTCATCAGTGTGGGAAGGGATTGAATATTCAATCTTCATGTTTAGATTTACCTAGAACATTCCATCGATGTGGGACTCTGGGACACTTTTATTGGTTTTTAAATGTGGTGAGCCCATATCAGAGTTATGTAGGACCTCTAGCTTCTAGGGGGATTTCATCCTAGTCAGAACCATCCAAAATAGTGGTTTCCCAGTTTGGAGGTCATGGTGGTTAGGATTGATCATCTTCTCGACAAAGTCATCTCATGGAAGAGGTGCATGATTTTGGTTTTCCTTGGGATTAGTTAGATTTAAGGTAGCATCAGGCTCTAGATCAGGCACTTTTATAATCGGATGCATGAACTGTGATATTTTCATTTACCATTCTCATTTCAAAATCTATATTTGTGGCCTTTTTGATATTGGTGACTCTGTTTCATTTATTTCTACCAATCTTTTGAATCTATAAAAAATTTCAACTAAGCTAATTCTATATGTGATGGAGCTTTTCACTGTATTTATTAAAAAGATAGATAAATTTTTTAGGTGTTCATCTTTCACACTCACCATGTTAGGCATTAAACTATAATGAGATTTCTTGGTTCTAAATATATAAATCATTTACATTATCATTATCTTGGATTGAATTTTTTTACTCTTAGTGCACATCTATTTATCTCTCTAGTTATTATGTTTCATGAGACCTGATGGGTGTACCCATGTTTTTTAGGGTGAATGGGATCCTTGATTTGGATGTTATAGACCTCCAATTATAGAATTGGGAAACCTCATTTCTTAGATCTCACCACTCACGTTGGAGGATGATGACAGTTCTCTTAAATTTTAACGACCACCTATTGTGGATTAGTTTCTATAGGTATTCCTTATAATTATTTGGGTTTTCCTCCAGGTCGGGATGTGGAGTTCACTATAGATTTTGCACTGGGAAAAGAACTGATAACTCTTCCCTCATATCATATGTCCCATACCGAGTGGATAGAATTATTTCTACTACTAGAAAATTGGGAATCCAAATGATTCATCCACCTGAGAGTCTCCACATGGTCCCCCATCCCTATTTTCTAAGAATTCCTATGGATATATCTTGTTTTATATTGATTATTAGAAGATGAATAATCCATCATTCAAGAAAAAATACCCCTTTACATGTATTGGTGACATATTTAATAATATTAAGGGGTGTGGTGGGTTTCAAATATCTATTTTCATTTCAAGTATCATCATTTCATAAACAGAGAGGCATATTTTCCTAAAATAGCTTTTAGATTTTGGTACAACCATTTTGAGTATTTTTTCCTAAAATTCATGTTGATAGATACTCCAGTAGTCTTTATAGAGCTCATGAACAAGGTGTTTCATTAGTATCTGGATTCTTTTTTCATGGTAATTTGGGATGAAATCCTAGTCTATTCTGGAAATGATAAGGTTCACAAGTAGCATTTGAGAATCATGTTGGGAACTCTTCAAGATCATCATCTCTATGTGATGTTTTCCATGTGAAACATCTAGATTAGGGAGATGATTTTCATGGGTCATGTGATCATGTTACAAGGGGATTTGGTTCACCCAAAGAAGATCATTGTAGTAAGGCCATGGGAACATCCAAGAAATATTTTTGATAACATACATTTTCAGAGCCATGTAAGGTATTACTGGGGTTTTATTTGGGGTTTTTCTAAGCTTAATTCACCCATGATGGATATCACATTAAATGGGGTAATGTTTGAATGGATTTTAAATTTTCAAGCATCTTTACAGGATATTAAGTGATAGTTCATTACAACCCATATTATGATCTTGTTAGAATCTGGGATAGGGAATGTGGTTTACATCAATGCTTTAGTATGTATATTGGGTGTGTACTAATGCTAGATGAGAGTGTGGGGGTTCATGGTTCTCTTTATCTCCGACCACATTAAATGAAATACCCAATCCATGACTTGGAATTTGCAAATATGATGTATGCCTAGAAGACAAGCAGTCATTAACTCTTTGGGAAGATGCTTTTTGGTATACTCATATCATAGGAGTTTGGGCTAAATTTTCTCTTAGATGGATATAAATTGAAGTTAGCATCATTGGGTTGATTACATACATGTTTTTGATTTTAATATTTTGTACACCCCATGAAGGGATAATGTGGTGGCTGAATCCATAGGTAAAAATTTGTCGGTACAAGCATTGAAGGAGTCTAGTGATGAGTGGACTTTAATGGTTATTTTTTCCCAGATGCACCTAGAGACCAAGGAGCGTAGTGGAGGTGCATTCATGGATAGTTTTTACCAGGAACCATCCATTATGGAGTTGATTTGGAAAGAGAATTCATGTGATGTCTGGTTCCAATAATCTATGTAGATCCTAAATGGTGTGAAGGTTCCTTGTGAGTGATCATTTCCTCCTGAAGGATTTTTTTTCTCCAATGGTTGGTTTGTGATGTTGTTGTCATTGTAGAAGTTGGTGATGTAGGATAACCACCAGTTCTAGTGGGTTGATTATCTCAAGACCCCAATATGTTTTATGATATGCTTCATCATATATAGTGTATGTGTTTGAGACGAGACATAGATGACTTTTTATATCAATTTTATATGTTTCAACTAGTTAAATAAGAGCACCAGAGGCCCTATGATTTACTTCAGCAATTCTCCATTCCTACCTAGAAGTGGGTTGAGGTCACTATGGATTTTATGATTGGATTACCTTGTACACCCCAAGGAAAGAATTTCATATGGGCAGTGACTGACCATATGACCAAATCATCCCATTTCATTCTGTTCAGGGATTCATAAAATGTTCATGACTTGGGGTAGTAGTATTTTAAAGAAATATTAAAGATTCATGGTGTGATGTGAGCTATCCTTTTATATATGGAAACCCGTAATACTGAAATTTTTTGGGAAGGCCTTTAAAAGGAAATGGGTTCATAGATAAAGCTGAGTATGGCATAATATCGTCAAATGGATGGCCAGATAGAGTTGGAAAATTATATTATGGAAGAAATTTTCCAAGAATGTGTATTAGATTTAGGAGTCTTGTGGGAGCATTTTGGAATTTTTTTTTAATTTTTATATAATAACAGTTACCAATCCTTGATAAAAATAGCACCCTCTGAAGAAAATTATGGTTGACCAAGTTAGTTTTCTTTATGTTGGGCTAAGGTAGGTGAGACATTGTTATTGAGACTGATTCCCATGAAGGATATGTCTAAAAAAAATTATTTGATCTGGAATCAATTTTTGATAGTTTATAATCACCATTTTTCATATGTTGATCAGAGGTGAAGAGACTTAGAATTCTTTGAGGGTGACTGGGTGATTCTAAATGTGGAAGCTCACCTAGGTCACCTTCTCTTGGCTAAGAATGTAGAGATAACACCAAGGTATATCAGACCTTTTGAGGTTTTAGAGAGATTTGGTAAAGTGGAATACTATTTGGATTTCTATTCTTATATGATGTTAATTAATATAGTGTTCTATGTCTCCGAGTTAAACAAATATAATTCGGATATGTCACATGTGGTGAATTGGGATGAGTTAGATTTGAAGCCTGATTCATCCATGTTTGAGTGGAAAGTATTGATTGTAGATCCCGAGATAATGTGCTTTGAGGGATGTGTGTGCCATTGTTCAGAATTAATTGGAAGCATTGGAATGATGAGCATGAAACATGGGAGTGGATGACATGGGTGAAACAGAAGTATCCATTTTGGAGTGTCTTTTGTTTTCCACTAGATTCTGAAAGATTACAATTATAAGGTAGGAGATCCTATGATTTAGAATTATTAGATGATTTTTGTGTGCTTTCATTTTTTCTTTAATGTGTTTAACATATTTTGGGAAACGTGAAAATGTGTTTTGAAAATGGATTTGAGGTGTGTGTAAGTTGAAATATGGTATTCTAAAAAAAATTGGTGGTGTTTCATGTGTGATTCCTTACTGTGTTTCTTATATGTGCTCGATAAATTATGAAGTGGTGAAAAGTATGTTTTAAACTAGTTTTGGGTTGTGTGTTGATTAGAACAATATTTTTCTTATGAAATATTCTGGTTTTTCATACGTATTCATATTTTTTCTCTTTTTTATATTAATGTGGTGATTTATGTGGAATTTGAAATTGAAGGTGACCACAAAGTTATTCCTAGGTATCTTGGTGGGTTGATTAGGAAGAGTATAATAGTTGGATCAATGGGACTGAGGTGCACTTTCTTATGATAGGATTTATGATACAACACTGAATTAATGTTTTGATGATTAAATATCACTATGCCTTAGAATGGATTCCCCTATAGTGGCTTGTTCACGAGGGAATTGTGGGTTATTGTTACCATACCATTATTTACCGAGATACAAGGTTCATTGGGTCCCATTAATTCTAGTACCTATAGGGATTTCATATTAATTGGTGCTCTCTTGTGATGTGGTTCTCACTAACAGCATATGGTGTACCTTTTTTCTTTGAAATTGAAAGGCATGATTCCATTGAATTTTTTTTTATTAATGTGTATCCCTTAATTTCCTTAAAACAAGAATGTTAATTTATCTTCTAATGTTTTGAAATGGAATCTTTCATTTGGGTCACATTCTATTGGGTTGTGGATCACACCTTACATAATCCCTTGGGTGTATGTATACTTTATTGTGTATGACAAAAGTGATGGAAATATGATACATGGTGGCGATGGTTGATCTAGTTTATAGTGGGACTCCGTTGAAGGTGTTGGGGGAAGTGGATTTAGGGTTATGGAAATAATTTTGTGCATAGGTTTTTAGTAGGGGTCTACTTGGTTCCCCTCCTAGTTTGGTACATTGGTCCATTATGGTTTTTTTCAATGTTGTAAAATGTTTAACATTAAGTTTTGTTTATTTTTTTTATTATGGATATTGATTTTTCTATAATTATTTATTAAGTATTTTTCATGGTTGTTTACCTTGGGGGAAATTGTTCCCAAAGGTGAATTATTGATACCCAAGAACTAGTTTCCAACCCATATGGATTGAGAATTCCCTTTAGGACTTACCATGAGATGAGTCAGTTTTCAGGTTGGATGGCTCACTAGCTTGGTTCATGACAATTTATCTATGGTGTATCTTGGGTCAGGATATAACCAAATAATGATGAAGATGGATGATATTCCTAAGATTTGAATATGAACAAGGTATGTAAAATATGTATTCTAAGTGATTACCTTTATAATCATTATTTCTCCAGATATTTTCATGGACATAATGAATTATATTCTTTAGATATTTCTCCAAAAAAATTGTCTTAGTCATTATAGATGATATTCTAAAATTCATCAAGAGAACGGATGAACATGAGAAGAATTTGAATATTATTTTAATGAAATTTGTAAAGGAAAACTATATGAAAAGTATAATAAATGTGAGTTTTTTATAGAGAAAATATCATTACTAGGAACATTATCACTAGTAATGGAATATAAGTGTAGCCTTCATCAGAAAATCAAATTGAAGATTATCCCATGAGAACATCTGTAACAGAGATCCGTAGTTTCCATTGTTTAGATGGGTATTACCAATGATTTGTGAATAACATCTCATGATTTCTAAAACCACTAAAAATTATAAATCAGAAGGGTGTAATGTTTTTTTGGACCAGTGAATGTAATGACTGCATCATATAGTTGAAAAATAGGTTTATCGCTACAATAGTAAAAAAATACCAATAAGTGGGGAACTCTATGTGGTATAAAAAGATGCATCAACAAATGGATTAGTTTTTTTACTAATGAAAAATGATAAATTGATAACCTAAGCCTCAAGGTAGTCGGATGTGGATGAGAAAAAATATCCCACACATGATATAGATTCGACATCCATGGTCTCCAAGTTGAATAGATCGAGGAATTATCACTATGGATTGAAGTGTGAGATATATAATGATCATAGGAGTCTAAAATATATATTCACATACATAGAGCTTAATATAAACCAATGAATAATGTCTGATCCCATAAAGGACTATGACTACTCAATCCACTACAGTAATTGTATAGAGAAAAATTGGAAGATTCTGTAAGTAGAATGGATCCTATAACATTATCAATGATAATAATTGAGAAGGATCCCATATTCTTAGACATGAAAATGATGGACATGAAATCATAAAGGAAGTTACATAATAATTAATTTCACAAACGATTGAACATATGTATAGTTTATATAAGATAAATGATTCTCAATGATATGATGTGAATATTTACAAAAAGGTGGAAGCTATAAGATAGGGGAAATACTCAGAGTTTAGAATTTCTTGTCAATGAGTTCTAAATTTTGGTTCATGACTATATGAACCATACCATAAAAATATATAGATATATCTTCTAAATGATACATGTAACTCAACATTATCTATTCACCCAGAAAGTACAAAGATGTATTGAGATCTCTAAGAGTACTATTCTTGGGAAAATATAATGTAGGAGATCATTAAATATGCATGAAAGTGCCTTATATTTCATCATGTGAAGGATAAAAGGAAACATTATAAGGTAATTATGCAACCATTTCCCATCCCATTATGGAAATTGGAAAAAATCACCATATACTTTGTCACTGGACATAAAAACACATCCAGATGGAATAAGGTTATATGGGTCATTCTGAAATGTCATAGAAAGGATTGTCACTTTATTCTGATTCAATAAGACTTATCACTCATCCAACATGAAAAAATATATATTAGAGAAGTGGTGATGCTGCATAGAGTACCATTATTGATTATATTTGATCTGGATATAATATTTTACTCCATGTCCTAGAAAAGTATCAAACATAATATAAATACGGAGCTGAATTGTTGTATGGAATATCACCCCCAAACTGATGGAAAATTTTATAATAGTATTCACATATTAGAAGATATATTTAAATAATTCTCGACATAATTCAATGGATGGTGGGATCAATATCTTCAATTGTTTGGGTTATCTTACCATAACAGTTTCCACTCAAGAATCCAAATGTCTCTATATGAATCCCTTTATGAGAAAAGATATATAACACCTTCATGTTGGGATGAAGATGGTGAATGCAATATATAGGGAATGAAATGGTCAATTAAATGATGGAAATGTTGAAAACCGTCCAGTGGTATAAATAGGATTCCCAAATCTGACTAAATAACTATACAGATAATTGATGAAGTGACTTAGTAAAAAAAAATTAGATTTTTTTTAAATAGTGGAAGTTAATAAGAAGAGAACAATAAGGTTTTTTTATTTATATGAACAAAAGTTATGAGTAAAAGGAGTAAACCATAAGTTGATGTGCACACAGGAGAATATGAAGAACATTGAAACACTATGACATTCATCAAAATCTAGTTCTATTGGGGGACTCTCATGACGATGATGAAATTATAAATTTGTTTAATGTTGTCTACACATATATTATAATGATCTGGAGGGAAGCTATATGATGGAAAATGATATTAAAATGACCAGTAGGGATCTGTGTGGTCACTAAGAGGTGGATGGGGTAAATCCATTACCTTCTCCATTTTTTCTTAGTTGAGAAACTGCCTTCACCTTTGGTTGGTCTGATTTGACTCTATTAGAAAAAAAAACATGTATACCCATAGGAATGTATGAATTTACAATATATACTACAACATCAGATTATATAGTCTTTACCATGTATTAGAAATAATTCAATAACACACCACCCCTATTAAATGATCCTTTTTTTGGTTACAACTTGTAAAAAAATATATCACTTGCATAGAAACATTTTACCATTGACAATGCATGTGATTATCATATAGATAATATTATATAATAATAATTTCAAAAAAAAGGATCATCATATAATAGTATTCATTATTTTCATTATGATGTTTGAATTTTTTTAGACTTTCCTATCTGAATTTTCTAGTTCTTTTTATTTGTGATATTTCACAGTAGCTATAAATAACTTTTCTATCATCTTATTCATCCAAACCTATTTATCTGGTACACTAAGTCTATTACCCTCAGTACAATATCTTTAATATTATACCCTTCATTTGATAGATCATCCAACTAATATAAATTTATTCCATTTGTTTCCAATCATCTATCCACAATTTTCATCTAATACCAATTGATATGAAGACTGTGATTGGTATCACTTAGTATGACGCTACAACATTCGATTCTATGAATAATGATCAATATCATGCTCTTATTTTGGCATCTCATTCCTTAAACACATATCCTTAAAACAACGATTTGATCTACGTTTTCATAGGTAAATTTATCAACTATATATATGCAATGAGTCTTCATAAAATTAGGGGGTGGCGTAGATATAAAATTTAATGTTCACTCTCAAACATTGAACAACCCGTGAAAATCGTTTTTGTTTAGAGACCTTAAAACATACACACAAATCTGATTCAACATTCTTTAATGAGTCATTTCATAATAATATGCATGATAATTATACAAACATACCTAAAATATTGTATAAATATTATTCTTCCTTCATGATTATTAGTTAATTGAATAACCATATCAAAGAAAACATAGTTAATGTATTTGAAAAATACATTGAAAATATGTGTTGGAGTTGGTGGACTAAAACCAACTACATTGTACTTTATTCATTAATAAATACCTTACCACATCTTGATTGTTCTTCTGTGTGACAATGCATGTGAAAATGTCCCAAGGACAGCGGTTTCATTAAAGGGTCATAGTGTATCCCTACTATGATGAGAACCCGGAAGTGTCATAACACTGTTCTTGAATATATGTTATATGGCTGGATGATGTTATTTTAGGGACACAAATAATACATGCCATTTAGGGTGAGGACTCATAAAACATTGAGGCACCTTCTCATGGTCTACGCCCTTGGTAATATCCCGGAGGATATTATGAGAACGAGACCCGCCAGTAAGAAATCCACATTTCATAGTGTCATTGGATGTTCCTCTATGAGGATTTGTTTATTGATCCTTAGACTTTAATATTATTATTAATGGGTATTACAACTCACTAACTTAGATGTATTGATGAAAATCGTGACAACCCACTATTCGCAATGAGGTAGGATACGTTGGGTGCATCACGAGTAATACTGCATTAATAGATAATGTGAGAAAGGACTTGTCACATCTATTCCATAACGGAATTAGATATCTCAGGACTTTTAATGGAATTGATATAGCCTAAGTAAATCCATGATCATGGTAAGGAATGGGAAAGATCAATTCCAGGAGGTTTATGGCACTAGCATGCAACCCACTTGATTCAAAATATCATGACACGGGGATTATATTACACGGTAAGCATTCGTATGAGGTGACACGTTAATGCGGAGTCAACTTCTTTCTCTCGGGTGCCTTGACCCGTTTCTAGACAGTAATCTTAGACTTTAGGAAAGCCCGCCTAAAGCCAATGAGAAAGAGGCCTATAGGGTCACACACTAAGTGTGTCCACGTATCTTAGTTAAATATTAATTTAAAAAGTTAAATAAAGATTATTCACGACTATTTTTTAATAATTATTTAAGGATGCCTGATCGCATTTATTTCGACACTAGCTATTTGAGAGAATATATTGTAGACAAAATAATATATATTTATTTGTGAGTAATGCAGTTATATTTATTTAATAAATAAATAGTCATTACTCAAGGACTAATAAATGTGTTGGAGGAAGAATAAAATGAAAACAAGTACACGCCGTGTATTAATGATTGCAAGCTGTGTAGTTTTCAATTTTAAAAGGGAATGAAAAACAAGTACACACCATGTATTAATGATTACACACCGTGTATTTTTTCTTTTGGAAAACAATTACACGTCGTGTATTTATGATTACATGCCGTGTAGTTTTTCCAATCTGTATTTTGAGGAAATAATATTGTTTTATTAAATGATATTTATTATAATCAGCATGGGCACATGTCAAGGAATTAATTATTCGACATGAGGGTTTCCAATAATAGTTAATGAAATAAATAAAACATGTAACGATTTTATCTATTGTCATAAAACTATAACCCAAAACCTAATTATAAATATCCTCACAATCCCAACACTTTCAATAGGTGAATCTTGTGCACAACAATTCTGTAGAGTTCTCTCAAGGCCAAAAGAACCCCCTCCTCCATGAATGCTCTCAAGACTGAGAGAGATCCACCACCACCGGATCAAGGTGATCGAAGGCGGACATCGCAAGCAAAGGCTCTTTCGCGCTAGCACCCGAAGATCCTTTCGGCGACATCCAGAGATATGTGGAGCACGTGTGGATCACCACTTGAGGAATCCTACACTTGGATTCTACGACGCAACGACGGATCACACCGGATCGTTACCAGAGACATCAATGAAGAAAGAATTCCATCAAGGTAATTCATGACAATTAATTAAATTAATTATAAGCAACATATGATGATCATATCACTATGGTTCTGGGACTCACTCCCTTTTGTTTTTCATTCATCGTTTTATTTCGAAGATCCGGCATTTTACATCGTGACGGATCCCAGATTGATCATTGTTAACGCTAAAATTAAAGTTGGGTGACCCACCAACGCACTTCAACTGCACCCGTAACCTACAAGTGGTATCGAAGGTTCATGTTGTTGATTATAATTATTTAGTTTTTCATTGTTGATTTACGCATTTAATAATTTAGTTGTTTCAATTCAATTTAATCATTCTTAAAAATATGAATCTCGAGATCTATTCCTCCCCTCTCGTTTCTCGTTCACCTTACAGAAACAAATTTTTCTTTTAATTTTGATTAAAATAAAATAGAGTAACTCATCTAGAGGTGTAACACCCCAAGATTCTATGGTACGTTTCTCTTTGAATAATGTGATAGCGTGTGTTGTACGCAACATCGTGTTCTAACACACACCACAATGAATCAAACTAGCCGTTATGAATAGTAATACCAACTTTTTGAATTTATATATATTCTATATTTCAAAATTGACTTCATTTTGGTTTCGGAATATCGAAATTATCCTAAGATTAATTGTTGGTATTTTTCTGAGAACTTCCAATTTTTATGAATAGTGAAAAATACTTAAAAACAACTTTTTTAATCAAAATAATTTATACTGATAAAATATATTATTGAGTGTTTTTAAAGTATAATTAGAATATATTTTTACCATTTTATCAAATGGTGTTCATTATAATTAATTTCACTTTGAAATTGGACCTAAACAATTGTCAATCTTTTGGTATATATTGTTTCTTAAAAACAGGTTATTTGTTGTGACAGCGGGAATTAATTACAAAATTAATTAATGCAGATTATATGTTTGGAATTTTGTAAAATATAAATCATTTTTGAATTTGGAATATCAATTATATCTTAGGGTGAAATTTTGGCATTGTTCTGAAAAACTTCAATTTTTGATGAATAGTGAAACTACTAAGTGGTAGTTAAAAAACTGAATTTTTCATAAAACTTAATTTTACCACTTCTGTGAATGGAATTTCAAAAATCCTAGAGACACAGTTAATATAAGGAAGTAAAATGTGGTTCAATGAGATGAAAATAATTTTTTGGGAATAGTAACTTTTTACTTTTATTTACCACGGTTAAAAGTAAATAGGGTAATTAAGGGTAAAAATGATATTAATATTACCCTAACACATGTCCTAATTCTATTATACAAGTGTATCTCGACCGAAAACAACCTTAGGAATAAAATATTATCATTTAAGTCCACTTGGATTAGATTCGGACATTTATTATTATTTAATTCAAAGAAGAGTTAAAAGAGTTAAAATCAAAGTTTATTTACTAAAACATTATTAATATAGGGTCATACATAAGATAAATTCTATTTTAAATATTAATTATAAAAGATAAAAATATTTAATACATAATGTTATTTTATTTATAATTTGTATACATTAAATAATTTAATTTATTTATGATACAATGATGATGCAGTAATTACCATAATAGTGAAAAATTGAAATAATTGATATTATAAATACAAAAATAAATATAATTTGATACTTTTAATGTATTACACTAATTTTATAGGATAATATGACATATTAGGATTGATTTAATTAACTTTTTTATAAGTAATCATTATTTTATAAGTTTCACAAAAATCAACTATTGAATAGTGTCAAAATTGACATAAAAGTGTTTTTAAAACAAATATTATATTATTAATTGATATTAAAATTTTAATAATATAAGGTTCGGCCAAGAGACTTATATCATTATAGGTTTATAATTAATGGACCACTTGGGGGTCTCCTGGATGTATATAGTATGTTTATTAACTATATATTATAAAAATATAAAGTGACATGGTAAATGTCAAACTAATTAAATAAGAGTTAAAACTAAAAGATAAGGTTAATATAGTAACCCAAACCTGTCTAAATTCTATTGGTTGAATGGTTTTCGACCTATCCCCACCATAACCTTTAAATAATACACTTTTTAGCCATTAGAAACCGAATATGAATTTATTATAAAATAATATTTCTAGCTTTTCCAAAGGTGCCCCTCACCCCTCTTATAAAAGGGCACTCCACCTTCTCCTTAACTCACACCATCAAAGCCTTTTGGTTCAGCCAACCTCTGCCAAAATACTCTCTCAACTTCCCTTACTTCATCCTAGAGGCATTACATTAGTCAGAAATCCATTCTAAGGATCCCTTTTGATCAAATCAAAAGGAAGAACCCGAAGAAGAGGTAATGATTTCACCACCCTTTTTCAAGTTCCTTTCTTCTTCCACTTCTTCTTCCTTTGTTGTTACCATTCTAAAATTATAAATCCAGTATAATATATATATTGTGATGTTATTATAAATATGGTACAACCATATTCACTATTCTATCCATCCTTTGAATAACATGTCACCATACGTGCGTACGTACGGCTTACCGTCTCCACGTCATGGTGTAATTGTTATTCAATAAATTATTATTTGGATGGGTATAATAATGATGTTTAACTCATGTAAATAATAAATATAACACGATAATGATTCTGTATATATGATATACCATCCAATTATATATTATTTTAATATCAAAAGAATGATATTGTCGCTTGTGCGTACGTAAGGACTACAGTCTCCACGAACGCGGTGAGATTCATTCTCCATCATATCCATTCAAGTATAATTATCATTTGATGATTTAAAAATAATGTTTAAGGACTTGACATAATTCTGGATATGAATAAGATACAACCTATCCATGAAAAACATGGCTTACATAACAAAACATATAAAAGAAAATGAGTAAGTTAACACCCGAAACGACGATAATACTAAGATATTATTAACAAAGAAATGTTAAAAGATCATATATGATATCATATTAATATATATGATTCTTTTATAATTTAATAACAATTATTTCACCATTATACAGGAGGTTAACCTACCCTCAACCAAGTAAAAGTACAAGGTAAGGGTTTATTTCACAATCTCTTCATTATCCGAGGTTGTTTATACGTAATAATCTACTGGGATCTCTTTATCATCCACATCCATGTTTCTTAAAATGTATTTCAAAACATTTTTACTAATTACAATAATATGGGTTAATGTAATTTATTCCCTTGTTTGACTTTTTATAAGAGGTGTATAAAGTAATATTTCTGTAGCTTTCCAAACAAGGTGATTTTTAACCTTTTTGACAAAATTAAGGTAAGAATGTTTTTTTAACTTATACGGTGGGTGCAGTTATTTTCCACCGTTATAAAAACGTCGAAGCTTCCCTTAAAAGCTTATAAGAATATTTTTAATGAAAATGTTTTATTTCATAAATATATGACTCTTAAATGATTTCAAAAATAGAAAGAGATATTTCTCTAAAAAGAGTTTTGATTTCATCTATGTCAACATCCTTTGATGGATTTTACGCTTATTTGAAGTTAATTTATTATGAAACAAAACTTCTATATTGTATTGAAGGTTTTATGATATGTTTGACTGTGGATGTGTTATTTTTATACAATTCATGGTTTATGGTGAAAGTATTTACATTTCGTATGCTGGTTTTAATACGAATGTTTATGTTATGTTTAAACATTTTCATATGGGAATGCATTGGACTTAATATGTGATGGGTGGAGCCCGCTATAGCTCCTCGATGCATCGGTAGGTCTCATGAGACAAACTAGTGTCTTGGCACAAGTCCTTGACAAAATCTTATTTTTAGTCTTGGCACGAGGCCTTGGCTATGTGGTTATGATAGTCTAGAATTATGCATTCCATCATTATGAAAGTGGTTATTGATATTGAATGTGATTATTCGATTAGTAGAATATCCATGTGAATAAGTAAATGGAATTATTTCATTTTACTTTTGCCATACTATGTTGAATTTCAAGATTAAAAGGCTTTTGTTTTAGTTATACATTGCCTTAAATGTTTATTCTTATTTATGAAATTTTCTGCGATATTGTTATCCTTATTGGGCATTTGAGCTCACCCCTTTTCTATGTTTTATTTTTCCCAGGATGTGAAGAAATAATAAATGAATGAACTGCAGGGATAGTGTGAGGGGATAAGAGTTTGGACTATGGAGAATATGTTGTTTTAGTTTTCATTTTATGTTGTAATGTAAACCTTATGAATATATCTAGTGTTTCCAAGGCTACTAAACCAATCGGTCTTTCGAGATTTGATCTTTCTTGTGATCATTACAATGTCATATAATAATGCACCGACTCTGGGTAACTGGGGTCGGGGCGTTACAGTTGGTATCAGAGGAAGTTTATTACAAACCTTGGAAGCTAGATTTAGATAAACTCTGATTAGAGAATATAGATTTAAGATGGACTTTGAGGATTAGTATAGAAGAACTTCCTATGAATTTTGGTATTGTAGAGATTTTGTCAGTTTTCCAAGCAATACATCCCTGTCTGGATACGAGCAGGTAGAGGCGGCTCTGGCACAAATGTACCTTGGGGTAAAACCCAAAAACATCGCTTTGAGCTAGACTCGAACGGGAACTGGTGCACGACAACAGGCCTTGCTGCACTCTTGGTTACGACACTCCCAGGGGATATTCTTAGGATAACTCTCATTTTCTTTACAAATCATTATGAAGGGTTTATGAGTATATACTTCCTCAAAGAATACATTCTTATGATTAAGGATTATATCCATAAATAGTTCAATTTATGTTAAGTGTTTTGTAAGTATGGGATTATGTATTTTGATTCATAAACTGATCTAGTTTATACCATTGCTTAGAAATGGCGCCTAGTGGAGGAAATGGAAACCTTATCAATGCACGCATTCCATGTAGGGATTTCCCTCCTACTAAAGATAATTATAGTGGAGCTGGTGATGAAACTACTGCCGATCATCTAATCACCATACTGGGACAACTCACTCAGGTTATAAATAATAACCTTACCCGTATGGAGCAGCCTGATCCACAGCATGGAGGATCAATGTTAGATCACTTCATGAGGAAACAACCACTAACGTTCAATGGGAGTAAAAATACCTTAGTAGCTGAGCAATAGATAAATTCCCTATAGAAAATATTTTAGGCTTTGGGGAGTAGTGAAAGGGAAAAAGTGATCATGGCAGTTTACCGCCTCACTGGAGATGCTGATCAATGGTGGTCATTGATTCAAAATACGAAGGAAGATGATGAAGTATCAAATATGGAATGGAGGGAGTTCTAAGATCTGTTTTTAGAAAAATAATTTCCTCGCGACCATCGAGCAGATATCGAAAGGCAGTTTCTGAGTCTGAGACAATAGGAGGATGAGAATTTCACAAAGTATGAGGCTAACATTACAAGGTTAGCAAGGTATGTTGGAGATTATATATGTAACCCAACAATTAAGATTGATCGTTTCTTTTATGGGTTAAAACTATTTATCCGTCGAGCATTAGTATAACAATCCTTCTCGTCGTACGAAGACATTGTCTCAAGTGCTATCAAGACCGAAAAGGAATTCTCTAAGTCTTATGAATTTAAAGTAAAGCAAGAGAAGAAGAGATTTTCTGATCAATCTGGGAATGGAAATAAGCGGAAGAAGGGAAATGTTGAATATTCATCCTATGGTAAATGTTGGAAGAAACACCCCGGTACTTGCTTGAAGGGAACAAGAGTCTGTTACAAGTGTGGTGAAAAAGGCCACCAAGCTCGTGATTGCAAAGGGAAGAAGGAAGATACCAATGTTCAGTGCTACAATTGCAGGGAGATAGGGCATTATGAAAATTAATGTCCTAAGTGTCAGGAGAACTTACCTCATAAAAGGCCAAGGGATCAAGGTCAATCTTATGCTATCACTACTGCTGAGGTAGAAGCTCCGAAAGACGAGGTGGTAGGTAATTTAATGGTTTCCTCAAGTTTAGAAAATACATTATTTGATTTTGGATCATTTCATTGCTTCATATATTCCTAGTTTGATAAGAAAATTAGATATTTCCAATTTGATTTAACAAGGGAGTTGTCAGTTAAAACTCCTAAGGGAAGTATCATTGCAAAAAAGTTTTGTGAGTCAGTCCCCATTAGAGCACATAAATGTTCTTTATCTGCTGATCTCATCGTCATACCTATGATTGAGTTTGATATAATCCTCGGTATGGACTGGTTTTTGGACTATGATGTGAAGATTTATTGTAAGAAGAAAGAGGTTATGATTCTTGATGATGATGATAAGGAACACCTTATCTTTAGAGAAGAATCATCACCACCTAATTCTTATCTATATCCACCCTCAGTAGCTCAACTAAATTCAATTATTGAGGAGGAAGAGAATGAAATAACTTTGGGTGAGGAATGGAATGTTCAAATAGAGGATGTACCTATTGTGAAAGAATATGTAGATGTATTTTCAGAAGATTTACCTGGACATCCTCCAGAACGAGAAGTTGAGTTTTCCATTGATTTAATTCCTAGATCAAGGCCTATATAGAAGACCCCTTATATAATGGCCACTATAGAATTAGTCGAACTAAAGAAACAACTAGAGGAATTGAGTAATAAAGAATTTATTCTCCCTAGTGTTTCTCCATGGGGAGCCCCTGTTCTTTTTGTTAAAAAGAAAGATGGATCCATGAGGTTATGTATTGACTACAGGGAGATCAATGTTATAACAATAAGGAACAAGTATCCCCTACCTCACATTGATGATTTATTTGGCCCACTGCATGGAGCTCAATAATTTTCAAAGACTGACCTTCGATCTGGATACCATCAGTTGTGTGTGAAGAAGGAAGACATTTCAAAGACAGTATTTTGAACCAGGTACGGGCATTACGAGTTCACTGTATTGCCTTTTGGATTGACTAATGCACCCTCTGTATTCATGGATCTGATGAATAGAGTTTTCAAGGAGTATCTCGATTAATTTGTGGTGGTATTTATTGATGATATCTTGGTATACTCCAAAAGCTACGAAGATCATGAAAATCACTTGCGCATTATCTTGAAGACTCTGAGAAGACATGAATTATATGGGATGTTTAGCAAGTGTGAATTATGGCTTCAGGAGATTTCTTTTCTTGGCCATATTGTCTCTAAATATGGAATCTCTGTTGATCCTTCTAAGACCAAGGCAATCCAAGAATGGCCAGCACCTACAAATATAACTTAGGTACGTAGTTTTATTGGTTTAGCAGGTTATTATCGACGTTTCATCCAGAATTTTTCCCGATTGGCTAACCCATTAATGAAGCTCACATGTAAAGGGGTTAAATTTGTTTGTAAAAAAGAGTGTGAAGAATGTTTTGAAGAACTGAAGAGAAGATTATTCAATTCTCCTATATTGACTCTACAATCAGGGAATGATGGGTTCGTTATTTATAGTGATGCATCGAAGAAAGGACTTGGTTGTGTCCTTATGCAGAATGATAGGGTTATTGTCTATGCATCACGACAGTTGAAAATTCATGAACAAAACTATCCTACTCATGATATCGAGTTAGCAGCTGTGATATTTGCTTTGGAGATATAGAGTCACTACCTCTATGTTGAAAAATGTGAGATTTATATTGATCACAAGAGTTTGAAGTATATTTTCTCACAAAAAGAACTCACAATGAGGCAAAAGAGATGGAAGGAATTGCTCAAGGATTATGATTGTACGATACACTACCACCCGGGGAAAGAAAACAAGGTGGAAGATGCTTTGAGCAGAAAAGACCATGGAGTTTTGAACGTGATGAGAATTGAAAGGGATCCAATTTTCATGGATCTAGTGAAGATGGACATGGGAATAACCAGGGAAGGTGAAACATCAATGCTTTTTCAAATGGTTGCCAAACCATCTTTACTAGAAAGGATTAAGAGTTCTCAGACCGATGATAGAGAATTTCAAAAGAAGATTAAAGTTGTGAATGATGGGAGATTGAGATACTTTGTGTATGAATATGTAATTTTGAAATTCGGGAAGAGACTTTGTGTTCCCAATATACCTGATCTAAAAAGGGAATTACTGGATGATTCCCATAGTTCCAATTTCTCTATACACCCTGAGAGCACCAAAATGTATAGAGATTTGAAGGAACGTTTTGGGTGGGACAACATGAAGAGGGAGATTGACGATTTTTTGTCAAGATGTATGGTTTGTCAACAAGTGAAAGCTGGAAGGCAACAGCCTGGTGGAGTATTGCAACCTCTTCCCATACCCGAGTGGAAATGGGATAATATTACGATGGGCTTTGTCATGGGACTACCAAAGACTCCTAGAAGGAACGATGCAATATGGGTTATTGTTGATCGTCTTACCAAGTCAGCACAGTTTCTTGCTATAAGAGAATATCTACCACTGGAACATCTAGCAAGACTATATATTAATGAAGTTGTGAGACTTCATGGAGTACCACTATCGATTGTTTCCGATCGAGATCCCCATTTTACTTCGAGATTCTGGAAAAGTCTTCCGAAAGCCTTCGATAATGAACTTCATTTGAGCACTTCCTACCACCCTCAAACAGATGTACAATCAGAACGAACTATTCAAACCTTAGAAGACATGTTGAAATCCTTCTCACTTGACTTTCAGGGTATGTGGGATCAATATTTAACTTTGGTAGAATTTTCCTATAACAATAGCTTCCATTCGAGTATTCATATGGAACCATGTGAAGTGTTATACAGAAAGAGATGTCGCACACCAACCTGTTGGGATGAAGTTGGTGAAAGAAACCTTGTAGGTCCAGAACTCGTGGAGGAAACGATGGAAAAGGTGAAGGTAATCCAAAATCACATCAATGCAGCTCAAAGTAGGCAAAAGAGCTATGCCGAAAATCGAAGGAAGGATTTTGAATTTCAAGTCGGTGATCATGTTTTCCTGAAATTATCTCCATGTAAGGGAGTCATACGTTTTGGTAAGAAAGGTAAATTGAGTCCCAGGTACATCGGACCTTTCGAAATTCTAGAACGAATTGGGGTTGTAGCTTACCGATTGGCAATGCTGCCAAGTCTCTACAAAGTTCACGATGTGTTCCATGTATCCATGTTGAGGAAATACATGCCTGACCCAACACATGTAATCACCTATGAATAATTAGAACTGCAACCCGATCTGTCTTATTGTGAAGAGCCTGTCAGGATTCTTGATACAAGAGAACAAGTACTGAGAAACCGGACGACGCGTCTGGTAAAAGTTTTGTGGAGAAACCAAAAGATGGAAGAGGCAACGTGGGAACCTGAGGAACTTATGATGAAGAACCACCCGAGTCTTTTCATACGGTAGTTTTCTATAAATTTCGAGGATGAAATTATTTGAAGGAGAGGAGAATGTAACACCCCAATCTTCTACGGTACATTTCTCTTTGAATAATGCGATAGCGTGTGTTGTACGCAACATCGAGTTCTAACACACACCACAACCAATCAAACTAGCCGTTATGAATAGTAATACCTAATTTTTGATATTATATATATATTATATTTCAAAATGGACTTCATTTTGGTTTCGGAATATCGACATTATCTTAAGATGAATTTTTGATATTTTTCTGAGAACTTCCAATTTTTATGAATAGTGAAAAATACTTAAAAAAAACTTTCTTAATCAAAATAATTTATAGTGATAAATTATATTATTCAGTGGTTTTAAAGTATAATTAGAATATATTTTTACCATTTTATCCAATGGTGTTAATTATAATTAATTTCACTTTGAAATTGGACCTAAACAATTGTCAACCTTTTGTTATATATTGTTTCTTAAAAACACGCTATTGGTTGTGACAACAGGAATTAATTATAAAATTAATTAATGAAACTTATATGTTTGGAATTTTTCAAAATAGACATAATTTTTGAATTCGGAATATCAATTATAGCTTAGGGTGAAATTTTGGCATTGTTCTGAAAAACTTCAATTTTTGATGAATAGTGAAACTACTAAGTGGTAGTTAAAAACTGAATTTTTCATAAAACATAATTTTACCACTTCTGTGAATGGAATTTAGAAAATACGAGAGACACGGTTAATATCATGAAGTAAAATGTGGTTCAATGGGATGAAAATAATTTTTGGGGAATAGTAACTTTTTACTTTTATTTACCACGGTTGAAAGTAAATAGGGTAATTAAGGGTAAAAATGATATTAATATTACTCCAACACATGTCCTAATTCTATTGGACAAGTGTATCTAGACCAAAAACAACCTTAGGAATAAAATATTATCATTTAAGTCCACTTGTATTAGATTAGGACATTTATTATTATTTAATTCAAAGAAGAGTTAAAAGAGTTAAAATCAAAGTTTTTTTACTAAATATTTTTTAATATAGGGTTATACATAAGATAAATTCGATTTTAAATATTCATTAGAAAGATAAAAATATTTACTACATAATTATATTTTATTTATAATTTTTAGACATTAAATAATTTAATTTAGTTATGACACAATGATGATGCAGTAATTACCATAATAGTAAAAAATTAAAATAATTTATATTATAAATACCCAAATAAATATAATTTGAGACTTTTAATGAATTAAACTAATTTTATAGGATAATATGACATATTCGGATTAATTTAATTAAACTTTTTCAAAGTAATCATTCTGTTATAAGTTTCACAAAAATCAACTATTGAATAGTGTCAAAATTGACAAAAAAGAGTTTTTAAAACAAATATTATATTATTAATTGATATTAAATTCCTAAAAATCTAAAGTTCGGCCAAGAGACTTATATCATGATAGGTGTATCATTAATGGAGAACTTTGGGTTCTATTGGATGTATATAGTAAGTTTATTAACTATATAATATAAAAATACAAAGTGACATGGTAAATGTCAAACTAATTAAATAAGAGTTAAAACTAAACAATATGGTTAATATAGTTCCCCAAACCTGTCTAACATCTATTGGTTGAATGGTTTTCGACATATCCCCACCTTAAAATTTAAATAATCCAATTTGGAGTCATTATAAACCGAATATGAATTTATTATAAAATAATATTTCTAGCTTTTCCAAAGGTGCCCCTCACCCCTCTTATAAAAGGGCACTCCTCCTTCTCATTAAATCACACCATCAAAGCCTTTTGGTTTGGCCAACCTCTGTCCAAATACTCTCTAATCTTACCTCACTTCATCCTAGTGGCCTTACTTTAGTCAGAAAGACAACCTAAGGATCCCTTTTTATCAAATCAAAAGAAAGAACCCGATGAAGAGGTAATGATTTCACCACCCTTTTTTAAGTTCCTTTCTTCTTTCACTTCTTCTTCCTTTGTTGTTACCATTCTAAAATTATAAATCCAGTATCATATATATACTGTGATGTTATTATAAATATGGTACAACCATATTCACTATTCTATCCATCCTTTGAATAACATGTCACCATACGTGCGTACGTACGGCTTACCGTCTCCACGTCGTGGTGTAATTGTTATTCAATAAATTATTATTTGGATGGGTATAATAATGATGTGTAACTCATGTAAATAATAAATATAACACGATAATGATTCTGTATATATGATATAAAATCCAATTATATATTATTTTAATATCAAAAGAAAGATATTGCCACTCGTGCGTACGTACTGACTACCGTCTCCACGAACGCGATGAGATTCATTCTTCATCGTATCCATTCAAGTATAATTTTTATTTTATGATTTAAAAATAATTTTAAGGACTTGATATAATTCTGGATATGAATAAGATACAACATATCCATGAAAAACATGGCTTACGTAACAAAACATATAAAAGAAAACGAGTAAGTTAACACCTGAAACGACGATAATACTAAGATATTATTAACAAAGCAATGTTAAAAGATCATATATGATATCATATTAATATATATGATTCTTGTATAATTTAATAACAATTATTTCACCATTATACAAGAGGTTAACCTACCCTCAACCAAGGAAAGGTACAAGGTAAGGGTTTATTTCGCAATCTCTTCATTATCCGAGGTTGTTTATATGTAATAATCTACTGGGATCTCTTTATCATCCACATCCATGTTTCTTAAAAATGAATTTCAAAACATTTTTACTATTTAAAAGAATATGGTTTAAAGTCATTTATTCCATTTTTTGACTTTTTATAAGAGTTTTATAAAGGAATCTTTCCGTCCTTTTCCAAACAAGGTGCTTTTTAACCTTTTCGACAAAAATAAGGTAAGAATGTTTTTTTTAACTTATACGGCGGGTGCAGTTATTTTCCACCGTTATAAAAATGTCGAAGCTTCCCTTACAAGCTTATAAGAATATTTTTAAAGAAAATGATATATTTCATAAATATATGACTCTTAAATGATTTCAAAATAGAAAGAGATATTTCTCTAAAAAGAGTTTTGATTTCATCTATGTCAACATCCTTTGATGAATTTTATGCTTATTTGAAGTTAATTTGTTATGAAACAAAACTTCTATATTTTATTTAAGGTTTTGTGATATGTTTGACTGTGGATGTGTTATTTTTATACCATTCATGGTTTATGGTGAAAGTATTTACATTTCGTATGCTAGTTTTAATACGAATGTTTATGTTATGTTTAAACCTTTTTATATGGGAATGCATTAAACTTAATATGTGACGGGTGGAGCCCGCTATAGATCCTCGATGCATCGGTAGGTCTCATGGGACAAACTAGTGTCTTGGCACAAGTCCTTGAAAAAATCTTATTTTTAGTCTTCGCACGAGGCCTTGGCTATGTGGTTATGATAGTCTGGAATTATGCATTCCATCATTATGAAAGTGGTAATTGATATTGAATGTGATTATTCAATTAGTAGAATATCCATGTGAATAATTAAATGGAATTATTTCATTTTACTTTTGCCATACTATGTTGAAGTTCAAGTTTAAAAGTATTTTGTTTTATTTATACATTGCCTTAATTTTTATTCTTATTTATGAAAGTTTCCGCTATATTTTTATCCTTATTGGGCATTTGAGCTGACCCCTTTTCTATGTTTTATTTTTCCCAAGATGTGAAGAAGTAATTTATGAATGACCTGCAGGGATAGTGTGAGGGGATAAGAGTTTGGACTATGGAGACTATGTTGTTTTAGTTTTCATTTTATGATTTAATGTAAACCTTATGAATATATCTAGTGTTTATAAGGCTACTAAACCAATCAGTATTTCGAGATTTGATCTTTCTTGTGATCATGCCAATGTCATGTAATAATGCACCGACTCTGGGTAACTGGGGTCAGGGCGTTACAAGAGGTGCCAAACACTCCTGGCCATACAACACCCGAATACACGGCGTGTATTCGGAAGTACACGTCGTGTAGTATTGGTTCAATGCATTAACTAATCCGCCAAATCAGGCCATGTATTGGATCCTATCTAAGTCATTTATGACACCATGTGTTGACCAAGTATAGGTGGAACATAGTTTCTGGATTACACACCGTGTGGTCCAGCCGAACACGGCATGTAGTCCCTTCAGGTTAGGGTTGGACCGTATACCACGTACATAGCTTGCCTGGCTGGAAACTGTGTAACGCGGAAACTACAAGGCATGTTTCCCACTGAACATGCCATGTACACCAAAATTTCTGAAGTACATTAAAATGCCATATCCCCAGGCGGTTACTTCGAATGGACGGTGGGCAAAAGTATAGGTCATGTATTCAGAACTACATGTCGTGTACTAATCTAAATTACGTAGATTTATTAATATTTATTGTTATATTATGGAACCCCTTGAGTCGTGTACCATAGTGCAGGTGTAAAGATGAGGCACAACACGTGATAGGTGTTTAATATATATGTGTTTAATTTAACATCAGCGTAATGAATTGAAATTCACCGGGTTTCCTCCAAGGTACAAGTTGTGTACAAAGATAATTTTAAATGAATTTATTTGTTTAAAATTATGATGTATGAGAATCTCAAGGAAATTCAGACAAAGGGTTTAAGATAAAAGGATTGATTTATTAAAGATAATTAATTGATTCTAGTGTGATTTATCTTAAACAAGAATGATTAAATAATTTAATGCTAGTTTTATTATTTCATAATATCGTTTCATGTATGGATGATCAAGAGAAAGACCAAGACCTTTGTATGTAAATGGTTTCCTTTAATTTATTTATTTAAATTAAGTTCGTTGGCCTGCGCGCCTTCTCCTCGTTAATATGTAGGGCATGTGCGCCCAAGGATTTTTTTTTGTAAAAACCCCTTTTTACCCCTCACCTGCATGTGAGATAAATGCATATGCAATGGATGGAGCTCCCAATCTAGTGGAGGTAGCTCAAGTCAGGAGCTAAGGTGAAACAAATCCAAGGAGATACAAAGGTGGACAGATGGAAAGCTGTAAACAAAAACCCGAAAGGTTCAAGGTGTTTCTCCCCTAGTTTATCGGTTAGTTTATCAACCGCTAGATAAACTAAATAATAGAAAAATCTCATGATCATACCATTTGTTTTATTTATTTCAGTTTCATTGTTTATTTATTGTGGGTGTGTTGTCACGATCACACAATTAATGAATTAAATGAGCATGCAAGATGGAACTAAAATAAAACTGGATTATGCGTAAATATTATCTTAGACATGGTTAATCACTTAAGTATATCCCACTTAATATTAAAAAGCATGTAATAAAAGATAATAAATTGGAAATTTATGTGTAAGGATAAAATCTCTCAAAGAAATATTAAGTCGGTATAGTCTTCCATAATCTTGGTTAGAATTGAACCATAGTTCAAAGTGCTTGACCAACCCTAGTTGGTGTGATTTCAATTATTGGGGAATTATAATTCAAGGTTTTGGGTTGACTTGACTTGGTTCGCATCAAGGGTTGACTGCCACAATAGGACTTGGTGTGGCCAAGAGGCAAAGGTTGAGGAAATCCAAAATAAAAGGATTTCAGGATTGGGGAGTCCACTCAAAAGATCAAGGAACTGTGAGTTAATGCAGTTGGAATTTGGAATGCCTACCTAAAACCCTTCAAGTTGATTGACCTACCCTAGTTGTGGTAATGCGAAGGGCAATATAAATCATTTCCACTAAAATATTCAGGTAATAGAATATTCTGAAGTCAATGGTGAGGGATATTGGATTTTGATAAAATAGTGGGAGACTAATAAGTATTAATTTATTTATTTGTCTCAATTTTATAATGTACTAAACCATTTATCATCTTAATTTTTAGAATTGGAAAGAAAAATGACTTCAAACATATCATTGCAAACCACAATCGAGAACGAAAACCTTCTCACCGACACCAATTTCCAAGAGTGGTAAAGGCGTTTACACGTCATCCTTCCCCATGGAATGAAATTGTATGTGCGGGAAGAGCCTATTCCAATTGCGCATGGAAAGGAGGCCAGTTATGAGGAACTATCTCTCTACATGAAACACATGGATGATGCCATATATGTCCAGTGTTTCATGTTATCGGCCATGTCTAATGAGCTCTTAAAGAAACATGAAAACATGGACGTGTATAGCATGATGTCTCACCATAAGGATCTCTACCAAGATAAGGCGAGACATGAGAGATATGAGATCTCCAACTCTTTGTTTACAACTAATTTTGGAGATTATTCTCTAGTTGGTCCTCTTGTAGTCATGCTCATTGGCTACATTGAACTCCTGGACATCTTAGGTATTAAGTTCCCGGATGAGTTGCGTGCAGATCTCATCCTATCGTCAATGACCAAGACCTTCTCTAGATTTATTGTCAACTACAACATGAGAAATAATGAGAAGAGTCTATCAGAACTTCTAACCTTGATTCTCCAGGTAGATAAGGACATGGGGCATGACAAAGCCACAGTCCTTATGCTGAATACGAAATAGAAGGACAAGGAAAAGGGGACAAAGACAAATAAACGGTCTAAAACCCCCAAACGTCGTCCCTCCAAGAAAAGGAAGATCCAGAGGCAGGGCAAAGAATGGGAGGCAGTATGTTTTTCATGTGGCATGTAAGGCCACTAGAAGAGGAAATGCACCCAGAAGCGTGGGGATGCTAAAGGTGTGTTCGTTATCAAGTATAATATTTTTATTTATACACATTGGGTATTAGATACAGCTTGTGGGGCTCACATCTGTATTCAAATGTTGGAACCAAGTTGATTTAGAAATATTTCCAGAGGAGAGGTGGATCTTTGAGATGCCAATGGAACAAGGCTGATTGTGTTGGATATTGGCGATTACCACCTATCATTACCGACTGGGATGATTTTGGTTTTACATAACTGTTATTATGTTCCTAGTGTTACCAAGAACATAAATTCAATATCTTCCTTAGATAGAGATGGATTTATTTTCATGTTTGGAAATAAGGGTTGTCTTTTTTATAAGAACAACGTATGTTATGGTATGGCACATTTAAATAATGGTTTGTATGTATTAAATTATGAAAACCATGTGCTGGAAATTGATAACGAAAAAACTCACATGACTCATACATCACCCAGTTGTGGCATCACTGTCTCAGTCATGTAAACGAGAATCGCTTGAAATAGCTCTAACAAGATGGTTATTTGGACTCTTCTGAGCTTAAACCACTTTATAGATGTCACGCTTGTTTACACAGAAAAAATGACCAAGCCGCCCCTCGGTGGACAAAGTGAAAGGGAAATAGAGCTTATAGGATTGGTACACACGGATGTGTGTGGACTATTTCTAGTAGATGCTAGAGGTGGATATTATTACATCATTACTTTTACTAATGATTTGAGTAGATATGGATATATCTACTTTATGAGGCATAAGTCATAAACCTTAGAGAAATTTAAGGAATTCAAGAATGAAGTAGAGAATCAGCTTGGTAAGAAGATAAAGAAACTTTGATCGGATCGAGGTGGAGAATATCTGAAAAAATAGTTCATCGATCTTCTACAGGAGTCTGTGATTCTATCTCAGCTCACTCATCCTTATACACCACAGTGGAATGGTGTTAGTGAAAGGAGAAACCACACCTTGTTGGACATGGTGCGGTCGATGATGAGTCATGAAGATCATCGATTATCCTTTTGGGGATATGCATTAAAAACTGTAGCATACACATTATACCGAGTACCAACTAAGGCAGAAAATGGAATTATCTCCAAGTTATGGAATGGAAAGAAACCAATTTTGTCGCATTCACGTTTATGGAGATGTGAGGCATTTTTAAGGCCTTATCTGGAAACAAACTAGCACCCCTGGGCATGAGGCGTATCTTTATAGGATATCCCAAGGAAACGAAAGGATATTACCTATATAACCATCAAGACAAGAAAGTGATTGTCACCAGACAAGTCGTCTTTCTTGAGGGGGATCACATCCTCAAAAAGGATAGTGGGAGCATGATTGACTTTGATGAAGATGATGCTCAAGATACATAGGAGTTGGTACAGGAACATGTTCCATAGGTCCCCATGCAAGAGGTATCAGAAACACAAGTACTATGTATGATCTCAAGAGAGGTAAGGGAACCAGAGAGATTTGGTTTCCTAGTCACCGAGGATGGTGAATCATTATTATTGGACAATGATGATCCTTTCTCCTATAAGGAAGCTGTAGAAAGATCAGAACCTGCAATATGGCTAGAAGTTATGAATTCTAAGATGGATTCCATGTATTAGAACCAAGTCTGGGTTCTGGTCGATGAGCTAGTTGATGTAAAGCCTGTTGGATTCAAATGGGTATTCAAAAAAAACTGGACATGGAAGGTTAAGTTAGCACCTATAAAGCATGTCTAGTGGCTAAAGGATTCAGACCGCATTAAGGAATTGACTATGATGAAACATTCTTGCCAGTTTCAATGTTTAAATCCATAAGAATCATACTTTCTATAGAATCTTACCTTGACTACGAGATTTGGAAAATGGATTTCAAAATTTCATTCCTTAACGGGAACCTTTAGGAAGATGTCTACATGACACAACTAGAAGGGTTTGTGACACTAGGTGAATCCAAATGGATTTGCAAGTTGCAGAAATTCATATATGGATTAAAGCAAGCATCCAGGTCATGGAACATTCGATTTGATAAAGCCATAAATGAATTTGGTTTCCTTAAGAACAAATGTGAGCCATGTGTTTATAAGCGGTTTAATGGGAAATGAAATCGTTATCCTAGTAGTATTTGTTGACGATATATTGCTTATGGGAAATGATGTACCATTCTTACAGTCAGTTGAGGACTGGTTGAACAAGTGTCTCTCCATGAAGGACTTTGGTGAAGCAGCCTACATTCAATGGATCAAGATCATTCGTGATAGATCCAAGAGGCTGGTTGGAATAAGTCAGGGTACATACATTGACCATATATGAAAGAGATTTTGTATGGAACAATCCAAGAGGGTATTGGTTATAGTTTCACATGGCTTACATATTTCTAAGAAAATGTGTCCCCAAACACAATAGGTGAAATATAGAATGAGTAAGATCGCATATGCTTCGGCTATAGGATCTATCATGTATGCCAGGTTGTGTAAAAGGATTGATGATGCCTATGCACTGATCATGGTAGGCAAATATCAAGAAGATCTAGGAGAACAGCATTGGACTGTTGTTAAGACTATCCTTAAGTATCTGAGAAGAACTAAGGATATGTTCCTGGTGTGTGGAGGAGATGAGGATCTTTTCATCAGAGGGTATGCTGATGCTGGTGTTCAGACAGATTAGAACGATCTGAAGTCGCAATCTGGATATGTTTTCTTTTTCAATGGAGGATTTGTGAGCTGGAAGAGTTAAAAGTAGCCAGTTGTCGCTGATTCTATAGTGGAGTCCGCATATATAGAGGCTTCTGATGCAGCCAAGGAAGTCTTCTGGATTCGTAACTTTTTCAAGGATCTTGATGTGGTGCCTAGCAGTAGAGATCCTATCACATTGTATTGTGATAATACTGCAGTGGTGGCTCTTGCGAAAGAACCAAGGTCACATCAACGGACAAAGCACATACTCCGAAAGTATAACCTCTTGAGGGATTTCTATCAAAGGGGTGAATTTTTAGTGAGCATAGTTTCCATGGAAGAGAATTTGGTTGACCACATGACTAAAGGCCTATCTCAGTAGAAGCATGAATATCACGTGAGAACTAGCGGGTTAAAGGTTGTTAGCAGTTGGCTCTAGTCCAAGTGGAAGTCTATTGGAGTTAGTGGCCTAGAACCAACTAATTTGTACTTTATTCATTAATAAATACCTTATCACGTCTTGATTGTTCTTCTACGTGACAATGCATGTGATAATGTCCCAAGGAAAGTTGTTGCATTAAAGGGTCATAGCGGATCCCTGCTATGATGAGAACCCGGAAGTTCCATAACACTATTCTTGAATATATTTTCTATGGATGGATGGTGTTATTTGTGGGACACAAATAATACAGGACATTTGGGGTGAGGACTCATAAACTTTGAGGTACATTCTCATGGTGTGCGCCCTTAGTAATATCCAGGAGGATATTATGAGAGCAAGACTTGCTAATAGGAAATCAACATTTCAGTGTCATTGGATGTCCCTATCCGTGGACGTGTGTATTGGTCCTTAGACTTTAAGATTATTAATAATGGGTATTACAACTCGCGCACTTAGATGTATTGACGAAAATTGTGACGACCCACTGTTCATAGTGAGGTAGGATATGTTGGGTGTGTCACGAGTAATACTACATTAATAGATAATGTGAGAAAGGATTTTTTCCTTCAGTTCCATAATGGAAGTAGATATCTCAGGCCCTTTTATGGAATTGACATAGCCTAAGTAAATCCATGTCCATGGTAAGGAATGGGAATGTTCAATTCTGGGAAGTCAAAGAAATAATAATTGAGTACGTGGGTTGATGGCACTAGCATGCAACCCGCTTGATTCGAGATATCGTGAACAATGGATTATATTACACGGTAAACATTCTTATGAGGTGACACGTCAATGCGGTGTCAACTTCTTTCTATTGGGTTCCTTGACCCGTTGCTAGACAGTAATCTTGGACTTTAGGAAATCCCACATAATGCCAACGAGAAAGAGGCCTAGAGGGTCACACACTAAGTGTGTCCATGTATCTCAGATAAATATTAATTTTACAAGTTAAATAAATATTATTCCCGACTATGGTTTAATAATTATTTAAGGATTCCTGATCGCATTTATTTCGACACTAGTTAATTGAGAGAATATATTGTGGACGAAATAATATATATTTATTAGCGAGTAATTCAGTTACATTTATTTAAGAAATAAATAGTCATTACTCAAGGAGTAATAAATGTGTTGGATGATGAATAAAACGAAAACAAGTACACACCATGTATTAATGATTACACTCCGTGTAGGTTTCAATTTTGAAAGGGAATGAAAAACAAGTACACGCCATGTATTAATGATTACACGTCGTGTAGGTTTCCTTTTGGAAAACAAGTACACGCCTTGTGTTTATGATTACACGCCGTGTAGTTTTTCCAGTCGAGATTTTGAGGAAATAATATTGTTTTATTAATTGATATATATTATAATCAATGTGGGCCCATGTCTTGGAATTAATGATTCGACATGGGGGTTTCCAATAAGAGTTAATCAAATAAATAAAACGCGTAATACATTTATTTATTGTCATAAATCTATAACCTCAAACCCAATTATAAATATCCTCACAACCCCAACACTTTCAAGAGGAGAATCGTTGTGCACAACAATTCTGGATAGTTCTCTCAAGTCCAAAAGGACCCCTTCCTCCAAGAATGCTCTCAAGGCCGAGAGAGATCCACCACCACCGGATCAAGGCGATCGAAGGTGGACATCGCAAGCAAAGGCTCTTCCACACTAGCACCAGGATATCCCTTCAGCGACATCCAGAGATACGTGGATAACATGTGGATAACCGCTAGAGGAATCCTACACTATGATTCTAGGACGCAATGACGGATCACACCAGATCGTTACCGGAGACATCAACGAAGAACGAATTCTATCAAGGTAATTTTTGTAAATTAATTAAATTAATTATAACCAACATATGATGATTCTATCTCTATGGTTCCGGGAGTCCCTCCCTTTTTTTTGTTCTTCGTTCTATACCAAAAATCTGGTGTTTTACATCATGACGGATCTCAGATTGATCGTTGTTAAGGCTAAAATTAAAGTTGGTCGACCCACCAAAACGCTTCCGCCCCACCCGAAACCTACAATATTCTCAAAACATCATATGGTTTAAATTTATATTAACTTCTCTATCATGTAATCATAAAATTTTCTTTTTCTCTAGTCATCCTATGTATTATATGCATATTTTTCCATTTCCATACCCTTACACAATATTTTTACGTAGAGATACTCGAGTTACTATGTTTGAAGACTCTACCTTAAACCAATCAGGTTATTCCACCTCATATACACTTTTTGTTCCAGACACCTTCTAGAAGACTCTGTCTAATGGACTTCTTTAGAAAACTCTGTCTCACGAATCCTCTAAGAAATTTCCGTCCATTTCTTCAAATGGAATCAACTATATAATTTATTCTTGTATTATGAACTATGAAATTTTCATGCATATCTATTTTTTATAATACATAATCAAAAATTACCTTCCCTATATTATTCACATGTTTTCTCTATCAAATATATTCTTTCAGATGAAACACCATATTTTTCTAACAGGCTTCAATCTTATTTTCATCCATTAAAACCCTATCAGAATCTTCCACACAAAAAATTATTTTGTTCTTAAAAATATCTTTGCATCAATAAAACATATTCTATAATCATTAATTTATTATAACAAGAATGGTGTTTGAGTACATTTAAGTTCATAAAAGATTCCCCTAATTTAATATTATCAAACGTATCTATCTGGTAGATTTGTAAAGGTAATCTTATAAAATGCTAGTGCAAAACTCTATCTAATCAAATTTATCTATTGGGAAATTTTCATTTGAATATAAATATTATAAATGATACATTAACCTTTTTATGGAATTCATAACATCATACAATGATTTATGTTTTTAAATAAAAGGAAAAACTGAAGAAATAATTCTTTGTTCATAATCAACATTTCAGAAAAAACAACACCTAATAACAACTTGTCCCCAAGAATACCCCTTATGGGCTTTTGTTAAAACCAAGGATCATAAATAACTGAAAATTTGATACATAAGTAATAGATAACATATAAAATAATTTTATTCCTTCATTATCCAACTCAGTTTAAGAAGAAAATTTCATTGAACAATAACATCATGCTTCCCATAAAGTAGTGATCAATATTCTTTTTGAAATTATTCCTTTTACTTCTATTTATAATGTAAACATAATTATCACAAACATTAACATATAAATAAAAATTTCCAAGATCCCATTTAGAAAACTGCTGAAATAGTTCAAACATGCTAGAATCATTTCATACCCCTTCCAAAAACTCACCTTAATTATTTGCTCTCTCAAAATAGGTAAATAACATACCAATGGTTATTTATATGTGACATATTTTCTCAAAATTTGAAAACACTATTCATATAAAATCATTGAGAAGGGATAGATATAACAGCCTATAAATTACATACATATATATTACTTCAAAATTGAAGAAAATTTATTAAAAAAATGTAACAAAAAAACGCCATGGCCATATAGGTTTAGTGTCTTTAGAAACTGGGAAACATAAACAACTAGTTCATAAGAAATCTACATTGTCTCTAACTAATTTCTTTGTAACTAGAACCCTTTTGACAAATCTTACTCAATACCCTTCTTCGTGATCTATGAAAAAGAAACATAAGAATATGTGAGATCATATGACTAGTTATAGTAAACAATAGAGATATGAATCATATCATAATCATAAGACATAAGAACATAACATTTGAAAATCTTATCTAACATATCAAATATCATGATATAATTTTAGGGGATTAATCATAAACATTCATAATGAAATAATGAACATATTACCAAAATTAAAAACATATGACATGGAATTTTGTGGCATACAAATAATCATAGAAAATCATTTCATATTAGTCAAGGATCATTTTCAATACCATCATAGTGGACAATGTCCATTACTGAACTGGGTTTACTTCCCATTCAATCCCTATATTACTGAACTGATATCATTTCACATTCCATCCCTATCTATCTCATGAGATATAAATATTTACACAATGCATTGGATGGAGATATAGGTCTCACCCATCTCATTATGAAATAATTCTTATGTGTTCCACATAAACATAATCATTTCATTATAGAATATCCCAAAGTATAAAATGGGTTTCATAAACATCATTCCATCAAAACATAATCCATATAAAAATGTATTTAACAAATAGAAATAAAATATAAACATAATAAACTAAAATAATAATAATGATATTATACTTGATACATGACCCTATTAATTAATTCCATCTATGAAGGAAAATAATTTTGATATAATACTTGAAATTAATTCTTGAGGAAAATAACATTTCTTCTTCAAAAACATTTTCATTTCTAAAAATGACAGAAATCATTAAAATAAAATAATTTCTTGGAAAATAAGATTTAAGTCTTATAAAATATGCTTCATGGAAATAAGGTGTTATGAAAACATAAATCCTTATAATTTCGTATAATCTAAAAGAAAACATTCTTCTCATACTTCGGTGAACTATGTCAAAAAGTACCTCGTATCGAAAATGAAAAAGATTAATTTTATACCATATCAAAAAATTCCCCAATGTGTAAAACAAGCTTTAAATAATTTTATATGAATAGAAATAATATTTTGGAATTCATATTTTCGAAATGTGGACATGAATGATAAATGTACCCCATAAAACAGTTATGTAAAAACAATCTTGGAAAATAATGAAATTGTGAAATTATATAGTACCTTAGGTCAGATATCCATTGTATGTAGAAGAAATTCTTATATAACTCTTTCAATAACTTAATTGAATTATTCCAGAATCATATCCATTTTTATGATAACATATGTGATCATATTATCATCTTTTTATTAATATCATTTCATTATTACTCGTTATTTGGGTATAAATGGATTTATTTTCTTACGCATGTTTTGTAAAATTAGTTATAATTCTTGTTCAAAGGTAATAGATATATCATTTAAAAAATTATATTAATATAATATATATTATATTTATTCATTCAATACATTTATATAATCTTGATTTAATGGATATCTTGTAGAATAAATCGCATTGCATCGTGAAGATGGTATGTTGTACATATGCACGAGGGATGATATCATTTATTTAATTATGATATGGTATTGAAGTGGATGGTATATATATTTTTCCATAATAAATATCTTTTTATAATAATAATATATAATTATTTTTTATATCATTATCCCCATCCATGTAAAGTGGTGGTGAAAAACATATTACACCACGACGTGGAGACGGTAAGTCATATGTACGCATGTGTGGTGACATTATTTTTTATAGTATGGATAGAAGGTGGAATAAGGATGTTAAAAAACTATAATAACATCTTTTTATATAGGTGATATTGTATTTATTACTTAATAATGTAAACAAAAATGCAATAGGAAGTAGAAGAATAAATGATCTTGAGAGGGTCGGTAAAAGAGATTACCTCTTCTTCAGCAAGCTCCCTCTAGATATCCTCTTAGAGGAATGAAAGTTAGTCTTTTGAGAAGACCAGAACCTCTAGAATTTAAATAGGCTATTTGGGAAGGAAAATGGGTAGTGTATGGATGATCCTAAAGGCTCAATGTGTTATGAAGTAATTAGGTAGGAGGTTCCCTTTTATAATTAAGGTTGGGGGAACCTCTGGAATGGAATTTCAAAAAATATTAATTTATAATGAATTTAAAAAATGCTAAAAAAAACCACCAAAATGTATTAGTTTAGAATATTATATAAGATAAGGTTGTAATCTCATCAACCAATATATTTTAGAAAAAAAAATTTCTATAAATTTAGTCCTTATCTTTTTAATTATCACCTAGTTATTCTATTAAATTTTTAACAAAGGTAACAAATATGTCAATATTAAAAGGGTAAAATTTTTACATATATTAAGAAAATGAGGCCATAAATGAATAATTTAGAACATTAAATAATTATTTTATATTTTTAAAAAAAAAATTGGTTTTCAAATAATTTAATAATACATTATTCTAATAAACAATAAATAGTGGAAATATTGAAACTATACAATTCACTAATTTTAAAATAAATAAGGATTACAAGTTAACATTTAAAAAAATATTTTATTATATTACTAAGATGTCAAGGTAATCTATAAAATTCATTGGATATATATTATTCTAAATTATATTTATGTTAATAATTTTGTTAACATTTTTTTGTTATCTCCATTAATAAAATAATTGCTAATATATTTTTTGTAATTATTTAATATAATTATTGTTTCAATAAAAAATTTAATATAAAATATTATGAGGAATATTAACCCTCTTTAATTAATAATAATACTTATATTATAATATATCTTCTTAAAAATGAAACATTAAAGTGTTAAATCTATTAAAACATGAATGTGATAACTTTAATATCCAATTAAATTAAAAAATTATGAGTGTGATAATCATTTGCATATGGAACCAAATGGTCAATAACTCAACACATGGATGATTATGGTCAATATATACTATAAAAATAATATTTCTTCATGTTTTTTTGTTTCTTTATGGTTATTATCTTTTTAATAAAAATTATTTTATTGATTTTTCACCAATTAAATAATTTCTCCATCATCAATGTATAGTCGTTTAAGGCAATTATTTGTTTACTAAATATTAAAAATAAATTATCATGATAAATAAAAATATTTTAGATTTAAAATAAGTATTTATAATCAAATTTATCTTATGTATAACCTTATATTAAAAATTATATAGTTATTAAAATTTGAGTGATACTTTTTTAACTTTTCTTTTAATAAAATAAATTAAATGTCTTAATCTCATCCATGTGGCTCCAAAATGATACCCTTTCGATCCAAAAATGATTTAGGTCTGACAAACCCATATAATGATACTAATACAAGTGTTAGGGTAATTTTATAATTCTATTTTTACCCTTAATTACCTGATTTTCCCTTTTACCATATTAAAAAAGTTACCACAGATACTATTCATAATGCCCAAAAATAAAATAAAGATATTTACATAATTTGGACCTATTTATTCAAAATATAGAATCCATTTTTATATATTAGAAACATAAAAGTTTCATTGATAAATTTAAAATTAATCGCATTTTCAGAATGAGAAAAATTGTTTTAAAAGTTAAAACATCGCAAAAGATGGAAATGTTTTTACATCTAAATTCAATTTAAAATTAATGAAAATGTCCTACATTAAATTAAAGGATAAAAATATTTTCGTTTTATACATTTAAACCATTAAATAATATATGTAAACCATGTAAACTATTTTTATGAAAAAAATTTGACTCTAATTAAAATTTAGTATACTTTTACTATTCATCAAAAATTGAAAGTTATAAGAAAAATATAAAAAATTAATCCAAAGTAAATTTTTATATCCTAATTCCAAAGAAGTTTTTTATTTTCTCATATAAAAATTATTAATTTTTCAAAATGTTAATCTAAAAGGGGTTCTCCATTAGAAGGCAATAAAATTGCCCTTTTGAAAAATATAGGTTTTTGTACATAAAATAGGGAATATTCATACTCTATGACTAAATTATCTATAGGTTGTATATTGAAAATATTTTATTAAATATATAATATATTTTTTTCATTAATTTAAATTAATAATTATAATTCACTTAATTTATTTGTACAAAAATAAAAATGATTCCATTACATTTAATTGGTTTAGATTTTTCATAAATAATTTGTAGGCAAAGAATTCGCCATAAATTTTCATGTGTTGTTTATATTTATTCCCTATAGTATAATGGGTAGGCTATAATGGTAATTTTATGCCAAGGGTGTCTAACAATTTGTTTAAACACAAGATTGTGTGCAATGCATGTTATTGAATAATTAAAATTATTTAATGAAAATATTTAATAAAAACATCTGGGTGTGCATTCTACCCCCACTAAAAGAGGATTTCTCCCTAGAAACTCGTCACTTGGAAACAAAAAAGAAAAGGATACCATTGTCTCGTAACATCCTCAATTTCCCATTTAGCTTCCTAAAATTGGTTGTTCTACCATACAACATTAACCAAGAGAATGTCCCTTCTTCACAGAACATTTTCGCTATGATCCACAATCTCAATTAGTTGTTATTCATAAGAAAGGTTGTGCTTCATCAAAATGACTTCATTGTTTAGTACATGTGAAAGATAAAGTATGTACTTTCTTATGAGTGATACATGGAACACATAATGACCTTTAGAGAGATTTATTGGTAGCACCAATCGATAAGCTACCTTCCTAAAATGATCTAATATTTAAAAAGGACTAATATACCAATGGCTTAGCTTGACATTATTTCCAAATATCATTACTCTATTCTAGAGATATATTCTTATAAATACATTATCACCCACATCAAACTCTAGGTCTTTTCTTCGATACGCAGCATAAATTTTTTGTCGACTCTGAGCTACACTTATGTGCTCTTGAAAAGATCTGGCATTATCTTCTATTTCATCCATATGATCACGTCTTCATAGATTTATATCCCCAACTTTATCCAAACAAGTTGGTGTTTTGTACTTATTTTCATAGAGGTGTTCATAAGGATCCATCTGAGTATTGGGGTTAAAGACATTATTGAGGTAAAATTATACCAAATGTATTTTTTGAGCCAAACCACCTTTGAAATCCATAGAAAAGGCTCTCAACATGTCTTCTAAAGTTTGATTTTATAATAAGAATGATTGTCTTCCTGAGGATGATAAGAAGTGATGAAACATAACTGTTTATCTAGATCCTACTGAATGCATTTCCAGAACATCATGGTAATCCTAAAATCCTGATCAGATACAATGGAAAGTGGTAGTCTATGAAATCTTATCACTTCCATTATACATATCCTGACAAGATGATCAATAGATAAATCCTCTCTAACATCAATGAAGTGTACCAACTGCGTAAGGTGATAAACTATAAATCATATTGAATTATGGTATTTACATGATTTGGGAAGTCTGATGACAATTTCCACAATGATGTCTTCTCATTTCCATTCTAGTATGGGTAATGGTTGTACACCCACTTGGACTTATGTCTCTTGGCCATAACTTGCAGACAAACCAAGCACCGAGAGACATATTCAGCAACATCTCTTTTCATTCCAACCCCCCAGAAATACTCTTCTAGGTCTCTATACATCATTTTACTTCTAGGATAAATAGTGAGTGAGGAAATATGAGCCTCATCCAGTAGATCCTTCTTCAATTCTGGTATGGGAGGAATACAAACACGGTTCTTGAACATTATTATTCCATCATAATGAAGGTCAAATTCAAGAACATTACTCACATTCTTTTGTATCTCCACATCTTCTTTATACTCCTCCATAATATTCACTTGTATATATGGTTGAACATACATTTGAAAAAAATTGATTTCCCCCCATCCTTTAAAATTTCAGTATACATCCTTCCAAAATCCATAAATATTGGATCTTTTGTGATCCTCGTCATGGATAGTCTAGCATAGACCTTTCGACTCAAAGAATCTTTCACCTTGTTCACTTTCCTAGGGTGGTAACGTATTGAGTAGTCATAATCATTAATCAACACCAACCATATTCATTAACGTATATTCATCTCCTTTTTTGTGAAAATATACTTTAAACTTTTATGAGTAGTATAAGTATCACATATTTCACAATAATGATAATTCCTCCATATCTTTAATGAAAAGATTATTGTAGATAATTCCAAATCATGTGTTGGGTAATTTTTCAAATTTATTTTCAATTTTCATGAGGTAGAGTCTATAATTATATCATTTTTCATGAGAACACATCCCATAGCCTTCTTGGATTCATCACTATAGATCAAAAAACTTTCTTCATTACAAGGAAGTGTGAGCATAAGTTCACTAGCTGGCCTTCTTTTTATCTCTGTGAAATTATCTTCACATTCCTCTAGAAAAATGAACATAACTCTTTTCTGATTCAAATGGATAGTGAATTAGATAGTCGTGAAAAATAACTCACAAAACATCGATAATATAAAGATAAACTAAGAAAACTTCAGATCTCAGTTACTTTTGTTGGTCTAGACCAACAATCAATAACTTTTGTTTTTTTAACCCATATATATCCACCTCTTGATATTATGAGACCCAAAAATGACACTTTATGAATCCAAAATTCACACATGGTCAATTTTTCATAATTATTCTCCTCTATCAGGGTCTTCTATAAAATTTTCTAGTGATATTCATGCTCTTACTTGCACTTAGAATAAACCATAATATCATCTATAAATACTACCACTGATTGTTCAAGATAGTCTCTCAAGACTCTATTCATTATATCCATGAAGATAATGGGGAATTAGTAAGACCAAAATGCATCACTATAAACTCATAGTGTCCAGAAAATGTAAAGAATTAAATCTTTGGTATATCCACCTTCTTGATCCTTAATTGATGATATCCTAAAAAAATATTAATCACGGAACAGTATTGAGCACCGTGTAGTTGGTCGAATAAGTCATCAATGTGGGGATGAGGATATTTTTTTCCTGATATTGATTTTTTTTATGTTCTATATAATCAATGCAGAGTCTCATTGATATATCTTTATTCTTAAAAAATATAATAGGTACACCCCAAGGTGACGCACTAGGGTGTATGAATCCATTTTCAAGATTCTCATGGAGTTGCTTCATCAATTTTGGAAACTAAATTAGGGTCATTCTATAAGGTGTATTTCAAATAGAAATATCACCTGATATTATTTCTATTGAAAACCCAACTTCACTATTTGGTGGAATACATTGAGATTTGTCCTGAAAGACATCATCAAACTTCCATATAATAGGATTCTTTTTAATAGTGAGTTTCTCCCCAACCATTTTAGATAGATAACCTACATCTATAGGAACCAAGACCCATAAGATGTAATAAATTTACACTTAAAGGTCATACTCATCCTTCCAATGATAGATGATCATATATTGATCCAGAATATGAAATGTGACTTCACATCCTTGGAAACTAATATGATTTCCATATAGAGAATGTCAATCCTTGCCAATAATCACATCAAATTTCACTAAAGTAAGGATCATATGATTTGCAGGAAGCTTGTAAGAACCCAATTTTTCACTTAGGTATGGGTCCATTAAATTTTTGTCTAAATCATTACTTATGACCTAATATGGATTCCTAATGAGTTAGAAAAGGTCTCAGGGAATCTGAGAAATTTCAGAGTCTGGAAAACCATCTTTTTGGGAAAACTATTCAAGTCGAACAATTATCACATGGTTGGAACACAATTTTTCTATCTGTGTGGCTGGAAATTTTCAGATAGAACCATATCGCATGGTTTACACACAACCGTGTAGCCTAACCTTGCAAGTTTCTTATATTCCATGCATGTTTTTAGCATGGTTTGTCAAACCGTGCGTACAAACCATTCCTATCCTATATTTTCTAGGTAAATTGTCCATTTTACCTTAATGGTCTATTAAGCCACCTATTCTTCCTTAATACACCTTCCAGCATGATTTACCTCCATGGATCTCATTTTGGATCTTTTTCATTGAAATATCTTGAGATTGGAATAACTTCTTCAACCATGATCTGATCGATCTTCTATTCTTTACATTGGATGCGCAACGGTAACTACTTGAGTCTGTTTAACCCTTTCTTATCCATTATTACTCTCGACCAAGTTATCAAGGTGCGAGGATTTTTCCTTTTTTCTCAGATCTACTCCATTCTAATCCAAATCAAGGAACCATATAGAAGTAGACTCGTATAAGCCTATGTTGGGTGGTCTATAACTCATCCCTCAAGTTCGTTGATTTTGGAATTATTATGTAGGACCCACTGATTTCATTGGGTTCCATTTATAGAATCTATATGAATTTCATATAATCATTAGAACCATGTAAATATTCTCTTTCCATATATCTGATTAATTTTTCGGGGTTATGCCCACAACACTATTCATACCATGTAGGATTTTATGACATAATTGGGTTTTTTAGTATTTGACATTTTTGAGCCACCGTTCGGGTGTGGCTTTGCCTGACACATATAAGGGTAATATTTTCTATATTAAATGGTCTGATATATATTCTGAATTGCATAATGTCAAGTACCATTTATGGTCACCACTTGACCCACCTAATTTATGTGCTTCAATTGACAATTAAATGTGAAATGGAAATTGAAAAGTATACCAAGTATATTACTTCGCAAGATTAGTTGTGAATGATTAATAGGTTGCTTGTCCGTAGCACCCCTTACCACATTAATGGAAGGTAGCGGAATGAACCTTAATTATTGAATCTACTTTAAATGGAATTAATAAAGGTTTCATGCTACTTGTCCTTGTCACACTAATGAAAGGAAAGGCTTGGACCAAATGGATTTATTAATTGATTATGACTTGATCAAAAGGATGCATGCTAATTGAAATTATCACACTAATGAAAGGAAAGGCTTCAACCAAATGAAATATTACATGACTTCATTTTTAAATAGTAGTGTCTTAACTCAACCTCACCTTGGATTCTTGTTAGGGAATATCTTGAGCACTCGGGAACCCCATTCTGGTTCAAGGATATGGATTTCTTAGGTTGAGACCCACCTAGATCTTTATACTTGTATATTATTTCAATTCTTGATATGACACTATAGGATCCCTTCAATATTATTAAAGGATTCCTCAGATACATTACTTGAATCCAACATTGACATGTAGGTTCCATGGTTAAATCTCGTTGGGCCTAAACATTGCATAGCCTTGTTTTACCATGGATAAACTCCTTGGACTATGTAGGCATCTCATTGTGGAATACCTTGGACTATGCTCCATGTATTTCACTATTACTGTTATCTGGGATATAGTTATTACTGAGTTGGAGACCCTTGAGTTCTATTTTTCCTTGTTTATTACCATAGAAATTCATTATTAAATGTCATTATCGGTTTCTTTATCATAACTTGGAACCTTCACTATTGTTAACATGTGACTTATTTATAGACTAGTAGTAATCAATTAATGGACTAGTTATGTTCAGACACCATCTGAGGGCCAAAAAAGTTACTTGGGTATTTAGTTATAGTGTAATGATTTACTTTATATAGCCATTCCTAAACACTATTATATTTCCATTACACAGGTAGGATATTATAAACATTATTGGTGGTGGCCCACTGAGATTTATCTTTCACCCTCTTCGGGCACCGTTTGGTACACAGATTAGATTAAAAGGTAGCAGGTGTTGAAAAAGGTAAGCATATAGCTTCAAACACTTGATTTCTTGCTGTTTAGTAAGGATCTTGATAGCAGATGACTGATTAAGAGCATGGGATGTTTGGTATAGTCATTAAATTCTTTTATACTTATGTGTACCATTTTATTCTGGTTATCTTGTATCCATGTTTGTGAGTTTTCTAGTGAAATGACATATCATCATGTGTTGAATTCTATTCCAGTTGTTTTAGTTATTGTTATAGTTGTTTCTATTTTCCATTGTGCCTTAAATTTACTTATATTAATTATGTTATTAACATCATTTTATAATCATCCTCTATGCTAAACGGTGGTAATAACGGAATATTATTCCCACGGACACACCCTAGGCCCTCACTGCTAGTCGAAAGCCTTTGGTGTTTAGGGAGATATGCCTCATGCCATGCAGCCCACTAGGCTAGGGGAACCCATTAAGTGGAATCCAGGTCTAATACATCACATAGTGGAATCAAAGTAGGTTTCATTTATTTCATTACTATTTGGATACAATAGATTAGAGATTATGATTGCTGGGAACTTGTTCATAAGCCATTCTTGGGCGTCACAGATCCATGTTAGAAGAAAAAGCCAAGTTACCCAAAATTATAATTATTGTTCAGTTTTTCCTATTACAGTTGACATTATTTCACCATTGGTTGATGCACATGATGTGTTGTGTGGTTGATTATTGCTCTATTTTAGGATTTTCTTTCATCTTTGGCCTGATGATATGATTGCAAGGATAATTATTATATGCATCATTATAGGCACCTAAAAATTCACATTCCATGCATTTTTTTATGCCATATATGTTCATTTCACTGTTTTTCATTTCTTGATATGCCAGTGACTATTGATTGATTTTGTGATGGTTACTTTATGCTTATATTAATCTTGGTTAGGATTGAGTGATTTCTTATCTCAATTCATGAGGTGTATGGGTCCTCAGGGGTTGGGATGAGTAATTTACTGAGTTGATCTATTATGTTATTAATAAATGGGTGTCTCTTTCATTGATATGGTGTTTGGGAACTGATTCAATGGGAATGACTATCCAATATAAAGTGAAACATGACATCTAAAATAGATTGGTTGTACATCCTTATCCCTCCTTCTCAGGGTTATGAAGGGTAAAGGAGTCAACCTAGTAATTAAATGTAAAATGAAATGAAACTTATACATGATCACTTATTGATACATGGATGTCTAAGAAGGTGTTTGGGGTAGTATTCCTTGGGTGTTGAGTTTTCCTACATTCATCTTCCACTAGTGATGATATACTTCTTATTAAGCTTGTTTTGAGGTGTGTTCTTGGAAATTGTAGACCAATGCCACCATGAAATCATCGTATCTTGCACCAGGAAGGTGGAGAAGACCATGCTCTAGAGGAGGTAGGCCCTGAGATCCTAGACTTACCTCCCTGAGTGCACTTGAGAAACTTCCTTCTGTAACTAATTTCGGAACTAACACCCAAGTTCGTGATTTTTTCTTATGGTTGATCCACTCTATGCATAGTTCTCAATGTATTTCTCCTACGATGGATGATCTGACTCATGAGTTACAGTAGTAGCATCCTTCTAATTTCTCAGGGGATGGTAGTCTACAGGCTGATGACTCTTGGATAAAATCCATATAATCTATCATTGAGCATTTAGAAATGCTTCTAGAGCATAGATTCATTCTTGGTACATACATGCTTCAAGACTCGACCAAGCGTTTTTGGGATGTGTTTACCTAGTCTGATTGCTATCAGGGCATCTTATAGATTGATTCCTAGACTTCCATCTATGATAAGTTCTATCCCCAGATGCTAAGAGCTAACAGATCTAGAGAGTTTAGGAATCTAGAACAAGGTTCTGTTTCAATTATGGAATATTCATTATGGGTCACATAGTTACATCTTTTTCACCACTTCAAGTTCTTGAAAAGCTTTCACATGATATAAGTTTTGAGAATGGGATCTAGCACTCCATTCGTATATAGGTGAATTAATTTTTACAACCTACTTTTTCTAAGATAGTCAACCAATATCTTATCACTATGCATATCCTGAGGGATGAAAATACATTCGATCACAGAGTACTAGTGCCACATTAGGCTTGAACCTTTTTTGGTGGTCGGAAATGTTCTCTTGAGGTTTCTCGTTAGGGTAGTGACAATCATAGTAACGGTTTAGATAAATCCAAAGTGTTTCATCAGTGTAGATGATGGGGGAACCTGAAGCCTCATTGTGATAGAGACCCAATCTAGTGTCAGGCTTGTTGTTCTATGGGGAATCATTAGTATTTCTATAGGACCTTTCTACCATCTTTGAGTGGAAAAGGATCAACATAAGATCAGCCTTCATGAGCGATTTATTTTACACTATATCAGGTGGGGAGTTATAATAGCACTGGTAGTTCTGGATGAGGAGGTATTCATGGTAATGTAAGATTGATCCCTAGTCACCAGTAGCACCAATAGAGAAGTTATGATCATGGTAGTCCATATGTTTTATAGGTTCGTGGATCAGGTCAATTGCATTCACTACAACTGATACCTGAGGATCAGGCTACAAGAACATCTACAGTGCAAGGTACTATTCTTGTGGAATCTACAATAGTAGTTTCTTTATTTGATATAGGTTCTTTGAAATATTTTATCCTCATATCTATAGTGGAACTTCTTGAACTAGAGATACAATATTACTATAGTGTAATATCCCTAGATACTTCATTAGGGTTAAAAATAGAGGGTATATTCCAGTGTAGGGACTGTCCCATTAAGGTAGGTAGTTACCCTTTCTTATAGAACCTCTTTGTTCTCGAGATGATGGTATTCTATGTCTTACTTGGGAAGCACTGTTTTGTTCACTATTATGATTTTTTAGACTTTTATCACCATATGGTATCATTTACATCATCCTAGGATAGTAGTTATCAACATATGGGTGAGTGGCACGTCCAGGATGGTAGAGCTAGACCAGAACACTATGCGCTAGGTAGAGTGACCACCCATATCACAAATCTCTTCATGGAGGATTAGGGTTTATGTAAAGATAATTTCCATCCCGTAGTAGATTTATTTATGGATGTCTTTCCCAATGATTTTTCTAGATTTCATCCAGAGAGAGAGGTAGTATTTATTATCGATCTTGTTCCAGGAGCTACTCATGTGTCCATTCCTCCGTATAGGATAGAACTAATAGAGATTAAAGATCTCAAACATACATTATAGGATTTATAAGGAAAAGGATTTATATGGACCAATACATCCTCCTAGGGTTAACCCATGCATTTCTCCAAGAAGGATGATCTATTCCTACATATATGTGTAGATTTCATATATTTGAACCATCTTACGATCAAGAACTATTACCCACTACCTTGAATCGATGATCTCTTTGACCATCTCCGATGAGAAATGGTCTTCTCCACGATCAACCTATTATCAGGTCCTCATCCGGTATGAGTCAGGCCATCAGACATACCTCATATAGATTTTCATAGTAGGTATGGTATGTATGAGTACCTTGTTATACCTTTCGATCATATAAACAATCCCATTGTTTTCATGGCTCTGATGAATAGGGTTTTCCACCACTTTTTGAATCCTTTGCTTTAGTATTTGTCGAAGAAATCTATGTGAATTATCACACCCATAGATACCATGCCAAACATCTTGATATAGTTCTAACTACATGGAGAGTGCATCAGATTTATGTCAAGATTTCTATGTTACACTTTGGGATTAAAAAATATCACTTATCAGGTCATATAATATCAAAATCAGGAGTGTATGTTGACCCTAAAAGGGTTAGTGTTGTGGTTTTTTAGAATAATCCCTCTAACATGTTTGACATACAAACTTTTTTGATGATGGATGGATATTACAAGGATTTTATACAAGACTTTTCATGCCTTTATTCACCTCTTACTGGTCTTACAAAGAAGGGTGTCAAGTTGATGTGGCCAGAAGCATGTGTTAAATCCTTTAAAGAGCTGAAAGGGATGATTGTTTCATCACCTATTATGCCTCTTCAAGAGCCGGGCATTTCTTATAGAATCTTATGTGATACATCAGGCATCGACCTAGGAGAAATGCTGATGCAGGAGTATAGAGTCATTTCCTATAGATCTCGAAAGTTGAGGTCTCATGAGAGAAATTGCCCAATGCATGACCTTTATCTAGTAGCATTTGTCCATGCCTTAAATTTCTGGAGACACTATCTGTTAGGTGAGCACTTTTGGTGTACAATGATCACAAGATCCAAAAATAGAACTTTTCTCAGTGTGACTTGAAAATCAGATAGTGAGGATGTAAATTTTCAGACAGAACCATATCACATTGTTTCTTTATGTCTGTGTTGCCTAATTATGCAAGTGCCCCTTCTTCCCAGGTACCAATTCATAGTTTGTTCACGTTTTTTAAAACCATGCAGACAAACTGTGGACATTCTATATTTTATGGGTAAATTGTCCCTTTTTCACTTAATGATCTCTTTATCCACCTATTCATCCTTAATTTTATTTCCAAAGGGATTTACATCCATGGATCTTATTTTTGGATATTTATTAAAATAAAAATATAAGGATTATAAGATCTCTTTCATCTAGGATCCAATCGATATTCTGTTTGTCACATTGTATGTACATGAGTCTGTTTAAGCCTTTCTTCCTCTCTCTTTCTCTCGACCAAGTTATCGAGGTGTGAGCATTTTTTATTTTTGTCTCAGATCTAATTAATTCTAATCCAAATCAAGGGTTAATACCAAAGTAGAAGATTCATAAAATCCTATGGTGGTTGGTCTAAAAATCATCCCTCAAGTTCATTGATTTTTGAATTTGTCATGTGGGACCCACTGATTACATCAGGTGTTGTTTATAGAATTTTTATGCCATGCTTATAATCCTTAGAAACATATGGATATTCCCTTTCCCAATATGTGATTATCTTTTTGGGTTTATACCCACAAATAAATCTCTCCCATGTATAATTTTATTCCATAATTGGGTTTTTAGTATTTGAAATTTTTGACCATCCGTTTGGTTGTGACTTTGCTTGACACTTATGAGGGTAATATTTTCTATATTAAATAGAACGATTTATATTTTGAATTGTATAATGAAAAGTACCATGTATTCTCACTACTAGAACCCCCCTCCCCCAAGGTAAGTTGTTCAATTAATAATTAAATGTGAAATGGAAATTGGATAGTCTTCCATGCATATGACATGATTTGATTAATTGTGAATGATTAATAGGTTTCATGTCAATAGAACCCATTAAAAAATTAATGGATGGTAGTATAATGAACCTTAATTATTTAATACACTTTAAATAGAATTAATAATGTTTATATTATTCTTGTCCTTATAACACTAACGAAAGTAAATTCTTGGTCTAAATGGGTGTATTTATTAATTTTGACTTGATTCAAAGGTTTCATGCTACCTGACCTTATCACACTAATGAAAGAAAATGCATAACCCAAATGAAATATTACATGAATTCATAATTTAATAAAGTTTCTTTACTTGATCTCACCTTGGATTCTTATCGGCGAATTCCATGAGCACTTTAGAACCCCATTCTGATTCAAGGATATGACCTTGTTAGGTTAAGACCAACCTAGATCCCAATACTTGTCTATTATTTATATAAGGACCCATACTTAAACATATACATATTCTTGAATTAATTTAATTATTCACATTGAGTATATTTTTCAGTTTATAGCTTTAGAAAATTAGGTAATAACATATACATAACAACTTGAATATTACATGTAGACACTTCTACTCAGTATCCATTTTTTTCATAAAATAAATACTCTTGAAAAAAAATATTCAAGTATAGTTCCATGTTTTAGACACCATGAATTTTACATGATCCCATCCTTGACCCTATTCATCATTAATTCCTGTGAAAAAAATTTCAAAAACATGGTATGAGCATAAAAATCTCAGTAAGGATTATAAAAGAAAGAAAGAAAACATTAGTCCATCAATATATACCAAACATAATATCTTTAACATATCTCATGAAATTTTATGATTTATGAATAACACATATAAATCATAAAGGTAACTTGTAGCATCCATAACATACTTACGTTGTAGCTTTCACAGCTACATAGAGAGTTACATTTGGAATACTCATCACAATATATTCCCTAAATATCTTAGGAGAAACGTTAAAATTTACCTCTGTCATGTTACCGAATTCATTGGAGAGATATATCAGGCTCACCCACCCTAGGTTTATCACGGAACCACCCATATGTAGACACAATTCCCAATAACCATAACATAATCATAACACATGAACAAGCATAAAGGAAAGATAACATTTTCACATTACAATCACAATATAACATTTCAATATATTAACATAATCAATATATTATCAAAACCATTTTCAATACCAAAATACGTAAAAATAATATATGGGATTTATTTTCCATTTAAAAACATTACGACTCGTTAAGGGGTCCAAATATCAAATATTTCTCGCAGCGGCGGAAAGGTTGTTGTCACTACGTACGTTAAAAAGAAACATTTCCCTTTGTCATTTAGTAAAATGATTCATAGTAAAATATTACCTTTTAATGAAATGAAATGTAAAAGGTGTTTATAAACCGTATTAAATAATGTCGTGTATGAATCAAAATATGTCTCACCGAAAGGATATTGAGACGAAGCCCCTTACCTCATGTCTGACTTGACCAGTTCATTCTTTAATCTCCTGAATAATAAACTAAAGTTAATTTATAATTTCTTAATAACCTTTTATAAGTTTATTATTCCTTTTATATCACTTATTACCACATTATAAACATTGCATAATCATTTTAGTTAATAATGGTCATTTTGTCGATATTTGGTACTTGAGTCAAAAATGAACTTATAATTACAAGTTATCCATGTGGTCAAAATTCCATTATCTCCAAAATTATATTCAGGATTTAGATATCATATATATCATATATATTTATTATATATATATAAATATAATAATACATAACATTTGGAGAAAAAAAATGAAATGCACCGTTCACGGAGAAGATAAGTCGTACATACACATGAACGCTACTGTCATTTCTATTTCGTATTTTAATGGAATGAAAACTTAAAGTTAAATAGTTATATTATAATTTTATTATAATATCATATATAATTTAATTAACACAATCCTTTATAAGTTCTACATATTCCATGAACGAGTCATACAACTTTTAGGGGGCGGTAGTCCGCACTTCCTCAAATTAAATTATCGTATTTACCCATTATGGAAACCATAAAGGTATGTTATAAATGAAAAATACATAAGAGTAGAGACAATATAAATAAAATATATATCACATATAAATACAGTTCCATATTAATGGCCACAATAAGAGGTGGTAGGAGAAGATTGAACAATCATCGTTTCATGAGGCAGTAGTTCACCGTCCACAGAAACAGTATGTTCTATACCCATTAGATTGAGGTGTGCATAAGTTTAGTTCAAATATTTCTCATCAAAATAACCTAGTATATTTAAGATACTGGTTATTATATAAAATAAAGTAAATAAGACAGTTTAGGGGGTTGGAGAAGTAAAATAATAGAAAATAACATAAGAGAATATGTTACCTTTAAATCGGGCATCTCACTTTAGTTTCAACCAAAAGGTTTACTTGAATTTTATTATTCTAAGGGATGGATTCTAGAGGGAGTAGAGGTATGTAGGAGTCCTAATTGGGTAGATGTTGGATGATCCAAAAGGCTTGAGAGGTGTGAGTAATGGGTTATATATGGTGTCCTTTTATAAGGGGGAGGAGGGGCTCTTTAAGAAAAGTTTGAAATTATTTTTTATTACAAACTTATTTTCGGTTTTAAAAGGTCAAAAACTCTTTAAATTCAAAGATAAGATGACTCGTGTTCGAAATGAAGTCATAAAATAAGAATTGTACAGGTTTTGTATATTTTTTTATTATTTTATAATCTCATTTATTTAAATCACCAATTAATAAGGAAATCACTGCATCGTCATTGTGTCATAAATAATTTTATTTATTTGAAGTCTAAAAATTATAAATAAAATACCATGATGTATGAGATATTTTTAAATATCAAATTAATATTTATAGTCGATGATATATTCTATATAACCCCATGTAAAAATTTATTTACTAAAAGATATATGTTTATGTCAATTTTGTCCATACTTTAAATTAATTAATATAAAGTGTCATTATCACTCCCAAGTGGCTCAATGGGGTCCCAAAATAGACCCAAAGATTCCCATGGTCGGACATGTATCAAAAAATAGAATTATAAAACATTTTAGGGTAATTTAATATTATTATAATAATATTTCCTTACCCTTATTTACTAGATTTACCCTTCAACCGTGGTGAATAAAATATTTACTGTAGTAAATATTCATAATGTTGAAAAATAAAAGATACATATTTACAAAATTTGTACCTACTAATTCCCAATATGGAATCCATTTTTCCAAATTCAAAACATAGAAGTGGAAGAAATTAATTTAAAAAAATTCCATTGTCAAAACAAATAGTGTGTTTTTAAGAAATAATAACTATCAAAAGATTGACATTTGTTTATGTCCAATTTCAAAGTGAAATTACTTCTAATGAACAAAATTGGATTAAATGGTAAAAATATATTCTAATTACACTTTTAAACCAATTAAAAAGATAATCTAACCATATAAATAAATTAGATTAAAAGGAATTTTTGAATTAAAATACATTATTTTTCACTATTTATTAAAAAATGAACATTATCAAAAAATACCAAAATTCTACCCAAAGTAAATTCTGTTGTCCCAATTCTAAATATTAATATTATTTTTTTAAATAATAAATATAAAAGTGACAAAAACTATATTTAAAAACAGTTCACAATCAAAATGCAGTAAATAGACCCTTTAAAGAATATCAGAGTATTTATGCTTAAAATTGGATTCTTTATAATTTTAAGCCTCTAAAATGTATTGGATAAATGTAAAAACATTTAAAAAACAGGAATAATCATATTGTAGTTAGTTCTGTTCATTCCCTCCATTACAACGGCTAGGCGTTAACTACCATTTAAAATAATAATATTATTATATTATTTTTTGGTATAACTCAATGTTGTGTGTAATGTAAGATTTCGTAGAAATCCGTTGTTGCATGTTGAGTACACTATTAGAAATAGCATCACATTAAATTTAAAATTAATATTTATTTCACAAATATTAATAAATATGAAAATGTCATATTCATTATTCACTTGGGATGTTACATCATTCCCACCTTTTGGAAATTATCTCCCCACAATTATCTTCACTTATCAAATAAATGGGGTTATTTATCCCTCATAGAATTTTCAAATTCTCATGTCACCTATTCAACAATATGGTTTTTCCACAAAACCTTGCCCTGATGAATTACCTTATTCCGAAACACTTGATCTCTTCTTTCATGAATCTGTACTGGTTGTTCCTCATAAGAGAGATTCTATTCCAACTGAACTACATTTGGGTTAAAAACATGAGATAGATCTGTCATATACTTTCTCAACATTGAAACATGAAAAAAAATTATGTACCTAGGATAACTTTGGAGGTAAAGTCACTCTATAGGAAACTGATCCAACTTTCTCCATGATTTCATAGGGTCCAATGAACCTCAGATTCATCTTTCTCTTCTTTCAAAAACACATCACACATTTCCATGGAGAAACATTGAGAAAGACATGATCACCTATCTCGAAATAAAGATCCTTCCTCCAGTTATCTGCATAAATTTTCTGTCTGCTCTGAGCTGTTCTCATGTTCTTCTGAATTAACTGAACTTTTTCTGCCATCTCTTCTACCAATGTTTGTCCCATCATCTTCCTTTCACCTACTTCATCCAAAAATGGTGAAGTTCGACACCGCTTTCCATATAATGCCTCAAATGGATCCATCTGTATACTATAATGAAATTTTTATTATAAGAAAATTCAACCAAATAAATATGTTGGTCCCAACTTCCCTGGTAATACAGTGAACAAGCACATAGAATATTTTCCAAGGTTTGAATTGTTCATTCTAACTGCCTATCTGATTAAGGATGAAAAGCTGTTCTAAAATTTCATTTAGTACACAACAACTTTTGAAGGCCTTTCAAAAGATAGAAGTAAACTTGGGATCATAATTAGATACAATGGAGAGGGGAAATCCATCCAACTTGACTATGTCTTAAACATACAACTGAGAAAGTTTATCTAGAGAAAAAGTATCTCGAATAAGAAGTAAATGCACATATTTAGTCAATCTATCAACAATAACCCATATTGCATTTTTACCTCAATATGTCTTAGAAAATCCCACAATGAAGTCCATGGATATATTTTCCCATTTCCAATCTGGCACCGGTAAAGGCTAAAGAATCCCTTTTCGTAACATCCGCTCTTCTTTAACCTGACGAAAGGTCAAACACTTCACTGTAAAGTCAACAATATCTCTTTTCATTCCATCCCACCGGTAATACTCATAATGATCTCTATACATCTTAGTATTGTCGGGATGAACTGAAAATGGATAACTATGAGCTTCACATAACAACTCATTCTTCAAATGTGATTCACAAGGAATAGATAATCTCTTCCAAAATATCAAAATACAATCATTATAAATGATAAATTCAAGAAACTTACCCTTCTAAACCAATTATACCCTTTTCTACAACTCATTGTATTCCTTTTGCGCTTGCTTAATTCTGTCAGATAGAGATGATTTCACTGACACCTGAAACCAAATAGATGAATTTATTGCACCAACAACTTCTATGCCAATGTTAATCAAATCTTTAATCAAAGTATCTTGTTCCAAATGTAACATAGTTAAGGTAGTATTACTCTTTCGGCTCAAATAATTAGCCACTTTATTTTCATTTCCAAGATGGTAATTGATCGTGCAATCATAATCCTTGATTAATTATAGCCATCTCCTCTATCTCATGTTTAATTATTTCTAAGTGAATATATACCTCGAACTTTTGTGGTCAGTATATATTTCAGATTTTACTCCATACAAATTAGGCCTCCAGATTTTTAAATAAAAAACAAAAGAAGCTAATTCTAAATCATGTGTAGGGTAATTTAACTCCTGAGGTTTCAACTGACGTGAAGCATAATCAATTACCTGATCATTATGCAGTATGGAAAAACCAAGTCCTTTCAATGAATCATTACTATAGATTACAAACTCACCATCTCTGGAAGGTAATTCAAAAACTAGATCATTCAACAATATTATTTTCAATTACTAAAAACAAACATCACGTTCATTTGTCCAAATGAACTTAATACCTTTCGAGTTAAATTAGTCAGTGGGATATATTACCATGAAAAAATTTAAACAAACCTCCGGTAATAACCTACTAAATCAAGAAAACTATGGATCTCTATTATATTTGTGTTTCTTGGCCATTGTTCAACAACTTTTGTTTTAGAAGGATTAACAGTTATTCCATTTTTTAAAATAATGTGACCAAGGAATGAAATTTGCTATAACCAATACTCACACTTTCTGAATTTCCCATACAGTTTCTTTTCATTTAAGGTTTTCAATACAACCCTTAAATTACTTTCACACTCCTTTGTACTTTTTGAATACAACAAAATATCATCAATGAACACAACTACAAAATTATCCATGAACTCAATGAAAATTCTATTCATAAGATCCTTGAATACATTTGGTTCATTGGTTAACCCAAATGGAATAAATTCAAATTTATAATGGCCATATCTATTGAGAAACGCGGTCTTTGGTATGACTTCTTCCTTTACATTCAACTGATGGTACCCAGACCTCAAATCAATCTTCGAAAAATACTGATATCCCTGTAGCTGATAAAAAAAATCATCGATATGAGGAAAAGGATAATTGTTCTTAACTGTGATGTTATTCAATGCTCTATAATCAATGTAAAGTCTCATTGAACCATCTTTCTTTTTGACAAACAAAACATGATCACCCCGTGGTGATGTTCTAGGTCAAATGAAACTGTTATCTAATAACTCATGAAATTGATTCTTTAACTCTCAAATTTCAATTTGATCCATTCGATAAGGGGGTTTTGAAATTTCCTTAGCATTAGGAACTAAGTCAACAGTAAATTCAACTTCCCGATCAGGTATTATACCAGGAAACTCATCAAAAAAACATTAAGATACTCATTTATCACTGGCACATCATTAATCTGAACAGTTCATTTGTTTTCAACAATATGTACAAGGTAACATTCATTTCTATATTTTACTATTTTCTCATCTTTTTGATATTTTATCCAAAGTAAAAGTTCATTCTTGTACACAAACTAAAAATCTTTCTAAAAAGAAATCTTTTTTGCTCTGCAGTCAAACATAGCATGATGAATAGAAATCCAATCCATACCCAAAATAATATCTAACTCTACTAGAGGAAAAACAATAAGGTTTTAAGGTAGATTATTTATTCACACAAGTACATGATGGTTTTGATAATTTATTTTTGTCTCAACATTTCCTCCAAGTGTTTTTACCATAAGTTCAAGATTCATATCTTGAGATGGAATTCCCAATTTACTAGAAAATTTCTCAGAAATGAAATAATGTGTGGACCTTGAATCAAACAACGAGTTGGAATAATCTAGAAAAAATGGTGTACCTAATACTACTTCATTTGATGACCCAACATCTGCTGAAGTAGTTTCAAATGATTCAACCACCCTTTTATATTTATAGTCTGACAGCTTTCCCTCAGTTGAGTTCTTCATTGGACCCTAATTTTCATAATTACCCATTTCATTGCACTTAAAACATTTTACTGATTGTAAATCAGATTTTGTCATTCCATTACTCTAATATTTTTCAATGCAATTATGAGACTTATGTCTCATTTTACCACATCAGTAGAACTTACCAGAATTCAAAAGGCATTCCCTAGAATGATTTTTACCCCAATTTTCACAAACTGTAAACTTAAGTTTCTTACCATCAGACTTTTTTGAATAGTTCTTCCCTTTCGTCTGCCACCTAGACCACTTATTCTGTTGTTTTTTAAAGAACACAATATCATTGTAAGACTCCATTTCCAACTTCTCCACATATTGAATAAGTTTTTCATAACTTTTGAACTCATGAGAATCTAAATTCCTTAGATACTTTGGCTTTAATCCTGATTAAAAACAATTGATTTTTCTATCAAGATCTCTTATAAAATTTTCAACATTCCTTCCCAGTTGAGTGAATTTTTCTTCATAATCATCCACTGAGTCATCCACCGGCCACAATTACAAGAATTGTTTTTCAATACAAAGGAGAACCACCTTAGGAAAATATTTCTCAAGAAACATACCTTAGAATTCATCCCAACCAAGAGAATCAATTTATTCACTATCCCTAATATTTTTAACCATTGACCACCACTGATCAGCTTCACCTTCAAAACAAAAAACAGCAAGACTAACCTTTTGATGTTCTGAACACCCCATAAAATCAAAAATTATATCCAGTGCTTTAATCCACCATTGAAATAGCACAGGGTCAGATGATCCTTTGAATGATGGGGGATGCAGCCTCATGAAATTATTCACTATTGACATGTTCCTCTGTGGTTGATCTAGCTAATCTTGTGCATGGATACCACCACAATTTTTATCCTGGGTAAACTGTTCCATCACTACAACAAACTATTCAGTTCTGATTCTGAACATCTCAAGTTGCTGATTTGGAAGGTTTTCTTCTTTCTGATGCCATCCCATCATAGCTACCATGTTTCCTTTGCGAAAAGACATTCTGAACATAGAAATATCATAGGTGAAGCAACATGGTAATCTGTAAATTCTATATCATTTCAATATTACCATAAAGTAAAAATAATTTTAAGGACATTAATTTAAAAATATCCTATCTTCTAATGTTTTATAAACTAACCTTTGATGCCAACTACAAGGATCTGGCCTTAAACATATACATATTCTTAAATGAAGATAATAATTCACATTGAGGATATATTTAGGTTTAGAGCATTAGAGAATTAGTTCATAACATATACGTAACAACTTGAATATTACATGGAGACACTTCTACTCAGTATCTATTTTTTGATAAAATAAAAACTCTTAAAAAAAGAGCCATGTCTAGTTCCATGTTTTAGATAGCATGACTTTTTCATTGATCCCATCCTTGACCCTATTCATCTTCAATTCCTCTGAAAAACATTTCAAAAACTGGGGATGAGCATAAAAAACTCTGTAAGGATTATAAAATAAAGAAATAAAACATTAGTTCATCAATACATACCAAGAATAATATCTTTAACATACCTCATGAAATCATAAGATTTATGACTAACACATTGAAATCATAAACCATAAAGGTAACTTGTGGCATCCATAACATACCTACGTTGTAGCTTTCACAGCTACGTAGGGAGTTATGTTTGGAATACCCATCACAATATATTCCATAAAACAATTAGGAGAAATATTATCATTTACCTCCGTCATGTTACCCAATGCATTAGAGAGCTATCTTGGGATCACCCGCCCAAGTATTATCACGGAACCACCCATATGCATAAACAATTCCCAAGAACCATAACACAATCATAACACATGAACAAGAAAAGAGGAAACATAAAATTTCCACATTGCAATCACAATATAACATTTCTATATATTGAAAAAAAATACATTATTCAAACCATTTTTAACAACTAAACACGTAAAAATAGTATATGGGGCTTATTTTCCTTTTAAAAAAATTATGGCTTGTTGAGGAATCCAAATATCAAATAATGCTTGCGGTGGTGAAAAGGTCATTGTCACCGGATACATTAAATAAACATTTATTTTGTTCATTTATTAAAACACTTCGTAGAAAAAATATCCCCTTTAAATGAAATGAAAAGTCAAAGGTGTTTATACACCATATAAAAGAAACTCGTGTATGAATTTAAATATGCCTCAATGAAAGGAGATTGAGACGAAGTCCCTTACCTCGTGTCCAACTTGACCCATTCATTCTATAATCTCTTTAATAATAAAATAAATTCAATTTATAATTGATTCATAACCTTTTTCAAGTTTATTATTCCTTTTATATCACTTATTACCGTTTTATAAACATTACATAATCATTTGAGTTAATAACGGTCGTTTTGTCGATATTTAGTACTTGAGTCAAAAATGAACTTATTATAATTACAAGTTGTCCATGTGGTAAAAATTAAATTATACTCAGAATGATATTCATGATTTAGATATCATATATATCATATATATCAAGTATATATATGTATTTATAACAGTACATAACATTTGGAGATAAGAAATGAAATGCACCATTCATAGAGGTGGTAAATCGTACGTACGCATGAACGCTACTTTCATTTCTATTTCGTATTTTAATGGAATTAAAACATAATTATAAATAGGTATAATATAATTCTAGTATAATATCATATATAATTTCATTAACTCCATCCTTTATACATTCCTCGTATGGCATGAACGAGTCATATCACTTTGAGGGGGCGGTAGTCTGCACTTCCTCAAATGAAATTATCGTGTTTAGCCATTATGGAAACCACAAAGGTATGATATACATGAAAAATGAAGAAGAATAGAGAAACTATAAATATAATATATATCACATATAAATACAGTCCCATATTAATGGACACCATAAGAGTTTATAGGATAAGATTGAACAATCATCGTTTTGTGAGGCAGTAGTTCGTCGTCCACAGAAACAGTATGTTCTATACACATTAGATGGAGGTGTGTATAAGTGTAGTTAGAATCCTTTCCATAACAACAACCTAGTATATTTAGGATACTATTATTGTTATAAAATAAAGTAATAAATCATTTTTAGGGGGTTTGAGAAGTAAAATAAAAGAAAATAACATTAGAAAATGCGTTACCTTTAAATCAGGTATCTCTCTTTTTTTTTTACCAAAAGGTTTACTTTATTTTCCTTATACCTAGGGAAAGGCTTCTAAGAGGAATAGAGGGATGTAGGGAGCTTTATTGGTCATAGGTTGGACAAGCCAAGGGGATTTAGAGGTGTTAGTATTGGGTTAGAAGTGGTGTCCTTTTATAAGGGTGATGAGGGGCTCTTTAGGAATGTTTAAAATTATTTTTTTATTATAAATTTATTTTAGGTTTCAAAAGTTCAAAAACACATTAAATTCAAAGAAAAGATGACTATTGTTAGAAATAAAATCATCCAATAATAATTGGACTGGTTTTGTATATTTTTGTAAATTTTATAATCTCATTTATTTAAACCATCTATTAATAAGGTAGTCACTACATCATCATTGTGTTATAAATAAATTAATTTATTTGATGTCTAAAAATTATAAATAAAATACCATGATGTAGAAAATATATTTAGATTTCAAATTAATATTTATAGTTGAAGATATATCTTATATAACCCCATGTAAAAAATTATTTTGGAAAAGATATATGTTTTGGTCATTTTTTACCTTACTTTAAATTAATTGATATAAAGTGTCATTATCACTCCCAAGTGGATCCATGAGATCCCAAAAATCAACCAAAGGATTCTCATGGTTGGAAATGTATCAACCAATAGGATTAGGACACATGTTAAGGTAATTTAATATTATTATTATATTATTTGTTTACCCTTATTTACCATATTTACCCTTTAACCACGGTGAATAAAATATTTACTGTAGTAAATATTCATAATGTCTAAAATACAAGTCAGCTAGTAACACAATTTGGACCTCTTGATTCCAAATGTGGAATCCATTTTTCAAAATCCAAAACATAAAAGTGGATGAAATTAATTTAAAATTAATTACTCTTGTCAAAACAAAAAACGTGTTTTTAAGAAATAATAACTATCAAAAGATTAACACTTGTTTATGTCCAATTTAAAAATGAAATTACTTATAATGACAAAAATTGGATTATATAGAAAAATTATAATCTAATAAAACTTTAAAACCGATTAACAAAAAAATCTAACCATGTAAATAAATTAGATTAAAAGGCATTTTTGAATTAAAATACAGTATTTTTCACTATTCATTAAAAATAAACATTATCATAAAAATACCAAAATTTCATCCAAAGTAAATTTTGATGTCCCGGTTCTAAAGAAGAATATTATTTTGTCAAATAGAACATATAAAATTGACAAAAAATAGATTTAAAAAAGGTTTTCCATGAAAAGGTAGTAAATAGACCCTTTAAAGAATATTATAGTGTTTATGCTTAAAATTAGATTCTTTCTTATTTTAAGCCTCTAAAATTTATTGGATTAATGTAAAAATATTTAGAAAACATGTATAATCATATTGAAGTTAGTTCTGTTCATTCCCTCTATTACAATGTCTAGTTGTTAACTACCATTTAAAATAATAATATTATTATATTATTTTTTGGTAAAACTCAACATTGTGTGTAACGTAAGATTTCGGAAAAATCCGTTATTGAGTGTTGAATATGCTATCAAAAATATCATTCCCTTTAAAGTAAAATTAATATTTAATTCAAAAATATTAATAAATATGAAAATTTCATATTCTTCATTCACCTGGGATGTTACACTTTGGATGCCCGGTATGACACCATATGATCCCTTCAATATTATTATATGATACCTTGGATAAAATCCTTGGATCCAGCATTGGAAAGTAGGTGACATGGTTAATGTCCATCGGTTTCATTCATTGGTTAGACTTTTTTTACCATGAATGAACCCTTATGACTCAGTAGGCATCTCATTATGGAATTCCTTGGACAATGATCCTTAGATTAAACTCTTACCCTTAGTTATGCTACAATTGTTACTAATTTGGAAGCCCATGAGGTCTACATTGATTTTTTTACTATAGAACTCCATTAATAAATGTCATTAGATGATTTCATATCATAACATGGAACCTTCACTATTATTAACATGTTACTTATTTATGAACTAGAAATAAATAATAAATGTACTGGTTATGTTCAGATACCAACCAAGGGCTGAAGCAGGTACTTAAATATTTGTATACATTGTACTTGTTTAATTTCTATATGAATTCTTGCACACTGTTACATTTTCATTACACGGGATGTATATTATAGACACATTTGGTTGTGTCCCATTGATATTTATTTCACACCCTCTCTAAGATCCATTGGTACCAATAGTAGATTCCATGGTTTCAGGTGTTGAGAAAGGGAACCATGTGGCTTTAAACACTTGATTTCTTATTGTTTAGTATGAATCTTGATAGAATATGACTGAGTTGGATCTTGGGATGCTTGGGATAGAATTTTATTTCCTTTATACTTATTTGGAATAGGTTATTCCTTCTATATAGTATCCTTGTTTTGTAGTTTTCTATTTACATGACATATCACCAGTTGTTGAATGGTGTTTCAGTTATTGTTACTGTTGTCTCCATTTTCCATTGTGCCTTATATTTACTTATATTACTCCAGATATTTACCTATGTTCGTAATCATTTTTTGTGCTAGACTTTGTTAATGAGGGCATAGTAACCCCACAGACACATCGTAGACCATCACTGCTAGTCAGTAGCCTCAGCGTTCAAGGAGATGGAATTGAGGCCATGAGGAACACCAGGCTTAAAGAACCCATTAAGTGGAATCCAGGTCTAGTAAGTCACAATTCACTTTCCCAAAAACATCAAATGGAGAATAATTATAAACTTTTGATGTCACTGTTGTTCCATTAAAATTTATCAAATCTAACTCAACATGTAATTGTTAATGTAATATGATGACATCCTTGTAAAGTCACAAAAATAAAAGAGTGGTGGGATCCAAAAATCATATAAGTCATATGTTACATTATATTGGATGGTAAGTGTACCTTTCACCACATCATTATTGTATTCCACATAACCAATAGTGATCTCATGTGACTAGCCATTATATTTGGCCTTAAGAGTTTGTTGACGTCGATCATCATTGATTACCCTTACATTAAGGAATTCAGTGGAATAATTTCTCATTTCCTTTCACTTGTAACAATGAAGTGTAAGAGGTAAATTCTATTTATCCTCTTTTTTATTCGCATAAATATACATATTTTCCCATCGCATTGGAATTAAACTGCCTGGTGACGCTCTCTCCCACACTTATAACATTTTCTAGTCCCTTTAAGAAAACTCCCTCCATGTTTCTTTAACCACATTGAGAATAAGGGAAAACTCATCTTCTTTTCAGTGTGGTATTTAGATTTTCCCTTGAATTCCATTTTTATCTTCTAGTCAAACCCATAGAATTTATGGGTTAATCCAATCTCTTTCTTAACCTTGAGAGCACATCGAACAATTTACTCATAGCTAAGGAAGTCCCTTATGGAAAATGTACTTCGGGGACATGGTTTTATGCCACTAAAGAATCGATCAATTTTATTCTCCGGTTGGATAATAGTTAGAAAGGTGTACCCATCAATTCTTGTAATATTTTCTTCATAGTTACCAACGGATTAATCATCCATTTGCATAAGCTCAAGTAACTACTTATCCATATTTTTTTAGAATATGAATAAATACTAATTGAAAAATAATTTCTAGAACTCATCCCATTCAATAGATTCAATTTCATATATTTTCGTTGTATTATTGATAAGATTCCAGAAATTATCAACTTCACCATCCAAGTGATAGACTTATAAGATGACTTTAACATATTATGAACATTGGAGAGCTGAAAATATCTTTTCAGTGGTACTGATCCACTGTTCATCCATTAGTAGATCAAGATACCCATTGAAAGAAGATGGATGTTTCCTTATGAAGAACTCAATGGAATTTTTTCACTCCTTTGCTCATATAGATGTCCGTCATGATTCATACATTGAGAAAGTTGTGTGAGAATAGATACATGTTTTTTCAACCCAACTCCCATAGCACTTAATTTCTCAGGAGGACACTCATTGCATTTCCCCTCGCATTCATCATTAAGGTGGTTTCTTCATCTTCCATCAATTGACTAAAACCAAGAAGCATAATGTGAGTAACACTAATCATAATGGGAAAACCACATAATCAAAAATAAAATTTCAATTTAGGAAACTTTAAGTTTAATCTTATTTTATTCATAAACATTTCTAAAACACTAGGATTGTAATCTATACTTTGACATATCCTTATGTTTTTTTACTAAGGTTTTCTCATCCTAGTTTAAAAAGGTTAACTATAACTTTCCTCTAAAACCAACTATAATAGACCATAATTTACATACATATATATTAAATTAGAATTGATGAATATTCATTACATTACAAAACAAAATCACACTAAGACTATATAGGTTTAGTTTTCTTAGAGATTAGGAATCATAAACAATTGGTTCCTAAGACATCTACATTGTCTCCCACTTATTTTTTCATAACTAGACCCCTTTTTGGAAAATCATACTTAACTCTCTTATTCATGTCATGGGGAAGAGAAACATAAGAAAGGGTGAGCACAAATGCTTAGTAAGGGTAAATAAGGGATATATCAATAATATCATTATCAGAATACATAATAACATAACATTTGAAAATCTTTTCTTGGATATGAAAGATCATGATATCATGTCATGGGATAAATCATAAAAGTTTGTAAAGAAACAATGAACATATTACCAAAATTAATAACAAAATACATTGAATTTTTTGGTATACACATAAGCATATAAAATTATTTCACATTATTCAAGGTTCATTTCCAAGACCATCATAACAAAAAAAAGTCAATTACTGAACCGGGTTTACTTCCCTCTTCAGCCCTATATTACTGAACGTAGATCATTTCTCATTCTAGACATTTCTATATAATGAGATATAAATATTTACCCAATGAATTGGAGGGATAAATAGGTCCCACCCACTTCATAATTTAATCATTCTTACATGTTACAAAAACACATAAATCATTCATTATATAATAACCTAAATAATAAAATGTGTTTCGTAAAATCATTATATCATAACATAATCCATATAAAACAAATGGATTTCATAAATATCATTCCATTAAAAAAATAATCAACCATAAGAATAAGAGGGGTAGTATACATGAATCATAACCCTATTAAATAATACCATCCCAGATGTAAAATAATTTCGATAGAACACTTGAAATTAATTCCTGAGGAAAATATCCTTTCTTCTTCTAAAACATTTTCTTTTCTAAAAATGCCACATGATTTTAAAATAATATAATTTCTCTAAAAATAAAATTTAAATCTTGAAAATGTAGTTTCATGGAAATATATTTTTATGAAAACATAAAAAAACATCATGCCTTATAGGTTAAAAGAAAACGTTCTTCTCATACTTTTCTTGAATAAGTCAAAAAGTACCTCATACCAAAAACGACAAAGTATTCCATTCATACCATTTAAAAAACTTTACTAATGGGAAAAATTGACATTAAACAATTGTATATGAAAAAAAATAATATTTTTTAATACAAATTTAGAATACATTGACATTGATGATAAATGTACCCCATAAAATACTTATATATAAACAATCTTATATAATAATGACATTGTGAAATTATCCCTTACCTTAGGTCCAATATCCTTTGTATGTATCTGAACCTCCTATATAATGATATAAATTATTTAATTGACTTATTCTAGAGTCATAATAATTTATATGATATCATATATTATCATATTATCATATGTTTGTTAATAACATTTCATTTTTAGTCATTAGTCAGGTATAAATGACATCATTTTCTTATGCATGTTTTTTCGAATAAGTTCTAGTTATTATTCATAGGTTATATTTATATTATTTAAAAAATTAAATTGATATAATATTATCAAATTTATTCATTTTATTAATTTATATAGACATTCTTTAATGGATATTATGTAGATTGAATCACATCACATCGTAGAGACGGTAGGAATTACGTACGCAAGAGCGATGATAACATTCCATTAATTATGAAATCGTATGGAAGTGGATGGTGTGTAAGTTATCCCATAACAAATAACATGTTATAATAATTATATATTGTTATTATTTACATCATTATACCCATCCAAGTAAATTGGTGGTGAAAACGGATTATACCACGACATGGAGATGATATGTTGTATATATGCATGCCTGGTGACTTTGTTTTTTATAGGATAGATAGAAGGAGAAATAAGGTTGCTCCATACCAATAATTACATATCAATATATAGGTGATGCTGTATTTCTTACATAATAATGTAAACAAAAAATAAAGAGTAAGTATAAGATGAAATGATATTGAGAGATTCATAAAATGAGATTACCACTTCTTCAGTGAGCTCCCTCTTGATCTCTTCTTAATGGAACTAAATTTGGTCTTTTGAGAATTCCAGAAATAGTATAAATTGTATGGGAATTTGAGAAGTGAAATTGGAATGGGATGAACGAACATTAAGGATAAATTAATTTTGAATAAATTAGGGAAAAGGATCCCTTTTATAATTCATGTTGGGGACACCATTGTAATGGAATTTCCAAAAATATTAATTTATAACAAATTCGAACCAGATCCAAAAAATGCTATAATGTCTTAGTTTTTAAATATGAGATGATATAAAGTTGTAATATCACCAGCCAATAAGTTTTAGACATGTTCTTTTTATCAATTTTGACCGCATCAACTTAATTAACACTTAGTTATTCTATTCAATTTTTAAATAAGTTATCAAATATTTCAATATTTAAATGGAAGAATATTAATTTATTTTAAGTTAATTAGTCTATAAATTAATAATTTAGAACATTTTATAACATCTAATATTTATTATATATTTTAAAAAAAATATTATTTTTAAATAATTTAATAATATATTATTTTGATAAATAATCAATAGTGTCGATTTTGACACTATTCAATTCATTTATTTTTTTAAATATGAATATAACATGTTAAATTAGAAAAAAATATTTTATTATATTCCTAACATGTAAAGGTCATCTATAAAATTCAATGAAAATATTAATTATTCCTAAAATATATTTATTTTAGTATTTTTAATAACAATTATTTGTTCTCTCCAGTAATAAAATAATTATAAATTAATTATGTGTAATTATTTAATGTACTCATTTTTTAAATAAAAAATATATTAATATTATGAAGATAGATCCTAAATATTTTTTTAGAATACTTATAGTCAAATATAACTTCTTGAAAATCCAACATTAAAAATGTTATATTTATTAAAACATGAATGTAACAACCTTAACATCACTTAAAGTAAAAAAATATAATTGTCATAATAATTTCTAGATGGCTATAAATGGTCAATAAAACTACCCTTGGATTATTATGGTATACATATACTCTAAAAATAAGATTTTTTCAAGTGGTTGTGTCTTTTAATGGTTATTATCCTTTTAATAAAAATTAGTCTATTGATTTTTCATCATTTAAATAATTTATGCATCATCAATGTATAAGCCTATAGGGTAATTATTTGTTTCTTAAATATTAAAACTAAGATACCTTGATAAATAAAAACATTTTATCTTTAAAATGACTATTTATAATGGAATTTATATTCTATATAACCTTATAATAAAAAAGATATAGTAATTAAAATTTGAGTGATACATATTTAACATTTCATTAAATCAAATAAATTAAATGTCCTAATATCATCCAAGTAGCTTCCAAAGTATATAATTTCGACTCAATGATGATTCAGGTTGAAACAAAAGTTTCCAATTATATTAATACAAGTGTTAGGGTGATTTTATAATACTATTTTTAACCTTAATTACTTGATTTACCCTTTTACCGTATTTAAAAAAATGAGCAAAGATACCATTCATAATGACCAAAAAATAAATCTATTTACATAAATTGGACGTATTGAATCAAAATATGGAATCAATTTTTATAAATTCAAAATATTAAAGTTTCAGTAATTAATTTAAAATTAATCTCATTGTCGGAATGAGAAAAAGGGTTTTAAAAGTTCAAACATTTCAAAATATGGAAATGTTTTTACATCTAAATTCAATGTAAAATTAATTCCAATGACCTAAATTATATTAATTGATATAAATATATTCTAGTTTTATATTGAAAACATTAAAAAATAATTTTACAATATTGATTATTTCGATGGAAAAAGTTGTTTTTAATTAAAATTTGTACTATTCATCAAAACATGAATGTTATCATAAAAATATCATAAATTCACCCAAAGTAAATTTTTATATCCCCCTTATAAGGAAGATGTATTTTTTGTCATATAAGGATTATAAATGTTTCAAGATTTTAATTTAAAAAGGGTTTTCCATTAATATGAAGTAAAATTACCCTTTCGAAAAATATATGTTTTCATACATAAAAAAGGGTTCATTCATACCCTATTACTAAAATATCTACTTTATGATTATATAACTATTTTTATTAAATATATATCTTTTATATTTCATTAAACTCATTTACTAATTGTAATTAAATTAATTTATTAATACAAAAATACAAATATTTCCTTTACATTTAATTGGTTTATATTTTTCATAAATAATTGGTAGCAAAATAATTAACCATACATTTTCATATGTTAGTTATATTTATTTATGATAACTTAACCACTAGGTTATGATGGTCAATTTAGATGAAGGGAATCTCATGGTTTTTTAAACTCATGACTGCATGCAATGCAGGCTATTGAAGATTTAGAATTATTAAAAAATTATTTCATAAAAAATATATGTGAAATATTCTACCCCCTTTAAAATGAATTTTTTCCTTGAAATTCGTCACTCATATGAAAATAGATAAGGATACCTCTGACTCATCACATCCTCAAGTTCCCACATATCTTTCTCAAATTGGTGGTTCCTCCATAATACTTTAAGAATGAAAGTGGGCATCTTTCGCTGAACTTTTTCTCTACGATCCAGAATCTCTATCGGTTGTTCTTTATAAAAAATATCTTGCCCCATAGATATGACTTCTAAGTCTAGTATGTGTGATAGATCATGTATGTACTTTATCATGACATATACATGGAACAAATTATGATATTTATTGAGATTCAGTAGTAGCACCGGTTGATAAGCTACCTTCCAAGCACTATCCATAATTTCAAAAGGGCCAATATACATAGTGCTCAGCTTTACCTTCTTTCCAATTGTCATTACTCTCTTTTAAGAAGATATTCATAGAAATACCTTATCAACAACTTTATACTATAGGTCCTTTCTTCATTTGTTAGAATACCTTTTTTTCAACTCTGATATTCTCTTATGCGTTGTCGAATAGATCTGACCTTATCTACCATTTCATCAACAAGATCAGGTCCTGATAGCTTCTTTCCCCAACTTTATCCTAGAAAGTTGTAGTTCTTCACTTTCTTACATAGTAAAATTTATATTGGGCCATCTGAATACTATAGTGAAAGATATTTTTTTAAGATAATTCTACCAAAGGTATGTGTCGATCCCAAAAACCTTTGATATCCATAGAGAAATCTCTTAACATGTCTTCTAGAGTTTTAATTATCCTTTCATACTAACCGTCTTCCTAAGGACTATAAGTAATGTTGAAAGATAAATCTTTATCAAAATCCTCCCAAATACATCTCTATAACATTGAGGTAAACCTCAGATATCGATTAGATAAAATGGAAAGTGTTACTCCATGAAATATTTTCACTTCCTTTTCAAATATCCTAGAAATATGATAAAGAGATAAATCGGCTCTAATAGAAATGAAGTGTGCCCACATCATAAGGTGATCAACTATAACCCATGTTGCATTATGGCCTTTAGATGTTTCAATAAGTTCGACAACAAACTCCATAGTAATGTTTTACCATTTCCATTCTGGTATGGGTAATGGTTTATCATCACCTTAGAATTCTGTTTCTCATCCATGAATTACTGAAAAACCATGCAGTGAGAGACATATTCAGAAAAATCTATTTTCATTCCTACCCAATAGAAATACTCTTTCAGGTACATGTATATCATTGTGCTTCTAGAATAAATAGAGAATAATAAATATGATACTCATCCAATAGATCCTTTTCTAATTGTAGTATGGGATGAAAACAAACACAGTTCTAGAAACTTATTATTATATTAGATAAAATGTTGAATTCATGAACATTTCTCACCTTCTTTTGTATCTCCCCATCTTTCTTTTCTGCCTCCTTAATATTCACATAAATATATGGTTGAAAATTCATTTGAAATAGATAGTATATGTCTTATTCCTTTAAAATTTTAAGACCCATCCTTCACAAATCCATAAATATTGGATCTTTTGTGATTCTCATCATGGATAGCCTAGCATGGTCCTTTGGACTCAAATTATCTTCAACCTTTTTCACTTTCCCATGGTGGTAATGTATCGAGAAGTATTAATCATTAATCATATCCACGAGTATTCTTTGAAACATACTCATCTCCATTTGTGTTAAAATATACTTTATAAATTTTATGATCAGTATAAATAATCACCATTCTCCATAGTGATAATGCCTCCCTATCATTAATGAAATTATTAAAATAGTTAACTCCAAATCATGATTTGGGTAATTTTTCTCATGGATTTACAATTATTATGATGCATAATTTATCACCATATCATTTTTCATAAGAAACCATCCCAACCCATTCTTGTATGAATCATTGTAGCACCCAACCCTTTCCCACTACATCGAAGTGTGAGAATAGGTGCACTAGCTAGCATTATTTTTAGCTCTTTGAAATTGTCTTCACATTCCTCCACACACATGGACGTATCACTATTTTGAGTCAACTAGGTGAGTGGATTAGTTATTCATGAAAATATTTCACAAAACATTGATAATATAAAGCCAAAACAAGAAAACATAATATCCGAGTTATTGTTATTGATCTAAGAAAATATTCAATAACTACTTTTTTTCTAGATCCACCGATAACCCCTGTCTTTATATTATGTGACCCAAAAATGAAACATTCTAAATCCAAAATTCACACTTGGTAATTTTTCATAAATATTATCCTTTCTAAGGGACTTCAGTAAAATTCATAATTGATCTTTAGGATATTCCTTTCTATTTGAATAAACCAGAATATCATCTCTAAAGACTGACACAAACTAATCAAGATAGTATCTAAAGACTCTATAAATTAGATCCATAAAGATAGCGGTGGAATTAGTAATAACTAAAGGTGTCATTAAAAATTCATATTCTTCATACCTTGTATAGAAAGTTAAATTTCTTATATCATCCTTCTTGACCATTAATTGATGATATCCTGAACGAATATAAATATGGTAAAAGTATTGATCCCTATGTAGTTGGTTGAATAATTCATCAATGCAGGGAAGAGGATATATTTTCTTCAAATTGATCTTATTATGTTCTTGATAATCAATGTAGATTATCACATATCCATCTTTCTTCTTAAAAAATAGAACAAGTGAACCCCAAGGTAATGTAGTAGGTCATATAAATCCCTTGTTAACATTATATTGGAGTTTCTTCTTCAATTCTTGTAACTCAATTGGGCCATTATATAAGCTATCATTACAATAGGCATAGCACCCGGTATGAGTTCTATTGAAAACTGAACTTCACGATTTGGTGGAGGACCTTGAAATTCTTCCAGAAAGACATATCTAAACCCTCATGCTATTTGATTATTCTTAATGCTGAGTTTCTCCCCAACCATTTGAGATAGATAACCATTATTTATAGAAACCAAGACCCATAAGTTGGAAAAATTTCTTCTGGAAGTCCATACTAATCCTTGCATCGATAGATGATCATAGATTGATTCAGAATATGAAATGTGACTTCCCTTCCTTAGAAACTGATATGAGCTCAATATAAAGAAATTAAATCCATGCCAAGAATCACATAAAATTCTACTTATGGAAGGATCATATGATTTTTAGGAACCACATTCACACAAACTTCAACTAGAGAAGAATTATAAAATTTTGATCTAACTTTTGTTCCATTATCAGTTGTCACAACTAACTCAACATCTTATTATTGGGGAAATACAGTGATGTCCTTATAAATTTTTTCAGAAATAAAATAGTGGGTGGATCTAGAATCAAATAAAACATATTCTAATTTAGAGTGGATGGTAAGTGTACCTTTCACCACTTCATTACCATATTACACATTGTCGATAGTTATCAAATTTGACTTGCCTTTACCTTTGGCCTTAAGTGTTTTCTATCATCGATCATCGTCAATAACCCTTCTATAAGAGAATTGATTGGCATAATTGTTACGACCTGTCCCCAAGACCCGTTCCGTGACTACCCCAAGCCCACCTTCCATAGGCCAGGGGCTGGCGACTAGAACCAAAGGCGTAAATCCCGATAAAAAGGAAAGGCATTTCCTTTATAAAGTAAACAAACACCATAGAGTAAGCAAGCTGAAGTAAAGACTAAGTAATGTGGGTAAACTGTAAGTGCTGGAAAGTAAATGGGTGAGAATACAAACCCAACTGAAAGTAAAGTACAACTGAAAAGAAAGTACAGCAACTGAAAAGTAAAGCAGAAACGTCGAGCCGTCCCCTGGAAATCCCACCTAAAGGGTGGGTACAGATAGTCTCCTCAACTCCTCGGGTCTAGCCGTCCACTCTCTGTACGTACTTCCCAATGGTCCACCTCTAGGTACCGACTTTCTCCACAAGCCTCAACCACATTCAGCGTTGTCCTTCATCTGCATCCAACACAATGTAGTGCGGGCATATCCTGTGCAGGGGTGAGTATATGCTACTCAGTAGGGACCCCGAGACCCTCGAAGGTCTCCCAGAATCCACAAACGATAATCCACAAAGAAATGATACAATCACGAAATAACAACCAACTCTACTTAAGTATATTCCCATACATATACCTAAGTCATCAATTCTAATTCGGCTCCAACATCTGAGCCCAAGTTTGATCTAGTCCACGTAGGATAGCACAATCCAGTCCACACAGGACAACACAACCTGATCCACATAGTAAAGCAAGTCAATCATATCGAAGTTAATGATTGAAAGTCAAGACTCATCTCACGCAGGTATACTTCTTCGTAAGATGATAGAGATGATCAGATGTAGACACTGATTCATCTAAGCTATCAGACCCAAGTATGATACAAGGCCAGCTAAGATATCGGACCCTCAAAGGATACAAGACTAGATACTCTGCCGAACACACATAGGTTACAAGTACAGAGTCAAATACTGCAAGAACCACGTAGGATACAAGAACAGTAGTCACGTACTGTCGGAACCACAAAGGATACAAGAACAGTAGTCATCACTGTCGATCCCACGGAGGATTCCAGTACAGTTATCGTCGTTACCGAACCCACGGAGGATTTCAGTGTAGTCGTTGTCGCTGTCAAGCCCACGGAGGATTTCAGTACAGTCGCCATCAATGCCGAACCCACGGAGGATCCAAGTAAAGTCGTCATCGTTTCCACAGTCGCAGCCAGCTCTAGGGATCTCGCACATAGCATGATCTATTCTGGGAGGGTCCTCTCTATGATCCAAGGGGTTCGATACATCAACTGACATGTAGTCCAGAGATTATCTATCCCAGAGTTCTGTCTCGACAAAAGAAACTCAACGTGACAGACGGCGCGTCAATCGGACGCCCGGTCTGTGAGTTATTGGCTTTTTCGTTCCTGGGGTCTGGTTGGTTTTTAAGTCAAAAACAACCCAACCATACTCTAATTGCATCCAAACCTCGATCGGAGTAATCCAAAAGGTCCGTCTCACTAAGAGGAAACCAACAAAGTGGACGACACGTCAATTGGACGTCCGGAGCTCATGTTATAAGCATTTCCGCTCCGAGGGCCCGATTGGTTTCGTGTTCGAACCAACCCGTCCATATCCAAAGTTCTCTGAAACCTTGCGTTTAATATACCAAAACTACCTTCTCGATCCAAGGATCTCATCACAACTGACGGTGCATCAATCGGAGGTCTGTAGCCCATGTTATGGGCCTTTTAACGGAACTATGCGAAATTAGGGGGTTTTGGGCCCGGACCGACCCGGCCCAAGCCCCCTGGGTCGGCCCAAACCGGGTCGACCCGACCTGGCTCCAGGTCCGGCCCATTAGGGCGCGGCCCGGCCCGGGTCCAGGTCCGGCCCATTAGGGCGTGGCACGGCACGGCCCGGCCCGGCAAGGGCGGCCCGGCCCGGCAAGGGCGGCCCGGCCCGGCGCAGTCGGCCCGGCCCGGTGTGGCCCGTCCGGCCTGGGAGGCTCGGCACTGGCCGAGCAGACACGGAAAAGGGGGGCGCACTGCCCCCCTTGATTGAAGAAAGGACCCCCACATGGGGGGCCCACCTCTTGTCATGCCGGGGGTTACGACCCCCTGATTTCCGAAGACGGCTGGCCGAGTTGGCTGGTCGTTGAGCCTCTGCAGGACCCCCGCGGGTCCCGCCTTCCTTGCGCCGGCATCCGGCGGTTCTGGCCGCCCCTCCCTGCACCGCCACGCCCCTCCTTCGCGGCCCCGCTCCGACTGCGGCCCCTTCGGCCTCAACAGTGCGACGGGGTCGCGCTCCTTTGCCTCGGTAAAATTCCTCATTCTCGCGCGGTGTCGTTGCACCGTGCCACCTTCATCCTAAACCGCAACGATGAACATGAACAAAAGGGGGAGGAGGAACAGACATTTTCGTGCGGTCCGACCTCCTCCCATTAATTTGATAATAGGGGGCCAAAATAAAACAACATCATCAAGCGAGCACAAATTTAATCCATTAAATTTGAACTAAAAACTCCTACCTCGAAGAAGGAATTCGTCGGTGTCGCGGTAGACGGCGTCACGGTAGACGGGCGGTATTCTGTCAACGTCGGGAAGGATGAAGCTGAGGGTGGCGTCGAAGGAAGAGGAAAACTCTCCAAGTGTTGGGCTCCATGCTTCATTGCTAGCGTTCCGCCGCTTGAAGAAGTCGTCCAGAACTCCTCCCCGTGGCCTCCTGTAAATAGGAGTGGTGGGTTCGTCGTTGGAATGCAAGTCATAAATGGGAGGATTTATGACATAGGGCCCCGCATAATTAATCTGCTGCGGTGGAACATTAAAAAGGGAGGAAGGATCCTCATTAATTAAACATGTTGGCATTTAATTAAGGAGAGGGAGGAAAGTTTCCTCATAAACATGAGGGCTTGACAAGTATTAAAGAGGGAGAGGGTGTTTGATGGGGTGTTAGGAAATTTAAGGAGGTGGACGCTCATGTGGTCCCCACCCCACTTCTTCACAACTCCCTTTCCCATAACACTTAAACCACCAGTGAAGAAATAAATATAAAATTTTAAAACAAATTTTATTTTATTCCTCACATTTTTAACATCTCTTCCCGGGCAAACGCAACCCAGAAAAAGGTTCTTTTAAGAAATTATCGGCACTGCGGTTTCCTCGGTGACCTCATATTTTGATTCCAAGGACCGGTTCAAAAGTTAGAAAAACCTGCACGTTCGTTCACTGAACGTACCTGATCTAAACTTCGGAAAATGATTTCGGGCACACCGGACCTCGAAATCAGGTGCCGTTAGAAACTGCGTACTCGTAAAATCTCAAAGAAATTAAAAAAAATTCCATGAAATTTACAGGTCTTTACATAACTCCCACCATAAGGCTTTACGTCCCCGTAAAGATACATCACAAACTAGGGGAACAAATGAGGGTACTAAGCATGCATCTGAGCCTCCCTCTCCCAAGTGCTCTCCTGGAGGTTCCCATGATGCCACCTGATGCACACAAGAGGAATCGACCGCCAATGTAAGACCCACTCTTGTCGATCCTCGATCTCCACCGGGACCTCTGCAAAAGTCGCCCCATCATCAATGTCTACCTCCCCATGGTCGATGATATGCGTCGGGTCATGCACGTATCTCCTCAACTGAGATAGGTGGAAGAGGTCATGCACCTGGTGCAACTGAGGTGGTAGAGCCACGCGATAAGCCACCTCGCCTATCCAGCTGAGAACCTGGAATGGTCTGATGAATCACGGAGATAACTTGCCTCCCCAATCAAATCTCTGTAATCCACGTCGAGGTGAGACCCGCAAGAAGATGTGGTCGCCATCCTCGAACTCTAGTGGTCTCCGCCTCCTGTCAGCATAAGACTTCTGTCAGCTCTGAGTTGTCCTCATCCGCTCCTGGATGACCTGGACCTTCTCCGTCGTGTCATGGACCATCTCTGGTCCCACAAGTGCTAACTCCCTAGGGTCTGTCCAGCACAGAGGCGATCTGCAAGGTCGGTCGTACAATTCCTCGTTTGGTTCCATCCCGATAGTGGAGTGGTAGCTGTTGTTGTACAAAAATTCTACCAAGGTTAGTTGATCCTCCCAATTTTGGCCAAAGTCAAGGACACATGCACGGAGCATGTCCTCGAGAGTCTGAATGGTCCTCTCTGTCTGACCATCCATCTGAGGGTGAATGGCGGAGCTTAGACGTAGCTGCGTCCCAAATGCCTCCTGCAACCCCTTCCAAAGCTAGGAAGTAAAGCGAGCATCTCGATCGGAGATGGTAGATGATGGCACACCATGAATCCCTACGATATATTGAACGTAGAGGAATCCTAATCTCTCCATTGAGCCCTGCTCTCTGATGGGTAAAAAGTGGGCCGACTTGGTTAGTTGGTCGAAAATCACCCAAATAGAGTCATGACCTTTGGAAGTACGTGGAAGTCCAGTCACGAAATCCATAGTTATCCCATCCCACTTCTACTCTAGGACCTACAAGGGCTGTACCAAGCCTGCTGGTACCTGGTGATCTGCCTTCACCTGCGGGCAGGTAAGGCATCGATAAACAAACTCTTCCACAGCCTTCTTCATACCCGGCCACTAGTGCTATCATCTGAGATCCTAGTACATCTTCGCCACTCCTGGATGTACCTATAAAGGGGAAGTCTGAAACACTCTCATCACCTCCTACTTTAATGCAGCTGGTATCATGGTACATCCTCTAAAAAGGACAACGTGCTCTCCTCCCATAGAAAAACCATCAGGTTCCTATCCTGTGGAAATCTGTGCAAGTCGCATCTCACAGTCAGCATCCCCACGATGTGCCTCTCTGACCCGCTGAAGTAGTGGAAGAGTGACTGTGAGTGACTGAAGAAAGGCTGCTCCATCTCTATCCATGAAGGATATCTGCAAAGCGCCTAGTTGTTATGTCGCCTCCCCAAGTAGTTGAATGCTCTTCCTCCTGCTGAGAGCATCGGCTACGACATTCCCCTTCCAAGGAGTATAGACTATATCAAAGTCATAGTCCTGGAGGAACTTGAGCCATCGTCATTGTCTCAGGTTCAGGTCCATCTGCAAGAAGATGTACCTGAGACTCTGGTGGTCAGAATAGACTATAAAGCGCTCTCCCATCAGATAGTGCCGCCACATCATCAGAGTGAAGACCACTACTGCTAACTCCAGGTCATTGGTAGCGTAGTTCTTCTTGTGTTGCCTCAACTGTGATGATCCATAGGCGATCATAGCCCGCTCCTGCATTGGGACACACTCGATTCTTGTCCCTGATGCATCTCAGTAGACTACGTACCCTACTCCCTCCTCCAGTAGCCTCAAGATAGGTGTGCTGGTCAATCTCTGTCTCAGATCCTGGAAGCTCTACTGACATCTGTCTAACCAAATGAAGGGTTCCCCCTTCTTCTTCAAAGATGATAGCGGTACTGCAACTCTAGAGAAGTCTGGCACCAATCTCCTGTAGTACCCAGCTAGACCCAAGAAACTCCGCACCTCCGTCACGCACTTGGGTTGCTCCCAAGCTAGCACTGCCTCGATCTTCATAGGATCCATCGAAACTCTCTCCTCAGAGATGACGTGTCCCAAGAAGTGGACCTCACGTATCCAGAACTGGCACTTCAAGAGATTACCATAAAGCTGGTGCTCTCGGAGTGTTTCCAGTACAACCCGCAAGTGGTAGGCATGCTCCTCCTCAGTGGTCGAGTAAATAAATATGTTGTCGATGAAGACCATGACAAATAGATCGAGTTAAGGATTAAATATCTTGTTCATGAGGCTCATGAACACTTCTGAAGCATTGGTTATGCCGAAAGGCATAACCAAAAACTCATAGTGGCCATACCGACATCTGAAGGTCGTCTTCTGTACGCCCTCGTCCCGAACTCTGAGCAGATGGTAGCCTAGCCTGAGGTCTACCTTCTAGAACCACCGTGCTCCCTCTAGCTGATCTAAGAGGTCATAAATCCTTGGTAGTGGATACTTGTTCCTCACGGTCACCTGGTTCAGGTGACGATAGTCGACACACAGTCGCAAGCTCCCATCGGCCTTCTTGGAGAAAAAAATCGGGGAAGCCCAGGGTGAAACACTTGGTCAGATGAATCCCTTGCCCTACAAGTCCTCCAACTGTACCCGTAGCTCTTGAAGCACAACGGGGGCCATATGATATGCTGGAGTGGATATTGGGGCTATCCTGGAGTACAGGTCAATATAGAAGTCTACCTCTCTGCGAGGAGGTAGTCCTGAAACGTCGTCAGGAAAAACGCCCGCATACTAATCCACCACTACAGGAAAACTCGGACTTCGCACGTCAACTGCTTCTAGGATGTGGCTATACAACTGATTAGTGATCGGCTTTCCTCTCTTATGCATGAGATCATCCTACGCTGCAAAGGCTCCCTTCTCGCTGGTGAAGGTGAACCTTCTCCCATCGGTGCGGACACATCGCACCTTGCGCCTAATACAGTCGATCTGAGCATGGACTGTAGATAACCAACCCATTCCCAAGATAACGTCATAAGGACTCGACACCACTACAAGAAGATTCCACCTGAAGCTCTTGCCTCCTAGAGTAATCTCACACTGCCGGCACCAGTGCGTAATCGTTGAGTATGCTCGCGTAGGAGTCTCTAGCCATAAGGATTGATCCAACGGCTCCGTCGGAATCTCCAAGCTCCGAACAAGGGCAGCGGAAATGAATGAATGACTCGTTACTGTGCGTATAAGAACTTCAAAAAGGGTGGAGTAGACATAGATAGTACCTCAAATCATCTCTGGTGCACCATGGTCGTAGGCCATCACCACCTGAAGCCAAGCCTGCCTCTGTCCGCCAGCTCTCTGTGGTCAGGGTGGATCTCCTGGTGGTGGTGGTGGTAGAGCCTCAAAGCATCGCCCACCACTTGCTGCTCGGCCAGCTCCTCTACCTCGTCCGCCTGCTCCATGCAGACCGCCACAGTCAACCCTCTGCCTCTACCTGGGTGGTCCCTCAACCATCTGCTGCTCCTTTGCATGGCGGTTCAGGCAGTCACGAGCCATGTGGCCCTACCCGCCGCATGCGTAGCACTGTCTGCTCCTTGGAAGGTTGGCTCTGTGTCGTGTTCCCCGCACCTCTCAGCCAGTGTCCTAAGGTCGCCCGCCTAATGTTCTGGTCCGCCTGGACCCCTGTGACATCCGTCGACTGCCATGTGTAGAAGACTCAGATACGAGCCACCCTGTGGTAGGTCTCGCTGTTGGTGTAGGCTAAGCAAGAATGCTCTCTATGAGAAGGGCTCGCTCTAGTACTCCTGCCTGCGTCGGAATGCTAAGGGAGATCATCGATGCCCTGATCTCATGCCTCAGTCCCTACTCGATGGTCCGGGGCCGGAAGAATGGGTCTCGTACCATGTCCGTCGAATAGCACGAGAGATCGGTAAATCCCAACGAGTACTGGGCTACCGTCATGTTGCCCTGCCGCAGCTATAGTAACTCCTGAATGCACACCGCACGAAGGGTGGCTGGAATGAACTCCGAGCAGAAGAGGCTCTTGAAGTCCGACCAAAGGAGAGATGTCTCATCATGCACCTAGAGCATCCGGCTCCACCATCTTCATGCTGCCGCGTGCAGGAGACTCGCTGCAAGGATCACCATGAGGTCAGCCGGTGTCCCCACTAACCTGAAAACTCGAACAACAGCATCTAGCCAATCCTCGACTGCCTGAGGGTCCGTCTCCCTATGAAACCTGGGCGGTCTCCGACGCTGAACCTCGTGCAATGCACTATGGAGATGTGCACTCTCAGTGGCTGGGGCTGGTGGCATCGCTGGCTCAGCGGGTAGAGGTACTGCTGGTGCCTCCGCTGTAAAAGGGCCTTGCACCGAGGCCTCTTCGCTTGGTGGGTTGTCATCTCACACAGAGCTCGGAACCCTAGCTGGTTGCCGTCGTGGGGCCATCCTGAAAAGAACAGATGTTCCACGGTCAGAAAAGTATACCTGGTGAGCTGACACAAATTAATCATAAAGAAAACTTTTGAAACACACATGCAATCAATGTTTTCGTGCACTCAGTCAGAAATTAGAAGTCGGGGTCCTGGTGTACGGATACGTCGGCCGCCGCACCGACACTGGACTCCCTGGACTGATAACCACAATCAATACCCTTAACACTATTGCTTCACATAGAAGAAAGACCTGAGTCCTGAGTTCTACGGTAGAACCGATCTCCTCTGGTAACAATTTTTCACGACCCGTCCTCGGGACCCATGTCGTGACTACCCCAAACCCGCCTTCCATAGGCCACGAGCTGGCGAATAGCACCAATGGCGTAAATCCCGATAAAAAGGGAAGACATTGCCTTTATAAAGTAAACAAACACCACAGAGTAAGAAAGATGAAGTAAACACTAAGTAAACTGGGTACAACTGTAAGTGTTGGAAAGTAAATGGGCCAGAATACAAACCCAACTGGAAGTAAAGTACAACTGAAAAGAAAGTACAACAACTGAAAAGTAAACCAGCAATGTCAAGTTGTCCCCTAGAAATCCCACCTGAAGGGTGGGTACAGATAGTCTCCTCAGCTCCTCGGGTCCAGCCGTCCGCTCCGTGTACATCCCGCCCAGTGGTCCACCTCCAGGTACCGACTTGCTCCACAAGCCTCAACCACGTTCAACGTTGTCCGTCGTTTGCATCCAACACAACGTAGTGCGGGCATAGCCCATGCAGGGGTGAGAATACGCTACTCAGTAAGGACCCCAAGACCCCCGAAGGTCTCCCAAAATCCACAAAGGATAATCCACAAAGGAAAGATACAATCACGAAGTAACAACCAACTCTACTTAGGTATATGCCCATACATATACCTAAGTCATCAATTCCAGTTCGGCTCCAACATCCAAGCCAAAGTTCGATTTAGTCCACGCAGGATAGCATAATCCAATCAACACAGAATAACACAACCCGATCCACTTAGGAAAGCAAGTCAATCATATCGAAGGTAATGATTGAAAGTCAAGACTCAGCTCACACAGTGGACCGTTTGGTTTTTTAGTCAAAAGCAACCCAACCATACTCCAACTACATCCAAACCTCGAGCGGAGTAAGACCAAAGGTCCGTCTCACTAAGAAGAATCCAACAAAGTTGACAGCACATCAATCAGACGTCCGGAGCTCATGTTATAAGTGTTTCCGCTCCGAGGGCCCTGTTGGTTTTGTGTTTGAACCAACCCGTCCATAATGAAAGTTCTCTTAAACCTTGAATGTAATATACCTAAATGACCTTCTCGATCCAAGGATCGCATCGCAACTGACGGTGCGTCAATCGGAGATTCGTATCCCATGTTATGGGCCTTTGAACGGAACTGTCCGAAATTAGGGGTGTTTGGGCCCGGACCGACCCGACCCAAGACCCCCTGGGTCGGCCCGAACCGGGTCGACCCGACCCGGGTCCAGGTCCCACCTATTAGGGTGTGGCCCGGCCCGGTTGGCGTGGCCCGACCCGGCCGGCGCGGCCCGGCCCGGTACTGCCGGTCCGGCCTGGGCGACTCGGCGCTGGCCGAACAGACACGGAAAGGGGGAGCGCGCTGCCCCCCTTGATTGAAGAAATGGCCCCCCACAGGGGGGCCTGCCTCTTGGCCAGTTGGGGGTTACGACCCCCGAATTTCCAAAAACGGCCGACCGAGTTGGCCTGCCGGTGAGCCGACGCGGGACCCCCACGGGTCCCACCTTCCTTGCGCCGGTGGTTCCGGTCGCCCCTCCATACACCGCCGCGGCCCCGCTCTGGCCGCGGCCCTTTCGGCCTCAACAGCGTGGCGCGACGGTGCCACGATCCTTTGCTGCGTTGAAATTACTCGTTCCTGCATGGTGTTGTTGCACCACGCTGCCTTCGTCCCAAACCGCAAAGATGAACATCAACAAAAGTGGGAGGAGGAATGGCTGTGTTCGTGCGGTCTGACCTCCTCCCGTTAATTTGATAACAGGTGGCTAAAATAAAACAACATCGTCAAGTGAACACAAATTTAATCCATTTGATTTGAACTTAAAACCCCTACCTCGAAGAAGGCGTTCTTCGGTTTCACGGTAGACGGCGTCGCGGTAGACGGGCGTCATTCCGTCAACGTCGGGAAGGATGAAGTCGAGGGTGGCGTCTTCGTTCTTCGTTCTTCATTGGAGGAAGAGGAAAACTCCCCATGTGTTGGGCGTCGTGCTTCGCTGCTAGCGTTCCACCGCTTGAAGAAGCCATCCAAAACTCCTCCCCCTGACCTCCTTTGAATAGGAGTGGTGGGTTCGTCATTGGCACGCAATTCATAAATGTGAGGATTTATGACATAGGGCCCCACATAATTAATCTGTTGCGACGGAACATTAAAAAGGTAGGAAGGATCCTCATTAATTAAACATGTTGGCATTTAATTAAAGAGAGGGAGGGAAGGTTCCACATAAACTTAAGGGGTTGAAAAGTATTAAAGAGGGAGAGGGTGTTTAATGGGATGTTAGGAAATTTACGGAGGTGGGGGCTCATGTGGGCCCCGCCCCACTTCCTCACAACTCCTTTTCCCATAACACTTAAACCACCAGTGAAGAAATAAAAATAAAATTGTAAAACAATTTTTATTTTATTCCTCACATTTTTAACATCTCTTCTCGAGAAAATGCACCCCAGAAAAAGGTGCTCTTAAGCAATTACCAGCAATACAATTTCATCGGTGCCCTCATATTTCGATTCCGAGCACCGGTTCAAAAGTTAGAAAAACCCACTCATTCCTTCACTGAATGTACCCGAGCTAAACTTCGGAAAATGATTCCGGGCACACCGGGCCTCAGAATCTGGTGTCGTCAGAAACTGCGTACTCGTAAAATCCCAAAAATATTTAAAAAAAATTCCTTGAAATTTATGGGTCTTAACAATAATGCCCCATGTCCTTGAAATTGTAACATTTAATTGTTGGATATGCCTCATATGTATCCATTTCTCTATTTTCATCATTAGACATATTTTTCCCATCACATTGGAATTCAACTACCTGATGACCTTATCTCCCACGATAAAAATATTTTCTAGTGAATTTAAGAAAATTTCATCCTTGTTTCATTCCACATATTGAGAATAAGTGAAAACTAATATTCTTTTCAGTGTTGTCTTTTGATTTTCCATTGAATTCTATTTTTCTCTTCTTTTCAAACCTATAGTAATGATGGGTTAATCCAATATTCATCTCAACCATGAGATCACATTGAACTATTTCATCATATATATAGAAGTATCTTATTACTAATGAACTTGGTTTTAATACACTAAATAATCGATCAATTTTACTCTAAAGTTGGATAATAATTCCACAAGCGTGCCTTAAAAGTCTTGTAAATTTTTCTTTATAAGTACCAACAGATTCATCATCTCTTTTCTAAATCTCAAGGAACACCTTCTTAATATTTTTTTGAAGAATAATAGGATATTAATTATTGAAAAATAAGTTACTAAACTCATCATATTCCATGGATTCAATTTCATCTCTTTTTATTTTCTTCTTGATAAGGTTCCAGCATTGATAGAATTCACCTTCAAAATTATAGACTTATAAGATGAATTTATCATGTTCTAAACAATGGAGAACTGAAAATATCTTTTCAGTGGTACTGATCCACAATCTTTCCATTTTTGAATTAGATGGCCCAATGAAAGAAGGTGGGCACTGCTTTATAATGGAATCAACAGAATGTTTTTATCTTCTTTGTTCATTTGGAAGTCCTGCATGATTCATAGCTTGATAAAGTAATGTGAGTATAGCTGTAATATTTTTCATCCCATCTCCCATAATATTTGTTTTATTCGAAGTACAATCATTCCATTTCACCTCTCATTCAACATTAATGTGGTTCCTTGAGGTTCCATTCATTGACTAAAACCAAGTAGCATAGTTTGAGAAACACTAATCATAATGGGAAAACTACATAATAAAGAATAAAATTTCAATTTAGGACACGTTATATTTTATCCTAGTTTATTCATATTCATTTCTGAAACACTTGTATTTTAACCTATACTTTGACATATCCTTCAGGTTTTTTACTATGGTTTTCACATCTTAGTTTCCAAAGATTAAGTATACCTTTCCTCTAATACCAACTATAACGTCCCATAATTTGCATAAATGGATATTACATTAAAATTGAATAGTATTTACTAAAAAATATATCAAACCCATCCCATGACATTATATGTTTACATTGATTAGAAATTGGGAAATATAAACAACTGGTTCATAAGATATCTACATTTTATCCCATTTATTTCTTCATAACGAGACCCATTTCTAACATATCTTAATTAATACCCTTCTTCTTGAACTAGGGAAAAGAAAAATAAGAAATTGTGAGCTTATATTCTTAGTACGGTTAAACAAGGTAGATATCAATAATATCATAACCATAGGACACAAAAACATAAAATTTGAAAATATTATATGGGAAATGAATAATCGTGATATCATGTCATGGGATAAATAATAAATGTTCTTAAAGAAAAATTAACATATTGACAAAAGTCATAAAATAAAACATTGAATTTTCTAGAATACACATAAGAATAGTAAATCATTATAATTAGTGAAGAATCATTTCCAAGACCATCATAGTGGAAAATGTCCATTACTGAATCGGGTCTACTTCCCATTTCAGCCCCGTATTACTGAACTGATATCATTTACCATCACATGTCTGTCTATCTCATGGGGCATAAATATTTACCCAATAACACTACCAAAAAACTGGGCAAGGCATGCGCCTGCCTTTATCAGCGCTTTTTTAGTGCTGATAAAGGCCTTCCACTGTATCAGCGCTAGAAAAGCGCTGATAAAGGCTGTATTTATCAGCGCTTTTCATTTCAGCGCTGATAAATACACCCTTTATCAGCGCTTTTTACTAGCGCTGATAAAGGGTCCCGTGGATTTATTAAAAACCCACGGGTCCTCTTCCTCCTCCCCGCACACAATCAAGTTCTCGCGGAAGCCCTCGTCTGCGCCGCTGCCGCCGCCTCCTTCTCCTCCGCCGCGGCCGCCAAAACCCCTCCCCCTTCTCCCCTTCTCTCTCCCTGCGGCCCCCCTCCTCTACGTAGCAGCCCAGCCGAAGCGCTCCCCCTCCGGCGCACTGCCCCTCCGGCGCGCTCCCCCTCCGGCGCCGCTCCACCTACGGCGCCGCTCCCTCGCGCGACCTCCTCCGGACCCCACTGCTCCCGCATCCCCTTCACCGCGCCGTCGGTCCCTGCGCGGCTCCCTCGGAGATCACAGTGCCCTCTGTCGCTCCCCGGCCCAGCAGACGCCCTCCCAGCTTGTTCCCTCCATCGCGCAACGCCGCCTCCGTCGCTGCCCTCCCACCGGATTCCGGCTGTCGCACCTCCTCCTTCCCCCTACATAGCCCGACCGCCACCCTTGTCGGTGCCGTGCTTGCCGGCTCCACCCCTGCCGGTGTCGCGCCGCCCTTTCGAGCATCATCCCAGACTTTCCACACCCTGTTGGCATCGTTTCGGCTTTTGTGCGCCCTGTTGGTACCGTTTTGGCCAGCGCGCGGCCTGCCGGCATCGTTCCGGCCAGCCCACGCATTGCCGGAATTTTCCTGGCCTCCTGTTGCAAGTCCCGCAGCCCCGGGGAACCCCGCCCAGACCCTGCTGGTTGAGAATACCTCTGTGCCGAGGTGAGGTTTGCATTGTTTTTTTGTTTGTATAATTTTATGTCAATATTTTATTCTGTTTATGAGTCCCTAGTTTACGTCTTCTTGCATCTGCGCCAATATTCTTGTTTATGTGCCAATCTTTCTTATTAAATTAATTTGGAACAAATGTGTATTGTTTTTCAAGATGCGAAATTACTTTTGATTGGGTTATTTGTGCGTTTGATTTGTTAGTGTTATGTTTAGGTGATGTTAGTGTACGTTTTCTTTTTGAAATTCACATTGGGTTGTTTATCAGCATCGATAGTTTGTGCAGTTGTGTTTTTAAAAGTGTCATGGCGTATTTGACTTTTTGTTAGTGTCAAAAGCGTGATTAGTCTTAAAAGTGGTTTTGTAAATAATGTTGATGGTGCAAGTGATGTTTTGAAAATGTATCGAGGTGGTTCTTTCACGTTGTTGCTCGTTTGGTTTGTTTTAAGGCTTTGTTAGTGTAATTTCAGTTTTCGCGTGTTTGCGAGATAACCTCGTGATATTGTGGTCATCGAAGCTCTTGCGGAAGCCCTCGTCTGCGCCGCTGCTGCCGCTGCCGCCGCCTCCTTCTCCTCCGCCGCGGCCGCCGCCTCCTCCTCTGCTCCTCCTCCTCCACTGGTGCCTCCGCGGCCTCCTCCTCCTCCGCGGCCTCCTCCTCCTCCATTGTGTGGTATGCTATGCCTGTAATTTGCTTTGTTTTTTGTTTTTATTCTATATTTCAACTATCATGATTTGTGTGAATCAATTTTATTTGAAGTGGGGGGTGCAGGTGCTGCGGGTGTAGTGGGTGGGGGGTGTTTAGGTGGGAGTGTTTAGGTGGGGGAGATATTTAGTGGGTGAACATGTAGGTGGGGCGTATAATGGGGGGTCCAAATACCGTATCTTCCTCATCCTAAAAGGTGCGATCTTTTCCAATACCATTTTATTTCACTGTCCATAAAACTTAGAATTCACCCGTTTTCTCTTTTCCCATCCAACACTATCATATCCAGTACCATTACCTATAAAATAACACATTATGCATGCGTTCTTAAAAATATAATAAGCGAGTAGTAAAACTCCGCCGCCTCCTCTTCTGCTCCTGCTCCTCCTCCTCCTCCTCCACCGGCCTCATCCTCCTCCTCCTCTGTTGCCTCCGTCGATGCCTCCTCCTCCTCCGCCGGTGCCGCCGGTGCCTCCACGGCCTCCCCCTCCTCCGCCGGTGCCTCTGCGGCCTCCTCCTCCTCCACCGTCACGCCGCGGTCAAGATGCGGTCACACCGCGGTCACGCCGCGGTCACGCCGCGGTCACGCCGCGGTCACGTCGGTGCCTCCGCGGCCGCCGCCTCCTCCTCCTCTGCCGCGGCCGCCTCCTCCTCCTCTGCTCCTGCTCCTCCTCCTCCTCCACCACCAATGACATACGCCAAACCGAGAAAACGTGTTCGGATTGTTTTGATACTTTAGTACAACGATCTACGAGTCATTTGTGACGCGTACGAATCGACCGCACCTCAATCCGACGCACGGTGTGACCGGTATGGCTAAAATTGTCTGATATCAGTTTGAAAATGACATGAACTTTGGAAAACAACACCAATGACATACGCCAAACTGATCAAACGCGTTCGGATTGTTTTGATACTTTAGGACAACGATCCACGAGTCATTTGTGACGCGTACGAATCGACCACACCTCAATCCGACGCACGGTGTGACCGGTATGGCTAAAATTGTCTGATATCAGTTTGAAAATGACATGAACTTTGGAAAACAACACCAATGACATACACCAAACCAATCAAACACGTTCGGATTGTTTTTATACTTTAGGAAAACGATCCACGATTCATTTTTGATGCGTACGAATCGACCGCACCTCAATCCGACGCACGGTGTGACCGGTATGGCTAAAAGTGTCTGATATCAGTTTGAAAATGAGATGAACTTTGGAAAACAACACCAATGACATACGCCAAACCGAGAAAACACGTTCGGATTGTTTTGATACTTTAGGAAAACGATCCACGAGTCATTTGTGACGCATATGAATCGACTGCACCTCAATCCGATGCACGGTGTGACCGGTAAAGCTTTTCATTAGATAAAGAATCAGTATTTATTAAATGAGATAAATCAATCAAAAACATATTGATTTTACATTATTCCCTTTCATTGTTATTTAAATGAAAACTTTTGAGTTTAAAATTTAATATTTTAGTTTCACATTTCTATATTAATGTATTTTTTCATATTCTGTTTTAATTTCTTTCATTATTGCATTACTAACATAATATTTGTTTTCTTATATAGGTGATTTTTTTTCCTTGAGTTCGGATGCTTTTTTCGGCAACAAATACCATCAAGAGCGGATCACGGATATCAAAGTATGAAACCTGAATGTTTATAACTATTGTTGAATAATTGTAAATGTAACCATGTAAAAAAAATTTTGAAATGTATATAGCAATGCGTTTTTTTTGTATTCATGATGTTAAGTAAATGTATATACCGTTGTCAGTCAAAATATTGGGTGTGGGTGCTATGGTGTGCAGGTGTGCATGTGCTACTTTGTGCAGGTATTCTGGTGTGCAGGTGTGCAGGTACTGGTTTTTAGGTGCAGGCGCTGGGCCCTGTATCAGCGCTCCGAGAAGCGCTGATATAGTTGACCTTTATCAGCGCTCCACCGCGCGCTGATAAAGGGGACCCCCCCTTTATCTACGTCGGAATTAACAGCGCTTTTCTAGCGCTGTTAATGATGGTTTTTAGTGCTGATAAAGGCTCAGGTTGTAGTAGTGTAAATTGTAGAGATATATAGGTCACACCCATCTAATAATGAAATCATTCTTATGTGTGTCATTAAAAAATTAATCATTCATCATAGAGGAACCCAATGAATAAAAAGGTTTTCTTAAACATCATTACATCGTTCTAAATTAAATATAAAACAAATAGATTTCATAAATATAATTCCATTATAATCATAGTCAACCAAATAAATAATTGGGATAATATACTTGAAACATAACCCTATTAAATAATTCAATCTTAGATAGAAAATAATTTTGATAACACACATGAAATTAATTCTGGAGGATAATATCCTTTCTTCATCAAAAACATTAACTTTTCTAATAATGACAAACGATTTTAAAAGAAAAGAATTTCATTGAAAATAACCTTAAAATCATGTAAAGGAAATTACATAGAAATACAGTGTTATAAAAACGTAAAAGCTATCATGTCGTATATGTTAAAATAAAAAATTCTTCTCATACTTTTATTGAATAAGTAAAGAAGTACCTCATATCAAAAATGACCAAAGATTCCTTTCATACCATTTAATAAAATTTACTAATAGTTAAAATTAATGTTAAAAAAATTGTAAAATAATAGAAATAATATTTTGGAATAAATATTTATGATACATGAACATGGATGATAAATGTACTCTAGAAAATACTTACGTATAAACAATATCAGATAATAACAATATTGTGAAATCATTCTTTACCTTATGTAAGATATAAATTTTATGTATTCTAACGTCATTTATAATGATTTAAATAATGATATTGACTATTTAAAAATCATAGTAATTTTTATGATATAACATATGATCATTTTATCATCTGTTTGTTAATAATATTTCATTATTACTCATTATTCCGGTATAAAGGACTTCATTTTCTTATGCATGTTTTACGAAATAAGTTCTTATTATTCATTATAAGTTATATATATATATATATATAAAGAAATTCATGAATTATATTAATATAATATATACCATATTTATTCATCATATACAACTATATTATCATGCTTCGATGGATTTCTTGTAGAATGAATCGGAACACATCATGGAGATGGTAGGCCATACGTACACGCGAGCGATGATATCATTCCATTAATTATGAAATGGTATGAAATTAGATTTTATATATATTGTTTCATAATTAATATGTTGTTATGATAATCATATATCTTTATTATTTCAATCATTAAACTCATCCAAGTAAAGTGTTCCTGAAAACAGATTACACCATGAAGCAGAGATGGTTAGTCGTACGTACTCATGCGTAGTGAATTTGTTTTTCATAGGATTGATAGAAGATGGAATAATTTTGTTCCATAAACATAATAAAGTATCACTATATAGGTGATTTTGGATTTAATACTTAATAATGTAAACAAAAAAGGAAGATTAAGTAGAACAAGAAAGGATTTTGAGAGATTCGGTAAAGGAGACTAACTATTCTTCAAAGACCACCCTATAGATATCCTCTTAACGGCACTAGGGTTGTTCTTTTGAGAAGACCAGCACCTCTTTAAAGTTAATAGGGATTTTGAGAAGGAAAATGTTCCGAGAATGGAAGAACTTTAAGTACCAATGATTTATGAATGATTTAGGGAAGAAGTTTCCTTTTATAATTGATGTTGGGGTCATCTTTAGAATGGAATTTCTAGAAATATTAATTTATAATAAATTCGAACCACATCAAAAAAACCGCTAAAATATCTTAGATTCAAATATCAGATGAGATAAGGTTTTAATATCACCAAATAATAAATTTTATACAAATTTATCTTTCAATTTAGACATTATTATTTTAATTTACCCTTAGTTATTCTATTTAATTTTTAACTAAGGTACAAAATATTTCAATATTGAAAGAGAGGAATATTTACTTACATGTTATCAATTAGACTATAAATGAATAATTTAAAACATTTTAGAACATCTCATAATTATTAAATATTTTTATAAATTTTATATGATTATTAAATAATTTCATAATACATTATTTTGATAACTAATCAATAGTGTTAATTTTGACACTATTAAATTCATTGATTTTTGAAAATATGAAGACAACTAGTTCACATTGAATACAGTATTTTATTATATTCCTAAGATTTTAATTTCTTCTATAAAATTAGTTTTATGTATTAAATGTTCCAAATAATATATAATTTAATATTTTTAATAACATTTATTTGTTATCTCTATTAAAAAAATAATTAGAAATTTATTTTGTGTAATTATTAATATAAGTATTTTTTGAATAAAAAATTAAAAATAAAATACTATGATGAGGATAAATTATATATATTTCAAAATAATATTTATAGTTGAATTTAAGTTATAGAAAATACAACATTAAATATGTTATATTTATAAAACATGAATGTGACAACTTTAACATCACATTAAATAAAAAAATTATAAGTGTCATAATCTTTTCTACATGACTTTAAATGGTCAATAACAAGACCCTCAGATTTTTATGGTTGAGATATAAACAAAAAATAAGACATGGTAAAGTATTATTTTCCTTTAATATTCATTATTATTTTAATAAAACTTAGTTTATTTATTTTTTATCAATTAAATAATTTATCCATGATCAATGTATAAGCCTTTCTTGTAATTATATATTTCCTAAAAATTAAAAATAAATTACCATGATAAAGAAAATAATTTTAAATTTCAAATGAGTATTTATAACTTAATTTATCATATTTATATCCTTATATTAAAAAATATATAATTGTTAAAATTTGAGTGAGCCATATTTAACTTTTCTTTAAATAAAATAAATTAAATGTCCTAAGCTCATCCAAGTGGATTCCAAAGGATTCCATTTCAACCCAAGGATGATTTAGGTCAAAAAATACTCATCCAATGATATTAATACAAGTGTAAAGGAAATTTTATAATACTATTTTTACACATACTTACTTGATTTACCATTTTACAGTATTTAAAAAAATTCTGATGTTACTATTCATAATGCCCCAAAATAAAATAAATATTTTTACTTAATTTATAACTATTGATTAAAAATATGGAATCTATTTTTCTAAATTCAAAACAAAAAAAATTTAGTAATTAATTTAAAATAAATCTCATTTTCGGAATGAGAAAACGAGTTTTAAAAGTTAAAACAATGCAGAAGATAGATATATTTTTTTCATCTAAATTCAATGTAAAATTAATAATGATTACATAAATTATATTTAATGATAAAAATTTTATCTATATATACTTTAAAATAATTAAATAATATAATTTATCTGTATAAATTATTTCATTGAAAACTGTTATTTTTAATTAAAATTTACTATATTTTCACTATTCATCAAAACATGAAATTTATCTAAAAAATATAAAAAGTAATATAAAGTAAATTTTTATACCCTGATTCTAAATAAAAGTTTTATTTTTCCATATAAGAATTATTAATGTGTCAGCATTTTAATTTATAAAGGCTTCTTTATTAAATGCCGATAAAATTTCCCTTTTGAATAATATATGGTTTTATACATAAAATAGGGTTTATTAATACCCTATTAATAAAATATCTATTGGAAAAATATAGAAAATATTTTTATTAAATATATAACTTGTATATTTAATTAATTTCATTAGAAAATTTTAATCACTTAATTTATTAATAAAAAAATACAAATATTTAATTTAGATTTAATTGGTCTATCTTTTTCATAAATAATTGGAAGCCAATGAATTGACCATACATTTTCATATGTTAGTTATATTTATTCTTGATAACTTAATGGCAAGGTTATCATTTTCATTTTATACCAAGGGCATCTTATGGTTTTTTTAAACTCAAGTTGGTGTTCAATACAAGCTATTGAAGAATTAAAATTACATAATGAAAATATTTAATAAAAACATCTTGGTGTTACAATGGATATAAATACCTTATCATTGAATAGGGTGAAGTTTTACACCCATGATCATCACCAACTATGGAAATATTTCCTTCGACGGAGGTTTGGTAATATTATGAATAATTTTCTCCATTATAAGAATAAACTCCATCCTTTTTCATTTCATTACACAATCACTTTGATTAATGATATTTATAATAAATTTTCATAGACAAATAATGGTTCACTATATTCATATTGATATATATATATAGAAAATTTATTAATAGATCCCAAGAGAAGGGGTAACATCATATTAACTAACAATTATTATATTTGTATATTTTTCATCAATAACTATGTTTTATCTTATGTGGAACCTACATACAATTCTACATCTATTCTAAGAGTCACTAATTGTTTTCTTTTTATGAAACCTAACACATCTTTCTCCCATGAAGAAAATTCCTCTAGATTTCAATCTTCATTCCTCAACACATCCTACTCATTATGCATCTATGTATCCAACTAGATATATATTTCATGTTCTGTAATATTTAATACCCAAAAATTCCATTTATATATTTGAGAATTAATTTTCTATCCATAATATGGGATTACTTTACTGAACTTTTATACCATTCAAAAAGTGTAATAGTAGACACTGTATCTATCCTTGAATCTATTAGAACTAACACTCTTCAAATAAACATTCTAAACTCATTAAGAAGAGCCTTATTTCCTTTACCATATTTTTCAAACTTTTTTCTCACTAAAATGGGTGTGTAAATGGTTTATTAATATTCTATGCTAAATTCTATGATGTATTCCTTAGCATAATTCTCTTTTGATTAAAAAATATTCCATTTCCTTTGACATATTTCTATACTAATAAGTTATTTAATTTATCCTAGGATAGACATTTTAAATATCATTTTCATCTCCATAGAAAATTTTTCAAATGATTATTAATTATTCCATGTGAATATAATATAATTTACATAAAAATCATAATAAGGGAAACCACTTGATTTTATTTTATGTAAGGGACACTACCAAATCCTTATTTTTTTAAAATAAGCATCTTTAAATAAGAATCCAATTTACCATATCTAGATCACGGAGCATGCTTTAACCCATATAAATACAAAGTCAAATTGTACACAATGATTTCGTCTTCAGTAGGATGAATACTCATGGATATTCAACATAAGATTTATTATATTATTCTCCAGTGAGAATAATATGACATTACATCCATCTAGAATATCATATATGTTCATCATGAAGAAATGGAATGAATAATTTAGTTTTTTTCATGTCATTGTACTAGGTAATTGGATTCATAAAAATCATTACATTTAACTTTTTGTGTAGCCTTTACGAACTAAACATTCCTTATTTCTTACAACATCACATTTTTTCTTTCAAATTTTTTTTGAAAACCCATTTTATTCTAACCAAAATGTTATTTTTTTGGTTTGGGTACAAGCTTCCAGATCCCATTCATCTCAATATAATTCATTTATTAATTCATGGAATCAATCCATACTTTATTATATAAATCTTATTCAATGTATCATAGCTCAAGATATGAATATAAAGTTGTATTTTAACCTATGTTATAGGTCTTTTGGTTTGAAAAAATTTTCCCTTAACAATAATGATATTTTGGACCACCACCAATTTTATCAGAAAGAATGAGATGAATGAGATTGTACTTAATCAAATGAAATAACTAATTCAGAATCATCATATTATATAGATTTTACATTTTAACATCTACCTGGAAGACTATAATGTTTGAAATTGTAACCACTTCACCTACACTTTCTCTATTAACTTTTTTTTTCATTGAAATTTTTTTATCAAAATATTCTATAACATTAACATATATTGTTTTAATAAATATTTACTAATTATTTAGTATAGAACATGTATCATCTACCATTAGTATGGTGTTTAGGAAATATTATATCAATCCCAATTTAATCCTAATTTCCAAAATTTTCCCCTTTTTCTTTGATAAAATTAGGAATTCCATTAACCCTTATAAATTTCAAACTTTCGTTTTCTTTGTAAAAAATATTGTTAGGGATATTTTCAGAGATATTACTATAGAAATATTGATTTTGAATATAAAATAATACTCCAATATATTTCCCCAAAAAAATATTTAAGGGGATGTTAAATAAGGATTAGTCAATCTATGTCAGCAAAACATCTATTTATTCTTTCAGAAACACCATTTTTTATGTTTTGTATAGTGAAACAAACACATCAGGAATTAAAAAATTTAAATTTAAGATATAAAGTTCCCATTTATGACTTATGTAAAATTATTATTATGAATATTATTTATAGAATATCATTATTCCTTCTCAGTTCCTATCTCGATACTCTAAAACATTTTTTTAGCCTAAGAATTATGTTTCAATAATATAATTCATGTATAATGATTTAATTCATAAATAATGGAAATAAAATAATTATTTCTATTCTTTATTACATAATAGACCAAATATATAAAATTTACTAAATTCTAGGGGATAATTATCATGTGTCTAGACTTTCTTATTTATTGAGTTTGTAGTGTTCCCTTTGTAACATATAAGGAAACATCAATCTCTTCATCCTTCCAAGTTACGAATACCATGAATAATTTCTATCTTTATTATTTCTCTCATATTTATCTCAAATTATGTTCCATCATCTAATGGAATAGTTAATTTTATTCTATCACGCTCGGATACCTTGTACACTTGAAATCTAAAATTTGAAAAATGTTAACCTTGGTTCATATCTATCTTTTTACAAATATCCAATATTCAATAATTTTAACAAAAAAAATATACTAAAAATCATTTAATTCATTATAGAGTTATGAAATACTAAATATGTTTTTTTTTATCCAAAATATAAGGTTATATTCTATTTAAATATTTCAATTCAAATAATAGCATATGTGATAAATTTAATTATAAAAGGATCATCATTTCCAAATTTTACTGAACCATATTTTTGTTATTTCATATTGTTTATTAATATAAAATATCTACTCATATGTAATGAACAAACACAATCAAATACTTATCGTAATTGTCCTTTTGTAGACTTCAAATCAATTTCTATAACTATGGCCTTCACTTTTCATTATTCTTCCATTACATGTGGAATTTAAGAATTATCATCTAAAAATTGCTGAGATTGTAGCATATCAAAAAATCCTTTAGATTGATGTCTTGTTAGATCACATCATTCAAAAATAATTTCAAAAGGTTGAAATCTAGTTTTAGTTTTCAAACGTAATATTTCACGTTACATTATTTGACATAGTTTTCACCCCCTCAACCATTACTTATAGTTCCAGATGGATTCATTGTATTTTTAATTATTGAACTGGAACATTTTTTACATATACCCAAATACTCCACAGTATTAATAGTATCCATAGAAATTATATTTTTCTTTATAACTTACATGATGTCAAGAAATGAATACCTGGTTTCTGTTATCTTTCTTATCATCATCCTTAGATCCTTTTTTGGAATAGATGTTTTTGTGACATCCTAAAATTATATTCATTATCATATTCTTAGTTTAAAATATACCATTATCTTCATACATAGCATTTTTCACATCAATCTATGACTCATTAAAAATTTCATAATTTTTTACTCTAAATTTATTGATATATACATGGTATTTTGGACTTACTTCTTCTTCTAAACATCATCAAAAACATTAATCTCTTGGGAGGATATTTTTTGACCCTTTTGATGTTTACTATTCTTATAACATCAAAAAAATTCTAAAAGAAAGTTATGGATGTTTTTTATTAATTTTCCATCTTCAATAAGTTTTTTTCAACATTAACAAATGTTTTCTCCCTCAGAATTACCTTTTATTCAAGCATGATTTTGGGATTATTCTATTCATTAGTTAACTTATTCAGACCATAAATATCTTCTAGAAACATCTGTTTTTCTATAATAACCAATTCCTGATTTTTTTTGGAATATATTCTTTCATTGAAATCTTTTTCTCTCCTTAAATTTTAACATTATTTGATATAAAATATTTCAATTATATTTTTTGTATAAAGAAAATTTAATTATCATCATCATCTTCTTTAATGCTTTTTCATTCATCACAAGAAAACCTATCATCATAATCATTGAAAATAGGTAATTTTTCAAGAGCATAATCATTGTATTTTTCAGCTTCAACGAAACCTAAATCATCTTTATCAAATTACAAAACAAATTTCTCATTTTTATGTTTAGATAACCACTTATAATTTCTTTTTTAATATAAAATTGATTTTATAATCCACTTAATTAGTGGTTTTCATGAAATTATATCTTCTTTTTAACTATGATTATCATCCATTGGTCTTGAATAAATTTCAAAAAAGTGTCCAATGAATCAATAAACAAAGCACTTTATTACTAAATAATCATTATATTTCCTTATTAATTTTTCACCATTTTATAAAAAAAACTTAAATTCATCCAATTTATTACATACCTTATATTTATTGTATGATTCACTGAATTTTTTTTGACATTTTATACATTCATTGATTCATATATTTGAATGAAATTTCACTACTAATAGATTCATCATCACCAAAATTAAGTCTTAATAATTCAATCTAAAAATCTATAACATTTCTTTCTTCACATTATTATTTCCTTCATACATTTTCTTTAACTACTCATAGATTCCTTTAGAAATTACTAAACCATTATCCCCCATAAATTCACATTCATACGTTGTGGAAAGTATATTATTTCTTAAATACTAATCATTATCCAAATTCTTATTTTTGGCAGCTATTAAGGGATATATCATAGTAGAAGGAGGGGAACAATATTTAACAACTTCATAATTTTCATAAAAAATTGATATAATATATGGTGACATTCAGTCCTTCTAAATTTTATTTTTCTTCCCATTTATGATTGGAATCACCTTACTGATCAATAAGTTATGAACATCCATGACCACATTACATTTCATATTACGTCAACAATGTGTTAAGGAAGGATCCTTCACTATAATACCATCTAAAATGAGAATTTGGTATCTGCTTGATAACTGAGATGGGGAGGGGTGAATCGTTAAATTCATATTTTAATGATCTCTTATATAAGAAACAATGGCACCTCAAGCTAGTGAAAATTGACTATTTTGGAAAATAGAAAACATTCCAACCCATAATAACAAAATTATTTACAAGGATTACTACTAAATATGAATAGATTAAACTTTGAATGGTTTGGAAATAATATAAGATTATAACACCATAAGAAAATATTCCAATAGATTTTTATATAAATAAGAGAATATACAACACTTTAATTACAAAATTTTCCATCATGAATTCATTTCCCCTCATATAAATCATATTATAGTAAACATTATTATCAATAAATTGACTTCATAAAAAAATTAAAATATTTCACTATAGTACTTGAATATTTGTTTTACTTTCCATGCTAAGAAATATACTTATTACTCTTTGATTTATTGAACAGGAGATAGTTATAACTTCTATGTCAACATCTTAATCCAATCTATAATCTTGAGTACTACTATTCTAGAACCCTTAATCTAGTACCCTTTATCAAGTATCTTGTCTGACTGATACCAACGAATTCAATGTTCGTATGATCATCTATTTTACATATTCATCTAATACCAATTGATATTGATTATATTTCAAGTATAACTCAGTCTAGAGTTTATATTTTTGATGATATGACATAAGATCTATCTAAGGATCTTTTTTCAACCCTAAAAGTCATTCTCACTCCCCCCTAGTATAACGAATTTTCTCAACCTTTTCTCATGGAATAATATCCAATTTAGATTAAAAACAATTCTCTATAAACATAGGGAGTAGAACGAACATAAAATTCATTTTTTCCAGCAAAAATTTGAACCACATTTAAAACTCAACACATATATGAGTCAGCATTACACATAAAAAAATTACATAATAATCAAAATTATCTCATTTAAACTGTTCATGAATCATTTATAGAATCATGATAATTCCTTTTTGATTACTTAATCATTGATAGACCATCTCAACATCATCATAGTTCATGAATTTGAATAATAATTTTATAATATCCAAAAACATCATCAGGTTGAAACATATTGGAACTTATACTTCTTTTAATATTATAAGGTTCTTCATTTTTTAGTCATCCTCTATTAGGTGGACTTCATGTTTTTGTATTTAGAAACACATAAATGATTCATCTACGTAGATACAATCAAGTTAATCTGATTGAAGGAATTTCTTAGAAACGATTCTTGAATTCATCCACTCATACAATTCCTCTCATGGACTCTATCCAGAAGACATGTCTAATATCTCATCATATAAATAACTATTCACTTCTTCATATGAAAACCATAATAATATTAATTTGAAAATTTTCTTTAGTATGATGATCTCATTAATATTCATGAAGATATATAACTTTTGTAATAGCCACAACACTTCCCTACCTGATGATCATCACATATTTTATCTATCTGATAGAGATTTTTATTTACTCAACATGTTCATTCGACATACTTCATACTTATTTTCGTATGTTACAACCTCATATTTAGTATAAAAAACTCTTCTATATGTTGTTCTAACAAAAGTACAACCTTTAAAAAACATAATCTATAATCATTAATACATTAATATAATCAAGATATACGCATACTTTGAATATCTACAAATAATATCTTAAATTATCCTTATTTAATACCTCTAATCAAGAAAATTTTGTATGTAATTGGATAAAAGATTATTTTAACACTCAATCTGATCACCTCAATAAATTGGAAACCATCTACTATACTCAGTCTCTTTGACTTCTTTTAGTCACCATTTTAAGTAGTCTTAAAAATTATAGTGTAATTTTGGTTAGAATAAAAAAATTAAATCATTATTTCTTTCCAAATATCTCCTTCTTAACAAAAAACACTTCAAACAATCATGGATTCAAAATCAATCACCAATACAAAGAATGATATTCATTTTATGTCCTGCAATTGATTAGAGGACACCATAATTTTGTATCAACCTTGTTCTATATCCAATCAACTATAGTACGTATATCATTATAGTATATTTTATATTCATTTATTTATTCCTTATTACACAAAGGATTATCCATTCATATTGAATGGAAAATGAAGAAAATGTATTTTCCACTTTGTGTGTGCTGTAAAAAATGATATAGACTTAAGAAAATGAAATAATCTAGTTCATAACTTGTCAAATCGGTAATGGGATAAAAAATATAAAATAGGAAGAAACTACACCACACTAATTCAACCCCTCTCAATTTTGAGTATATGTAAAGTGTCCCAATAAGTTGGTATCAGATCAAGATTCACCTTTTTTGGGATTCTCAATTTCATTTCATTACCTTTTAAAATAGTTGAGCTACATTCTTATATTAAAAGTGAAGTAAATAATTAGTGAAGGTTTATCTATTTCAAAGTAGAATTCAATTTATTCCAAACCATAAATAATAAATAAAAAAATGTATGTGGAAGCTAAAGAATATGTATCTCTTATCAAGATAAAAGTAATATCTAGGTTCTCTAATCCAATACTCTAATTAAATATTATCTAGCATAAAAATTTAATAAAAAGGTGATTTGAATTTAACTAATGTGAACGACATCCCTTCCACCTCAATTTATTCATATAATCACGAGTTATTGGAAAATTCATTAATAATTTATCCTAAATTACAAGAATCAAGGATAAGTGGTGATAATAATAAGTGTTCAATTTGTCAAGAAATATTTTTTATTTTATTAAATTATATTACATATAATATTCTCTTAGAAACTACATGTTTTGTTTGAGGAGTTTTAGAATCATGTATTAAGAGATAACCAAATAGTAAGGTGAACATATAATATGGATAAGGCATTTGTAAAAAAGTTCTAAGATTCATAATGATTTCTAATAAAGTTGGATCCATTGGAATAAGGAACATATTTCTTGAAATGAGTTCCCAATTTTTAAAACGAATCTCTCAATGCAAAAAAGAATAAGGAAGAATTAAAGAAAATAATTAAAGAGAAGATCCATTAACATGAAGAAAAACTGAAGAAAAAAAAATCATAGGTGTTAATGATTCTCATCTAGAGGTAAAATAAATGAAGATCAAAGAACTTGACATCATGAAATAAGACAAGATTAAAATTCATGAAGAAGAGTCTATAAAAATGAATAATCTTTGTGAATATATAATTTTACATATTGAAAATCCATATAATTTTCATAGAAATAAATTTGGAATATTTATAATACGATTGGAAATTATAAATAAGACACCTACTAAGTTTTCATAACCAAACCTGGAAGTATCTTCTACTATCACGCAATGATTTATATGGGAATATAATAATAAATGACTTCTAAATTGTAACAAAAACACTATAAAATTATTAAATGATGTTTGACATGAATCTTCAATGAAAATGGATCATCAATTATCATGTAAAATAAATGTTCTAAATCTATTTTTGTGTACTATGTAGGATTAATAACGTAATCTACACATATATGGATGAATAAATGTGGGGATAATCCTACAAAAATTTCTAGTATTGTTCAAAGTGGTATAATGGAAGTTGGTTCCTTAAAATCTATAGTACCAATGGTCAAATAAGTCTAAAAACAAATTAATAAAAAAATTCGACAACAAGGGGAAATTTTAAATGATCACTATTTTTTGGGTCGTGAAGGTGCTATAACATATTAGGGAATGAGCATTAAAATATTTTTAATATCACCCAAATAATAAATCACAAAGTAATTATTTCTCAAGGGGGATTGTAATAAAATTATAAACTTCATCCAATAAAGAGGAACCTCTTTACACTAAATGGTTTGGTATAATGGAATATTTCTAAAATGATTTCTATGATATTTTTCATAGGAGAAATATTTAAATAAACATATATAAAAATAAAATGGGTTGAAAAATCAATTGAAGTTGGTAAATAAGGGATACAGTTTCTTGGGAACTATGTAAATAAATATTTTAAGTTAACATTTTCTATAATTTTTTTAGAAGATATTAATGTTTTCAATGAAAAATGAAAATATAAATAAATACATAAAATGTAAATGGAAATTCAAGTTACTGACAACTCCAGAAGATATTATGTGAATAAAATAACTCATAAATAATAATTTAGAAACTAAAATGAATATATCATCACACCCAGTGATTAACATGTAAATTGGCCAGCTGATTTCATGAAGGAAAGGAATTTAGAAGAAGCATAAAATTATTATTTTTCTAATGGAAAGGAATATGTTCCACATGAATATCCTAAATTTAATGAGAGGATATCAATAATATAAAACACTTATTATAATAAATTACCCTTCTTGTGGTTCACTATGGCTCTATATACAGAAATATATCGAACTAAAAAAATTATTGAATAATAAGAGTTCATAAATAAGGTGAAAGTTTCACTAGGGGACACAAGTTCCATATAAACTCTTTAGAAGATTAACATAAAAAATGAAAAGGTTGAATATTTGGGAGATAATTTATTCATACATACAACAAATATTTGAGGAACAAATGTGCAATCATATGAAATTTGAAAACATTCTTATAATAATCCACTCAACCCGGGTGTTCACATTAAAGAGGAAAAACATCCACCTAATTCCCTGTTTTCATTGAAATTTTATTAATAATGTATGGAATAAATTGTGAGGCATGATTTCAAGGGGATAACCAGAGAAAGTGTGTATGTTTTCATGAATTGGATAGCTAAACTATCACGACCTGCCTTCACCAAGATGAGGGAAGGGACAACAAGTTTCCAAACCCTTCCTTCCTCAAGTTGAAGGAGAGATAATGACCCCTAAGACCCGCCTTCAATAGGCCCTAGAGTGGCGAATAGCACCAAGGGTATAGAATCACGTGTAATATAAAAGGCATTACCCTTTTTATTTAGTAGGATCAAGAGATAAGATAAAAAATCCCAAACCACATGAAAACAGAATGTAAAATTAAATCCAAAACAATCCATTCCCATATGCATGTTCCAAAAATAAAGTACTACAAAGTACACAAAAACTCCAAAGGTAAGTACCAAAAGAAATGAAAATACCAACAACGACAAGGGTCTCAGCGTTCGAGCTAATAGGGACTACCACGGTCCTCAAAGTCCTCCTGGAAACTTGAATGAAATTTTATATATGTAGGGTGATTATATAGGTATACTTAGTAGGGAAAACCAAAATCTCTCATGCACAAGTGAGGAGGCATCCTAATGCCCCATGAGAAAAAAGAGATAACCAAAGCTCCTAGCAAGGAAAAATTTCCACCCAAACCTCACTGAGGCTCACTCCCCAAATAACACAAGTCGAGTAAAGTAATAGTAATAACACATCATTGTTTGGGTACTGCGCACCACTTTCCCAATGGTTATTGAAGACATCCTAGGTGTCAGACCTCCCCCACCATTCTCACATCAGTCCCACTGCCATACCCCACCCACACACAACTGGGCTACCACAACCACACATCCCACTCGCAAACACCTGGGCCACAAAAACCACACGTAACCACGTCCATAGACACCTGGGCTACAACAACAACCATCACGCCCGAAGACACCTGGGCGAGAACAACTACTTCCATGCCTGAAGAAACTGAGGCCTCATCTTGAAGATACTTGGGAAACAACATGTCTTCACACACCTGGGACAACTACCACATCATACCCTTCCCAAATAATATTGGGCTATAATGGACCTCATGCCATCACATCCTACCCAAAGAGTCTTGGCATACTCGGTAAAGGGAGCTGAAAAATAGCTAATAACCAGTCACTCGTAGGAGTTTTGGGAAACACACTCTGCCCCATGAAATGGGGGTGTTCAGCACGAAGTTCTCAACTTGGGTGGGGCTCAAATAAGAAACATAAAAACTAAAATATACATATAGGTAAACAAGCACTCATCCCAACCTAGGGGTTCTGAAACCATCCCATACACAAACACCCTCATTACTATTCATTCATAAAAAGCACAGCACCCACAACCAAGTCACAGCTCATTTTTGTAAAACAATTCCCCTTTGAACCCATTATTGTTATCACATTAAAGTGGGTCCATTTAAATAATTCTTCACTAATGGGCAACTAACATGAATAGCCACATGCTAAGGAAGGAAAAATAGAAAAGCATCAAATTAAGCATTCACACACGGTTCTCTTGTAGAGTCACAACAACAAAAGGGGTCTGTGATATCCCTTGATGTACTGGAACCAAACCAAGCTCCAACATACCTCCCCACACGGCCTCAGAGCCACAAACCAACAACTACACAATAGCGGATCTCATCCTCATCCACATCACCCTACAAGCATCAAGCATAACAACCGTACATATCACCAAGACAGAGCAGGGTAGATTTCATATTTAAACAAACAATGCATGAAATTACATCTTTCTGTTTGGTTAACAAGGGTGATCACAGAAGTAATCTTGTTCACTAGGCATCCATTTAATCAAACAAGTTTACATGATTAACCAGTTTCCAAATTTTATCCATTCAATAGTAGGAATAACCAGGAAACAGAGGTTCTTTAGTGCGCAAGAAAGTACTACCAATGACCATAATTTTCAGTGGACATATGACCATAAAATCCACAACATATAAGAAATGATAAAATAGTATAGCACCATCATCAAACACACCCCATTCATTCATTAATAAAAATTTATTATCTCCGTTAAGGTTTGGTTTCTTCAATCCCCATAATAACATTATCATACCCACCCCGCATGATATACAGTAAGTGTAAAGACCTGGATTTTTCCATGGAATTTTTTTTAATTATATGGAAATATTATGAGTTTGTGAAAATTGACGGAGTGTGATTCCGAGGTTCGGTGTGCCCTGAATGAATTTCAGAATTTTTTTTAGGTACGCACACTAAACGCGTGAGTGGCATTTTCTATCTTTTGAAATGGAGCTCGGAATTGAAAACTGAGGACACTATTGAACTCGCAGCGTCGATATTCGCTTAAGGAGACCTTCACCTCAACTATAGTAAAAAAAGGGTGGAAGTTAGTTTTCTTGATTTTCGTGGAAGAGTTAAAAGAAATAAACATAAAATAAAACAACAACTTTTATTTTATTTTCTTGAAACCTCCATTTTGAATCTTGGTGGTGGAGACCACCCAGCTTTGAAACCTATTGTTTATTGAGAGGTAACTATTGGTTTACCCCAATTTAATGTGCCAATATTATTTGAATTAATAAACCTAACTTAATTTATTAATTTGGTTCCTCACCTTTCTTGGGGTTAGGGATATCGTTGGAAAAGGAGATATTTGGAGAAATATCCTCCAAACGAAGAACCTCTCTACTGAAGAATGTTCTCTAGATCAAGAATGTGGAACCGAATTTGTACCGTGTTGCGAGAGAGACGAGCGTCGGCGTCTTCATCGTCTTCATCTCCTTCCTCACACAGACTCCAATGAAAAATCAAGGTAGGGGTGTGTTTATGTTGTTCTTCATGGTTTTAGGTAGAAACTTTCTTCGCGAAGCCGCATGCTATCATTCTGAAGTGGATAGTGCGGACCAAACAAACATGGCACAATCCCTTGGCATCATTAAATGATTGATCTGTTCTTCGCGGAGCACGATGATGGTGGCAGCACAACTGCACCGCTGAAGGAGACCGCGGCCCGTTGCCCGTGGTGGAGAAAGGTGGTGGCCGGCACCAAGTCGGCCACATGGAACTGGGGCGGTGCGTGTCTGCACCGCCGTTAGCGAAGTACATTGTGGCCTGTAGGTCGCGGTAGAGAATGGTGGAGGCCGACATGTCGGTCGGCCGAGTGGCGAAGTGGAGGCGCGCGTCCACACTGCCAGATCTGGAGACTGCGGCCGCTTGGCTGCGGTGGAGGTCAGAGGGTGGCCAACATCCAGCCAACCATGGAGGAGGAGCGGTGTGCGACCGCGCCACTAGAAGGAGGGTCGGCTGTTCCGGCTGGCTGCGTCATGCCAAACAGGCCCGATCTGGTGGGACCCGCATACCAGCAGGTTGAACGGTCTATTAGACCATTAGGGAATCTGATGGGGTGCCTCCCCCCAGGTGGTGGCTAGGGCAGATCCTGCCACAGCGGACCGCACCCAGCTGGGTAGACCGCACCCAGCTGAGCAGGCTGCACCGAGTGGGCCAGGCCCAACGGGCTGCTTCTGGTTGGCCGCACCTAGCAGGCCGCACTCATGGGCCGCGCCCAGTGAGCTAGGCCGAGGAACCCCCTACGCGGGCTGGGCTGGACCTAGACTGGGTTGGATCGGCCAAGACTGGGTTGGACCGGGTCGTTCCCACTACGTCCGACCGGACTCAGGCCCATTTGGACCCAAATATGCATTTTTGGCCATATCTTGAGAATCGGGCGCTCGTTTGATGAACCGTCTATAGAACCATGATCCTTGGATCAAGACGATCCTTTTCATATACTCCACTTGATTTTTGGATAAATTTGGAGTATGGCCGGGTTGGATCGTACCCAAATCTAACCGGGCCCTCAAAGCGGAAACGCTAATAACTTATAGACCGGGCATCTGATTGACGTGCCATATGTCGCGTTGGGTCTCGTTTGAATGGAAAAACCTTCATGATACTTCTTCATGAGACTTCATGGAACTTGACGTATCGGATAATGGCTTGAGGAGCGGAACCTCTTGGAATCAAGCATGCTTAGTGCGAGGACCTTGTGACTGACTGTACTTGAGGAGTATTCAGATCATGTGTGGGTCATCTTCGGATCTAGTGTGAGTCAGTGCTCAGCGATCCTATGTGGATCAGTGCATACCAATCTAGTGTGGGTCATCTTCATATCATGTGCGGGTCATCTTCAGATCATATGCAGGTCATCTTCGATCCTATGTGGGTTAACAGCAGAGCTTCTCGAAGAAGTAAGATGATCTAGCAATACAGCTAATCATCTATACATCTGTACTTAATTTATACCTGCTGTGAGTTGGGTCGTTACCTTTTTGGTATTTACCTTCATGGTATTCTACTATGTGGTGTTACCTTTTTGGTACTTACCTTTGTGGTATTCTTCTGTGTGGTGTTACCTTTGGGGTACTTACCATCGTGGTATTCCTTCTTTTATGGAACAGTTGTACTTTCAGCTAAAGAATTGGGTCTTGTGTTTCCTCATGAATTAGATGGGTATACTTGATAACTTAGGTATATTTATGGTCATATACCTAAGTAGGGTTGACGGTTATTTTTCATGATTTTTGGTTTATACTTTGTGGATTCTGATAGTCCATCAGGGTCTTGGGGTTCCTATTAAGTATCGTTATACTCACCCATGCACGGGATACACCCGCACCTCGTTGTGTCTTATGCAGAAGACGGATAACACTAATCGAGGATAAGGGATATATGACTGGAGTCTTCTCAAAGGTGGACCATTAGACGAGATGTACCGCAGAGACGATCGTTCGAGATATGTACCTACCCTTGAGGTAGGATCCTTGGTGGGTGTTTGCAGGAGCTGTTTTCGGTTTTACTTGTACTTTCTAGTTGGACCTGTATTCTGGTCCCTTTACTTACTGTACTTGTTCCTTTTACTATATTGTTTACTTTGGGCTGGTATCTTGTTGCGTGCTTGGTTAGTGTGAGTTTACAGGTTTAAAGGCCATGCCTTCCCAGTTTTAGGGATATGCCTTTCCGGGGCTAGTCACTAGCACATGTCCTATAGAAGGTGGGTTTGGGGTAGTCACGGCGCGGGCCCCAGGGGGGACGGGTTGTGAAAAATTTGTATCATAGGAGTCTTTTACAATGAATAACTTAAAATCTGATCTTTTAATCGGCAATAGTGTTAAGTGTTATGAGTGTGGTTATCTGTTTGGGGAATCTAGTGTTGGTGCAGCGTCCGACGTATCCATACACCAGGACCCTGACTTCTGATTTCTGACTCAGTGCACGGAAACACTAATTGAATTTGTTTTTGAGAATTCTTTCTTGTGTTTTCTTTGGAGTTATCTCACCATGTATAACTTATTGACCATGGATCACTGTTTCTTTCAGGATGCCTCCATGCAGAAAACCATCCAGGGTTCCAGGTAGAGTACGTGATGACAGCCCACCATGTGACGAGGCTTCGATGAAGGGCCCCCTTACTATAGTTGTACCATTGGGTGGTGTACCCGTAGCACCACTACCTATTGGGAAGCTGATTCCACTATCTCCAGCAGTAGAGGGTGAACGCCGCTTGAGAATTTTTCACAAGTTCCAGTGCTAGAGGCCACTGAGGTTCTGGGGAGAGATGGATCCACATGAGGCTGAGGACTGAATGGAGGCCTTGGTTTGAGTTTTTCGACTGGTAGGTACACCACCTGATCTCATGGTGATCCTTGCTGCCAGTCTTCTTCAGGCAGCAGTGGGCAGATGGTGGAGTTTGCTGATCCAGGTTCACGATGAGGTCACTCTAATTTGGGCGGACATCAAGATCCTTTTTAGGGCATAGTTCGTCTGAGGGACTCTATGCTCAGTCCGGGCAGTATGATCGTGGCTCGGTATTCAGCGAGGTTCACCGACCTCTCGTGCTACTCTACTGACATGGTGCGGGACCCTTTCTTCAGGGCCCAGAATTTCGATCAGGGGATCAGATGGAAGATTAGAGCTTTTATGATTTCTCTCAGCATCTTCACATAGGCAGGGGTGTTAGAGTGATTACTCTTAGTGGGTATCTTCCTTGCTGAGTAGTCACCAGCAGCGAGACCCACCACCAGACGTTATGTAGCAGAGTCATCTGTAGTTGGCAGTAGATAGATGATGCAGAGGTCCAAGAGGACCAGACCTACAGGTGTACAACCACAAGATACAGGGTTAGTTGTGCAGGGATCATGAGATATATTAGGACAGGTGAGGAGTAGGTAGTGTTACGCGTGCGATGGGTAGGGTCACATGGCTCGCGACTGCCCGAACCACCATACGGAAGACTAGCTGCCGGTCAAAGGAACGCCTTGGAAGAGGTGAATATTCGATCGAGGAGGTCCCTAGGAAGTATGTAGAAGTGTAAAAGGATCTGGCCATGCAGCAGGTGGTGGCCGACGGTTTGAGGTTCTACCACCACCGCCTACAGGTGGTCCACCCCGACCATAGGGAGTAGGTGGACGGGGACCAGCTCAGCTCCAGGCAGCTGAGGCCTATGACTACGGAACTCCAGAGATGATTCTAGGTACAATCTTTGACTACTCCACCTTAGTTTTAGTACTTATAGACACAGGTGCTAGTCACTTTTTTATTGCCATGACCCTCATTCAGAGCTTAGAGATTCTGATGGAGTTGTTTGCTCGATCTTTACGGTTAGAGACACCTACGGGAGCATATTTGACGATTACACACTGGTTCCGCCAGTGTGAGATTACTCTAGGAGGAGAGAGCTTCGACTGGGATCTCCTAGTAGTGGCATCGAGGCCTTACGAAGTCATATTGGGTATAGAATGGTTATACACAGTCCACCCTTAGATCGACTATTTTAGGCAGAAAGTGTGGTGTGTCTGCATAGATGGGACAAGGTTTTAATTCACCGGAAAGAAGGTAACCTTTACAGTATAGGATGGACTCACTCGTAGGAAGGTACAACCAATCACACATCAGTTGGTTAGCTTTACTCTCAGAGTAGTTGATGTTGAGAGTACGAGTTATCCTTTAGTGGTGGACGAGTAAGCTGATGTTTTCCATGATGATGTTTCGAGTCTGCCTCCTCACAGAGAGGTGTACTTTTATATCGACTTGTACACCAGGACGTCCCTGATATCTACACCATCATATCAGATGGATTATCCAGAGCTTCGAGATCTGCAAGTACAGCTGTAGGACTTATAGAGAAATGGGTTCATTAGTCCTGGTGTTTCCCCTTGGGCAGCCCCGATTTTTTTTCCAAGATGGAGGATGGGAGTTTGGGACTCTGTGTGGACTATCGGCACCTGAATCAGGTGACCGTGAAGAACAAGTACCAACTACCAAGTATTGATGATCTCTTTGATTAGTTAAAGGGAGCACGGTGGTTTTTGAAGATAGACCCCAAATTAGGCTATCACCAACTCAGGGTATGAGACGAGGATGTGCAGAAGACGCCCTTCACATGTCGGTATGGCCATAATGAGTTATTCATTGTGACATTCGTCATGATCAACGCCCCAGCAGTGTTCATGGGACTCATGAATAGGATCTTTGAGCCATACCTCAATCACTTTGTAGTAGTATTCATCGATGACATCTTGATATACTCACGATGGATGAGGAGAATGCCTATCATCTCTAGATAGTTCAGGACATGCTCTGAGAGAATAATCTTTATTGTAAGCTCTTGAAGTGTCAGTTCTAGATCTGAGAGGTTCACTTCTTGGGACAGGTTATCTCGGAGGCTGGAGTTGCAGTGGATCCGGCAAAGATTGAGGTTGTGCTTGCTTGGGAGCCACCCAAGAGTGTGACGAAGGTGCAGAGTTTCTTGGGTTTTTCCAGTTACTATCGGAGGTTCGTTCTTGACTTTTTCAGAGTTACGGAACCCTTATCAGCATTGAAAAAGAACGGAAAACCCTTCGTGTGGTAGGAGAGATTTTAGTGGAGTTTCCAGGAGCTGAGGTAGTGACTGACGAGTGCCCCCATCTTGAGACTACGAGAGGAGGGCGTTGGGTACATAGTCTACTGTAACGCATCAGGGACCAGGCTTGGATGTGTTATGATGTAAGAGCGAGTAGTGATCATGTATGGTTCTCGACAGTTAAGATAGAACGAGCAGAACTATGCTACCCATGACCTGTAGTTGGCAGCAGCGGTCTTCTCCTTGAAGATGTGGCGACATTACTTGATGGGCGAACAATTTACAGTAAACTATGATCACAAGAGTATCAGGTATATCTTCTCTCAGAATGACCTGAACTTCAGACAGCGGCATTGGATTAAGTTCCTCCAGGACCATGACTTCAAGATATTCTATACTCCTAGGATGGGGAATGTAGTAACATATGCACTCAGTAGGATATCTGGTATACAGTTTCTGAGTGAGGCGACGAAGTAGCTAGCTTCTTTGTGGATATCCTTCGTGGATCGAAATGGAACAGCTTATCTTCAGTATCTAATAGTCACTCCCCCACTCCATCAGCGAGTCAGGGAGGCACAGCTTGGGGACACTAACTACGAGGCTCAACATGTTTAGATATCCACAGGACAGCCACCTGATGGATTTTTTGAAGGTGGGGAGCAAGTCATCGTCTTTAGAGGGCGTACTATGGTACCGGTGGCGCTACGTTAGGAAGTGTTGAGGGAGTTCCATATGTCCCCTCTAGAGGTACATATAGGAGTGGAGAAGGTGTACCAGGACCTTCAGAGTCAGTATTGGTGGCCGGGAATGAAGAAAGAAGTGGCAGAGTTTGTCACTCAGTGCCTCACTTGTCAGCAAGTGAAGGCAGAGCATTAGATTCCCACAAGCTAAGTTCAGCCACTAGAGGTGCCAGAGTGGAAGTGGGATGGAATTTCCATTGAATTCATGACAGGACTTCTAAGAAAATCCAAGGGAAATGATTCCATCTGGGTAATCGTGGATCGACTCACCAAGTCGTCCCACTTCCTACCTATCAGAGATCAGGGATTAGTATGGAGAATGGGATGCCTCTATGTAAAGACGATTGTGTGGCTTCATGGGGTTACATCTACGATTGTCTCTGATCATGATGAAAATTTACTTCAAAGATATGGAATGGGTTTCAGGAAGAATTCGGGACATGGATTTGGTTGATCACCACCTTCCATCCTCAACGGATGGTCAGACAGAGTGGATCATTCTGACCCTTGAGGATATGTTGCATGATTGTGTCCTTGATTTCAGCCATAGTTGGGAGGATCACTTTCCCTTGGTGGAGTTCGCGTACAACAACAGTTATCACTCCCATATTGGTATGGCACCATTCGAGGTGTTGTAAGGTCGACCTTGCAGATCACCTCTGTGTTGAACTGACCCAGGGGAGTCAGCACTCATGGGACCAGAGATGGTACGGGATACCACGGAAAAGGTAAAGATCATCTAGGAGAGGAAGAAGAATGAACAGAGTAGTCATAAGTCTTATTATGATAGGATACATACACCTCTGGAGTTCTAGGATGGTGACCATGTCTTTCTATGGGTCTCACCTCGACAAGGTTTGCAGAGATTTGGTTAGGGTCCCAAGTTATCTCTGAGGTTCATCGGACCCTTTCAGGTCCTCAGCAGAGTTGGCGAGGTGGCGTACCGCTTAGATCTTCCACCTCAGTTTCACCAGTTGCATGAAGCTTTCCATGTATCCCATCTGAGGAGATACGTACATGACCCATATCACGTCATCGACCACGGCGAGATAGACATCGACGATGGGGTGACGTTTTTGGAGGTTCTAGTAGAGATTGAGGATCGACAGGAGAGAGTTATATGTTGCTGATTGATACGTCTGGTGCACATTCATTGGCAGCACATGAACTTCCAGGAGAGAACATGGGAGCGGGAGGCTCAGATTCATGCCTAGTACCCCCACATTTTCCCTAGTTTGTGTTGACGCTTTTGGGGATGAAAAGCCCTGAGGTGGGGAGAATGTAAAGACCTGTATTTTTTCATGTAATTTTTTTAATTATATGGAAATATTACGAGTTCGTGAAAATTTAAGTGGTGTGATTCCGAGGCCTGGAGTGCTCGGAAGGAATTTCAGAAATTTTGTTTTAGGTACGTTTAGTAAACTAATGCGCGATGTTTTGTAACTTTTGAATCCTTGCTCAGAATTGAAAACCAAGGACACTGTTGAACTCGCAACACCGAAATTTGCTCAAGGAGACATTCCCCTCGACCATAGTAAGACGAGGGTGGACATTAGTTTTTGGATTTTTGTAGAAGAGTTAAAAGAAATAAAAATAAACTAAAACAAAAAATTGTATTTTATTTTCTTGAAAACTACATTTTGAATCTTGGTGGTGGGGACTACCCGACATTGAAACCTATTCTTTATTGTGAAGTAACTCTTGGTTCCCCCCAATTTAATGTTACAACATTAATTTGATTAATAAACTTAACATAATTTATTAATTTGTCTCCCCACCTTTCTTAGGGTTGGGGAAATCGTTGACAAAGGAGAGCTTTTGAGAAATATCCTCCAAATGAAGAACCTCTCCAATAAATAAAGTTCTCTAGATCAATAACATGGAACCGACATTGGAGAATGTTGTGGGAGTGACGGGTGTTGGCCTCTTCATCTTCTTCATCTCTTTCCTCACGCCAACTCCAATGAACAATTGAGGTAGGGGTGTGTTTATGTTGTTCTTCATGGGTTTATGTTGAAACTTTCTTCTTGAAGTCACATGATATCGGTCTAATGAGGAGGGTGGAAACCAAACAAACATGGCTCGATCCCTCCGCATCTTTAAATGATTGACGTGTTCTTCGCGGAATATGATGACGGTGGTGGCCCCAGTGTGCCATCGAAGGAGGCCGTGACTCGTCAGCCCCGACAGAGAAAGGTTGCAGCCGGCACCCAGTTCACTTTGCGGAACTGGGGTAGCGTGCATCCGCGCCGCCGGTAGCAAAGGAGGGCGCAACAGAGTAGGGTGGTAGCTGGCATGCTGGTCGGTCGCGTGGAGAAGCGGCGGCGTGTGTCTGTGCCGCCGGAGCTATAGATTGCGGATTCCTGGCCGTGGCGGAGGTCGAAGGGCGGCCGACATCCGGTCGGCCACGGTGGAGGAGCGGCCTGCGACCTCGTCGCTGGAAAGAGGGCCAGCCATTCCGGTCATCCACGTTGAACCAAGCAGGACCTTCTTCGATGGGTCTTTCATACCAGCAGGTTGAACGGTCCGTTGGGCGTTTTGGGAATCCGGGGGGTGCATCCCCCCATGGTGACGGCTAGGGCGGACCCCGCAACAGCGGACCGCACCCAACCAGGTGGACCACACCCAGCCGGGCGGACTGCACCTAGCTGAGCGGGCCACGCCCAGTGCAGACCAGGTCGGGCCAGACCCAAATTGGGTTGGGTCAACCCGAACCGGGTCGGTCCGACTGGGTCGGACCAGACCCAGGCCCATTTGGACCCACATATGCCTTTTTTACCATATCTTGAAAACTGGGCACCCGTTTGATGAACCGTATGTGGAAACAGGATCCTTGGATTGAGACAGTCATTTTGGTATACTCCACATGAGTTTTGGTTAAAGTTGTAGTATGGTCGGGTTGGATCGTACCTGAATCCAACCGGGCCTTCGGAGCGGAAACACTAATAACTTACAGACCGGGCGTCCGATTGATGCATTGTCTTTCGCATTGGGTCCCATTTGACATGACGGACCGTTGTGATAATTTTTTTTGGAACTTCATGGTAGTTTATGTATCTATTGATGTCTTGAAAAGATGAACCTCCAATAATCAAGCATGATTAGTGCGGGAACCCTGTGGCAAGCTGTACTTGAGGAGTCTTCAGATCCTGTGTGGGTCATCTTCGGATCCTATGTGGGTCAACGCTCATCAATCCTGTGTGGGTCAGCGCATACCAATCCTTTTTGGGTCATCTCTAGATCCTATGTAGGTCATCTTCAGATCCTATGTGGGTCATCTTTGATCCTGTGGGGGTCAACCGCAGAGCTTCTTGAAAAAGTTAGATAATCTAGAAATAAAACTAATCATCTATACTCTCATACTTAATTTATACCTGGTGTGAGCTGAGTCCTTACCTTTGTGGTATTTACCTTCATGGTATTCTATTGTATGGAATTATCTTTTTGGTACTTACCTTTGTGGTATTCTTTTGTGTGGCATTGCCTTTGTGGTACTTACCTTCGTGGGGTTACCTTCGTGGTATTCCTTCCTTTGTGGAACAGTTGTATTTCCAGTTAAATAATTGGGAATTATGTTTTCTCATGAATGAGATTGGTATACTTTATAACTTAGGTATATGTATGGGAATATACCTAAGTAGGGTTGACTGTTGTTGTTTGTGCTTTATGGTTTATCCTTTGTGAATTCTGAGAGACCTTCAGGGTCTCGGGGTCTCTACTGTGTATCGTTATACTCACCCATACACGGGCTACACACGCACCTCGTTGTGTCTTGTGCAGACGACAGACAACACTGATTGAGGATGAGGGTGGCAAGACTAGGGGATTCTCAAAGGTGTACCATTAGACGAGACGTACCGCAGAGACAACTGTTCGAGAGTTGTACCTACCCTTCAGGTAGGATCCTTGGTGGGTTTTCGCAGTAGATGTTTTCAGTTTTAATTGTACTTTTTAGTTGGTCTTGTATTCTGGCCCCTTTACTTACTGTAAATGTTCCTTTTACTGTATAGTTTACTTTGTTCTAGTATCTTGTTATGTGCTTGGTTGTTGTGAGTTTACTTGTTTAAAGGTAATTCCTTCCCATTTTTAGGGATATGCCTTTTCAATGCTAGTCACTATCCCCTGTCCTATGGAAGGTGGGCTTGGGGTAGTCATGGCGCGGGCCCTGGGGGGATGGTTCGTGATATTAAAGATCAAAGATCTTGAGAATAAGGTGCTTCATGGATGGACCATTCTCTTGGTTCGTGTGTCATGGAGGCATGGTGGCCTCGAGGAGAGTACCTATAAATGGGAGGCATAGATGCACGCCTAATAACTAGAGATGTTTTGAGTTTCTGCTCTGTTTTCTTTTGTACTTGTTTTTGATGAAGTGATTGACCTCGTTAAATGTGATATGGGATGTATTATTTATTCTATGGATGTGTGTGAAGAGTCCTGACTATGGATAGGGTAGGACCTAATCCCTAATCAAGACGCATTAAAGTGCATGCAGTTAAACTTGTGTGGGCGAGTCTGTGCCACCCAAAGTGAATAGTGTCTTGACATGGAAGAAGGGACTCTCTGATCCATATGACTAGAAGGTATGAAAATTATATTTTTGTGTGGTTACTTGGGGGAGAGGATCGGTGGTGTATTTTTGGTTGTAAAGAAGATAGACGAGGGAGAGGTGTTCCTAGATGTCGAGGAGGTTTACACCTTAGAGGTATCTTTTGAGGTGGTTGTTCAAACCCCTTTCTTTTCTTCAGGTCCAATTTTGATTCTCGAGGGTGAGAATAGTTTGAGAGGTATCTTATGTAATGGCCTAGACAGTGACTCTTTGAGGAGTTTCCCAAAAACTCAGTTTCATCAAACGGTTCCACCAAAACGGTGGCACCGATCACGGCGGCACTGTCACGGTGCCCCCAGTTCGGTGGAACGCCGTAAGCGGTGCCACCCTTTCGGTGTGCAACCGTGACCAGTGCCACCATTATGGTGCCTCTGTGACCGGTGCCACCGTTTAGGTGGAACCATTTGATGGAACCAAGTTTTTGACAAACTCCTCAAAGAGTCACTGTCCAGACCATTAAATTAGATGCCTCTCAAACTATTCTCTCCCTAGAGAATCGAAACTAGACCCAAAGAAAAGATAGGGGTCCAAACAACCACATCAAAAGATACCTCTCATTAGTAAACTCCTCAACATCTAGGAACACCTCTCCCTCATCTATCTTCTGAACAACCATGGATACACTACCGTTCTTCTCCCCCAAGTAAATGAACACACATGTAAAGGTCATACTGTATTGTCATATAGATTAGGGAGTCCCTTCCTCCATGTCAATATACTATCCACTTTGGGCAGCACTAACGCACCTGCACGGGTTTAACTGCATCCACTTTAATGCATATTGATTAGGGATCAGGTCCTCCCCTCACCACAGTCAGGACTCTTCACACACATCTATAGAATAAGGAAAACAGCCCATCTCATAGTCAATGAGGTCAAGCACTTCATCACAAACAAGTAAAAAATAAAACAAAGAAGAAAATCAAAATATCTCTAGGTACTAGAAACGCATCTATGCCTCTCATTCCTAGGTACTCTCCTTAAGGCCACCATGCCTCCATAACACACGAACCAAGGGAATGGTTCGACCACAAAGAACCTTCTCATCACGATCTTCGATCCTTACTGGCCGTTCTACGAACGTCGTGTCATCCTCGATATCCAGCTCCCCCCAGTCGAGGACGTGTGAATCCTCATGTAGTTACTGATGGAGTTGAGACACATGGAAGACGTCGTGCACCCTCAGTAGCGGCGGTGGTAGCACGGGCTGATAAGCCACTTCGCCGACCCACCACAACACCTCAAAGGGTCCGATGAGCCTCGAAGAAAGCTTATTTCCCCTGTCAAACCACTGTTGCCCACGTCGTAGGCAGACCTTCAAGAACATGAGGTCCCGACTTGGAACTCCAAGGCCTCATCCTATGATCGACATATGACTTCTGCCAGTCTTGAGTTGCCTTCATCCTCTCCCTTATAAGCTGAACCTTCTTCTTCATTCTCTACGCCACCTTGGGGACAAGAACACATGCTTCCTCAATATCTTCCCAACACATGGGTGCGAGACACAACCTCACGTTCAAATCTTCGAATAGAGCCATGCCAATGGTAGAGTGATAGCTATTGTTATTGGAAAACTCTAATAGAGTCAAGTGTCATACCCATGTTCCCCCAATGTCCAAAACCCTTGTCCGTAGAATATCCTTCAACATATGGATGGTGCGCTTTGTCTGCCCATATGTCTAGGGATGGAAATGAGTGATGAAGCATAGTTGGGTGCCAAAAGTATGTTGCAATCCTATCTAGAGCTGTGAGGTAAACCAGTTATCCCGATCGGAGACTATGGACCTCATAACTCCATGTAAATGCACCACCTCATCCACGTACCTCTGTGCAATGGAATCTACCGCACTCGACTCTTTGATTGCCCGGAAGTGAGCTGATTTAGTCAGTCGGTCCACCACTACCCAGATAGCATTGTAACTCCCTTGAACTTTGGGTAGTCCTGTGATTAAATCCATCAAGATGGAATCCCACTTTTACTCAGGGACATCTAAAGGTTGTAACAAACTTCTTGGGACACAATTTTCAGCCTTCACTTGCAGAAACATGAGGCACTTTTCCAAAAACTCTACCACTGCCTGCTTCACCCCGGGCCACCAAAACTAACTCCTCAAGCCCCGATACATCTTGGAAACTCCTAGTTGAACCGCCAGGGGTGAGTTTTTGTAACTCACCAAGAAATCTCTTGTGCATTTCAACCTAGATGAACAGCTTTCCATGAAACAACATCCGATTTTGGCCATCTTCTAACCTACCTTCTAGAGTATTTCCCTAGCTAACATGTTTTTGCATCACTTCAGCCTCCAATTCCCCCCATGAAGACTCATCCACCTGCTATAGTAGAGAGTATCATACATTCATCTAGAACAGATATCCTATTCCATCCTCCACCCTTGAATTCAAGTGTAGAGCAGCCAACTCCTCCATCCCCTTCCAAAGATCCACTGATTCTCGAACCACATCCTTCTGTGACTTCCTGCACACAACATAAGCTTCCACGTTCCCCTTTCCCGAGGATTAGAAAATTTTGAAGTTTTATTCCTAAAGTAACTCCATCCACCTCTGCTGTCGCAAGTTAAAGTCTCGCTGGGAGAATATATACCTTATGATTTTGTGATTCGTGAAGACCACGAAGCCTTCCCTAATGAGGTAATGCCTCCAAAAATTTAGTAAGAACATAACCACTGAAAGATCCAGGTCATGGGCGGCATAGTTACAATCATAAGGACATAACACCCTAGTCCCATAAGAGATCACCCTCTGCTGTTGCATTACCACACACCCCAAGCCTTGGCTTGAAGCATCACAAAACACCTCAAACATTACCCCTTCTTATGGAAACCTCGGTATCAGAGAACTAACCAGCTTCACCTTCAGATAACTGAAGGCTTCCTGACACTTCTCACTCCACATGAAGTCCTGGTCCTTTCTCGTCAAAGCTGTCAAGGGAGATGCAACTTGAGAAAAGTTGGGAAGTAATCTCTGGTAGTAAGATGTTAGACCTAGGAAACTTCAAACCTCTGCCAAGTTCTTGGGTACTATCCAAGAAAAAACTACTTAAACCTTTGACGGATCAGCCGCTATTCCCAGCTCGGACAATACGTGACCAAGGAAGTGCACCTCTCATGTCCAGATCTTGTACTTGGAAAACTTCCCATACATCTGGTGTTGTCGTAGGACCTCGAAAATTGTCCTCAAATGCTTGGCGTTATCCTCCTATAATATTGATTAGATCAACATGTCGTCAATAAACATGACTATGAATTGGTCTAGATATTACCAGAAGATCGAGTTCATGAGTCCCATGAACACAGCTGGTCCGTTCGTAACTCAAAACAGCATGACCACAAACTCAATGTGCCCGTATCTGCACCTGAAGGCTATCTTTGAGATGTCAACCTCCTTTAACCTCAACTGGTGATATTATGACTATAGGTCGATCTTGGAGAACCGTCCTTCCCCCTTAAACTGATCAAAATGGTCTTTAATCATTAGAATAGGGTAACAGTTCTTAACTGTTACCGGATTCAGTCTCTGTTAGTATATACACAGCCTGAGACCACCATCTTCCTTCTTTACAAACAAGACTGAAGCACCCCATGGTGATTCTCTTGGTTAAACAAAACCCTTCTTAATCAGATCATCAATATGAATCCCTAACTCCCGCAATTCATAAGACGCCATCCAATAGGGAGCCATCAAAATCATATGGTCACCAGGTTGAAAGTATATCCCAAACACAACATCACGGCGAGGGGGTAGAGTCACCACATCTTCAAGGAATACATCCATGAATTCACTGAAGATCCCTGGGACTTCCATCATCTCTGGATCTTCTGACTCCACTGACAACTCTGCTAACAAGGAAAGAAGGGCCTCCACTCGCTGGCTGCCTTCTTGGCAACCCCACTCACTGAAAAAAGCCACATGTTGTCCACCCACATCTAAAAACATGACCCTTATCTAGAAGCATTCAATAACGGCATACACATAGAACAACCACTCGATGCCAAAAATTACATCATATGGATGCATCTGTAGCAAAACAAAGTCCCCACTGGACTGATGTGGTCCCAACATCAGTCTAAATCCCCAGAAAACATGAGACAAGATGGTCTGACCTCCAACCGGCGTACTCAAAACCAGGGGCAAGAGAAGACCATCTGCGTCTAGACCCAAGGCATGGGCTAGAGTGGGTGCATTAAAAGAGTGATAAGCTCCTGAATCAAAGAAGGAAGAGACAAGAGTACTGAACAGAAATGTTGTACCTCTAACAACCTCTGGCCCCGCAGGAACTACTACGTCTGTAGCGTGCAACTGCCCACACCCAGCTCCTCTTCCCCTCGTCAATAAGTCGTCTCCCCGACCATGCCCTGGTCAAGGTCCCTGAGGATCTTCATTAGTTCATCCTACTACTGCAACATCTCATCTCAGAGGAGCGGGAGCTCTCTGTCCCTACTCCTGCTGTTGAAAAGGCATAGCCAGAAACTGTTGCTGCTGAGGTGGGCATGGAACCGTCCCACCCCCCACTATATTTCACTCTGTCAGGGCACTGATTATGAAGGTTCACATGACTTCCATAAAAGAATAATCTCAGTCTTGGACCCACAAGGAAGGGACAAGAACTGAGAGATCCGAACTGGAACGTCTGGGGCATGCTCCCCACTGGCCGAAACTAGGAAGGTCCTAATACTGGAGGCTTGCTGCTGACAGATTTCCCCTTTATCAAGCTCAAATGGCTCCCCTCTCATAGAACACCTCCTAGTGTGTGCATCATCACCACCACTTCACCCTTCTTCTTAACTTCCATGTATGTCGATAGAGAGAAGGGAGTAACAGCATACTGAAGAGAAGGTCAGAGTGCCTCCTCTAAACGTCTCAGCCAAGACTCCTCATCCAGAAAGAGGTCCCAAAGAAATAAAAGGATATCCTTGAACTTGATCCATAACTCCCTCAATAACATGATCCCCTGTTGAAGGGATAGTATCTTCTACCACTTCTCCGCCTTCATCATGGAAGAGAGGATTTCTACCCGGAACTCCCTCTTGAAGTCAGTCCACGAGACCCCAACCTCCCTCTTCTCCCCAAGATAGAGTGTCCACCACTGACGCGCCACTCCCCGCATCTGGCTTACATCCAGAGGAACCCAGTACTCTGTTGGAGCCTGGATCAGGCTGAAATCTATCACCGGTTCCTCAATCCAGCTCTCTGTCTCCATGTTCGAGATGCTTCTCTCGTACATCCCGAGGGTCTACCACTGAAAGGCACGAAGCGTCTTATGCCATTGGTCATCCTCCTCATTTTGATCATCCCTCTTCTGATCAGCTAAATCATCCTCATGGTCCTCAATCTCCTGCACTACTCATGTTCATCGTTCGAGTGTCATAGATACAAGGTAAACAAGGAATTCCTAAGCCCGAGTAGTGTATAAGATTGCTTTTAAATTTGTGCTTAGACTTTTTATTTATTTTAAATCCCAAAAATATCCATGACATATAAGAACACGTGTCATTATAATGCATGAAACTTTACCTGGGTCTCTACCCTGCAATCAGTGTAGCCTCACTTGGTTGTTTGGTAGGTCTAGAGTCCGTGCATCGGATCATGGGGCCCCATAAAATCTCATGTCCTAGCCAGTCTTCCCTAGCCTATTTCACGCTCCAAGATTAAATAACACTATTTCCTTACCTTCCCATGAAATCCTCACTATGCCTAACTCCAAACTCCATAATATCTCTCAACCTTGCCTCTGAAACCATTCTGTCACAACCCGCCTTCACCAGGATAAGGGAAGGGATAGAAGATTTCCAAATCCTTCCTTCCTCAAGTTGAAGGAGAGATAATGACCCCTCAGACCTGCCTTCAATAGGCCTTGGACTGGTGAATAGCACCAAGGGTATATAATCACATGTAATATGGTAGGAATTTACCTTTCTATTTAGTAGGATCGGAAGATAAGATAGAAAATCCCAAACAACACCAAAACTGGAAGTGAAAGTAAAACCAAAACAATCCATTCTCATATGCATGTTCCATAAATAAAGTGATTCAAAGTACAAGAAAACTCCAAAGGGAAGTACCGAAATAAAATAAAATAATAGAAATGTCAAGGGTCCCGGCGTCTGAGCTAATAGGGTCTGGCACGGTCCTCTAAGTCCTCCTAGAAACTTGAAATCAGTTTTATATATGTAGGGTGAGTATACAGGTATACTAAATAGGGAAAACCAAAATCTCTCTTGCACAAGTGGGGAGGCATCCTAATGCCCTGTGAGAAAAAAGAGATAACCAACTCACCTAGCAAGAAAAACTATCCACCCAAACCTCACCAAGGCACACTCCCCAAATACCACAAGTTGTGTAATATAATAGTAATAATACATCGGTGTTTGGGTACCCCACACCACTTTCCCTATGGTTATTGGAGACATCATATGCATCAGTCCTCCCCTCCCATTATCACCGCAGTCCCACTACCATACCCCTCCCTCACACACGTGGGCTACCACAACCACACATCCCACCCACAAACACCTCAGCCACAACAACCACACGTAATCACACCTATAGACACCTGGTCTAGAACAACTACCGTCAGGCCGAAGACACCTGGGCCAGAACAACTACTGCCATGCCTGAAGACACGTTGGCCTCAGCCTGAAGAAACTTGGGAAACAACCTACCCTCACACACCTGGTACAACTACCACAGAATACCCTAACTGACGAATCTTGGGATTTAATGGACCTCAGGTTGTCACATCCTACTCGAAGAGTCTTTGGATACTGGAGAAAGGGAGCAGAAAAGATGCTAATAACCATCCACTCATAGGAGTGTTGGAAAAAACACCCTCCCCCGTGAAATGGGGGTGTTCAGAACGAAGTTCTCAACATGGGTGGGGTGCGAATAAGAAACATAAAAAATAAATTATACATATAGGTAAAAAGAACTCATCCCAACTTAGGGGTTCTGAAACCAGCCCATACACAAACACCCTCATTACTATTCATTCATAAAAAGCACAACGCCCACAACCAATTCACAACTCATTACCATAAAACAATACCCATTTAATCCCATTACTGTTGTCACATTCAAGTGGTTCCATTTAAATAAATCTTCACTACTAGTCAACTAACATTCATATCCACAAGAAAAGGAAGGAGAAATATCCAAGCAGCAAATTAAGCATTCACACCCGGTTTTCTTGTAAAGTCACAACAACAAAAGGGATCCATGAGATCCCTCGAAGTATTGGAACCAAACCAAGCTCAGACATACCACCCTATAGGCCTCAAAACACAAACCAACAACTGCACAATAGGGGATCTCATCCCCATCCACGTCACCCCACAAGCATCAAGTAGAACAACTGTACATATCACCAAGATAGAGAAAGGGAGATTTCAGATTTAAACAAACCACTCATTAATTTCCTTTTTTCTATTTGTTTAACTAAGGTGATCATACAAGGATTCTTGTTCACTGGGAATCCATTTAGTAAACCGAGTTTACGTGATTAACCAATTTTCATATTTCAGCCATTCAATCCCAAGAATATTAAGAAAACATAGTTTCCTTAGTGCTCAATAAAGGAACACCAATAGCCACAATTTTAAGTGGAAATAAGCCCATACATTTCACAACATATAAGAAATGACAAAAGTGTGTAGCATCATCATCAAACACACCCCCTTCATTCTTTAAGAACCATTTATTATCTTTGTAAAGGTTTGGTTTCTTCAGTACCCATAGGAACATTATCAAACCCACCCCGCATGATACGCAGTAAGTAGAGATGAAAGAAAACCCCTATTTGGATGATCAATGATTGAAGTTTTCCTCCACGTGCCAAAAACTGGGGATGTGTGACTTATAGGGGATAAACTCTGAGGACTCCATGAGTGAGAAGAAAAGGATCCAGCACAGGCGCACCACCAGCCTCGGGAATGGTGACTCCAAACGCACCAAGTAAAAGAAAAGGAAAATAACCAAGAAGAAGAATGAATGAATCTCGTGTGATAAAAGGTGAGATCATGGTGTTATAGGATATGAAATATTGAACGGATTTAAAGGAATATTGTGCCTTCTCCACATGGTTTGGTAGTTACACATGAAATAATTAATTGTCATTTAATAATTCTCATCAGATAGGTGGCCATAACGTCTATGAGTTAAAGGATTTCTCTAAAGAGAGGAAAATGTGTAATTGGGGTTGAACTGGAAATTATTGGAAAAAGGTGTGAAATTGAGTGAAAAGCCACATGTTTTGGTATGTCTAGGGTTTCTCGATACTTGGGGGATTTTAGATATCATTTATGAACATTTAATGGATTTTAAAGGGGGTATTAAAATACTTTTACCTGAAAAGATACGTTGCCAGATCGGAATTTGAAAAAGTCAGAAACTGGGAAAAACAACAAAGGATGGGACAATGTTTTGTGAGACACCATCATGGTCCCATAGTCACGGTTCCACCATAAGTAGTACCACATTATCAGTGAGCAATTTTTATGGTGCCACCATCATATTTCCACCATCACAGTGCGACCGTTTCGGTGTGCGAGCGTCATGGTGCCACGGGTTCGATGGAACATCATAAGAGGTGCCACCATCTTGGTGTCTGACCATGACCGGTGCCACCATTATGGTGCCACCATTTTAGTGGAACCATTTTATAGAACTTAGTTTTTGAAAAACTCCTCAAAGTGTCACTGTTTGGTCCATTACATGAATGAATAAGAAAACATCATGGACCGATCTCATATTTTACATCTCAATGAACATTTATTGAATAAGATAATCGTTCATGAAGTTGTTAATGTATTTAAAAACTATAATAGCGTATAAATTTATTTATAGTGTTGTCCCAATTAGAGGGAGAAGAGTTGAGAATAAAAAATAATCTTCTAAATTTTATGTTTCTGGAAAATTAGAATTATTATAGAATTTTATTGAAGTAATTTCATTGAAATGGTATGTATTTTGAATTTTATCATCCATGGATGTATTAATCTACAAAAAAAATTGGTTTCAAATTGTCTTATATCAATGACATTAAAGATGGATTTTTTTTGAACCTCATGAGTTTTACCATAACCCGAGTCATACATTTTTCTTTAATGATTTTTTAGATCATTTAAGTTATTAATTGAATTTAAATTTGAAATAATTGATGGAAAATTTGTTTGATAATTTTTATCTATTATATATATTTCTATATGAAATCCTATGTATATTGATGAGATAGGTAAAGTGTTCCCATTCTAGATGATAATTCGTATAAGGATCTATTTTTTATTGAAAAATTTTATTTCTTGTTGAAAAACTCATGTTTTATATATCTATATTGGATCAAGTTATATTAGAGTTAGATCGTTTATATAGAATAACTTATTAATGAATTGATATCATCCTCAATAAGAAAATTCTATTTTTTCAGTGTGTTGGTGGGGGGAGAAAATTTAAATAGTGATTAAAGATAAATGGGGATCAAAGTGAGTTTATTAAAGACCACATTATTCATATCATTTCATGTGGGAATTGACAAAGAAATACAAAGAGGATGATTAGTAATCCCTTGTTGTTTCTGTTGTATGTATTGTCGATAGTGGTTTTTATAAGGATTTCAATATGACATGAAGAATATATATCATGAAGGTTGAATAAAATGGTGATGATAATGTATTTATTATGAATGATGAGTAATACATGATTTCTGAATATGATATCGTGGGAATTGTTTTCAGTTGTATTAATTTAATTATGTCTAAAAGAAACATCATAAATGTATTATTTTATTAATGGATTTGTTTAAATTTTTGACAATTGGGGATATGATTAATATTGAAGCAAGATAATTATTTGTTGTTATTTGGTTTATTATTGAGAATTTTTATTTATGGTTGAAATTTGTGGTACTTTATGTGACTATATTTAATAGAATCAATGAAGTGTGGTGGTTGATTATGGATAGCATTCTATAGCATTGTTGAGAAGTATTGAAGTGGTTGAGATGGTATATAAGTTAGAATCAATTGATAATAGGTAGTTTGAGTTATTAATTTAACTCTCTAGATTCACATATGGTATATTCAATATGTATTCAAATGGATAAATCATCTTTTACAAAAAAGGTGAAATCTTGGCGATATAGTAAAAAAATCAATGCATATGAGTTATGTTATGTGAGAGAATTTTTTGATATAGCCTAAATTTTAATTACATGGATAAATCCATTTAAATGAATTCCATTACATAATAGAATGTTTTGATGTAATCCAATTAAACCATGGATCAGAATATCCAAGCCACATAAATATATTCAATTAAATATGATCATATTATAAAGGTAATTTGACTGTACTGTAACTAACCTTCCATTATATTTTGATGAGTAGAAGTGAGAAAATATATGAAGAATAATTTAGGGAAGATATATTAAGAGTGGTGATTGATTTATCCAAATGTGATTATGATAGTTATATAGAAATTATTCATATAGACAAAGCACATGATGTAAGTGTTTTCTCATGAAATTAAGAACTGTAGGACATCAAATGAAGGGGTAGAACAATAGAGGTTTACATAAAATCTTTATACTGTGATATGGATTTATTAAACTAATACCAAATTCAATGAACATAAATAATGATTAACATCATGAGATATTATATTATGATTCATGTAGTCTAATTAATAGTTAAAAAATAGATATCAGGGGTCCTTGTTTAAATAATCTTTTAGGAGACTATATTGATGATGAAATAGAATAAAGAAGGATTACATTTCAAAGAAGATTCCATAATCATGTTCTCTTCCATGCATGTAGTTTAAATAAATGTAAATTATCTTTGTAATGTGATACTAATATTGTTATAAAGAGGGTTATTATATAAATAAAGAACACTCTATAAAATAAAAGTTTATTTAATACACATGTAATTTCATGGAAATAGAAGAAAAAATATTGTGAATATTGAAAAAAATAATGTTTAATGTTAAAAAATCTTACGCTATTAAATTTTTTTTAGCCATAATTGGAAGATGAAAACTTTTTTGGAAAAGTGTAATTAAAATATTTGATGGAGAATTCAATGCCTTATTAATATGTGATACGTAGATATTTTAAGATGACTAATATCTATGAACATGATTGGGTAGTGGTTTTTATGAAATAAATTAAATTGAATATTGCATGATATTTCAATATTTCGTTAATGAAATGAAAGGATGGTATTTTATTCTTCAAGTTTTTTGAGATATGAATATTTATAAATTAAAGAGTGAATATTTTATCCATTTTTTGTTAACCAAACTCTTATTAATTCTTAATAAGTTATTCACATTTTAAATAAAATAGTAGAATAAATTATTTGAATCATGATGAAATCATTATTATATATCTGTATATTGTTTTTAGGTTAAGGAATCTATAGAGTGTGAAAGAGAGATTTGAAACCATAATTCAAGAATGAATTTTTTGGTGTCTATAAATTGAAGATCTGACTCAATTTTAATCTTTAGGAATTTTAATGACCCAACAGTTAATCAATTAAATTTATATCTTTATGAAACATACAACCCATAGATAAAATAATAAAAACACTATACATTATTCAAAAAATAAATCAATAATAATTCAAAATATTATAGTGGGAAAATAAATATTAAATAAGATAATAAAAATGGAAAAATGTTGATATGCTTGATCCACTAGAATGACCACAGTAATGAAAAAAGATGTAGAAATAAAAGTTAATGGTAAGAATATATTTTTATTTTTTAATATTAAATAATATATATAACCTTAAAGGAACATATAAGTGAATAAATAATTAATGAAATAAGAGGAATTTATAGAAATTATAGAACCAATATAACCGTTATAAATATGATCAGTGGAATAGAAATATGACCATTAAGAATATTAATCTGACCGTTAGAATAGTAACCTCACCTATTAAAGTATAAATAAAATTTAGGTATCTTATAAATTAAAATATGAAATATTTATATTGTGGTATATGTAAATAAATGTTTTAAAATGATAAATTAATTGTTGGTATTTATGTAAAACATATATATTTATTTAAAATTTTATAATAAATATATTTATTTAATAGAAGAAATTATTACATAAAATATATTCATAAATTAATATTATGTTATATAATAATAATAATATAATTTTAGGAGTCTTTATATAATATTTCAAATGGTCATAAAATCTATTATAATATTTAAATCATTATTTTTTGAATAAATAATTATTTTATTTAAAAACTAGATTTATCATATTTATAAAATTATTTTCATAAAATGGATTCCATTTTTTAAATCTATAAATTGAAAAACGGTTTAGGTAAATTTTTGATATTTCTCAAAAATATTTTAATTTTTGTGAATAGTGAAATTAGGTAATTACATTATATGATAAACACGTGAATTTTTTATTAATTGATGATGTAGGAATGATATAAGAACCCATTGGTTCTACTTATCTGGAACAATTTAACATATTTAGTCACAAAATTCAACACTATTGATATTATTGAACAATAATAATAAAGTAATGAATATAATAATAAAAAACACCCCTTTGATCCCCTTATAAATACAAACAATCGCCACTCATTCTCCTCACTGCTTCAAATACTTGTAGCTTGTCAATATTCTGAATAATAAATTTCCCAATACTCTTCTCCATTTCCATGAGCTTATGTTCTCATAAAAATTCCAAACACAGGTTCGTTAAAGAGGTTCTCAAGGAGACAACATTCATGTGGGAAAATCCTCAATCCATCTCTTTCAATTTCATTTATTTTCTTATACTCTCCTCACCTACCCTATTCTAGTAATAATGATAAATACAACAATTTATTTATATATACTATAATTTTATTGTTTTTATGGAATATACATGATCAAATTTAATCTCTTTAGCTTTTATTCTTCAAATTAAAACATTGTTCATGAAATGTCATATCACCGCCTTCATGGATGACTGGATTTAACATTCTCTTACTACCATCAAGGATGGATATAAAACCATTATTATGGGAAAAAAATATGTATATTATAACTTTTTTCATGTTCTAGAACTAATAAATAGATATAATATTAAATAAAATGAATCTAGTTCTTGATGATTGAAAACCCACCAAAATGAAGTAAAACATTTATCATTAATTTTTTATCGAATGAATCATCCTCATCCCATAAAAAATATATGAACATTTGAAATTATGTAACATAAGTACTACCATATACATTCAATTGTTGAGAATTATTACCATTTTTCAACAACTTCAATAATTATACACAACTGAACCAATCTTGAAACCATTAAAAAAACACTCCCTAAATGATGATATATCACTTTATAACTAATCAAATTGAAAATTACTGAACTAAATAAAATTTTAATTAATAAACAATATGTATAATAGGTTCACAATAAATTAATTAATGAACCTAATTTGATTATTGAGGTAATTAAGTGAATGTGAAAAATCATCCAGACATAAGGTAAGGGATCTCTCTGAACCACCATATTTCCTTCAAGTTATGCTTTCTCTATCATTTCCCTAATTTATCTTTTCATTCTAAATTTTATGATATTATTTGTATATTTTTGAAAAACAAATTATGTAGCTCAGTTTATAGGTTTGTCTATCATTTCCCCAATTACATTTTTATAGGTTTCCCAACTCAATTCCTCTTGATAAGGATGTCCAGTTAATGGTAACTTCTCTTTTTCTTACAAATTATTGTAGATAATCCATAAACTATTTTAACAAAACAATATTTTTCTAAAATAACATATATTATAATGGAAAAAAATTAGTTCAATGGTATTTGTATTAAAATAATTATTCGTTTACTCTCTTTAAATATCATTTAATCATTTCCCGAAAATAATGTTAAATATGAACATTTTGAAAGTCACCTATCCAATCTTTTTAAATGTTTTCACTTCAATCATACATAATTTATAATCATATATGAGTATTTTACATTATAAGTTTTTATTTATTATTTAAATTCAATATTTAAGGGATACCATTATGATAATACTTTTGGTTATTCTATGTGAAATGATTACGAAACCCATTTATTTTCATGGGTAACACTTATGATTATTTCTTTTTTTTATTTTTTTTATGTGGCACATTTATGAATGTACATATTATAATGGGTGCACCTAGATAGTGATCCAATTAATTGGGTAAATTTTAGTATCATGATACTTAATGTATGGGATTAGGGAGTAAACACAATCCATTATGGGAATTTTCTTCCTTGTGATATAGTCTTTAAAGTTATCTTTCAATCATGTTTATGTAATTTTATATATTTCTACCACACTCTAATATTTCCATGATCAAATTTTGGTATGTTCTATATGGTATGATTCCTTATGATTATTCATGATCCATTCCTTTTATGTTATCATGTTTTTAATTCTAATTAATGTTCTATGCTTTATTCTTATGATTATTCCCTTACTAAGATTTTTAACTCATCTAATTGTTTGTGTATTCCATGGGTTATAATATGTATTTATAAGAACTAAAATGTTGTTAGGGGATCATTAGGGAGATTAAATATATTTTTTTATTTTTATTTTCAAGTTTTATAATTAGGTACCTACTCTTATAAAGATAGTAAACTTTATAATCCATTATTTTTATTTTATGGATAATTATGCTTAAATAATGTAATAACATGTGTACAATTCTAGGGTCACTATATTTGGTATCAAATCACATTCTAGTTATTTTTGAACATTAGGGCTAGAAAATTTTTGTAAGAAAACTATGGATAACTCTATCACTATGGATGACATAGATTAAATTATACGGAATCATAATAAATTATAAAATATTTAATTATATGTTTACCCTTCTGTGGTTACATTTTATTTTTCATTCATGAAACCTACTTTTATTTTATTTATCTTTAAATTTTAAGGGGGGAAATAAGAGAATGGGTTCCAACAATCAAAGTGATATAAAATGTGAATATTTCTCTAAAGAGATTCCAAGCCTGGTTGGAATGGGAGCCCAAAACATCATGCCTATACAGGCTCAACTAGATCAAGTTATGAATAGTAACATGAATCCTGTAAAATGACCTCCTTCTACTAAGAAAGATCATGTTGCAGTAAAATCGACAATGTAAAAAAATAATCATTTATTTAGTGGATCTTATGATCCTCTCTTTACATAACACTGTATTAAATCCATTAGAAGATATTCTTTATCCTTCATTTTTAAGAAAAAGAAAAATTCATATTGGTGGTCTATAATTTCAATTGGGAAGAACATAAGTGGTGAATTCTAATCAAAATCACATTGTATATAAAATAAATATATTACATATATTTAGAATAATTCAAGAAAATATTTTTCAGTAAATATTATCCCCAAACACATCTTATTAATTTGGAGTGGGAGTTCCTCAGTCTGATGAAAAAGGAAGGTCAATCTATTAGGATGTATGATGAAAAATTTACCAGGAATTAATAATATTCCCATGTCTTTGTCATGGAAATTCAAATCAAGGTGAATCATTTGTTTATTGTAATAAATCTAAGTCCAAAAAATCCTCGGTGGTTCAAGACTTTTATATCTATGAGAAAATTTTTCATTTTGATCTTAAGGTTGAGTTAGAAATTGGCTACTCTATGTGGTCTCATAGACATTGAGATAAAAATAGAAAATTTGAGTTTAGTATGGGAGGATTAATTTCTAAATTCCACTAAGGAAAGAAACCCCATCATCTCAAATGTCAAAAGTGTGGCAAGAAGAATCCTGAGAACTATTTAAAGAGAATGAGTAGATACTTCAAATATGGAAGAGAGGGGAACCATGTATATTATTGATGAAGTGGGTTTAATATGAACACTAATATGGAAGAATATTAGAAGGTTAACTTCAACACTCAACCTGTATTTTTGTGTTTCTACTACAATTAACATGGGTTTTATTAGAGATAATGCCTTAGTCCATGGGTTGAAGGAGGAAATGAACAACAACATCCAGGGTAGAAAAAAAGGGAATATTCTATGACTACCGCTGAGGTGGATCCTGAAAACGATGTGGTGATTGATACACTAATTATTCATTCATGAATAAATAATTTTCTATATGATTATAGTTCTACACATTTTTCATATCTTTCATGTTTAATTGAACTATTCAAACACCAACTCAAAATAGAAAGGTCGAGTTATCTATGAGAATAGTGAATGGGGAAATTACTACATCTAAAGTATACAACTCATCTCTAGTTTTTTTATTAACCTCCTAGAAAATATCATATTATTTCCTTTTGTTGTGTTTGATGTCATACTGGGCATTTATTTACTATCATTATAAAAATACAATATCAACTATCATGAAATTGATCTCACACTTAACATCTAGAGGCATCCAAAAATTATATGAAAGTATATGGAGGTGGATGAATCTCCTTCAGAATAATCATCTCAATTATGGATATTATTTCCCTATAAATAATCATATATTTTTAAAATAATTGATAGAAAGGATAAGATTTGGATCTATGACATGATCATTTTGAGGGACAACACTAATGTGTTCCCTAAAGAATTTTATGTTTTTCTTCCAGACCAATAGGATGGGTTCTCAATTAATCTTAATCTAGGATCTCTACATATATCAGATACTCTTTAATGTATTTCCACCATTTAGTTGGTGGAACTGATGATGTTTTCATAATAGAATCATGGAAAATGTTTTATATTCCGGAGTGCTTCACCATGGGGAGAACCAATCCACATCGCCAGGAAAAAGGATGAATCAACGGGCCTCTAAAATAATTAAATATAGATCAAAATATCATGATTAAAAATGTATCTCCTTCCAAGGATAAATTAATTGTTCAATAAACAACAAAGGTTTAAGTATTTCTATCACGTCCATGATTTTATTTTGAGTTATTCATTTGTTTATTATTGGTCTTATATTTATTTCATGGTTTCCTTGGTAGTATTTTTGTGAAAATGGAATTTTGATACCTTGAATCATATTTTACATGGTGGGTTCATGGTTAGGAGAAACCATGCACCATCCTAGGAGAAACTGTTCACCCTAGATAGTTAGATCGTCTAGGCTTCAAGTCCTTCCGCATAGTTACCGCACGATTTCGAAAAACATGTGGGATAACCATGTTGGGTATACAGGTCATTAATAAAAGTAAATTTATAATTTTCCCCTCCCTATTTTAACCACAAATCACCCATATTTTGATACATATTACATTGTCATCCTAATGAGATTCTTCCTCTCTTTCTTATCCACCTTGAACTCCAATCATTTTGTGGATTTGGCCTTGGATCTTCATGAATCATCAAGAAAGTATATCTTCTATTGATTTCTTCCTTCTTCTAGGGCTCATCTTCTATCTTTCTTGTGTTCCTCTTTGTCTAGTGAATTATTTGATCTAATATGAGTTCAATCATGAGGTTTTTGGTAAAATCATGATTCTTATAGTTTTATCATTCCATTGTAGTGTTCCTTTGTGGTGTGCTTGTTATTTTCCACCAGATTCTGGATGTTTCCAAGTGTAGGGTAGGTGATTCATTTCATTAAAATTATTAGATGATTTTGGTATGCTCTCTTGTTTCCTTGGATGTGTTCTATAGATTATGTTAAATGTACTAATTCTGTTTTCAAAAGGATTTGAGGTGAGTTTATGTTAAAATATGGTTTTACAAACAAAATTATTGGTGTTTCATGTGTGCTTCCTTTTTATTTTTATTAAATGTGATAGAAAAAATATTCAAGTGTTGTGAATTATGTTTTAAATTGTTTTTGTTGTCCATATGGATTTGAAATAGATTTCTCTTATAGAAAAATGGCGGGGTTTATTATGTACTCATACAGTTTGTATTATGTGTGTGAATGTGGTTATATATGTGGCGTGTAGAGTGGAAAGTGATAAAAAATTTAATTTGTTGTATCTAGGTAGGTGGAATATAACTAGTATTCTTGTTGGATCAGTGAGTTCAAGTCTCGGTTTCATCTATAAGGATTGATTATACAACACTAACTAAACTTGTTGATGATTGGATACCACTATACCATGAGATGAATTCCCCTATGGTGGCTCGTAGATGAAGAAAATATGGTTTATGGTTGATAAAATATGTTTCATTGAGATAATATGTTTTTAGGGTCTACCTAGTGCTAGTATCCATAGGTATTTATCTTGACATGGTTCTCTCTTATGATGTAGTTCTCACTATTGGCATACTATGGACCCTATATTATTTATAATTACAATGAATTCTTCCATTTAAAAAAATTATCCTCTAATTTTTATTCATTACTTATCTTAAATCATGCATGTTCATTTATATTCTAATGATATGGAATGAAATCTTTATTTTGGGTGGTATCCTACTGGGATTTGGCCCAAACCCTACATTCACACTTGGGTGTATGTATAATTTTATATGTATAACATAGGTAATGGAAAGATGCTTCATGGTGGTGGTTGTGGTGGATCCATTTGATAGTGGTCTTCTCGTATAGGTGTTGGTGGAGGTGCCTTGTAAGTGATTTCCACATGTTTCAAGTAAGTTTTGAGTTGTGGTCTAGTTGGTTCCCCTCCAATTTTGGTGTTGGGGTTGGTTTTGTTTTTTGTTAATGTTTTAAAATGTTTAACTTGAATTTTTTTTCTCTTTTGATTGTGGATACTGATCTTGGTAAAATTTCATAATTAGTATTATGGATGTTTGTTTACCTTGGTTGAAACTGTTACCAAAATCTCATTTTCGATACCCAAGAACTTGTTTTCATCCTGTGGTGATTAAGAACGCCCTTAAGTCCATTCCCGGAACCATATCAGGTGTTAGGTTAGATGGAAGACTATCCCAGTTCGTGAAAAAATGGAATCAAATAATGTATTTTACTCTTTCCTTGGGACATGAGTTTTCAGTAGAGTCTGGATAGACATGACCAAGTATTTTCAAGGATTTAGGATTGGTTGTGAGTGGGATGTCTATAAAACATGCCTCATAATCAACAATTTTTTACCATGGGTTTTTTAAATTGGTTTGGATTTTGTTCTAGGTGAGACGTAAATAATGAAAACTGTATATGTACATAAGGTTGGGGGGGAGTAGTTTGGTTTGGGATTGTTATTGAGTTGGTTATAGTTCCTGTTTGATTTCTGAAAATGTTGTTTATAATTCTGAGATTTTCTATGATCTTCATAATGGAATGTTAAAACGATTTCCTTTTGGTAATTTATTATTATAGTAAGTTTCCTCCCTGGAGATTTCCAATATATCCATGAGAACATGATGGAGTGAGTTCTCCATCAATAATTGATCATAGATTAGTGGAAGATGTTGTTTGGGCTATGAAAGTATTGGGTGAGAGAGTGGGAACTGGTCCTTTCATGGATAGGGAAATATAGCGGGGTCCAAAAAAGGACAAGGATCAAGAGTTCATAAAGAAAAATATAACTTTATTCCTAGGTATAATGGATCCCCATGAGGCATAGGAGTTTCATGAGAAAATATAGAGGATTTTTGGGTTTCTTGACACTCTTAAGGAAGTGAAGGTGAAGTGTGATTCATTCCTATTGGAAGGTCCTAGTTAGAGGTGGTGGGACTCGATGATTTTTTGGCTGGGAAGCACAAGCAGAGGGGTTGGAAGGATTTTAATGTCCTCTTCAATGAGTTTTATTTCCCTGATACATTGACCATATCCAAGACCACCAAGCTTTTAGTTCTACACTAGTGGGATTGGAACATTAGGTAGTATGGAAAAATATTTGCAGAGTTGGTTGGGTTCACACCCAAGGTAGTCTCTGTTGAGAAGCTTAAGGGTCAATAGTTCTAAATGGGGATATTGATGGATATTTGAACGAAAGTATTATTTTTAGTTAAATACATATACTAAAGTGGTTGATCATGAAGAGTATAGTGGATATCCAGTGTAGTTTGAATTATTATTATTATAGTGTAGTGATAGTTGTGGTCCATGGTTGTATAAATTCCTCTGAGAAGAACAGGAAGCCTGATGAGTAGGAGAATAAGTGAGGTGGTAGTTCAGGCCATTTCCCCAACTTCATTCATAAGAGGCTTCATGGTATGGATCAGTTCCATTTCATCAGTGTGGAAAGGGATGGACTATTCAATATTCATGTTTAGATTTACCTAGAACATTCCATCGATGTGGGACTCTAGGACACTTTTATTGGTTTTTAAATGTGGTGAGCCCATATCAGAGTTATGTAGGACCTCTAGCTTCTAGGGGAATGTCATCCTAGTTAGAACCATCCAAAATAGTGGTTTCCCATTTTGGAGGTCATGGTGGTTAGGATGGATCATCTTCTCGACAAAGTCATCTCATGGAAGAGGTGCATGATATTGGTTTTCCTTAGGATTAGTTAGATTTAAGGTAGCTTCAGGCTCTAGATCAGGTACATTCATAATCAGATGCATGAACTATGATATTTTGAGTTACCGTTCTCATTTCAAAATCTATATTTGTGGATTTTTTGATACTGGTGACTCTGTATCATTTATTTATACCAATCTTTTGGATCTGTAAAAATTTTCAACCAAGGTAATTCTATATGTGATGGATCTTTTGAATGTATTGATTAAAAAGCTAGATAAATTTCTTAGTTGTTCATATTTTACACTCACGATGTTAGGCATTGAACTATAATGAGATTTCGTGGTTCTAAATATATAAATCATTTACATTATCATTATCTTGGATTGAATTGTTTATTCTTAGTGCACATCTATTTATCTCTCCAGTTATTATGTTTCATGAGACCTGATGGGTGTACCCAAGTTTTTTAGGGTGAATGGGATCCTCGATTTGGATGTTATAGACCTCCAATTATAGAATTGATAAACCTCATTTCTTAGATCTCACCACTCACATTGGAGGATGATGACGGTTCTCTTAAATGTTAACTACCACCTATAGTGGATTAGTTTCTAGAGGTATTCCTAGATAATTATTTGGTTTTTCCTCCAAGTTGGGATGTGGAGTTCACTATAGATTCTGCACTGGGAAAAGAACTGATATCTCTTCCCTCATATCATATGTCCCATACCTAGTGGATAGAATTATTTCTACTACTAGAAAATTGTGAATCCAAATGATTCATCCACCTGAGAGTCTCCACATGGGCCCCCATCCCTATTTTCTAAGAATTCTTATGGGTCTCTCTTGTTTTATATTGATTATTAGAAGATGAATAATGCATCATTCAAGAAAAAATACCCCTTTACATGTATTGGTGAAATATATAATAATATTAAGGGGTGAGATGGTTTTCAAAGATTTATTTTCATTTCGAGTATCATCAAGTAATAAACAGAGAGGCAGATGTTCCTAAAATAGCTTTTCGAATTTGGTACAACCATTTTGAGTATTTGTTCCTAAAATTCATGTTGATAAATACTCCAGTAGTATTTATAGAGTTCATGAACAAGGTGTTTCATCAGTATCTGGATTCTTTTTTCATGGTAATTTTGGATGAAATCATAGTCTATTCTGGAAATGATAAGGTTCACAAGTAGCATTTGAGAATCATGTTGGGAACTCTTCAAGATCATCATCTCTATGTGATGTTTTCTAAGTGAAACTTCTAGATTAGGGATATGATTTTCATGGGTCATTTGATCATGTTTCAAGGGGATTTGTTTCACCCAAAGACGATCATTGTAGTAAGGCCATGGGAACATCCAAGAAATGTTTTTGATAAAATACATTTCCAGAGCCATGTAAGGTATTACTGGGGTTTTATTTGGGGTTTCACTAAGCTTAATTCACCCATGATGGATCTCAAATTAAATGGGGTAATGTTTGAATGTATTTTATATTTTCAAGCATCTTTATAGGATATTAAGTGATAGTTCATCACAACCCATATTTTGATCTTGTTAGAATCTGGGATTGGGAATGTGGTTTACATCGATGCTTTAGGTATGTATCTTGGGTGTGTACTAATGCTGGATGAGAATGTGGTGGTGTATGGTCTCTTTATCTCCGACCACATTAAATGAATTACCCAACCCATGACTTGGAATTTGCGAATATGATGTATGCCTGGAAGACAAGCAGTTATTAACTCTTTGGGAAGAAGTTTTTTGGTATACTCATATCATAGGAGTTTGGCCTAAATTTTCTGTTATATGGACATAAATTTAAGGTAGCATCATTGGGTTGAGTACCTACATGTGTTTTATTTTAATATTTTGTACACCCCATGAAGGGATAATGTGGTGGCTGAATCCATAGGTAATAATTTGTCAGTACAAAAGCATTGAAGGAGTCTAGTTATGAGTGGACTTTAATGGTTATTTTTTCCCAGATGCACCCAGAGACCAAGGAGCATAGTGGAGGTGCATTCATGGATAGTTTTCACCTGGAACCATCCATTCTGGAGTTTATTTTGAAAGATAATTCATGTGATGTGTTGTTCTAATAATCTATGTAGATCCTAAATGGTGTAAAGGTTCCTTGTGAGTGATCATTTCCTACTGAAAGATTTTTTTTCTCCAATGGTTGGTTTGTAATTTTGTTGTAATTGTAGAAGTTGGTGATGTAGGATAACCACCAGTCCTAGTGGGTTGTTTATCTCAAGACCCCAATATGTTTTATGATATGATTCATCATATATAGTGTATGTGTTTGAGATGAGACATAGATGACTTTTTATATCAATTTTATATGTGTCAACTAGTTAAATAAGAGCACCAGAGGCCCTATGATTTGCTTCAGCAATTCCACATTCCTACTTAGAAGTGGGATGAGGTCACTATGGATTTTATCATTGGATTACCTCATACACCCCAAGGAAATAATTTCATATGGGTGGTGACTGACCATATGACCAAATCATCCCATTTCATTCTGTTCAAGGATTCATAAAATGTGCATGACTTGTGGTAGTAGTATTTTAAAGAAATATTAAAGCTTCATGGTGTAATGTGAGCTATCCTTTTATATACGGAAACCCGTAATACCGAAATTTTTTGGGAAGGCCTTTAAAAGGAAATGGGGTCATAGATAAAGTTGAGTATGGAATAATATCTTCAAATGGATCGCCAGATAGAGTTGGAAAATTATATTATGGAAGAAATTTTCCAAGAATTTGTATTAGATTTAGGAGTCTTGTGGGGGCATTTCAGAATTTTTTTTAATTTTTATATAATAACAGTTACCAATCCTTGATAAAAATAGCACCCTTTGAAGAAATTTATGGTTGACCATGTTAGTCCTCTTTATGTTGGGCTAAGCTAGGTGAGACATTGTTATTGAGACTGATTCTCATGAAGGATATGTCTAAAAAAATTTAGTTGATCTGGAATCAATTTTTGATAGTGTATAATCACCATTTTTCATATGTTGATCAGAGGTGAAGAGACTTGGAATTCTTTGAGGGTGACTGGGTGATTCTAAATGTGTAAGCTCACTTAGGTCACCTTCTCTTGGTTGAGAATGTAGAGATAACACCAAGGTATATCAGACCTTTTGAGGTTATAGAGAGATTTGGTAAAGTGGCATACTATTTGGATTTCTATTCTTATATGATGTTAATTAATATAGTGTTCTATGTATCCTATTTAAAGAAATACAATTCGGATATGTCACATGTGGTGAATTGGGATGAGTTATATTTGAAGCCTGATTCATCCATGTTTGGGTGGAAAGTATTGATTGTAGATCCCGAGATAATGTGCTTTGGGGGATGTGTGTACGATTGTTCAGAATTAATTGGAAGCATTGTAATTATGAGCATGATACATGGGAGTGGGTGACAAGGGTGAAACAGAAGTATCCATTTTGGGGTGTCTTTTGTTTTCAACTAGATTCTGAAAGATTCCAATTTTAAGGTAGGTGATCCTATGATTTAGAATTATTAGATGATTTTTGTGTGATTTCATTTTTTCTTTAATGTGTTTAACATATTTTGGGAAACGTGAAAATGTGTTTTGAAAATGGATTTGAGGTGCGTGTATGTTGAAATATGGTATTCTAAACAAAATTGGTGGTGTTTCATGTGTTCTTCCTTACTGTGTTTCTTATATGTGCTCGATAAATTATAAAGTGGTGCAAAGTATGTTTTAAACTAGTTTTGGGGTGTGTGTTGATTAGAAAGATATTTTTATTATGAAATATTGTATTTTTTCATATGTATTCATATTTTTTCTCTTTTTGTATTAATGTGGTGATTTATGTGGCATTTGAAATGGAAGGTGACCACAAAGTTATTCCTAGGTATCTAGGTGGGTTGATTAAGAAGAGTATAATAGTTGGATCAATGGGACTGAGGTGCACTTTTTTATAATATGATTGATGATACAACAATGAATTAATTTTTTGATGATTGAATATCATTATGCCTTAGAATGGATTCCCCTATAGTGGCTTGTTCACGAGGGCGTTGTGGGTTATTGTTACCATACCATTCTTTACCGAGATACAAGGTTCATTGGGTCCCATTAATTCTAGTACCTATAGGTATTTCCCATTAATTGGTTCTCTCTTGTGATGTGGTTCTCACTAACAGCATATGGTGTACCTTTTTCATTTGGAATTGAAAGGCATGATTCCATTGAATTGTTTTTCTATTAATGTGTATCACTTAATTTTCTTTAAAACAAGAATGTTAATTTATCTTCTAATGTTTTGAAATAGAATCTTTCATTTGGTTCACATTCTATTGGGTTGTGGATCACACCTTACATACTCCCTTGGGTGTATGTATACTTTATTATGTATGACCAAAGAGAAGTAAATATGCTTCATGGTGGCGATGGTTGATCTAGTTTTTAGTGGGACTCCATTAAAGGTGTTGGGGGAAGTGGATTGAGGGTTATGGAAATAATTTTTCTCATAGTTTTTTTTGTAGGGGTCTACTTAGTTCCCCTCTTAGTTTGGTACTTTGGTCCATTATGGTTTTTTTTCAATGTTGTAAAATGTTTAACATTAAGTTTTGTTTTTTTTATTATGGATATTGATTTTGGTATAATTTTTTATTAAGTATTTTTCATGGTTGTTTACCTTGGGTGAAATTGTTCCCAAAGGTGAATTTTTGATACACAAGAACTAGTTTCCAACCCATATGGATTGAGAATTCGCTTCAGGACTTACCACGAGATGATTCAGTTTTCAGGTTGGATGGATCACTAGCTTGGTTCATGACAATTTATCTATGGTGTATCTTGGGTCAGGATATAACCAAGTTATGATGAAGAGGGATGATATTCCTAAGAATTGAATATGAACAAGGTATGTAAACTATGTATTCTAAGTGATTCCCTTTATAATCATTATTGCTCCAAATATATTCATGGACATAATGAATTATATTCTTTAGATATTTCTCCAAAAAAATTGTGTTAGTCATTATAGATGATATTCTAAAATTCATCAAGAGAAAGGATGAACATGAGAAGAATTTGAATATTATTTTAATGAAATTTTTAAAGGAAAAACTATATGAAAATTATAATAAATGTGAGTTTTTTATAGAGAAAATATCATTTCTAGGAACATTATCACTAGTAATGGAATATAAGTATAGCCTTCATCAGAAAAGGAAATTGAAGATTATCCCATGAGAACATCTGTAACAGAGATCCATAGTTTCCTTTGTTTAGACGGGTATTACCAATGATATGTGAATAACATCTCATGATTTCTAAAACCACTAAAAATTATAAATCAGAAGGGATTAATGTTTTTTTGGACCAGTGAATATAATGACTGCATCATATTGTTGAAAAATAGGTTTATTGCTACAGTAGTAAAAAATACCAATAAGTGGGGAACTCTATGTCATATAAAAAGATGCATCAACAAAGGGATTTGGTTTTTTACTAATGAAAAATGATAAAGTTATAACCTCAGCCTCAAGGTAGTCGGATGTGGATGAGAAAAAATATCCCACACATGATATAGATTCAACATCCATGGTCTCCAAGTTGAATAGATCGTGGAATTATCACTATGGATTGAAGTGTGAGATATATAATGATCATAGGAGTCTCAAATATATATTCACAAACATAGAGCTTAATATAAACCAATGAATAATGTTTGATCCCACAAAGGACTATGACTACTCAATCCACTACTGTAATTGTATAGAGAAAAATTGGAAGATTCTGTAAGTAGACTGGATCCTATAACATTATCAATGATAATAATTGAGAAGGATCCCATATTCTTAGACATGAAAATGATGGACATGAAATCATAAAGGAAGTTACATAATAATTACATTCACAAATGATTTAACATATGTCTAGTTTATATAAGATAAATGATTCTCAATGATATGATGTGAATATTTAGAAAAAGGTGGAAGCTATAAGATAGGGGAAATACTCAGAGTTCAAAATTTCTTGTAAATGAGTTTTAAATTTTGGTTCATGACTATATGAACCATCCCATAAAAAGATATAGAAGTATCTTCTAAATGATACATGTAACTCAACATTATCTATTCACCCAGAAAGTACAAAGATGTATTGAGATCTCTAAGAGTACTATTCTTGGGAAAATATAATGTAGGAGATCACTAAATATGCATCAAAGTGCCTAATATTTCATCATGTGAAGGATAAAAGGAAACATTCTAAGGGAATTATGCAACCATTTCCAATCCCAATATGGAAATTAGAAAAAATCACCATATACTTTGTCACTGGACATAAAAACACATCCAGATGGAATAAGGTTATATGGGTCATTCTGAAATGTCTTAAAAAGGATTGTCACTTTATTCTGATTCAATAAGACTTATCACTCATCCAACATGAAAAAATATACATTTGAGAAGTGGTGATGCTGCATAGAGTACCATTATTGATTATATTTGATCTGGATATAATATTTTACTCCATGTCCTAGAAAGGTATCCAATATAATCTAAATACGGAGCTGAATTTGTGTATGGAATATCACCCCCAAACTGATGGAAAATTTTATAAGAGTATTCACATATTAGAAGATATATTTAAAGAATTCTTGACATAATTCAATGGATGCTGGGATCAATATCTTAAATTGTTTGGGTTATCTTACCATAACAGTTTCCACTCAAGAATCCAAATTTCTCTATATGAATCCCTTTATGAGAAAAGATATATAACACCTTCATGTTGGGATGAAGATAGTCAATGCAAGATATAGGGAATGAAATGGTCAAGTAAATGATAGAAATGTTGAAAACCATCCAGTGGTATAAATAGGATTCCAAAATTTGACTAAATAACTATATAGATAATTGATGAAGTGACTTAGAGTTTGAGATTGGGGATAAGGCATTCCTCTTCATATCTCAATGGAAAGGAATCGTGATATTTGGGATGAGAGTAAAGCTATGTACTAGGTAAATTGGCCAAATCATGATTCTTGATCATGTCATAGGTGTGGTTATCAACTGAAAATTCCATTAACCATGTCTCTAATACACGATGAATTCTGCATATCTTTCCTGGGGAAGTACATACCAGATCCCTCAATTTCATTGAATACAGAGTTGGTAAAACTAGAAAATGATCTATCTTTTGAGGAGAATCTGATGAATATTTTAGACCACATAGACAATTTTCGATGAAATAACCACTCAACTGGTCAAGGTAAAATAGAGAAACCATATGTGTGAAGATGTGACATTGGAAATGGATGAAGAGATGATGAAAAAATACCCTAAAGTGTATTCACCTTAGTATGTAAAATAAAATTTCGAGGGATAAATTTCAAAAGGGGGAAGAATGTGATGACCCAGAATTTTATTAATGGAATTTCCATTATTATGAAACATACATCACATAAAGAATGCAATAAAAACATTAAACATTATTTAGAAAATAAACCAATAAGAATTGAAAATGTTATAGAATAAAATTAAATAGAAATAATATAATAATAATTGAAGAATTTAGTTTGATCAGTCCACTAGAATGACCCCACTCACGATCGAACCTATAGAAAAAAAACATAATTTTAATAATATAGTATTCATTTTGAAGATGAAATTATATATTTAACCTAAATAGAAATTATAATTGAATAAATAATGAGTGAAATAAGTTGTATTTATAGAAACTATGGAACACATATGATCATTATAAATGTCACCATTATAATAGTATAGTGACCATTATTATTAGTAATCTAGTCATTAGTATTGTAACCTCACCAATGAATGTGTAAATTAAAATTATGTTTCTTATAAATTAAAATATGATATATTTATATCATTGTATATGTACATAAATGTTTTAAAAATGAAAAATTAAGTGTTGATATTCCTGTAAAACATAATTTTTTTACTATTTTATAATTAATATAATGATTTTAAAGAAAATATATTTTCTTAAATAGATTAATAGATTAATATTATATCAAACTATAATTATAGTATATTTTTACTAGACAATGTTTTATTTACCAAAGGGTTATAAAATCAATTATAATATTAAAATCAGTTTTTCACATTTAAATAGCTTCAATCATTTGATGATTGATCTGGTCAACCATAAAACAATGGTGTAGGATCCACTGGGGATAATTGAGATTAAGGGTGTGTTTGATGATGATTAATTGTATCAAAATGTAATAAATAATAATGATACATCCTATGTAGTGGTAGTGTAACCTCAGTTTGAGCATTCACATGGTGTGGTGATTTAGGAGACAAGTGAGGGAGGTCCATTGGGCTGCATGGTGTGGGAGAAGAAAAGGAAGGGAAAATATATTTGGTGGTTGGGAATGGGTTATTCCTAATGAGAAATATTTCAACTACAGATATTGATAACCACTTTTAATTCCTTGAATTTAAAGAGTCTATCCATGAACAAAATGAATCAGTTATGAAAACTAAATCCGATGAATGGAAGGGCTTACATAATGAAGAGGCAAGCGATGATGAATCAATTCATTTATTAGAGGACACCATGAAGGTAAGACTCAGTATAGTGCTTCACAACCCAAGGTTACATAAGATAATGAAGGGAAATTAGGACCCTGATAATTACATTTTGGTAAATGGGGGAAAATAAAAAGGGCCTAAGGATTACACTTATCTGCCAAACCTAATTAATAAAAGATCTATACTAAAGTCAAGGCATGTGAAGATGGATCGTGTACACACTTCCAATGATAATAAAACATAATTTGGGTATCCTAACCTGCATGAGGAGGAAATTATAAAAATGGAATATATTCCCCTAATACATGGACTCACTGGGGTGGCGAACTATGATAACCGTGAGGTTATTTCCATCATGGATGATTACAGTAAGGCTTTGTTTGATGGTTAGAAGAGGGAGGCATATAAAGGGGTGGAAAATAAAAGTAATACATATGAACTAATCAAACACTCTTGGGAAGAAATTTTGGAGGATACCATACTAATTAATGCCTCTTGAGAGGATGGATACAAGATAATTGAGAGATTTCTTCTAGTGGACACCAATGGTGAGTAGTGCAGGTGGTTGAAAAAGAATGATATTATTTTGAAAACAATTTTCAAAAAATTCAATTTAATTGTCATGGAGTTTATTAAAATATGGTATAAGATGTCTTATTTCATTAAATACCTTATCAAGAAGGATCTGGAAATGTAGGAAAATTCCATACACTGGAAATTATATAGGGATAAATCCTCTAATATAAATAAACATAATTTTGATGGTTCTGTGACCTCTTATGATGTCATAAGATTTGTGTTTTGTGAGGGTTCACTCTTTTCCTCATAAATGTTTGAAAATAAAAAAAATTAAATTTTTAGTAGTAGTATTTTTTGAATAAATGATGTTTTTTATTTAAAAATACAATTTCTTAAATTTATAAAATTAATACCATAGAATGGATTACATTTTATAAATATACATGTCAAAAAATGTTTCAATTATTTTTCGGTATTTTTCTAAAATAGAATAATTTTCAGGGAATATTGAAATTATATAATTTACATTAGAAAATAAATAAATAAAAATTTGATGCACTAATTATGTGGGAATTATGGAAGAACCCATTGGTTCGAACTATCCTGAACTATTTATTATATATAGTTATAGGAATAAAAAACTATTTTTACTCTAGATCTGAAATAATAACCAAATGAATATAAAATTAAAAAACTCTTATCCCAAATATAAATTCAACACCTCACCACCCCTTATCCTCACCCCTTTTGAGAATTGTATCTTTTCAATATTCTACCAAATTTAATTGTAAAGCCTCTTCCCCACATCCAAGTGTTACTGGTATCAATAAAATACAAAACCATGTCCCATGAGGAGGTTCTCAAGTAAACAACATTCAAGAGGTAAAATCATCAATTGTTATCTATTATGTTATTTTATTTTCTTATCCTCTCCTCACCACCCCTATCCTAAGAAGCATGAAAACACTAGTATCACATATATAATGGAATTTTATTATGATAATTGAATATTCATATTCAAATATTCTCTCTTATCATTTTATTCTAAAAATGAAATCGTTTTTCGTGATATGTTGAATCGCCGCCTTCATGGAGGACAGGTTTTTATTTTCCATTACCACCTTCAAGGCTAGTCATAAAACCATTATTATGGTTAAAACTGATTTTAATATTTTTAGTATAATTTTTTAATGTTTTGGAACTAATATATTAACATAATATTATATAGACAGAACTAGTTAATGATGATAAAAAACTACTAATATAAAATATTCATGTATCATTAATGTTTTATCAAATTAATCATCCCCATACAAAAGAAATAAAAAATGATATATGGGACCATTTATAAATAAATAAGTTCATTAATAACATATAATTTAATTTATATATAAATATTCCCATTTTACAATATCTTCAATAATTATGCACAAATAAAGTGATCATGAAACCATGAAAACGAACAATCCTGTAATGATGAAATTGAACTTTATCACTCTTCAAAGTGACCATTGATTTAATTAAAAAAATTATAATAAATAAAATATATTTATAATAGTTTTAGAATTAATTAATTATAAAATATAATTTTATTATCCAGCACATTAATTGATAGTACATAGCACATTTATACATTGAGTAAGGGATCTCTCCAAACCACTATATTTACTTTGGGTTTTTATTTCTCCCTCTTTTACCTAATTTATCTCATAATTGTTAATTTTCATATATATTTTTCTATTTACCAAACATGTTTATGTATCTCATTTAATCTTTATTTGGTGTAGAATTACATGATTTATAATGTTCCCTTCTCAATTCCTCTTCATAAAAAACTCTATTAAATTGAACTTCTCTTTTATTTACCTATTTTCATTTAAATTACATAAATTGTTTTACAGAACCAATAATTTTCTAAAATCACACATTTTATCATGATAAATAATTTTTGTTCAATTATGGATTTATGAAAAAAAATACCTTCATCTTCTTTAAATATTATTTATTCTTTTTACTAAAACTGTGTTAATACAACACATTTTCATAGTTTCCTAATAACTCCTTTTATTTGTTTTGACTTCATTTGGACATAATTTATCATAAACTATTCTTATTTCAAATTATAAATGTACAATTATTATTTAAATCCATTATTTCTTGGGTATCATTATGTTACTCCATTTGGTTAATCCTTGTGACATGATTATGAAACCCGTTTCTTTCAATGGGTAACCCTTATGATTATTCATTAGGATTTGTTTATATATGTGGAACATATTTTCATGTACATGTTATGATGGGTTCACCCAAATAGAATTACAATAAATTTGATTATGTTTAGTCTCATGAGAAGTCATGTATGGGATTATGGAGTAAACCTAACCCACAATGGGACATTTTACACCTTGTGATATATTCTTCTAAGTTATCCAGGAATTATGTCTATTACATGATATATGTCACTTCCACATTTCAATATTTCTAGGATCATACCATTCCATGTTCTATATGTTATTCTTCCTTATGTTTATTCATGAGGCATGAATTTTATATTATCATGTTATGTCTTCAAACACATATTCTAGAATTTATTCCCATTAGTATTACCTTATTGGGATTCTTAGATCATCCCTGTGTTTATATATTACCCAGGTTATCCTATGTAGATATAAGAGGTAAATGTGAATTATGATCTCATTATAGAGATTAAATAAAAGTTTTTTTATATTTAGTTTCATGATTTCTAATTATGAACCTAGTCTTACAATGTTACTGGAATTTATGATCCTTGGTTTCTCTTTAGTGGATAATTATGCTTAAAATTATGTAACGATATGTATACTAGGATAGGGTAAGTATATGAATTCTATGATTGATTTAATTAAAGAATAACCAATATAGATCATATGTATTAAAGAATAATAAGATAAGAGTAAATTAAAAAAATATGGGAAGAAAATAGAGTGTTTTTTATATTGATTACAAAATATAGTGTATAATAATAAGGAAAGAGGATAAGAGAAGAGGGGTATGATATTTTTCTCACAAAAAGAAGAATAATAATAATAAATAAGGTGTTGTTCCTACTATGATTGAGTATTTAAAAAGTGGTCAAATAATAAGTGAAAGAGAATAAGGAGACAGGGGAGAAATGTTTGTGCACTAATGTGAGTTTAAGGGATAAAGAAGAAGAGTTCCTTGTATTCATTTATTTATGTAAGAGATGTGGAATAACATTAGATCACTGAAACAGTAATTTGAATTCATATCTAAAGGAAGACTCTCTTGATGTTGAAAAAGTATTCAAAAGATTTAAGAGTGTCTACACATGTAGTATATTGATATTTCGATAAGCTAAAATTTGTACTAGAACATAAATATTATTGGGGATTAAGAATATTTCATTTCCCCCTCTTGAGTGTTGGGGTCCATAGTTCATGATCATGATATATTTTTAGTTGTCCCACTGTAAAATGAATATAACTATAGTAAACTATGTGATAATAAATTATTTCATATTTAAACAAAGGATTTTATTTTATTATTGAAACGTGACCAATAAAAATTTATTTTCAAATTTTGTGTGTGCTAATAATTGATGGTGACATAAGATAATGATAGAATCAAGACCATAACCAGCCAAGGAAGTAAGTGGATAGAAATATTAAATTAGGACAAAATTTCACAAATACTGATTCACTGCTCCTTTAAATGTCAAGTATATACCATGTGGCCCTTACATTATCCAGATTTCTTTTCATTATTTCTCGACTAACCCCACATTGGATACCACTAAAAATAAGAAGTAAATAATAATTTTGGGATATTTAATTGTTTTACATAGGAAGCCTTTAGCATAAAATATTATCCTACTAATCCCACAAATTGTTTTGGTGATGAACTTGGTGAAGTTGTTATTTTGTGAATGAACTGTTATAACATAATTGGTTAATTTCACTATTAAAATATTTAATAAAAAAATGTGAAGAATTTTCAAAAAAAATAAAATGTATATATTGAAAAATAAATATGAACATAAAATAAATTTCACTACTGCAAAATTGATGTTTAACAGGGCTATTAAAGGTCCTTTATTAGCACATATAAAGCACTGAATACTAAATAGAGGTAAATGGGTAGACATTATCAGTGCTCGGAAGAATACTTGATAAAGTCACCGTTTATCAGTGCTAGAAAAGTCATGATAAATCGTTCTTTTATCAATTCTTTATTTAGAACTGATAAATGGGGGCTTTATGAACTCATTTTTTAGTGATGATAAAGTGATATTTTATCACTACTAAAAAAAGCATGTTCAAAGGCTCCCTTTATCAGTGCATGTTTTTAAGTGTTAAGAAAGAGGGAAATTTATTTCTTTTTGGAACTCAATGAGTCACACATTATTAGTACTTCCACACCCCCTTTTTCAGCCCCCACCACATTATCAATGATTTTCACCGACTCGCTGACCACCCCTTTATCAGTTCTTCCCAACCACATCTGTCATCAGTTTGAGAAATCCCAGCCTCCTGCATGGGACTAGATTTGATATGTCTTGTTATCCTTTGAAACTCGAATGTATTTTCCACTTCACTAAGATTTCTTATTTTTTATTTTATGATAAATCTTTTTATTTATATATATATATACGTATATATTTTTCATTCATATATTTATATAATTATTTTTTAATACATCTATATAATATATCTTTGTGTAACTATGATATATGTGTGGGTATATATATATATATTTAAAAATATTATTTATTTTATTCATTTACCTATTGTAAATTATAATATATATATTTATTTGTCTTTTAATAAATACAAATATTGATATAAAAACACTATATATGTCATTATATTTGTATATATATATATTAACATATTATTATAATGTAAAAAAATTAGATATTATTTCAAATATATTTTTAGAATATGTGTTTATTTACTTATATTAAACTATACATATACATATATATTTGTTAATTGACCTGCAAAAAATTATATATAAAAATTACTTACACAGGTATATATATACATATTAATTCATTTTTATACGATAAATATAATGGATAATTTTTTAATTTAAATAAAAGGAATCATAAATATTTATTTTATATAATTAATAATACATTTTTTCACAAATATTTTGATATATGTATTTATAAAAGTGATTTACTGTCTGTAAATATATGAAACTAAAAATATATTTAATTATAAATAAATCTAAATTGTGAAAATCAATAAAGTATAAAACCAAAATATGAATATGAATATAATACTTGTGAACAAATCCAACCTCTATCAAAAAAGAAAATTAGACCCCATTAAACAAGGCTTAAATTCCATCAAGTATTAAAAAAATGGGATATACCGACTAAAACCTCATTTTTAGAGGCCTTATAAAAATTTTTGGCCTTAGATAATGTGACCAAGTCTTCCCCTAATATCCACTACATAGAGATCATCACAATAATTAATCTTATGTGTAATAGTGTCCAAGAGGATGCCTGGATTAAATTTTATGTACATTTTAATTTCAAGTCATGTTTTAAACTTATCTTAGACCATTAATTAATTAATTTTATTGTTTTTTCATAAAAATGTATTCCCATAACTATTACTCTATAATAATTAGAAAATTATTAATTAAGAATATGTTAAAGTTATTTTATAATTTATTTTCACTAAATATTTTATATAATATGAGTAAATTTCTATTTATCCACTTATAATACTTTTTTCGAAAATATATATTATGTTTATATAAATATAAATATAATTATATTTTAATATAATATTTTTAGTGAAATATTTTTCCCCATGAATATAAATATTATCGCCACTAGAAACATAGCACTAAAAAGTGCGCCCTTTATTAGTGCATTCTTAGTAGCACTAATAAGGTCCCCCTTTATCATCTCTTTATTTCAAGGGCTGATTGGGGATTTCTTACCTCATTATTACATGAACTGATAAATTGGACCATATCAGCACTTTTAGAATGATGATAAAGCCTAGACCTAGATAAACCCTATTTTGTAGTTCTGTTTAAAATCATTTCCTGTTAAAAACTCTTGAAAAAAATCCCCCATATATCCCAAAATTACAACCTAAAAATGATAATTGACGATGTAAGACAATAATAAACTTGAAAAATATGTGATTACTATACATATTGAAAAATAAAAAATCCATTGGAAGAATCATTAATATACAATCAAATGTACTTAAAGAATTCATAAATTTTAACACACTAAATAGATTGGTTAAAGTAATTTTTTTTAAAAATAGTGATTATCAAGGACATGGTTTGAAGACCAAGTATCAAGGACACCATTTCATCATCATGTTTACATCGTCTCTTTATAATCATATCCACTACTCATCGAGTGATTCTAAAAAAGGAACATAAAAACACTATTCTTTGTGAGAATCAATTTCAGCTATAAGTTCTTTATTATAGATGGTGATATACTTCTATTTGAGATCATTATATTCCTTAAAGGAGGATATTTTTGGATGAAAATAATTTTAATTGATAACATTTTCAATAATTTATTCAATAATATTATAGTGTATAGATACATAGGTAATGAATTTGTTGATCATTTTACAGTATTCTTAAAAACAAGAAGTTTTCTTATTGACATAGTGTAGGTATCTATATAGAGAACGATATTATTGAGTTAAAATTTCATTTGATATTTTTTTCAATTATTCTATTAGATATTTTTTCATTATTTATTATAAAACTATAGGAGGGAAACAATCTGGTGGGTAGCCATGGTGGATCATAGAGGCGAAGAATCAAAGTGCATGATTTCTAGAGCTTGTAAGGGGAGATTATTACATCATGAATTATGGGAGTGAGAAACTAATGAAGATGGTGATATTAATAATGTAAGGCTAATAGCTATTCGGTGGATAGGAGGGATATTAAACATGAGAAGATAGATTTTTAAATCTTAACAGAAAGAAACAAGAGGAGGATAATAATAGTTGAATAAAATATATTAACTACATATTATGTTAATATTTTATATTTACATTTATGTACGAAAATTTGATAGTTTTTACATTAATTTAATACAAATAACACCTTCCATACATAAAATTAATAGTTACTATGAGCATATTTTTTTTATCAAAGTTGACATATTATATATAAAAGATTTATCATTGAATGTTATCTCAAACATTTATTTTATTTCTTCATTTAAAATCATCTACTTTGTTTTATAAGTTAAATATTTATTTTTTAGGTTTTACAGAATAATACATTTCAATGGTCACTGGTGACCCTTGGTGAAATTTTTAGTGGTGAAAATTATTTTATAATAAATATAGCTCTTTATTTTGTAATGTAAGACTCTTTAATAAGAAAAAAACATAAGTGGTTGGAAATATTTTTATATTTCTATAAATGTTATTATCATAGTTAAAATATTAAATTTCTGTTCTTTTGAAAATAAAATTAAAATTAATATTGTTAAAAAAAATATTTAACTATAATATAATGCAATGAAAAAAATATAATACACAATCTATGAAATATGTAAATCAAGTTCAATACATTGTGCTATTAGATAAATAACCTCATAACCAAGATTGTATATGGTAAAAAATAAAACAAAATATTTAACCTTTTTTCCAAAAATATTTTCGAGAATAAATAGGATTTCAAGGATTCTTATTGAAATATAAATAGAGTTCAACATGGTATTGTTAGACCTTATAAACATGAGTGAAATAAATATATTGCCTCACTATCAAAAGATAACTTGGAGATAGAAACATTCATTATATATGATTAATATTGGTAGTTTTATATAAAATATTAAATCTAATAAGGAAAACATTATTTTTTATATATATAAAAATCACTATTAGTTAGTTCATAACACATGTCTTATGAATTAATTCCCAAATCTTAAGTGAGTTATAATCTATTTGACCAAAAGTCATATTACATTATTTTTCCATATTCATAATATTTGAAATGAATACTTTGAGAAAATAGGGGATATGAAATTAGATACATTATTCTCGAAATTAGATGTCTTAGATATTTTTTCACATTGTGTGATAATGTTTAAAAAGAGTTAAAAACATTATTTGATTTGATTTTACATATATATTCTTATGTCGATCTCAGTTCATACAAATTTAAAGCAATACATATGTTATAATAATTGGTTATTAATACATTGATCCTTTGGAATCATTTATTTCCATTATAACATCTATAATTAAATAAGAAATCAACACATTGATATATAATAAATATATAAATACAACTTTATTATAAATTTTTTAATTAATAGATATGAACAATATTTTTTAAATTTATTAATTAAATAAATTCTATTATGAACTATCAAAGATTTAATGTAATACACACTAAGCCAATATCATGTATATATAAATATTTATGGTTACTATATTGTGTCATTAATCGTGTATGATCTAAAAAGTGCTCCAAATTTCTTAATTTTCTAATGAACACATCATTCATTTAATGAATTGATGAAATGGGGTTCAGATATTATTATTTACATATATGTGTATTTAAATTTTAAAAGAGATTTGTAGGAGTTTATTAATTTATGAATTAAATTAAAATTTTAATTGGTATTATTATTACTATTATTATCATCTTTGTAATTATTATTATTATTATTATTACTAAATTTCACTTGAATAAAGAACCCCCCCCCCCACTTTCTATTCCACATCTAACCATACTAATGGGTTTTTGATCATTAGTTTTTTTTAAGGTAATGTTATGAATACATATTCCCCATGATAAACATTTCCTTATTAACATTGATTCAATTTGGGAGTTTATGGATTTAATATTCCAAGGGAATTTACGATGGGTAAGTGGATTCAACATAGCGAGTATGAGCTCCAAGATCATTCTTGAATTATGTGGTGTCAGTATATTTTTTTTAATGGGTAACATGTCAGCCCCTAATAAGGGTATTTCAAAAAAATCTATCTTAAAATAATCTTAATGACTCTAAGAGGATATTTTATTGTAAATATGAATTTTTTTTATTCTTTAAATGTTTATACTCAACCAACCATAGAAAAAATATAATTATTTTAAAATCTAATAACTCAAATGATTAGTTGGGTTTTAGAAATAATATTAAAATTCCTTTAGTTATTTATAAATAATATTGAGCCTCAAAAAATTTGTTAACAAATTTTTGATACACCCTTAATATTTATATTTTACGGTAGAGTAGGATTGGTATGTCTATGATCTTATATTATTGATTTTATAATCATTTTTTGAAATATTTATAGTAGGTAATGGGTATTGTGAATTGTATAAATTATTTGATAGCAATGTAATATTTATATTTATGGTAAAATTATTTTTAGTTCAATGAAATATTTTATTGAAAATTTATTATTTTTTAGACTATAAATTTAATTATTTATTCTAGGAATATTTTTTATAAAAGGAAATCAATATTTGTATTAAAAGTTTCACCATCTAAGACAAAAAATTATAATTAGGTGAAGTGATGGAAAATATAAAGAAGTTAATAATTTGATTAATTAATAATTATTCATTCTCGAGTCTATGAATGTCTGATACAAAACTCATATAGTCAATGGATTTTCAATAGTTGTTTTTATATTCATAGAAAGTTGGTGGGGTTTATTGGATTTACATTTGGTAAAATCTAATAGTGTTTATTTATTTTATAGTTTCCTAGGATGGATTAAATTATTATAATTTTTTATATATAGTTTGATGGTTTATTTTATCAAATAATAACACACAACAATTCAATGGACACACTATATTCTTACAACCCCTACATATTAGGAGTTATGATTTATTCTCCCTACACCCAACTAAGGAATTAATTATTGGCATAGGTCATTTATTTGGTTACATAGGCTTGATATCCATAATATTGATCAATATATCACAAATGAGTGGTTAAATCATGGATGGGGTCCACATATCTATTTTTTTAAAAGGTTTAAATTATATTATAAAACATATTCAATGTAATAAAAAAGGGTCTCATAAAATCAATATCTTAAATGAAATAATAGAAAACCCAAGAAATGTAAACAAAATAACTCATGTTACACTAAAAATTGAATTGCTTTTATCTTCATCATATGTGGTTGATTAATATCACTCAATTGGTAGTTGAAGGATATATATCCCCCATTGTGTATCCATGAATTGAATAAATCACTCAACACTCATGCAGGTATAACATTATCTCCTTGATATTATTGTATCTATTCATATAATGTATAATGGATATTAGATCATAGGGAGGGAGGTAATTTTCCATTGGTTAATCGAAGTCACACTACCAATACTATTTTTGTGGCCTTTTTGTTAGGCTCAGGACAACTTATAATACATTTAATTAATTTTCTCATGCATTATATTATAAAATTAAATAGAATTAATATAATAAAATATTTATCACATTAATACTTATACCATGAATGTTAAAATTTTAAATGGCCATATCAATGAAATATTAAATATGTGATTATTTAAATTATAGCACATTAACATTATGACATAAATAACATGATATATTTTTCTTGTTTTTATTGTATACCTAACTCAATGTCATGAAATACTACTGGAGTTTATGTTGTAAAATTTGACACCACATATTAAACATAATGATATAGAATCATGGAATACTTTTATAAACATACCACATATAATAATTCATAATATACTTCATGCAATTTAACAATATATTATTTCATATACATTTTTTTAAACTATACCAAAAAGTTATTTTAGATATCTTCAAAAAAAACTTTTGTAATGACATAATAGATTCATTTATAGAGAATAATATATGTATTATACATCATTATATATTAGTATTATTCAAATCATAATATAAAATACACCACATAACCAATACATGTCATTTCTTTATAGGCAGGATATATAATCATATTTATATAAATTCATTCTTCAACAAATCCCACAAATATTATTCACACATTATACCCTTAAATAAATATCATATATAACAATATTCATCAAATTCTAGAGAAACATTAACATAAGAAAGTGTGATATCAAATACATTCTAAGATATGATCATTAGTGATATAAATCAATAATAACTAGTGAAATTTTCATGGGATCGTTTATGACCCTTTTTAAAAAAAACCTAAGATATATGTCATATAACTATGGAAAAATGAATGACTAATCATTGGGAATATATCAAAGGTAATTTTTTTTGATTTTGGAATAAACATAAGAACAAATATCTTAACGTATGTCTTGGAAAACTACTATGAATTTCATATCAAAATTGACTATCAAAACCACCTACCCCTAATATAGTGAACATTGGAAAACAACTCATTTCACATAAAAGCTCAAACTTGGGCTAACCACCCATTTCCAATATTGATCTCATGGGATATAAAACATCACTCAATGCATTGGAAGGTTATATATGAACAAAATATTACATACTGACATACCAAACATATGTGTCCCACATGAATATAGGTAAATTCATAATACAATCATTGATTAATTACCCCATTAGAAAAAATAGGTTTCATGATTTTTTCCAAAAAATGTGATCATATAAAATATAGAGAAATAACATGGATTTTATCATTTTAGAATTTATATTGCGAAGCATAAGAAAAATTATAGGATTTAAAAATAGATTAATATTTTTAGAGAATGAGGTATTACATTAAGAGATAAGAAGAATTTTCATTACTATTTTTTCTCACTTTTATTTTAAAATAAAATAATGTATAAAACACCAGTAATATTAATTAAATTGGAAAACCATAAAATAACGGAAATATATCATCATAAAGTAAAATAATAATGATGGATTGGAATTTTATTCACGGGGAAAACACTAACTCTTTCCCTTTAAAACATTTGTAAATAAATTTAAAGACAACAAAAAATGAATAGTGTGGAAAATGATAAAAAACTTATTTTTTTATTATGTTATTAATAAAGATTAGGAAAATAGGAAATTAATTAAAAAATCATATAGGTATATTAGAATAAATTCATAAAATAGAATAATTAATATGAACATGAAGATGAAAAATTATATATTGAAAATATGAGATAAGGGTTTTCTTTACTAACAAACAACCTTCCATTTGTGTTATGATTTAGTGTTCATCACATCAAAATTTTATATGTATTAATTTGTTATAAATTTGATGCATCAGATAACTTTTTTTACCTACAACCCCATGTAGAAATGAAACAAGATATATTATAACCATTCTAACCTAGCTATTGAATTTATGTGTTGTAATATGATTAAATAATTTTTTAAATATATTTATCACTATTTAAAATTCATTATAGTGAAATATATTTGAAATTTATTAATATTAATTCATTCCTTACTTATCTAATGGTGTGGAATGAATATAAAATCATTTTGAGGTAAAAAGTGTTAAAATTTATAATAATATTTGTGTGTGTCTAATGGGTTTTTATGTTTAAAAATAAAATAAACCCTTATTGAAAAATTATTATTGTAAAATAATAATATTTTATATTCAATAAAATATTTTAAGATAAATTTAACAGGTTTTAAATTTAAATGAATGAAAGTGTATACAATTTTATGCTAAAAAATAAAATTTTCTAACATTTTTTATTTTTTTCAGACTTATTTTAAATTTAATGTTTTTCATTTATAAAAAATTAAGTTAATAAAATTGATTCTATATTTTTAATCAATATTTATTATTAAATTATTTATGGACAATAATTTTTTTCATAATGAATAGTTAAAATGTAAACATTTGTTACTGCAATTGAGGTTAAAAGAGATTATTGGGGGTTGAACTAAGAGAGGTGGGAAAAAATTGAAATTAAAATTCCAAAAATATTATTGCATGAAGATACAGTCACCTTATAATTTATTAAATATTATAATATTTTTATTTGGTTCTACTTTTATAGGAAAATGAATTTATATTATTTATATCTTTTAGTAATTCTATGTTTTTCATTCCCTTCACATATAAAATGGAACCTCTTGTCCTCCATTATAATAAATCATTTATCAATATTGATGAGAAATTACCGACTTAAAAACCATCCTTGATTTATTACATTCATTATTGATCTCTATTTCTTACCCTAAGACCATCCAGTGAAGGCTTAAGGGTTAATCCAAAGGCGGTCTCTCAAAGAAGAGGTAATCATGTTACATGACTCTATCAATGATTATTTAATCTTCTAAATCCTATAAATATATTTTAACCGGCCTAATATAATTAATATAGTATCATACTAATACAATGATTTTATAATGGTTATTGGATAACCATTTGACATGGCATTTCAATCAAATGATGAATGAATGTATCACATGTGCATATGCACGGACTACTACATCCATGTAGTGATATGATTCATCTTACATAAACAAATCACATTGATGGAAATAATTGTGCATAAAAAATTATATATTATATTTATGATCTAAATTACGATTCTAGAATGATGAAATATTATTTATCTTTATTACCTTCATTTTGTTGGAAAATGCAAACACATTCTTGCATATATACATGTTACCATCTTTATAAATTTTGTAATTAGTTTTTATTAAATTCCACTAATTTAATGTAATAAATATATATTTAATGAATATATATGATATTTTTACATCATTATTAAAAAATTTAATATGACGGAATCCTTATCTAAATGAAAGGAGAATAATATCTGAATCGTAACATACAAGAAATATTAAGTAGATGACAATAGAAATTATAATGATAATGAAATATTATTAACGAATAGGTTATAAGATAATATAAGTAAACCATGAATGGTATTTTATGTATTTCAGATGATGATTATATATGATAAATCTATCATAAATCCCATGTATTCTATTATCCTAGGGTTATTTCTAGATATTACTACTTTTCCATCCATTTTCTATTCTCTATTTAGTCATAAGTATAAAATAATTATTTTAGAGAATATGAAAATCATTTTTCTATTTAGTTGGGAATATTTTTTTTCAAAGTCCATATTTTAATTCCAATAATTTACAAAAAAAAATTACTATTCCAAAATCATTGATTAATTTTATTTTTATAAATTTTTATATTTTTTATTATTTATTTTAAAATTAATCTTCATTTGAATTCCCAAAACATGTAATTTTTACCAATTGTGTAAATAAAATCATTATATTAACATCAACATTGTGAATGAATTTTTAATACCACATGAATATTATTTTCATTGATGGTTACATTACATACATTCATGGTTCTTTTAAACAAAATTTTTTTCTTAATATTCCAAAAAAAATTATATTTTAAATATTTTATTTTAAAATAAAAAAACAATTTTCCTCAATAAATGATCCAGTGATCATTTTATTTTGTTTGCATATATGAAAACATATATTTATGATTCTTACACTTCACTAATGATATGATCTAAATATAAAATATTTACGCTTTTTCTATATGGCTTATAATTATGATGATTCAATATTTAAGAAACCCATTTTTTAACAATGGGTTAATCTATGTTAAAATGATAAATATTTTTATTGATATTATGGAATATATATGAATAGATTATAAAGTTTTAAGGTTTAGATCTATTATATCTCTCTAGTTAAATTGGTATTGATTACTGTATTATACGCTGAATGTGTACATGAAAATTTAGATAAATTGTAGAAAAGGGTACATTGGTTTTTAGCCTTAGCCCAATAGGGTATCCTAGGATGTTATCCCCATCCCAAAAAAATTACAAGGTTTCATACCCAATCCTAACATGTAATTAGACTCAATATATTATTTATTTGATAATTATAATGTAAAAATATTTATGACACTCCCTATGAAATGTCCTTTTTCTTATGATATGATATCATGGATAATAACTGTTGATTATTCTATTATGTGTATCTTACAACCTACAAAATCCTTATTCTATGATTATTATATAAGAATTCTTATATATGATTTTCAAATTATAAGCCTAAATTTTTATATCATTAGTCTAATGTTATGATTACATTTGATCATTGACTAACACCACTTGTGTTTAAAAATAGTGAGAATCTAAGCGCACCCTTTCATGTGCTTCCTATCCACATTATATGAAGAATGTTTTTAATTAGTTTATATCTAAGAGGAGTATTATATGAGATGAACATTGTGGGAGATATTAATTATCTATGATTAAATAAGATGATTAATTGTCTAGCCTTCAAATAAACTAGAACATTATAGTTATAGGGTTTTTATTGTTATGATATTTCCTGAATATTCAACTAAAATGATGTAATATTTATATATGCAATGTTTAGTTTTCTTTTATTGGTTTAAAATAATGGTTTAGTTATTTTTTGAGAATAGGATTAGATAACCCTTTTGAAACCCTAATGCTAAGTCTATGTACGGGTATATATCCTAATTATTTGGTAAAGATGATATGTTCATGTTTTTATTGTAAACACATTTCTTTTTAGAAAATGGCATGTTGATGTGGCTCTAAAAAAATGCACCTAGGTGTAACAACTCTTAAAGGGGAGTATTGGGTATCAACATGACCATAATAGGAACATGCTGAGTGACCCTAAGACTACAGACTTTTCTAAACACTCCTGGAGGATATGATTTGTATAATTCAAATTCTCTTTAGGTACAATAATGATGAATGAGAGCATATAATCTATGAAAAACTATGATAAGATATAGTGATAAGATATTAAATTAATTTTTCATGGGTTGAAATAAGGAATTATAATTTAAGACAACTTATGATTAATTTAATGATTATAGGATTGTTTACTCTTGTTAATGATTTATGGTCCTGGTAATATTTTCTCTTCAGTAACAGATTTGAGATAGAAATATAATGTTGAGGTTGTGAAAAGTTTTCTAAAATTTTATGTAGGATATTTGATCTAAGTCATATGAATTTCTTTATATAATGAAAAATATCTTAGAATGTTAAGTTATATCCTCGATGATTAGATATTAAATTAGTAGTGAAAACACCTAGTGGTATGATGATAAAATATCAAGTCTTTCACTCCTATTAGATAGTAGTTTGTGGGAATTTTATTCCTTAAAATCATGTCATTATCATTCTAGATGATTTAGATTTTATTTTGAGAATTTATCTTCACTCTATATATAGATTATATATATTTTCATGAATTGGTAATCACATTTCATATTCTAAATGAACCTATGATTACTTATTTTTGTGAGGATATATAAGAGCATCCAACGGAATTTACTTCCATGATATTGGTCTTGATTAGTATTCACAATTTTTATCTTCAACTAATGGTTTGGGATAAACACAACATAGATGATATTATTATTGTATGGAAGTTTGTTGATGTATTTCCATATGTTTTTTCTTGTCTTCCATTGAATCATGATGTTTTTAATTCAATATAACTCATTCATAGTGCAACACCTATTTCAATGGTTACTTGTTGAATGGGACACATTGAGTTGCATGAATTAAAGAAGAAAATCTCAGAGAATTTAGATCAGGGATTCATCCATTCTAGTTCTTCACTATGGAATTAAAATAAATTTATTTTCAAATTAAACAGAATATCAATGACACTCTCCATTAATTATCTTGAACATAAAAAGATAATGATCAATAATGGGAGTACACTACCTCATGTTAATGGTGTTTTTGAAAATTTTGTGGACCCCAATAACTATCAATGATTTCTATTCATTATGGATAATATCAATTGAGATTAAAAGGTAAATACACACCTATGAAAACCCTGAATATGATCTTTACACACTCTGAATTTATAATGATAACATTTTCACATATAAAGACCCTTTTAAAATAATTTTCTTAAATAGATTACCTAGGTAAATTTGGGGATGTATTTATAGATGATATTCCTTTATACTCAATGTTATAGGATGAACATAATGAACAATAGGCAATTTTTTAAAATACATTGAGTAAGGAGAAACTATATTCCAAATTCAAATATTTTGAATTACTGTTATAGTAAGGATCATTCATGGGACATATGATCACAAGAGATGGTATATTAGCTTATCCTTATATGATGGAAGTCAATGAACAGTGTTTGAGGACAACCATTATGACTGGGAACCATATTATTGTTTGATTGGATATATATTTTTGATGCTTCTTGAATCACGTATGACATTTTTTTAATTCACTCACTATGTTATCATAGAAGGGATCCAAGTTCTTTGGTATAATTAATGTGAATAAAATTTCATGGAGTTGAAGAGATGGTTGGTTGGTACACCTGGAATCACACTACCCTATAGTGAAAATGTGTTTTATAATTTTCAATAATTCATCCAAGAATGAACTAGGATATATTATTATTAATAATTATATGGTGTTACCTTTTTTCTCTCTTAAAATAATGGTTGATGAAAAACAATTACTTGACACATGAGTTGGAGTTAGCCGCAGTAATTTGTACATTTATGGTATGAATAAAAAATCATATTATAGAAAAATATGAATATAACCTATTAATAAATGTTTAATATATATATAAAACCATAAAGAGTTTAATAGGCACTCTATATGAGGGTTGTAGTTGACTAAATATTATTACCTCTCAATAAAAACCAATGTATGAAAAGGAATACTATAGATGATTATTTTTTTAAGGGATCATCCTATATTGTATATGACGAGCATCAAAAAAAATATAGTATTAATATACTTATAATAGACTGAAATTGAAATATTTAAGGAGGGGGAGAAATATTATGCACATCAAATTAGTGGTCAAACATCTACCAATGTAAAGTTTAAAGAGGCATAGCAGGAAGATGAAGAGATGTAAAATAAGATGTGATATTTTCATGAGTTCAACCTTGATTATAATAGAATGATAAGGTTATAGAGATAAGTATGTGTCCCTATTATACATGAATTGAACAATAGTTGATTAGATTAATCACAAATATCGTTATTCTTTCTTTGTCATTAGTTCATGATTATTTACAAAGGCCTTAAGGAGAATTTGTAGTAGTAAATAATGAAGTAAGATATTATAGATTATGTATCTCATGATTGGTATGTCCATAAGTTAAGACTTAGTTGCAAATGTCTTAGAAAATTTTAGGACCATTGCTAATACCTATATAGAAATGAGAAAAAATCATTATAGATATCGTTGTATTACTCCCAATGATATCTAAGGGGAATAATGATATATGTGTTATAATCAATTTCTTAATGAATCCAGAACCATGTATTTCTAATAGATAATATTTCTCTTTTCATCTATATTCCTTTATGTAAAATATGTAAGTGTTATGGTTACAAGCAGTAAAACATAATATTGATTCGGATTGAGATCCATGGTTTACCATGATGTTGTGAATAATTATTTAGTAATCATGGGATACAGAGTTTTGATTAACTATTACCTACAATCCTCATATAGATAGTGAATCTAAGATAACCATTAGAACCTTTAATGATATGTTTTAATAAAATTATCTATAGTTTTTAGATATTTAGGATTGAAAACCTCGTCTTATCAAATTCCATTACAACAATAGCTTTAACTCGGGAATTCAGATGGATCCTTATGAAAAAATATACATAAATATGTACATAACTATCTCATTCTATGATTAATTTGGATAATGAAATTTATTTTTACATATTCTATCTAAAAAAATGATAGATAAGGATAGTTCCTTTTTGTATATGATAAAGGTAACAAATATATGATAAAAGAGTTATACTGCCATTTATAAGTGAGACGTGGAATTAGATGTTAGATAGAATCCATTCTAGTAAATTTATTAATCAAATAAGGTTTTGATATTTTGAAATAAGGGAATATTGATACTTATGTTTGGTTTCCCCTTAAATATTCTTGATCTGGTTTGAATATTTTCTTATTTCATGGTGGCTCTACTGAACCTCTCTCAAGTTCATGGTGTGTCCCACGTATATATTTTGGGGAAATTTATACCTGATCCTTCTTATCAATGTAAATTTTTGTTTTAATCTCTATTGGATGGTCTTATTGATGAATAATAACTAGTAAAAATGTTTTATATTATAGAAAATGTTCTATGGAACAAAACTATTCACCTAGTTAAAGCTAAATGGAGGAATCAAAAATTTAAGGAAGCCTCATTGGAACCTAAGGTTGTGATGAAGATGATGTAACAGCATTTTTTCATTAGAGTGAGAAATATTTATTGTTAAAACTCATTTAATGTATTTATAATGTAAACCGATGATATTTTTGATGTATTCCTTCAAAATAAATCGGATTTATTCGATAAATTTCTTTCCACACAACCCCATGTCTATAGGAACCATCATATATTATAACCTTTAAAATAGTTATTGAATTGATTTGTATGAATATTAATAACCACATTGTTGAATATAAATTTAAATTATTTACTTACTTCCAATATATTAATCAATTTTATGAAACTATTCAATAAATTATAATAAAATTATGTATTTTTTAAAATAAATAAAAAATCTGAATAAATATATTATTCTATGTGTTATGATTTATTTTATTATAACATATATTGACCACTATTAACAAGTGATTTTAAATAAATTTATGGTAATTTATGAATAATAATTTTTAAATTATTCATCTAAATGTTTGGAGGGAATATAAAATCAACTAGAGGTAAAAAGAGTTATTTTTTGAGAGAAATGTTTCTATGTGAAGAATGGTTTTTTATTATAAAAATTAAATAAATTACTATGGATTAATGATTTTAATGAAAAATTTAGATTCATTATTCAATAAAATGTATTGATATTGTTATAATCGTTTTTTAGGGAATTAAATGAATTTAAATTTAGTATTATGCTTCAAAATGTTTTTTTAAAATAGGTTTTGTTGAATTTTTCATAGTTATATTAAATGTAATTTATGATTCAATAGAAATATAAATTTTCCTAAAAAATATTATATATTATGAATAGAAATATGAAATGTTTTTAATGATTCCAAATTAATTTTTATTTATAATGAATAATAAAAGTAGTTAGAATTTATTACCACAGTTGAGGTAAAAATGGTTTACCTAGTGGTTAAACTATGTGATAAGGTTGAAATTGAAACATAATCAATTATAAATCATATTTTTTGATGATATTTATACATTATAATATCTTATAACATATTTATATTCCATTTTTCCACTTTCACAAAACAAAATTAATTATTTTAAATCTTTTATGTAACTCCACGTAAGATAGTCACATTACTTATAAAAGAGATCTTATTCTTCTACCACATTAAAAAAATTCATCCCAATTGAATGGCCACCATAAAATTAATATATTCATTAAATTAATTCTTGATATTTTGGTCATACCCAATTAATATCCTAAAAATTTGTATCCATTAAGACAATGGAGGTCACTCAAATAACAAGTAATCATTTTATCTGAATCATTCAATGTTTATTTATCCATGTAATTTTTATAAATCTATTTTATACATAATAACATAAAATATTGAGTTTCATAAATATATTGATATGCTATTATAATTATGGAATTACCATATGTCAACTCATTTCCATCAAATTTGAAATTAATGTAACATATGTGCATTCATGTAGAGTATAACCTCCACATAGTGATACATTCCATTTTCTATCACAACCTTATATCATTGGATATAATAATGGATATTATAAATTTATGTGACATTTTTTACATAAATTGTCATTTATTAATTAAAAAATAGTTTTTATATTTCATTAAGTCTTTTCATTATAAAATCAAAATGATGTCCATGCATAAATAAAGACTACCATCTCTATGAATAGTGTAATTCATTTTTCTATAACTACATTTAATAAATTTATATATATATATAGCTAATATATATGATATTTATATTAGTTGTACCATTATTTAGATTCTGGATCTGTTATCATGATTCAAGGATCGTGACTGCTGAATCAAAGCATACACAAAAATAAAAGAAGATAACATATAAAATGGTGTTGATAATGGAATATTGTTAATGAATGGGTGAAAATAATTAATAAGTTACCCATTTATGGTATAATATGTATGGAAAGTATTATTTTAAATAATAATAATAAATTTAAATTTATTATACATGAGCTGAAAATAACTTCTGAAGAAAATCATACTTTAGATAATAATTTCTCATCATACTCTTGTTTTTTAGAGATATACATCATTTTGGCATATTTTTTCATTCATGTGGTGTATATAATTCATAATTTGTTTGTTATATAATGAATCTACATTTATTCATTGTATTTAATGTATCATTTGATGGTATTTATTTCAGGGGTGTTATCAGTAAATAGTTAAAAATGCGGTAAGTGTTATATTACAATGTCATTGTTTATCGAGATTGATTATACATAAATTTTTGATAAAAAAATTATAAGATCTATTCATCATAAATTTCATATATTATATTATATTTTATTTATTTCAAAATATTAAGAGTTTTCCTCAAATTTTCTTCTATCATAATACTCAAATTTATTGAATGATGTTTTCAAAAAAACTAATATTTTTTCAATTCGGTATGGAACATTTTTCTTCAATGTAAACATTTTCATTAAAATATTATAATGAATTGTTTTAAATATTATTAAATGATTTGTTAAAGGAATTTTCCCAAATTTTTTTATTTTCTATTAAAATTTTAAATTTAATATTTTTCCATTTTCTAAAGGATGTACACATTAATAATGATTTGAAAACAAAATCATTATGTAAATGTCTACCCCAACAATGGATTTCCGCACTATCATGACTATTCATTTCCATGAATATTACAAGACCAAAAATGGTACATAGAAGGTTATTTGAAGCCCAAATTAGGTACAAAGGTGGTTATCCCATGTCTAACGTATGATGGGTTTCATTGTGACTGTCCTTTAAATTTTATTTCAATTATTTTTATTAGTACATATTATTATGACAAACAAAATTAAATCTTATTTTTCTTATGATATTCTCTCTTAAATCATGATCATTGATTCATCTATGATTCATGTCATTTGAGTTACCAATGCCTTATTCTACGATTATGAACCCTGAATTTCTAGGTATTATTTTTAAAATGTTAAGCCATACACTCATAACATTACATTCATTTAATTATTACATATGATTATTGACTGATATATTCCATGGTTACTAATAGATAGAATATGATAACACCCTTTAATATTTTTCCTTTCCTTGGGTAATGAATAATGGTTTTATTCCATTGATATTTTAAAGTTATTTTTATCTGAGAAAACATCCACTAATGTTACTTATGATTCATTAGGTATATGATCAAATGATTTAATATTTATGGTTTCCCTATGTGGTTAATAAATTTTACAATGAAATATTAAGGAAATAGATTTTCTTTTTCACATGTTAAGATATGATGAAAGGATATTTTTTCTAAATTAGTGGAAAACTGATAAATGGATTATCAATTTTTGATGGGATGGTGTGTTAGATAACTACAATAATTTGGGTGATTAATAATGATTTATGATATCAAATTGCATATCAGTGGTGAGTAAAATCCCAAAATAGGGAACATATGTGGTTTTCCCAAGCCCAACAGGGGTATACAGAAGGTTGTCTGAAGCCTAAATTAGGCACACAAGTGGTTATCCTATGCTTAACATGTGATGAATTTCATTATGAGTTTCCTTTAAATTTTATTTCTATTATTTTTATTATTACATTCTTTTATGACACACCAAATGAAATTTTTTTTCTTGTGATTTATCTCATATCTCATGATCTTTTAATCCTATATGATTCATGTCATTTGAGCTACCAATGCATTATTCTATGATTATGAAGCATGAATTTCTAGGTATTTATTTTCAAATATTAAGTCATACACTCATAACATTAAAATCAATTAATTATCACATGTTATTATTGACTAATATATTCGATGGTTATTTATACCTAGAATATGATAGCACCCTTTCATATTTTCCCTTTCCTCATGTCATAAATAATGGTTTTGTGTTAGATTTTTCTAAAAAGAGTATTATATGAGAAAAACATTTTGGGAGATATTGAAGACCTCTTATGGAATAAAATTATATTTTATCAAGTCACAAAAAACAATTACGAACCAGGGAAGTTCCTTGTTATTCAATTTATTGAATTTTAGTATAAAATGATGCAATATGTATCTTTATAATGTTTGGTTCACCTCTAAAATCATGGTGACATGGTATAGATATATGTAAAACAATTAAATAACTATAATAAATGATAAATATCAGTTTCTAGGTAAAAATAAAAATAATTCTTAGTAAATATTTTTTCAAATATATATAATCATTATTTCAATGTGATATTGTAAAAGAAAAAATTATACATTTTATAACCTTTAAACCAAATGACCCTAAAATATAGTATAGAGAATAGAATTTTATATACATTTAATAAAAAATAATTATGGAAAAATAATTCAAAGAATAATCATAAACATAATATATTGGATGATATGTGTATAATAATAAAAATGTTTTAGTGAAAATAATTTGAGAAAAAAACACTTACGGAAGGTCCCCTCTAGGATTGACATGCTCTAAAATCATAAAAATAAATTTTTGTTTATTATTCAAATGTATAAAAACATTAATTATTTACATTTTACTTATTACCATTCTTTTAGAATTTTTTACTCACAAATATTAATTTTTTGCTAATAAAATTTATATTCAGGTGTTAGTTGTTGTATGGTGATGAATTTTCCAAACCCTTTAATTAGTATTTTTTGAGGACTAGTGGAGTCTAGATGGTGTTTTGTTTATTTTTCCAATTTATTTTTTTCTTTATATTTTATCATTACCAGTTTTTTATTTTTTGGTCACAAGTTTTGTTTGTGTGTTCACTTGTTTGTTCATGTGATATGTTGGTTGGTCGTGTGTTCAGTTGGCAGGATCACATTTTTCCTTCATTTTGTCAATTATTTCCATCTTAAAATAACTAGTTTGTTTTTACACTCATTTGGATGGTAGGTTCAATTAATTACTTCTCCAAATTTATTAAATTTATATTTTTTCCCAACATTATATGAAAATCCTTGAAATTGTTGTTTTCCCAAAAATTCTATTTTTAAATATTTAGTTGTCGGTTTATATTTTTTTCAAAAAGGCTAATTATATCCTTAAATTTCCAAGATTTTAATGGATGTAAATGAGTCCTTGTATGCTGGATTTAATGATATCCACATTAATTTATTATTAAAATATTTTCTATGATTGAAAATCCAGATGGTTTCATATTTTTAATTTTGAAATGATTATATTTTTATCATTATATTATACATGATTTCCCTCAAGATGAGAGGTTCTATAGCCCTTCCCTTGGTTTCATGGATCCTTGCTAAAATTGGTTTGATTTCTTTCAATGGGGATTGTATCCTATGCGTGAAACCCATGACTTAGTGTAGAAAATTCTATGAACATTCATTCTTCCAGGTAGGGGGTCCTTATTAATTCTTCAAGTTGTATATGCAGGAGGGATCAAGCATTATTTTTCATTGGGATGATAGTATGAACTATAAAAAAGAAGATTATAATTAGGTAAAAAAATTCAATGGTAAGTGGAATGAATCACATGTTTTACCACTTTTGATGTTATTTCTATTGTACATGCTTGAAAATATTTCTAAAAATATTGGCCTTTGGGTTCTTTTTTGTGTTTTATTTGATCAGATTCTTGAAAATTTTGATGTGACTATTTTACATCACCTTTAATGAATTGGATAATCATTTGTACATGGAAAAAAAAATTTATGCTCATGGAAAGTCAGGGTTATATATAATACCCATGAACATAAATTAATGAAATACCTTGAACCTAAATTGAGAAATATGTGGCAGTAGTGTTGTGTTTCTTCATTTAGTAGTTCTTATTGTGTTTCCTTTCATGGTGTGGGCTGTTGGGTGGAGGTGGTGACCAGATGCGATGAGGTATGTGTTGTATAGTGATGTGATCATTGGTTGGAATTGTATATTACATGAGATGATATGTGTGGAAGTTTTGATGATATGTATTTATGGTGTGGGGATATACTTCCATGAGATGGTGGGTTTCTTATGTTTGTGTTGTGTTGTTATATTTCTCCTGTAGTAATGGAATTAAATTTTAATAATGAATTTGGAATACCAAATGCAAAAGAATGAATAATTAACTATTAAATAAAATTTTAAGTGTGGGTAATGTGGTATGTGTTCATTGTGAAAAAAATGAGTTGGATAAATAATGGGGGTTAGTAAAAATAATTTAGAAATTTCCTTAACTTCAAAATAAATATGGCTTATGGTTGGGTATTCTTGTGTGGTTTTGTGAATTCTGAGGTGGTAGTGGATTTGTAGGATATTTTGAGGCTTAGTGGTGATGATGTCAGTGATTTGGTGCTATTTTTTTACCTATATGTATATATTGTGTGTGTAAATTATATATGTAGTTTTATTTTCACATTTATTTCTATATGAACCCCTCTAATGTCGACCACCATTTTCTGACACCCAAATATTGTCTGTGGTATTTTACCCCAAATCCTGGTGGTGAGGATGGATGGCTTGGTATACCCCTTATCCCTACTCTCTGTTCCAGGAATGCATGATGTGCAAGGACTGTAATTTCTAGATGTAAAAATTTTAATTGTGGCGACTGTTTGATATGATGATGAGGTGAATTTAGTGGGGGTCGTGTATGGTTGGAGGATGGAATGAGGTTTATTTCCTTCAGGTTACTGATACAACGCTACCCTATTAATGGTTTTGGTTGTGATGTGATAGATCATATGTCTTCGGGTGATATGTTATATAATATCCTATGTGTATTTGGGTGATATGTGATGTACATAGGATATGGGACTGCCATGATGTATGATGTTGTGGTGTGAGTGTGGTGCACTAGTAGAAATGCAGAGTAAGGTACCCTTTTTATTAAAATTCTTCTTATTAAGTTATCATACTTGGATGAATTAGTTAGTGAACATTCCATATTGAGTATTGGATGGATAGTTGAAAAAAAAAATTGCTCTGTTGGTTTATCACTAGAGCATTATTATACTCTATTCACGTGTGCACGAGAGACATTGGTTGTAATCCTACTAAGTATACATGTATTCTCACTCTAAGTATTTACAAATTTATATTTTTTAATTCTATGGGGCCAATGTACAATGTTCGTTAACATTATTATCTTGGGATTTGGTGTTTTTACTATGTCACTACCCTAGTATTTTACTTTGTGCACTTATTTTGGAGACTCATATATTTGATTAAATATTCTTGTATTGTAGGAATTTTTTTCTTTCATTCTTTAATATTATGTTGTAGAGTTTCTTGGTTGTTGAAATTTTATCTCCTAATTATTTTATATTACAGTGGTTAATTCCTCCCATATTTGATATTTTATACCCTCATTGCTAGTCACTAATCTGAGGCCTTTTGAATGAGGTACTCGGGGGATTATTATCCATCATCCATCATTTTTGTCCATGTAGGGACACATTTTAATGGATGGGGTCAATGTAGAGTTGTATAAAATAATATAATTGAAATATTAGATGATGTTTTGAGTTAGGAACTGTGAAGATTACATGGATTGGTAGGGAAATTGTGTCGTCTGATCTCGGTACATGACATACGATAGGGAAGACTAGTTGGGACATCAGATTAAAGGTCCCTCGAGATCCAATGCAAGGAATCTAATCCTACGGAATAAAGATGTGTGGTGATGTTTATTGGAGGGTAGATACCTAAAAGAGGTACATAAATCATGATTATTTGTGTTCTTAAGTTAATTGAGTGTTTTTTGGATGTTAAAATTAATTAAATGTGTCTTATTGAAATTAGATATTTAAATGATTAGAATATATTTTTCCTCTTCCATGTATCATTCAGTGATGTCATCCTTATGTGGTTCAGTCCAGTGGGGTTCATCAGGCTATCCCAGTTGACAATAGGAGGATAATCCTAATTTAGAAAGATAATCAGTCATATAAGATATTGTACACCTTTTAGTTTATTGATTTGGTGAATTATGAAGGTATATATTATAATATATATCTAGGAATATAGTCATAGGATCTCTAAAATGCATTCATTTTGATATAGGGCTAGGAATAGAACTTGGTCTCATTGGTGGTGAGTTAATTATAAGGATTTTTCCATCAGTGGTGGGAAATTTTTTTTGATGAGAGGGAGTAGGAATATGTTTTATGGGAAAATTTTATAAGTGATTATGTGAAGAGTTATTATCATTAACCAATAATGTGTTGAATATTGTCGAGATTCTCTCTCTTCAGAAAGATATTATGCCTACATAGTACCATGAAATTATGTTCAATGATCTTTTGTTTTTTCCCAATATATTTTTCTTGATGAGGTTTCCCAATCATTGTGTCCCTAGGAGGAACCTCATAATTCTATCCAGTTTTCAATTATTATTTTTCCATTGAAAACATCTTATGTGTTTCATAAGTAGGCGGAAGTTTCCAAGCATATAAACTCGTGGGGAGGTCTGCCATGAGAGGGGAACCAGTGTGCTTCATCGAGGAGAAAATTCCAAAGGTATATATCATGTGTCTAAGCCTTTGAGGTTTTCACATATTAGGAGATGTCCTTAGTAAAAAAACCTAGTATTTTCATTCATATATATTACATCCCTTTTTATCAACATTTATTAAATTATGAGAATAAATTACTAAGGATCATAATGGTTTATAACCCTTGTAAACATTTAAACATAAAAAATAACTCATAAGAGTTCTACATTGTCCCCTACATAGTTTTTCATAACTATCACCCCTCTATGGAATATCACACGTAATACTTATCATCATATTCAAAGGAAAAGAAACATAAGAAACAATGATCTTAGATTCTCAATTAAGTTTAAAACGATAAATACATAAAAAAATTGATGATAAGGCTATGAGAACATGATCATAATAATGAAACCCATACCCTGCATATCAATGATTGAAATCACGACTCATGGCATAAAAATTTGTAGTTCATAAGATATTATTCATAAAAACATCATAGAAACTGATCCATGAGAGGATAACATTGACACAATCCATGAAATCATGTTATATATATAAGCAAAAAAATAATTTCCATGGTAGTCAATGAACCTTTCTAATATTCAATTCTTTTTACAAAAATATATATTTTAGACTCTTATGGTGAGAAATGAATATAAACTTCTCCCCAAAAAGATAGTTCCACAAACATTTAAGAAAATGCATAATTGTAGTGAGCGTAAAATCATGAGTGGGATAATTCTACTCATGTAATAGAATCTAAAAAGATATGTAATCCACCACATGAACATCATGTATAATCAGACATCCTATAATATCATAATAATCATCATTGAAAATAACTTATTTATAACCAGAGGTCGGTAATATTAGAATCGTATCTAATGTCAAAAGTAATTTTCAACTCATTGAAATAAGGAAAACACTTTTCATTCCATATTAATTTCTCCCTTTTCCCAATAATATTAGTTAAAGGTGACATCAAAGTTGATAAATCTTTGATGAAGAATTGGTAGTACCCAAATGACCATGGAAGGTACAAATCTTGAAGATGTTCTATGTCTCTTTTCATGAAAAGATAACTCTCACCTTCTCGAGATCAACTGATAATCAATGACCAGAAATCACTTGTCCTAGGAAAACAAATATTACATCTAGAAAAAAATTAAAAGCTTTCCATAAAAATGGGGATTCATTAAGATTTCCCATTCTAAATTGAAATGGTTCTCATGCTTGCAATAGAATCTTGAATAAACGAAAATATCATCCACAAACACTATCACAACCATTTTGAGAAACTCAGGGAATATCTTTTTAGTTAAATACATAAAAACATTAGTAGAATTAGTCATATTAGAAGACATTATAAGATATTCAAAATTTCTATACCTTCTCCTAAAATCCATCTTTGATATATTAGACACTCAAAATATGATAAGATGATAACACAGTTGATGATTGATCTTTGAAAACCACCTTTCACCCTTTAAATGTTCAGAAAAATCACCCACATTGGAAAAATGATACTTGTTCTTAACCATCCCCCTTCTTAACAATCGATAGTCCACAGAAAATAAAAGTGAACAATTTTCTATTTTGGAAACGGGAAAAGGGGGTGACCATATAGAAATATGATGAAAACAAACCCCTTTTCCATCTAATCATTCAAATGAAAATTGACCACTTTAAACTTTTTTGGTTCTATGAAATAATAGGTTATCGAAATAGGCTATTTACCTGGAAGTAGTAAAATTGTAAACTCCCCCTCCCCCTCTTGAGGAATTCCAAATTAATCATGTAAGAAAATTTTATAAAAAATATTAAAAACAATGGGAATAAAAACAATAGATGAAACATCATTTGGATTAACTACTATAGTAGAAAACAAGAATCTGATCTCTAGGAAATAATGTCATTTATGACCTGATCTCAGGCCCCACTCTCCCTGAAACATCAAAGTGATCCCATAATATAGAAAAAATGAGACACAATGATAATAATAATAAACCACAGATTGATGATAGATATAAAAATCTATCTTGATGATGATTCAAAATAGATCCTGATCAATAATAAAGATACCCCACACTAACTCCACATCAACTATCAATAACGAACAAGGACAATAAAACCCCATCTCTCCCCTCATTCCAAGCAGTGTCACTAACTCCATAACAAAGGACCTGAGTTTGATTGTAATTTTATGAATATCCAATAAAAAAAGTTATAAATTATTTGGAGGAACTTATATCAAATTAAGCAGTTGATATAAATGTTACAATTAAGATGGTACCACTCACTAGCAACGAAACTGCATCTGTCACTACCAAAAAATCATCCACTAGATAGAGGTGATTCATTCTAGAGAGAAGTGGCTATATCCATATAGTCTTTAAAGAATCTAAATACACCACCATATCATTTGGAGTTTATTATTCTTGACCACAATGAGGCATAGACATACTGTGATAGAGTCGCAACCGATGAGCAAAATGTCCATAACTATAACACATCATTGCCAAGGTAGAACCAAAACCATGGGTGGGCCCAACCTTTCCACACAAATAGTAGGTCAAATGAAAAATATTAGATGTATTTAAAGTTTTAGTGGAGGCTCTCTGTTGAGGACCAGCCCCACCACACCTACAATGATTGTGCTAGTTACTATTCCTACACCTAGCCCCACTAAACCAACCATAGGGTTGAAGATACGGGGTATAATAACCATCCTTTCTAGCCATATCCATATCCAAAATAATTTCCATGTATGTTGCCACTAAAGAGTTTTAAAGCTTCAATTTAAATGTTTATTATCTCATATTTGATTGAAAACCCTTTATGTACTTCTAAAAATTCAATTGGTCATTCACTACTACCTGTGGATCAAAACAACCTAACTCTTTGAACTGATTGGTGTATACTAACATTGAACTCTCTCCCTAAATCTTGTATAGGAACTCTAGAGACATTTCTATAATGAGAGACTCTATAAAAAGGGATGAGAGAAGTGGGTCTTGAAATACTTTTAGTACATTCTTATATGTCTATACACTAGTTCCATTAAATCCCGCCATTTCTTGATCATACCCTTGAGTCTTAACATTGTACAATTCACCTTGATATTCTCATGCGTATCCAAAAATAACAAAGATATGAATGATTTTTTCCACCAAGACCTCCACCCATTTTTGTTCATTCATATCATTAAAGGATGGAGGCCTATAGTGTGGGAAATAATGCGACCAATCCCTCTATCATCTAGCTCCTAGTTATAGCTCAACAACTACATTCTGGAATTGTTGTACAATTTTGTCTAAAACACGAACTTGTCGTATGGTAGCCTCAATAAGGTTATAATATGGAGGGATATTCCCTTGAGGACCATCTTCTTCACCCCCTTAAGGAAACCAGGTAGGACATCTCATAAGTATACCACTTCACATTGAAATGAAAGAAACTATCATACAATAAGATAATCATAGTTCAAACTAGAAAAAAATAAGAAAAAAGTGAGATTAAGATCAATAACTCATAACATAGTACACCTATCCCAACATTCTGTGTTAAATTGATCCATGTTATGGTAATATCTCAAAAAAAACTCACCTCATTCTTTTCCTCTGGTCAAAAAAAATCTTTCTATAGTCTACCCACATCCAAAAAACTAAGCATCACCCACCCTTAGATATTAAACAGTTATTAATCTGGCCCCAATAACCTCTCAAATAGGTAGATAAATAAAACTATAACATACACAAATGTTATTCCCAATCCCCATGAGTTGGTGACTAGCACTTTGGCATTAGTAAAAATCTAGAGGGAGTTATTTATCCAAACATGAGGGAGAAATGACATGGATATATACACGGTATGAAGAACAATGAAAGAGTAAACCAGAAATATATTTCATATGAAAAAAGAAACAAAATATGTGATGAAGATCAAAATTAGCTAACCAAACTCCAATGTACATGTCCAATAGAGGTGGACAGTTAAATAATAAAATATATACTCCATGTGATAACATAGGAAAACTCACAACATCTCACCACCAACTATACAGACACAGCTAACAGAAATCTCACTAAATAACTATGGTGCCTTGATAATACCTACATTGAAATACATAAAATGTTATATTCACCAGCATAGGTTTGTTCATGTTATGAGCTAAACATGTTTAGTAGGATCTCACCCAATTGTTTTGTATAATTTCTTTGTACAATAATCAAAACATGATTATCTTAAAAGAAGAAAACCATGATAAACACTTAATCATGTTTTATATCAAAAAATGGTAAAATATTTCTCCCTTTTTCACATCTCATATAATCTATATCATATTATTTCAATGCATTTCATTTACATCAAACCAATAAAATCGAAGCATATATCACATATCATGACAAATAAAAAACAAACTAAATCACAAGTAATACCACCCCAATGATTACTATAGTTTAGGATAGCTAGTATACTCATACCTAGACATAAAAATTAACACACGTCAAGTTTCCAGGTATGTGAATTGAATATATATAGAAGGGGAACACCCCAACATGTGAAGCTCCAAACAGTTCCTAACTATTCCTTAGAACATTGAACCTCGGGAGTACTGGAACACCCCATGACTGAACCCTCTGACAATATCATCAAATTATGCCTATTACTACACCTTCCACCTAAGTACCTAAGGCATCCAATGTGATAAATTTTCCACACCATTTCATCAAAAACATACTTTAGAAACCATTTCATAAGTCCATTTCAAATTTATTTTTAAAAAAAATTAAAAAAATAGGGGGGAAGCCTAAATTCCAAAAAAAACCCATTTCGGTACATGGATAATTTAATCTTTCTAGTTTATTTATAAAATAATTTATGAAACTACATAAATATAGTTCATACAACATAGGGTATATATAGAACCAACTAACTCAAACTCGTCTGATAGATTCCAGTAAATGGATCCACCAACACATAATAATGAAATGACTATAATGAAGGACCTATAATATATCCCAATATATGAGAATAAATTCATATGAAAAGTGGTTAGTGGAATAGATACCACAACATGTACCTTAAGAAACACAAACGATGCACCACGACCAACTCTATGTTCAGCCTCTAGAAGAATATCAAGCAACATGTTTATAAAGGATCAAGATAATCAACACCATTAGACCATTCAATCTAAAATTTTAACACAAAAGAAATATAAAGAACAGTGGAAATGTATAATAATAAATACCACTTACCTAGAGAGATGTATTGGAAACACAACAATTATCAATCACTGAATTGAATGAACATAAATCATTTGAGATCCCCAAAATATCTTGGTAGATATCATAGTTCTGAAGAGAAAACAATGGATAATGAATAAAACATTAATCTTATATAGAGGGCCCTAAAAATAACTATTGCTTAAAAGCTCATGAAATGAGACCATTTCCCAAAGTGAATTTATTAATTAAAAAAATACTTTAAAATATGCATTATTTCAGATTAAAAACCCTTAATTTCACCATTTCACAATGTGAAGTAGATTCATGGTGTGTAAAACATTCACACCTTGAATGAATTTATAACATCATCATGGAAACCATTATATGATGTGTAACAATTAAGAAAGTGTAATTAACTATAGGAAGTGAATATCCATGACTCTAAAAAATTAAATCAGAACATATATGGTGATCTCTGGATTTAGAGACAAATCCAAAATGAATTTGATAAATTTATATCTAGTCTCCGTTAATTTGAAAAAACATACACCTATGATCATCCGATCATTTTTCATAGAGAAGGCACTTCATCCTCATGAGTCCCAAAACACACCCTAACAAATAGGGAAAAAAGAAGGATGAGAAATAAATAAGAGTGTTTCATATAATATTACATTTATTAATGTATTATTATTTACTAAAAAAATAAGAAAGTACTTTATGGTCATTTTCCTATGTTTTTATTCAAATTCATGATCATTTACTCTGTTTTGAAACATACATGATTCATAACCCCTTTTTCATGGAGATTCTCAATGTAATATAAATAATGATAGAAAATTGGGATATTTTAATATAAATTTGATTAAATGTAATTAGATTTAAAATAATTTATATGATTTTGGGTGATAATCATTCAAATGTTTTTGAGTGGTCACTACATCCACAACAATTGGGTGTAATATATTCTATCTAGTATGATATTTGGCTTCATCAATATAGGGAAAAGTTTGTCATGTAATTTTCTTATCCATTATGTATCCAATGTAATATATATATGAATAACCTACATAAATAATCTCATATAATATTTATTAGAAAAGTCCATTCCAGGAATTAGAATATTGTACCGATTTTATAATATGTTACATCGTGAGGATCATTTGATTTCACTCCACCCTGAAGATTATTATGACTTGATATTTACGATAATAACCCTATATGATTAAGCCCATACATATAAGTGAAAAAATAATAATCTTTAATGGTTTTATAAGGATAAGCATGCCCACCAACCCTTAAAATAGTAGATAAAATTCTCTTATTCCTAGCACTCATGCTCGAGTTCATTGGGAACAAATCTACAGCCCCACCAACTAAACAATTATTTTTTGATATGTAAACATAAAAACACACTTTGGGTTGACTTAACAATAATATAATATTTATTATGATTCATTAGAACCTTAATTTACAAGGTAAAAAATTTTCAAATGAATAATAATCTTCATCCAATGGTGGTGATGGTTTTCCTATCCTCGTCAATGTAACCAACAATAGATCATCTCAACATACTCGTGAGTATGTGGTGAAAAGGATTGAATATTGACCCCCATCATTATTATTAAATTAAATTTTAATTTTGATAAATTAAAATAAATATAAATTAAAAACATAGTAGATCATTATATTATGGTCTCAATTAATATACAAAAAAGCATGAGAAAATTAAAAACTAAGAATTTTATTAATGTAACCAATAGTAGATCATCTCATAATACTCATGAGTATGTGGTCAAAAGCATTGATTATTAACCCCCATCAATATTATTAAATTAAATTTTAATTATGATAAATTAAAATAAAGATAAATTAAAAAAATATTAAAGCATTATATTATGGTCTCAATTAATATAAAAAAATCAAGGGAAAATTAAAAATTAAGAGGTTTACTAACCATATATTATATGATTCATATATACTCACTACATTACTATAGGAACGCCCTCACTATATAAGATTCTCCTAAAGGTTTAAAACTCAAAATTTATAAATTTTATTCTATAAAAATAACATTAATTTAAGAAATAATGAATTAATTATTATTATTATTTTTATCATTTGTATAAATTTATCAATATTTATTAAAAATCCATTTTCATTGTTATATTAATTATTAAAATAAATTAATTTTAATAATTTAAATAACCATAATTTATTTTAAAAAAACAAAAAACCACACTTATTTTAAGGATAATATTTATATATCATGATATTACTACTGGAAATAAGAAAATATGGGAGTAAAAAATAAAGACCAAAATATAATAAATAGAAAATGTAAGGCCTAAAAATGGGAACGGATAGACATATAGAGTTATTAGGAAATTCAGTATATGAAGAAAATTATAACTATTATAAGATAAAAAATTAGATTCAATAAATATTATTTTAAATAAATAATTGGAAAGAAATATAGATATCTATAAGAATAAGATGATCTCGAAGAAAATAAATTTTCAAAAGCTAGAGCATTAGAGATAGATTTATTATTAAAAAAATATTCGATTAAGAAGTATAAGTAGAAGGGTGAAATTGTTGTGTACATAGGAACATTAGAGAAATATAAAGCATGAACATAAAAAAATTAAAAAAATATTCAAATGTAGTCGTAGATGAAAAAAACCAAGAAAATATTGAAGTAAAAGTGAAAGTTATAGAACAGACCAGAGATGAATCTAAAATTTTAAATTTGAATGTTATAATTTAACATGAAAGTGGAATAAAAAATAGAATAATATTATAAATAATAATTAAAAATCTATTAAAAATAAGGATCTTCTACAAAGAAGTAGATATATTTAAATTATAAGAAAACCAAAAACAAAAAATTTGTAAAAAAAATTATAATTAATAATATAATAGAAAAATAAGATGTTTGATAAAATAAATATATTATAATATATGATCAAAATTATAAGTACAATTATAAGTAGAATAAAATTTTAAATTAGGATTTTATGAAAAATTAATTTGAGATATAAAATAAACCTTCAAATGAAAAACAAATATGATCCAAATGTACAAGGGGAAATAAAAAGTAGATAGACATTGTTAATGTAGCGTTAAATGCAGAAATAAAAGGATATGTGGAATATATAATTAAATTTATTGAATTAGAATCTTCAAATTGGATTATAAGTGAAATAAAAATGTATTTTTTTGATATAATAGTAAAATTATGAGTATTATTAATTCAACAAGTGGTGACCCTAGAATAATGGGAAATTTTTATTTAGAAATATTAAATATTTTTAATAAATATATGGCAATGGGGTAAAAAAATTAAACATTATAATTTCATGAAATCATTAGATAATGACCACCATATATATTTTTTCTTATATGAATATATTTCACGTCATTATGGTGTATTTTGGGGTCAAAATGATCTAAATTGAAGTTTTAGAGTGAAACATTATTAAAAGTAGGTTATATAATCAAAACCTAAATACAATTTCAAATTATCATCAAATAAAAAACATAGAAAATATATAATTTATGACATGTATAAATAGAACATACATCAGAACATCTTTTAGTTTTCTAAAAATTACGAAAATTTTGTTTTTGTTTATTTAAAAGTAAAAAATATGAGTAAAAAATTCAATCCTAGAAAATGAAATTTTTTCATCATGGAATCATAGGAAAATAATCACTAATTAATTTTTGACATGTATGAATATACTAAAATTCAATTCACTGTGGATATAATTACTAAAATATAATTTTACTAGATTTAACAATTTTTAAAATGGGAACTGAATGGTCAAAACCAAACCTACAACATCATATTATTATAATATCATGGGAAAATGATCACAGTATAATTTATGTTATCTAGAAACATATCACATGTATATCGAACTCATTAACAATTTACAAAAATTTCTAAAAAAATATTACTATTATTTTATTAATTATATAGAATCAATGTATGAATTATTCTCATCATAAATTTTATGTTTCTACCTTAAAATTCAATAGAGTTCTTTTGAATATCTATGATTCTAGTATTAGAATGTTTTGATTTTAAAACTATAAAAAGATATCTACAAATATCATTAATTACCGCTTGGTGGCCTCTAATTCTATCCTTTATTTGAAAAAAAAATTAAATGAAAATAATAATAATATTGATAATAATAATAATTTTTTAATTTCATTAAAAAACATAATTTCCTCAAAAATTACTCAGTATTAATTATGAAAAAAAATATCACTTGATCATTTGAAATAATCCAATATCTCAATACATAATGGAATATGGAAAAATTATTGATGACCAGTTACTCTGAAGTAATATGGTCCCCATTTAAAATAATTCAAAAGAAATTATGAAATTTTCAAAACCTATAAAAACAACTACTTTTAAATAAATCACAGGATAAAGATTAATGGTTAATTTATTCCATGTATGAATAAACCATAACTTATTTTGACATGTGATTTGGTCTAAAATACTAAAATGTGATTTCATTATGTTAAAAAGCCCATAATAATATGTTTCAAATTGTCAAAACCTATATAAAGTCCTCAAATATCCTTGAAATCATATGTTGATTACTAAAATATAATTTCTTCCATGTTGGAAAACACTACACACTAATCCCAAATGTTGTTATCATAGACTGGTCAAAATGTGTTATTATGGATTTAAAATCAAAAAATATGCACCAAAGGGTCAAAACCAAGAAAACAATTTTGAATTTTCATAAAATCATTTTAAAATGGTTTTTGAATAATTTTTGAAATGATGTATTAGAGGACATGTTAACATAGTAGGTAGTGTGATCAGAATAACTGAATGTGCATTTTTAAAGATTAAAATATCATTAAACATAAGTCTCAAATGGTCATGACTCTGGTAATGACTTCAAATTATCGTGAATTTACATGTAAAATACATTTCGATAATTTATTCTATATTGTAAAATACATGGAAAAAATTTAATATGTGGTTTACTCAGAATGACCAAACGTTTTTTATGGATTTAAAATTAAAAAAATGTTAGTACAATGGGTCCAACCTTTGAAAAAGGACTTTAATAATAATGGTATTATATGGAAAACATTTCAAAATAAATTTTGACTTGTTGAATAAGTTGTCTCATCAATCCGACCAGTAGTGAGATCGAATAATAAAAATGTGTATTTTAAATGCATTAAAATTCATTAAAATAAATATAGTAAAGGGTTATAGAAGAGTAAATTCCCAAATATTTTTTCAAAATCTTAGTCAGCTATGAAAATTTTAATTTATGACTGTAAGAATAGACCTGATTCCATTATGATATTTTTTTGTGTCAAAATGATCAAGAAACTAGTTTTATTATAAAAATATTGTGTTATTTTATAATGATTGAAAGTACCATTTAATTTATTTTAAAGCTAAAAAATGTGCGTCAAAAAAGTAAGTATCATGAAAAATACCTTTTATTATCATGAAATTATTGGAAATTATTATTTAGTAATTTGTGACATGTACAAATAGATATCACTTAATTGTTGTGTGGTTGTAATGAACATATTTTTCTATTACATTAAACAATGTTTGAAAACATTTTTAAAAGGGAAAAACCAAGAAAAACATAGATTATCATTAGATCAATGTAAAATTAGTACTATTTAATGATTGATAACTTAAAAAAGAACACAAATCAGTTAGAGTAATATTTCAGTTTCATACATGTTGGAATAAATTGTGCACCAATTTCAATGGTGGTTCACTTATAATGAGTAAAAGTGTTATTTTATTGTTTAAAATGTAAAAATCGTGAATGAAATTGTTTAAACCTATAAAATTTCTCTTATTTTCATGGAATAAAAATTATTTATTAAATTTTTTACATGTATGAATTACAAAAAAATAATCTGACATTCATTGCAATAAGAATGACTAAAAAATAGTTTTATAAGATTTAAATATCACTCAAAATTGGTTATAAGGATCAAAAATTATAAACAACATTTAATTTTCATTTAATATAAATAAAATGGTAATTTATTATTTTAAGACATGTTCAGATGGTGAATATATTAATTCATCATGTAGTGTTATTGTAATGTCTAAAAAACTAGTATTATTATATTTATAACTCTTAAAAAAGATGTGTTAAAGTGTTGAATCCTAGTAAAAGACCGGTATTTTTCATGAAATTGCAGGAAAATGAGATCCATTTAGTTTTTTACATCTAATAATTTAATGGATTCCAACCTGACATAAAATATTCTCTCAAGGATAAAAAAATCTATTTTATTGATTTAAAAGTTAAAAACCATGTTTCAAAGGGTAAAAAATTTTCAAATGACCCCATAATGTTTTAGAATCATTAGAAAAATATATTTTATTAATAATAAACATGTATGAGTAGACCATATGTGTAATGAACTATGTTTTTTAAAAAGTACATTATGTTAGATAGCATGTATGACACAAAACATAATACTTAAATGAACAATGAAATGTTATTATATAAATATGAAAGTTATAACCTAGCCATTAAATTTTTAGGTATGAATAAGATACCTAATTAAAAAATATTTATAAATATAAAAATCATTGAAAAATTATTGATTAATTCATAAGAAATGTGAAATTGATTTTTAGTAAAGTCATTTGGTTAATAAAAAATGTTTCCAACAAAAATGATTTTTATTTATTTTTGTTGGAAAATATTATAATTAATTTTCAGAAAATTTAGAAAATTTATTCTACATTAAGAAATTCATTTTTTGAGTCAACATTTCAATATTATCTTTGGGTGACTTTTTTTACATTTTCTAAAAGGTTTGATTTTTCAATGAAAAGTGAAAAATATGAATCTCTGAACAATAATAATTGTCTTTTCATTGAAATGTATCTTTATAATTTGAATTTTTTCTAAAAGAAACATAAGTATCATTTAATATATATAATTAATTAATATAATTTTAATCATCATTATACCCAATTTAGGTATGAGTACATTTTTTGGCCTAAAAATGTGTTTGTCTAAAAACTAATTTTTGTTGCATTTCACTCATTTATATTACATGTAATATGATTCAATTATAAAAATTTAATATATAAAAACTGTATTCCATATTTTTAATTAGGGGTTATAGTTTTTTAATAGTTACTTTTTATTTTTGGACATTATAATTACTAACATTCGTAATTTTTGTGTCCACATTAAAGGGTAAATAGAGTTATTAATGTTAAAAATAATATAACAAGGACTATAAAATGACCATAAAACATAACTTGGTTTTTTTATAAAAATTAATTTTATCCATAATCATCTGATATTTTTTTATATGACCTCATTTTACATTTGGCTGTGATTATGACCACTATAATAATTTATGTAAAGAAAACTAAAAAATGTCACTCTTGTTTCTAATAACTATAATATTTTTAACATGGTGATATATAGGGGATATGTACATTTATAAATATTTTCATAGGAGTTAAATTATTTATCATCATGATGGTAATTTATTATTAATATTTAGTGAAATAATGATTACCTTAAATACTTACATAATTCCAATGCCATAATTATTCAATTAGTTGAAAAAAATAAAATTAATGAAATAAGAAATATTAAAAATAATATAATTTAAAATAATTAATGTTATACACAAACTTAACGGATTTATTGAATATTTTATTAATGTATTAATATATTTTATTCTAATTTAATATTTTTTCTTGATTTTATTAAATTCAATGTATATGAATAGTTCCAAAATTGGAATTATTGATATTTTATAAAAATAATACATTATTAGGTGATTTAAAATTAATAAAATATTACAATAGGACAAGGGAAAGTTATATGGTTTATAATATCAATCATGGTCTATTTATGGTCTATTTTTTATTTATAGTAACAATATTTGAACAAAAAAAAGTAAAAACATTGTTGTCACAGTAATTATAAAAGGGGTTAATGAAGGGTTAAAAAAATGATAAGGGTAAACTTGTGGTCAAATAATGTATAAATGTTATTTTATGGAAGAATTTGTTCTCATACTCGTTATATATTTCATTATTAACATTTTTTTCATTTAGACATCAAAATTAAGATATAAAAAATTAATATTTTAAGAAATTCCAAGACTTCCCCTCTATACACATATAAAAGGGAACCTCTTCATCTCATTTCTTAAAACATCAAGAACCATTTTTTTCTGAAAATAATTCTTCAGATACCATCATAAAATTCATCCCATGTTCTTTATGAATTATATTAGTTAGAATACCAACAATAGAGGTCTTAATGTGTAAAGAAATGTAGGTTTTCTGAAGAAAGTGTATAGTTCTTAACTGAGCATTTTTTTTAATTTCCTCTTACATAACCATAAAATATTATTTAGCCGTAATTATATAATAACATAATTAATACAATATATATATATGTGTGTGTGTTATTTTAATTTAATAACTTATATACATATTCAACCTCTGCCATATGGGAAATGAAACCGCCGTTCATGTTTAAAGTGAACTATCTCCTCGTTGATTGATGTAATTCTCATTACAACAACACCTTTCAAGGATGGATATATCAATTTATATAATATATATATATATATTATATTTATGAAATGTTTATTATTCTATAATTATAATATGAAACCTATTTTGTTACTATTTCATTCACTTAAATGTAATACTTGTGTTCATGTGCACGTGTGGAGTGCATCTCCCAGTAATCGGTGTGATTCATTTTTTCATCACCAACTCACATGGATGAAATATACAAGTTTTTTTAGAGAATTAATAAAATATTTATGATATAATTATCATCTTTAATGATAATAATACTTACCTTATTTCCATAATGATGGTTGTAAAATTAAAATTTTACTCATGTGTGAGTATGGAATACCATCTCTAGGATTGTAGCATTGTTCAGTTTACATAACCATATTGTGTGATTTATTTAAAATAATTATTTATGTATAAAATGATAATTATTTTTTTATTTTAATTATATATATTGTGAAATAATGTCCACTTTTACCATATTCAACTGACCAAATCCATTTTGTAATTAAGATCCAAATATCATTCAAACATCCAACATGAATTTTATCAAATAAATAATTCAATATAGCATTGTATGAGAAAAAATAAAATTAAATATAAACATTAAAATAGTTCATAATAATTTAAATAATTAAAAAATGTTTATTAATCATGATTATAAGGAAAGTGCATGATTTATCATACTCAAGTTAAGGGATTTTATTTTTTAAAAATCATGTTTTAAAGTTTCTATTCAAATTCATTTTATTCCAGGTCTGTATTTAAAAAATATCATATAAATTTACCTATGAGAACATAAATATATTATATATTTTATTTTATTTCTATTAGAATACTTATTATAAAGGAATATTTTTATCATTTTGACATTCTGTATAAAAGTCAAAAGGAATGTTCTATTTTAACATATATGGCAATAATGACTTTTCATGTCTCCATAACTATTCATTAATATTTGGATTCCTTTATAGTAATTAATGTTTTATTCATAAAAATAAAAAATTTATTTTTATGGAATTTTAGTTTTTAAAATTTGGTTTCAATGGAAATGGATACATCAATATCTGAAAATTCCTTCTTATAGATGAAAAGAACATTATTGCGATGCCAGATTCTATGTATTCTATTGTGGTACATGGAAATTGTTTCTCATGATGGGTGGTTATATTATAAAATTAAGTTAATTGAGGCCATTATATTTCTCCAATTAATTGTTTAAATGGATAAATTTAGCCTATTAGGTTTCTCTGCACAGAATACAAGAATTTATCATAGTGGTTATTCCATGTATAACCATGATTGTTATTTTAGGTGTGACAATCTAGGTTATGCTAAAAGTAACCATCATGGTTATCCCATTTTTAAGGGGTATATAAATATTATTTCTCATGTTTCTATATTATTTAACTTTTATTTATGTTTTTTTTAAATATTATAATTTCACAATGTAATCTAATAAACCTATGTTTAATGGTATGTACATTCTACTTTTTAAGGGTGAAAAGTATAACTTAATGAAAAAAAAATTGTTTTTTAACAACATAAAAACCCATTATGATTATTATTTTTCCTTTAATATTGCTTATGAAATATTTTATTAAAAAATTCAAGAGATAATTTTATTTCATGGTTAATAAAAATTTTATTTTGAACACAAAGTTTATTTTTAAAAGGCATGTAAATAGATGTATTCATGGACTAATTGTTTCTTTATTTTTTATGTCACTTACTGATACTTTTATATTTATGCCACATTTAAAAAAAATCCCAGGTTTTTATGTATTATTATGTAAAATCATGATGTCATGATGATAGTAGTGAATATTTTTAATGAAGATATTACATGTTACTTTTTAAAAGATTTATTTTATGTGAGAGATTGATACTAAAGAGAACTGTACACAGTGTAATATTTGGCTTTTTTATGTAATAGATATGACCTAAATATCTAAAACTATAATCCAAAAAGATATTTAGGGATTTGAGAAAGAGATATTTTTCTAAATAAACTAGAATGTGTAATGAATAATGTTAGGTCCATATAATTAGTATCAGAGTAAAAGAGTGATTCTAATTCTTGGAAGCTCTCACATGTGAATGTCTAATGAAGTATAACTTTGAACCTGAAGGGTTCATAAACAAAAATTTTCCACTAGGGATGTTTTGAGAGTACCTACTAATATTTTTAAATCCTCACGGAGTTCTATGATAAGAATCAATTATATTCCACAGATAATAATTCTATACTATTACAATCGGTATAATAGAAAGATGTAGATAAAATTGGAGATTATGATATTTTCATTTGAGGTTTTCTTACGATATATAGATTATATAATTAGTTTACATGTTTAATTATGATGATAAGTTATAAATATTACACCCCTATTAAGGTTTTTAGTTTGGATTATAAGGTTATTAAAAAAAATTATAGATTGTATTTTGAAGGGTAATAAAAATTTGTATATTGGTTTTAAATGTTAATATATTGTTGAGTTTCTATGGTTATATTCTTTATAAAGAAAATTTTCACATTAAAATTAAATTATTAATTTATTTATTTATTGATGTCATTTTTTTATATTAAATATTTTTCGTAGGTATGATAGGTAAAAGGTCATTCACAAACTTATTATCCCATACAATTGATTTAATGATCAATCTCATCATAAAATATTGTTCAAATGATTTTGATAGCATGTTCAATATTCAAATAGTCTGAAAAAAAACTATTTGATCTATTAATAACCTTTTCATATCTATAAAATTTATATTGATCATGGGTTATCTTTTTTCTTATTTCAAAATATCAATTTTTTCATCTCATTTGACAAGGGAAATACCAATGACATGACTATTTTTTCATTATATATGGATTTCATGCTAGAAGATAAATGTAATACCAATAGTATAAAAGAATACCAGGATTTCTATATTTATGGTATAAAATATTTTATAATGTTCTATGCATGAAACGTGGTTGATTTTATATTTAATATTCATGAGTACATATATTAAATATTTGATTTAATATAATAGAGTTTTTTTGTAAGAAAATGAAGCATGGTTAATTTTTTAATGATATTTTTATGTATAGTGTTTTCAAAATTATGATGTCATGGTATTTTATCAATAAAGAGACACATAAGGATTATTCTATAGTATTTTGTTTAAAAAAAATTAACATATATTATATTGAAATGATACCATTGAAAATGGACTAGGGAATTTGTGATAATTGTTTGGAGACATTTATTAGTGTCGAGGTATATGTAACCCTTATGTTAATCTTATGAAAAAAATTATTTTAGGATTAATGTCTTTAATATTTTTGGAGATATAATTAAAGGAATTTTTAAATATTTAGTATTTATATTATGATGGATTTTGAGGCAATTATGAGTTATTAAAATTTTGGAACATATGTTTTATCAAATGTGGGATTGAAATAATAATTGGTGATTAAGTGATTAATGTTATATCAGAAAAAAATCACTATATTTTTTATGAGAATTATGTAGTTTAGGAAATTAAAATCTTATGGATTTTAATTAAGGATTAAAGGTTCATTTATATTTGGAAAGTATAAATGATATTAATGATTATTTATGGTGATTCAAGTTATTTTTGGAACCGATTATCATATTTTGGATAATTATATTATTAGGGAATATATATTTTGATATGGGACCTTAAGAGTGATTGATGTAATTTTTAGATAAATGATATCTTTATTTTTTAAGAATTTGTAATAAATTTTCATGGATTTTAATATTAGTCTTGTATGTTTTTAGGAATTTTGAGGATATTTATATATTTAACTATAAAAGACGAATTTTGGGTATTTCTATTGAATTTTAGTGATTGAAGTATTTTTCCTTCATTTGAATTATTTTTAAATTTGGGAGTTTTCTTATCTTGAGATGACTATTTTAGTTTTGGTTAATGTATTATAATATGTGAAATAGTTTTTTATCCTTCTATGGAAGTATATGATCTGTTAGAAGTAGATTTTACTTCTTTAGTTATAAAAAATAATCATTTGAATAGTCATTCTTTGAAGGATAAATTGAGATTATGCTGGAAATCAATTAAATAATCAAAGTATACTTTGAAAGTAAGTATATTTCATTATTATTTTAGTCAATAAGGTAAAGTAATTCCTAAAATCAATGAAAAATTTGATTGAAAACAAACATATTATCTTACCACCTTTATTTAAGAAGAATCAATAATATCGTCACAAATCTAAGAGTTTCCTTTTTTGGTCATTAACATTGCCCCAGACGTGTTCTCATTCGCTCATTATCAGTCCTTGGATTTTAGTTTTCACTTTCATGTCTATATTTTCACTTCCCACTATATTTTTCATACTTTAAAATATATATGATTAATTCTAGATGGCTACTATAACATTCTTTCCCTATTTTCAATAGGATGTTTCATTAATAATTTTTATGATGTGGGACTTCATAAAAGTTATTATCATATAAAAACGTATGTATAACCAAGATATAGATCAAATTTAAAGGAAGTAATTTGTTAAATGGGAATAATTTAACATAATATGTTTATAAAAAGGAAATTATGTTCTATAGCATGTGTGACACACAACGTCGAGCATAAATACCATGAAATGTTTCTATTTAACTATGACCATTATAAACAAGCCATTTAATTACCTAGAATGAATAGGATTAATTGAATTATGAAAATTTTATAAAGGGAAAATAATTGAAAATATATACATTAATTCATAGGAAATTTGAAATCATTTTTAATAAATTCATTTTTCTTATATAAAAACATTTTCCTCAAAATGGGTTTTATTTATTTTTGTGGGAAATATTATAATTTATTTATGCAAATTATATAAATAAAATGTTGTAAACAATCCTTAAATGTATCCTCTAAGTATATTATGGGTGTAATTATGTTTTTTGACAAATCTAGATGACTAAAAATTAGTATGGTTGGTGTTTTCCGAAGACAGGTTTTCAAGGTGGCGCAGTTTTCCAATGTTTGGAAAAAATGTGGGCCTTAAAATCGGTAGTTTGATGTTGGAAAAGGAAGGTCTCCCTCATAGAAGTGAATGGTGTGTGAAATAGAGAATGAAATCGAAAAAGGAAAAGAAACATGGATCATTTTATAGGGACCACGTACCATCTCCGAGAATGGTTTGTGGCCACGTAATAGGCAGTGGTAACAGTACACGGAAGCGGTTCGTAGAACCGAAAATGGATCATGGTGGAAGGCATTGTGGTATGCGGAAGGTGTGATGGTTCTTAGGATGAATCATTGAGGAGGTGATTTTTTGATCTGTGAAGTGGAAGAGGTAGTATTTATACCATAGAAGAAAAATGGTTCGTGGGATGCTTGTGGTTCGCAGTAAGAGGATTTTTACACGGTGAAGGAGGTGTTGAATCAAAGAAGATCTAGCCCGAACCTTGTACTCATTATTGGCAGTGAGCCTTATTTAATTTGGTATATCAAAAAACCACTATTTTATGCTCCTTGGATGTAGCCAGTAAGGGTGAACTAAGTAAAAATTGATGTGTCTCGTGCATGATTGAAATTTTGTTCAAACTTTGTTATGGGAATGAGAGAGAAGAAAGTTTTGTTTAGTGACGAAACAAGATCCGAAGTGGAAGAAAGTTCCATCTGTCATACTCAGATTCACCCCCCCCCCCCCCCCCCTTAGGGTATTCAACCTGGTGGACCTAACATAATATTTGATAAAATGAAATTTATTTTTTAATCTGGCATGAAAATATAATATTTGGGTGAAATTTTTATAATTCTCTAAAATGAATAGATTTTCTGTGAATAGAGAAAAATACATATTTTTGTAAAATATATATTTTATTTACATTATAAAGTGACATTATAATTTATATTTGATAAAAAATTAGAATTACCATTATTTAATTAAATATAATCTAATTAAACAAATTTTAAACTTCAGTATTTTTTATTATGGTATAAGTATATTTCTCTCTTAAAATAATTTTTTATAAAAACTATTTTTCATTTCATTTTTTGAATTTTTATTAAATAGTAATTCCTTCACTTCCTAAAATTGATCTCAAAAATTAGATTTAATATTTTGAATCAAGACATCCATTTTTTGAAAACATTCCTTTTCTATTTTTATTCATTATGAAATAACTTCAGTAATTTTTATTACCACCTTAAAGGGTAAACAAGTAATTAAGGTTAAAAACAATACCATATAGACAAAAAAATTAACATTAAAAATTAATTAATTTTAATTTCAAATTCCATTTCATTCATACTCATCCAAAATTCAGTTATATTACCCTTTTCCCATTTTGATTCGATTATGTCCTTCATAATATTTAATGTAAAAAAATTCAAAATGTCACACTCCATTTTTAACAACTATAATATTTTTAGCATGATGAAAACCAGAGTATATTTTTAGTTATAACTAGTATTATGAAATAAAATATAATTATTATCAGCATGGTAATTTATTTTTAATTCTTAGTGCATAAATAATTACCTTAAATTCTTAGAAATGTTGATGCAGAAATTATTCAAATATTGGAAAAATAAAGTTAATGATATTTAAAATTTTAAAAGTAAAATAATATGATATTGTTAATATAATATATGAAATATATACATAATTATAACTTTTTATATACATATTACAAGATTTTATACAATTATAATTTCGTTTCTTGATTTTATAATATTCAATGTAAATGAATACTTCTAAAATTTACATTACTCACATTTCAAAAAAAATATTTAATGATTTAAAAATCCAAAAATCTATATAATAATACATGTGAATGGGATATAAATAATAATCCAACCATGTTCCATTTATGGGAACTTTTCTATGTATAGTAACTATCTTGTTCTTCAACGTGTAAAAAACATTTTTGCAATGTTAATTATTAAAAGGGGTAAATGAATGGTTAAAAATTTTATAATGATATAAATATGAACCAAACATATCCAAATTTAATTAAATTAAATTAATTTTAATATAAATAATATAATATTTTGATCTCATTAATTTTAATCTATTTAGTCATTAGAAATAATTTATATCAATTTTAATATTTTTTTGATCCTTCAAGAGTGTCCCTCCCCTATCTTATAAAACAACACCTCTTATTCTCATTTATTTGAAATTAATGAACAATTTTTTTTCAATACCTACCTAAAACCCTTCCAAACAACTCTGACTACATTATAGAACCTTTTTCATCAGAATACCAACCATATGGGTCTTGTGGGGTAAATAAATTAAGGATATCCGAAGAATAGGTATAGTTCATAAAAGAGAATTTTTCATTTATTTCTTTATACTTATACTTAAAATTTTACATATCAATGATGATATAATAGAATAAGTAACTATCGTGTATTTATATTTAATGTTTTTAGTCATTGATCCTATATCCATCTCCAACCTCCACCAAATGTGGAATGAACAAATCATTTGTGTGTACGCCAAACTATCGCCTTGTGGAATGATGTAATATTTTTCCATAACAACCTATCATAGATAGTTTTTATGATTACATTCATGTATAAATATGATATTATTAATATATATATTTTTTAAAAGATAATATAATAATTATTATCCTAACTTATCATTCACTAGAAAATGATAATGCATCTCACGCGTATATGTGGACTATCACCTCCATGAAGTGATGTGATTTGTTTTTCAACACCAAAAAACATGGATGATAGATATAAGTAGTTTTAATGAAATAATGTCATATTAATGATATAATTATAATTATTTATGATATATTAATAAATACATAATTTCCATAATGATCATTGAGAAATGGAAACGTTTCTTATGTGTACTTACGACTTACTATCTCTATGATTGTAACATAGTTAATTTTTCAAAACAATTTGTTATTATTATATTTAAATGTATAATTTATGTATAAAAATGATAATTATTTCGTTATTATTTTTCAAGATATTATTTAATAATGACCACTTTTACCAAGTCAACTTACTGAGACCATTTTTTAAATATGATCAAAATGTCGTCAAAATGTCTAACATGAATTTAACCGATTAAATAATTAAATAGCATGGTAAGAGATAAATTAAAAGGAATAGTTAAAATTAAAAAGGTTATTAATAATGTTACCAATTAACATAATTTTACCATTTAGGAATATATAGAATGTACATGATGATTCAGACTCATGGTAAGGTACTTTCTTACCAAGAATACTCTTTCAATGTTTCCCTTGAAATACATTTCTCTCATGTACAGATATTGAAAAACATATAATTAAAATAATTATATATAAGGAAAAACATATATAAAGGATATCTTATATCTCTTTAAATGGTATTTTTTAAGGAATGTTTCTAATGTTTTTTATGTCATTACAAATGTTTAATGAAATTTTCTATTTTAAAGTATATGGTGAGAACAGATTTTCCCACAACCAAAAGAATGACGTGATGTTTGGATTTTATTATATGCATTGTTTTAATAAATTTAAAAAATTATTTCCTATTATTCTAAGAAATATAGTTTTTAAAAATGCATTTTAAAGTAAAGAGATATATCAATTTATGATAATGTATTCTTCTGGGTGAAAATAATGTTTTTTGTGATGAAATATTTTATGTATTTGGTTATGGTTCATGGGAATTATTTGTGAGGATGGGAGGTTTTATGATAAACAAATTTTTGATGAGATAATTATAGTTCATAAATGAATTTGTTAAAGGTAATAGTTAATCAATTATTCTTTACCTAATATATTAAGGAAAATTATTATTTCCAAGTGTAATTGTGATGGTTATTTTATGTGTAATCATTAAGGTTATTCTATGTTTAACTATTAAGTTTATCATGTAAGGACTTGGATATAAAAATTAATTATTCATGTGAATTAAAACTATAATTTAATTCAATTCATTCCACAAGACCATTTAGTTTTATCATTTTAGAGTGTTAGTTCATAAAACTTACATAAAAACCCATATATTACAAAGTAGACTATTTTTATCCTTATATATCTTCCTATATTAAAAAAATTAAAAAGAATCATGTCTTTTTTCTTGAAAAATATTCATCACTTTAAACATGATTTCATCTTTTCTGATACCCATCCTCAACCACTATAAAAAAGTTAAAATTTGGGAAGAGAACCAAAACCTCAGTTAAAGTCCCAAAAAGAAAGAATTTAACCATTATTCAATGAATATATATAAAAAACTATTTTTAAAAAAACTATGGGCTCAAAATATACATTTTCATACCTAAGAAAACAAGTTATTTTTTCATATAATTTCATAAAAAATTATTAATTTTTTAAGAAAAATAAAAGGGATAATAAATTATTTGAAAACAGGAAAAATCCATAATGAATTTTTCACAAATTTACTCTTTTCAAACTTATGATGTAGAATATACATTCCTTTAACTTGTCAAATAATAAAAACTACATAAGACGCAATAGAAATAATTGATTATTCAAGAAGGTTACCTGAGAAGTCATTTTCATATCACCCTTAAAAATATAATAACCTTCATAGTTAAACATAGAATAACCATCACGATTACAAATTAAATAATCATTATTGATATGATTGGAATAACCATCGCAGTATATTCCTCTATTCTCTTATGGAAATAAAAATATTTAACTCCATCCCATTTGAGATACAATATATTTATATCAACTTTCTCAACTCTATATCATTTTAACTTTCCATAATTATAATAAAATCATAAATATAATAATATTTCATTTAAATTACTTATATATACCATCCATGTGATGTGGTGATGATAAATGAATAACATCGTTTCATGGAAATTGTACTCCACACTTTGCACAAACGACTTTATCATTTTTTTAATGAATAGTAAGGTAATAAAGTAAATGATATATATACTTTTTTAATGGAAAAATGTTTCATGAATATAATATATATACATTTAATTCATCATTATAACTAGTCAATATAGTGTGTGTTCGAAAATGAATTATATTAGTTCTTGAGGTGGTCGGTCTCCATACAAACGAATCATTAATTCGTCTCCCATTTAATGGCTATTGTAGATGGATATATGTTTTTAAAATAACATAATAAATATCAGTATTTTTTGGATTTCAGTGCTATTATTTTATCATTTTTTAAGAATATTTCAAGGAGGTTGAAGAGGAAATTAAACTAAAAATTTTGGTTAGAAATTGTACCTCTTCATTGGGAATTTTCATTTGATTAACACCTTAAGACATATAATATTAGTATTCCACAAAAAATAAGGCCTATATAACTTGTGTAACGAATTTATTAAGATATTTTTTTATATATTGGATAATTAAAATATGTTTTTATGTGTGATTAAATGATATAAAATGGTTCCATTTTATAAGAGAGTGGAGGGACACTCTTGTAATTTATTACAATATTATTATAATATAATTTATATTTGATTCCCAATTTGCTCAAAATAGATAAAATTAAAAATAAATTATATTATTATTTCATATTATCTCAACCATTCATTTTTTATATGTTTATATCATATTTTTATTCTTATATTTTGGTTTACCCCCCCCCCCCATTAACCCTTTTCACACTTACAATGACAATACATTTTTTAACTATTTGAATGTCATGATAATTACTATAAGTAAAAAACGGCACATAAATAGACCATGGATGATATTTTTAACCATATAATAATCATTTGAAAAAATATAGGTTTTTTATAAATATTAAATAATTCAATATAATGTTGTTTTAATAAAATATCAACAATGTCAATTTGAAAACTACTTCTATACATTGGCAATTATAACATCATGTAAATAAGTGGAATTCAAATAATATATTTTAATATATTCATAACATGTTATTCTTATCTATAGAATTCTTAGGTCATCTAAATCCTTTAAAATCATACTAATTTTAATATTCTTAATATCATTTATTTAATTCTTCCACTAATTGAATAATTATCGCATCAGAGTTGTGTATGCAATTTTAGTTAGTTATTTATTAAATAAAAAAATTGCCATATTCAATAAAACTAATTTATATTTAATTATAATATTTATAACTTAACACATCCTCATTTTATCCACATTTTACAAATATTTTAATAATTCAAAATAAGATTTACATTTCTTATATCACTTTAATTTAAATATTACAATTTTAATAATCACATAAAATTAAAATAAATGCCATATATTTTTACAATGGATGAATATGGATGAAATATAATCATCCAATAAAATTTTAGAAATTTTTAGGGTGGACTTTGTAGTCATTAACATTTTATTTTAACATTTATTACTTGATTTACCATTTACCATAGTAATAAAAATTACTAAAGTTACTATTAATATTGTCCAAAAATAAAGGGAAATATTTAATAAATTTATAATTCCTAATTCAAATATTTAATCCATTCTTAAAAATTGAAACAACTATATGTGGAAATTTTTAATTTCAATTTAAACCGATAAAACATAATGAAAAAAGTTACTCATAAAAATGACTATTTATGTTTAAAATCTTTCTTTAATAAATTCAAGTATATAACTAAATTAAAAAAATAATGGAAATATTTTAAATAAAAAGGATTAAATTAAATTTTATGATTAATTAAAAATATAATTTTTCTTTTTAAATACTTTAAAATAAAATACAGTGATAAATAATATTCAGTATTTTTAACAACTCATTAAAAAAACTTTTTAGAAAATTCCTAGAAATTCAACTTAACTAATATAGAAAGGATGAATTCAAAAAAATGTTTCATTAATTAAAAGGAAATATAAATAATTTTGAAGTCAATATTTTTAATAAATACCTATAATGCGTAAAATCCAATTTGGTTAGAAATAATGATTTTTTTCATTGGACTGAAAAATTTTCTAAAATTTTTATAATGAAAATAACTCTATAATATCTAAGTTATTATTGAATTATTATGGCATTACATAGGTTTTAACCCTTTAGGGAATTTTTTCCTAGAAATTATATTCACTTATCAAAAAAGTCGGGATATCTTTCCCTTATTGAATTTCCAAATTTACATATTTCTTCTTCAACCATATAGTTTCTCAATATAGACATAACCTGTTAGATTTGCTTCTTTGATAATAACTTATCTCTACATTCAATAATTTTAATATACTATACCCCATAAGAAATGTTATCTTCCAATAAAACAACCTTAAGTCCCAAAAAATTAGTCGAATCTTACACAGTCTTTATAAACATTAGAACATGAACAACATTATCTATCTAGGCTAAACATGAAAAAAAGGCTTCTATGTAGGAAAAAAAAATCCAAATTTGTCATATATTTCATATGGTCCCAAGAATTGTAGACATGGATTACCCATTTAACAAAACTCATAACACTTTTCCATGAAGATATTTTGAGAAAACATTATGACCTACCTCGAAAGAAGGATACTTCCTCTGATTTTCAACATGAGTTTTTGACGTGCTCTGAAATGTCTTTATATATTGTTGCATTACCTTCACCTTCTCAACCATTTACCCTTACAATTTGGTGACCCCAAAATTATTTCTCCTACATCATCTCAAATGATGATATTTAACATTGTATTCCATATAATTCATCAAAAGGTTCCATCAGTATACCATAATGAAAACTATTATTATTATAAAAATAAAATAATCAATGTTTTATATCTATACATTCCATTTAATCTATTTAATAAGAATGAATCATGCCCCCCAAATTATGGATTTTTCCTGTGTAATTTCTATTACATTGAGGACGAAAATATATACTAATATTTTACTAATTACCCAATGACATATGAAGGACTTTCCAAAAATAATAAGTGATCCTAGGTTCATGATTAGAAAAAATAGAGAGGAAGTCCATATAACATAACTATCTCATTGATATAGAGTTGAGAAAGTTGATCTAAATTATTTTGTATCTAAAATGGGAATGAAATTTATAAATTTAGTTATCCAATCAATAATAAAAAAATCACATTTTTACCCCTAGTAGTTTTTGGTAATCCCACCGTGAAATCCATAGATATTTCTTGAGATTTCCACTGTAGAACTGGAAAATGCTGAATCATATAATTTGGTAATTTTCTTTCTAATTTATGCTATTTAAAACTAAAAAAATTCAGGGAAATGTCAATCATATCTATTTTCATTCCATACCTCCCTAAATAACCCAGAAGGTCAATGAACATCTTAGTGATGTGAGGATGAACTATAAACATAGAACTATGATCTTCACTCAACTATTCTCTATTCAATTAAGGATAAAATGGTGAACATAATATCTTTAAAATATCAAAACACATTTTTTCAACATTAAATTCTATCAACCTTACATTCAAAAAAAATTATTCATTTTTATATAATTAATTCTCTTCCTTGTGTACTTTATTAATTATTTCTGATTGTGATGATTAAACTAACAGCTAAATCAAAATAAAATAAGTTCATGAATTCATGATTTAAAGGTAATAATTCATCAAATAATTAACCAAAGGTTCATGTTCTATAGGTAACACGGTTCACTCATCCTAACTTTTGAGACTAAAAGCATCGATTACATTGTCAAATTTTCTAGGATGATAATTAATTGAGAAATCCTAATCCAATATAAATTCCATTAGTCTCTTCTTTCTCATGTTCATCTTTTATTGAGTGAATATATTCATCAGAAATTTATTATTTATATATATTTCCATCTTGGATTTATATAAATGATGTGATGAAATTTATATAGAAAACACTATTGATTCTAGTTATGGATCTTTTGTAGGATAATTTTTCTCATGTGGTTGTAATTATAATGAATAATAATAATTTACATGATCAATATGATTCAGGAAACAACCAAGTACCATTAAAGATGTATAACTATAAATGACAAAGTGACCACTTTTATAGGGTTGTTTCAAAATGAGATTATTCAAAAATATTCATTTGATTTCCACAAAATAGTCATCACTTCTTTTTTCCTGATGAATTTAAATGCTTTTTGAGATAAATAATTCGTTATGCTATAAAAATATGAAGGGATTTAGATAGAATACTAATAATATATTGAAAATCAATGAAAACTATGAATCTTAGTATCATATAAAGGTACTAGAAATTCATCAACCATTATACATTTAGCAGGATAAACACTTATGCCATCCATATTTCTAACATGTCCAAGGAATGAAATACAGTATAATCAAAAATCAAATTTGCTAAATTTTACATATAAATTATTTTATTTCATTGTTTATAGATCAATCATTCATTGTTTTTCATGGTCCAAAAATCATTTTGAATAAATCAATATATAATCAATACAAAAAATAATAATCATATCCAATAATTTATATAAACTCAAGTCAAAAGATCCAAAAATATTATCTTGGGGATTTTTCAATGAATTGGGAATAAAAAACTCATAATGATCATATCTAGACTTAAACACTATTTTTGGAATTTCATCCTACCTCACCACGTCCTAGTAGTACCGAAAACATGGTCAACATTTGGAAAATACTATGATCCTAGTATGTGATCAAGAAAATCATCTATTTTAGGAAATTAATTCTTAATCTTAATAGTGATGTTATTCAATGCATTATAACTAATAAATAGACTCATTAAATAATCTTTATTTTTCAACAAATAAAATAGGAGTACCCCAAGGTAAAGTGAAAGGATGAATGAAACTTTAATTAATAAACTCATATAACTTATTTTTTTAATCAAGATTTTATACTTGACTATTATGTAAGGGTGTTATAAAATTAACATTTCATCATGAACTAATTTAGTAGAAAATTAAAATTCCCAATCAGGGATAACACCAATAAAATCATCTGGAAAAACAACCAGGTTTTCTTTTATAGTTAAAACATCATTTTTCTTTACTGTTCCCATATTCCAGACAATATCTACAAGGTAACTTTCAATTAAATCTATTAACTTTTTCCTAGATTCTTGATATGTAAAAAAAGGTATGGCTTCATTCATATATAAAAAATGATAATATTTCTGAAAAAAATACTTCTTTAGCACTATAATCATTCATTGTATGGAAAAAATAAACACAATACTTACCCAGAATATCCTTAAACTCTACTTGGGGAAATAAAATAAATTTATAAAGTGATATATTTTTAAATCTAATGAATTGAAGTTTCTTATAATATCATTATGTTTTAATACTTCCACTGGGCGTTTTTACTAGAAGTTATGTCTCCATTTCATGAGGTGGAAGTTCAAATTTACCAGAAAATTTCTCAAAAAAGAATTAATACATAGACCCTGAATAAAAGAATTAACTAACATAATATAAATAAAAAACTAATGTACCTGATGCCACATTTATTGATTTCCCAAAATATAATAGAGTAATTGTAAAGGATTTCACCACACCTTTCTTCTAATATTTTGGAATCTTCCTATCATTCAAGTTCTTATTTGTACGAGCACATGAAGAATGACCTATATTGTAACATTTAAATAATTTTACTACTTATTTATCATAATTTGTCTTACAAATACCAAGATCGTTTTTATTAAAATTATTATCCATGTTCTGAAATATAATTCATCACAAGAACTTATCTTATTTTTTAATTCATTATACTATGTTCTTTTTTCCATATCTCTATCAAAAAAAACATAATTTTCATACTATGAGATTTCTTTGAACAATTAAAACCATTTTCATGCCAACTAAACCTATTATTCTATAGGTTTACAAAGTACACATGATCATTAACAAAATACACTTAAACCTTCTCATCTCATCACAAATTGTTCTCATAACCTTTCCATTCATGGAAAGATTAATTCATAAAAAAAATCACTATAATATTTAGTAAAAATTATTAATCATACAATCATGATCAAAGATAAAATTTGGTGTATACCATTCTAATCATGTAAAATTTTCTAAATACAAGACAATAAAATATTTACCCTTTCAATCAATTATAATGATTCATTTTCTATTCTATTTATAATGGATTTAGGAAAATATTTCTCAAGTAAGATATTGTTAAATTCATAATATTCTATGCTATCAATTTCTTGTGTTTATTTAATATTCCTAACCATTTTACACCATTAATTGGACTTTCCTACAAAATCGTAAAAAAATATACTTACCTTTTGATGATTTGAATATACATTGTGATAAAATATGTTTTATTTTTGATTTATTTCATCCTTCAGCTAGCATTGTGTTAGATGGTCCACTAAAATCCAGAGGGTCCTAGATAATAAAATGTTCCAATCTTTCCTTGTTCCTATATGGTATATCTAACTGTAATCTAACATGGATACCATATCCAATTATTGAATACAAAAATTGAGTTATTATATAGAAAACTACTACATTATAATTCACATCATTATATTTTGATGATTTAGAAGGATATCATTCTCATGGTGCATTCCTACTTCGGCTACCTTGTATCGTCTGTGGAAAACCATTCTAAAAAAAACATATTTTAGATAAACTAATATTGTAATCATAAAATTATATATCATTAAAACATAACCATTAAGTAGAATATTTTAATGGAGTTCTATTAATTATATCTTAAACTTTATATTTATTTAAACCTTTCATTATTATTGATTGTAAGAACATGGACATGAACATTACATATTATAGTGAATTTTAGCTATAATTCCCATACTTACATTCCAAATGACCTTTTCAGCTTAATTATTTTTCGAGTTGGGTCATTAAAATTACATAACAAACATATATGTTTTAAATTGGATTCTTATAATCAATATATATTTTTACTATAACATAGAACTATTAAAATGAAACATGTTTTCCTTTTATGAAAATTTTTTATTACATTCATCAAGAAATATTAATTTACCTTACCCATCCTAAAACCCTGTGAAAAACATTTTAAAACATGGGTTGAGTACAAAATTATCAGAGAGGGACATTAGAAGAATGAAACAAACCATTATTCCATGAATACCTATAAAATTCTCTATTTTTTAATATGATTTTAGAGCTCAAAATAAATATTTACATAACAAAGAAATATCCTTCTCTTACCAAATAATTTTATTAAACAATTCTTATGAAATAATAAAGTAAAAAAATAAAACTCAAAATGTTTTATTTAAAATCATGAAAAACTCATAAAAACATTTTCAGAAAGATAATATTTTAAACTTATGAAGTAGTATATACTCTCCATTATCTTTTGAAATCGAAATATTTCTATAAGAAATCATAATAACACTAAATGAATAATTTCGGTAACTTGAGACATAATATTTATATCTCTATTTCAAACATAACAACCATCATAAATACAGAAGTATTAGAAATCATGGTAACACATAAAATATCCATCATCATTAAATCTGAAATAACCATCATATTATATTCTCATAATCTCTTAAGATAAACCTAATAGGTTAACTTCATCCCAATACCCAATTCATTAGAGAGATACAATAGGATTATCTATACTCAGTTTATAAAATAACCACCCTTTATTATAAATAATTCCAGAGAACCATAACCTAATATTAAAATATAAAATCATTCATATTCATCATTACACTACTAAAATTATTCTTCATACCCATATGAAATCTATTTTAGATATTGGAATATTCATTATATTATAATGAAACTTATTGAAAATAAAAAAAATAAAGGGAATGAGGGGTATTATTTAATGAAAAATGAAATTAATAAAAAGGAATCCAAACAAAAAATAATATTTTTGATTGCACGAAATTTTATTGTCCTCATATATGTTAAAATAAAACATTCATTTTTTTAAAGAATTTAAAAACATTCTGTAAAAATATTCCTATTGAAAAACATTGAATGAAAGTTAAAAGAGACATATAATTTCCTTCATAAAATAGTTTTTTTTCATATTAATTATTCAATCAAATAATTTTTGAAAATATGTACATGGAAGATGAAAAGAGTTATTATGGAAATACTAAAAGATGGTTTTTTTAATACAAAACCCCTTATAGTCAGTCTCACTCATTGTATAAATTCATTATATTCATGAATAATAAAAATCTGTTAATAATTTTAATTCTAATAAAACATTTCAAAGTTTATTAATTCTTCTATTTCACTAATTATCATGATATATAAAACTATATAATCATTTCAGTTCATGTCAGATGCTTTCATGATATTCAATACGTAAGTCCAAAATGACATTGGTTGGTTAACTATGGTCAAAGATGTCATTATTCTATCATATGAAGAATAACAATTATAAAATAAATATTTTTTATAAATTAATTATACTTTTTGATCCAATTATGAAATGTTATTAAAAAATAAATAATGTTATAATCATTGAGATGGTACGTCGTACCTATGCATGAATAATGTTTCAATTTTCAAAGATCACTATGGAAAAAAGTTATGTATAATATTATAATTACATAATAATAATAATATAATAAATACCAAATAATTTCATTAAACATAATTATATATGTAATCCATGTGATGTGGTGATAAAAAATGAATTGCACTTTTTTCTCGCAATGGTAGTCCACATGCACGCATGAACGGCGTTATCATTTTTTTAGTGAATGGAAAGGTGATAAATTAAATGGTATATTAACATTTAAAAATTATAAATATGTATTGAATATAATATATATATATATATTCCTTAAATATGTCATTATATCTAGTCATTATAGAGATAAGTGGAAGACAAATTACATAAATTCACGAGGCAGGAGTTTGTCGTTCACAAGAATGATAAATTTCTATCCAATTTGATTAAGGTTAAAGATAGATATAGGATATTAAATTAAAATAATAACATATTAGTATATTAAGGATAGTATATTCACTAATTTACAATAGTTTAATAATATTTTGAGGTGGTGGAAAAGTTATGTAAACTAAAACATGTTGTTAACAACTATACATATTCTTCCGAAAGGCTCATTTTATTAACAAATTACGCACTCTAATACTAGTACCCAAAACAAAATAAAGAATATAGAAAGTGGGGTGGTGTGTTATGACAGTATTTGGTCAGATATTTTTTGAACCAAATAGGGTTTCTAGATTTAAAATTTGATAATAAGTGGTGGCCTTTTATAAAAGAAGGGATGATAACTATTTGAATTTCTAAAAATATTATTATAATATAAATTTATTTGGAGTCTAAATAGCTCAAAATTTAAATTATTCAAAGATAATGTCTCGATGAGGCGAAATAATCACATCTAATAAATTTTTTAAATTTTCAGATCACATTTATAACTTATCTTTGGTATTTAACCCCAAATAAACCATTTACACACTAACCTTGACAATAAGTATTTTTACTCTTTAAGATTCAATATATTCAATAAAAATGTAAACATTACCCTCAAATGGATCATGTTTTCTATTTTAAACAATATTATAATCATATGGTGGAATATATAATTTTTATAAATTTTTTATATTTTAATAAAAAATTATTTCAATAAAATATCAATATTTTAAATTTCTAACAATTATTTAATTTAAATTTTATAAAAGGAAAAATACAAATGAAATTCAAATAAAATATTTTAATAAAACCCTAAAATTTTATTTTTTTTCTAAAAAATTTGTATTTCATCAAAATTCATTCAAATTATTCTAACATTAATATTTTTAATATCAGTTTTTTTTATTTTTCACTGATTTAATAATTATTACATTAGTGGTGAGTAAAAATTTAAGGTAATTATTTATTGAAAAAAATGAAATTAAATTTCCAAGATAATTATAAATCATTTATATTTCAATATAATATTTATAAATTTACATAGCCTAATTTTATCCCCATGTTGAGATATTAGATTTATTTAAAAAATGTGTGACATTATTGACATTTCATTGAATATAATAATAAAATGGTTGTAGTCACATCTAAATAAAAAATGGACATATGTTAGACCCATGGATGACTATGGATGAGATATACTCATACAATGAAATCTAGCTATGTGTTAGTGTAATTTTTTAGTCACTAGAAATTTATTTTTAACTTTTTTTTAGTTGATTTACCCTCTAATATAGTAATAAAAGTATATGTGGTTTCAATTCATATTCACCAAAAATTGAACTATTTAAATAATTTGGAATTAATAATTCCAAATATAAAATCCATTTTTAAAAATAAAAAATTCATAATTAGAAGATTTTAATTTAAAATTAAATTGGAAAAACAAAATGAAAAATAGTTTTCCAAAAACACACCCATTTAAATTATAAAATGTTTTTATAGTAATTTCAATAATAAAATTCATTTATGCAGCAATAATTAGATGACTTCATATAAAAAAACTAATTAAATTTTATGAATAAATCAAAATATTACTTTTTTTATGAATACAATACATTAAAATGTAGTTTTCAATAAAAATATTCATTTTTTAGCATTCATTGAAAAATAAAAATTTTCATAAATTTATAAAAAAATCCTTTTCTAGATATTTTTTAAATGAATAAATGAAAAATAAAGTTCATTTTTTAAAAATAAATTTTCCATAATTTTTAAATACATTTTTTGAAATAAAACTATATAATTCCTTAAAATATAATTCTATTACAAATAATGCATTTTTTATTAGACTGAAAGTTACTTAATATTCATATAATGAATATTAATCAATAATATATAACTAATGAATTAATTTTTATAATATCCCACTTGTAAGATTGATATGAAAATGAAGACCCATGTTCCTATATGATTATTCTATACTTCCTATTGGTTTTTATGAAAATCATAAAATTTGACAAGGTAATTTAATGAGATTATGTTTATAGGAAATTAGATTCCATTTGTTCTGGGTGAAAATTGTATCTTTGCAAAAAAAGTATTTATGATTATACCATGCCTGAAAGAAACCATTATTCATTTTATTTTTCCCTTAATATTTCTTATAAAATAATTTATGAAAATATTTATCCATATAACATAAGTTATTAGGTATATGCACTTTAACTTTGACCCCCAAAGTTCAATTTTTAATGGATTATTTTCCTAAGTATTCATAGATTAATTTTTTTGTTATTTTTATTTCATATACCCAGATTTATGTGACCATCCCATGTTTTTAAATGTTTATCATAGGTTTTTAAGGATGAATATAGGAAAGGATGAGGTCAAGATAAAAAATTGTGAAGTTGTGTTATGAAGAGAAAACAAATTAATTTTTTAAAAAAAATTATGGTAAAATGGATACTAAAATGTAGTTACCTTATTATAATATATGGGTTTGTTATGTAAGAGTTATGACCTAACACACTAAAACTCTAAACCTAGAAGATCTTTAGGAATGTAAGAATGTGATTTATAGTCTAAATAAACTAGAATATGTAATGTATATGGCTCTGTTGATATACTTTTTATCAGTGAAAAAGAGTAATCCTAAACATTGGGAACTCTCATGTGTGAACATTGGGTGATGCATGGATCTCTACCCAATATATTCACGAGGAAAGGGATTACACTAAGGAATATGGTTATAGTCCTATCTATGAGTTGTAGCTTCCCACAGATTATTGTAACAGGTATCAATTATAGACCACTGGTAAAAGTTATAGACCATTATTGTATGACAACCTAATGTGTGGCATGGTCGGAATGACTCAAAAAGATGTAAATTTAAATATGAAAGTATTAAAAAAAAGAGGGTCAAAGAGAAAAAAACCTAAAGAGGTTCCTCTTATTAATAATAATTTTTATGAATATAATCATAATTTAACTTGTGACATATATAAATATACTCTACATAAACCTGAGTTACGGTTTTCTCAAAATATCATAAATTGTGACTTTATTGACTAATGTTAATAAAGCATGCATAAAATAATGAAATCAAAGAAAAAAATCACTAAATTTTTTGAAAATCACAAGGAAACTATTGTGGATAAATATTTTACATGTATGGATAGATTTCACATCAATTCAAAATGAGGTGTGATCTAAATTCCAAAAAAAACTAATTTTTTATATTTAAATATTTTTAAAAACGTTGTCCAAAGTTTTACATCATAGAAAATACCTCAAGTTGTTATGAAATCATTGATTAATGATTTCCATTTATTTTTTAGAATTTTGAAAGAGTTATAACTTCAATTCTATACATTATTTTTTCATAATGATTAAAAGTGAGTTTTTATGGATTTAAAAGTCAAAAAACACGCATCAAATGGTAAAAAACTTCTAAAAACAACATATTCTCATGAAATCATATTACAATTATAATAAAAATATTTATGACATACAAGTATTTTAAAAAAATTAATGGGGCATTACCAACAATTTTTCATAGATTCTCATGAATGAAATGAGAAAGAATCTCATATTAATTTGTGATATGTTTGAATATACACCATTTTATTAAAACATATTGTGTGGTTAGTATATTTGAAAAATAATTTTTATATAAAAATATAATAAAAAATATACAATCCACTTTAAACCTATTATAAACCTTTTATTTTCATCATTTTATAAAAAAATTCATTTGCATATTTTCATATAGGGATAAATCCTAGGTTCATCCAACATTTAGTCTTCAAGGAATCGTATGAAGTGATTTTTTATTAATATAAATGTAAAAAACATATGTTTAAGGTTTCAGCACCAAAACCAACATATATTTTTTAAAAATCATAAGAAAAAATATATTGATTAATTTTTGACACGTATGAATAGACTAAACGTCAATCTGTTTTGTGGTATAGTGGGGATGATATAAAAAATAGCTTAATTATATTTATCATTCCATAAAAATGTTTATCAAATTGTAAAACCCCAAAAAATATCCTCATCCAATAATAAAATTGTTGATAAAATCCACAATTTACTTTCTGATATACATGAATAGATCTAATGTGATATTACAACTTTTTTCCATGAAATAATCAAAAGTTAAATTCTATTGTTTTAAAATTTAAAAAATAATTTTTAATGAATACAAACCTAGAAATTTACATCATTTTAAAGACGTATCCTTAAATAATCCATAATTTTTTTATTTATAAAAAATTTAATTTAAATTCATTCCCAAATATTTTTTAGTATTATATTATATGATAATTTGTAAATCACCCTTATATAAGTATAAATTCCATCACAAAGTGGAAACTTCCGATCAATATCCATTTTTTCCACAATAATATGAATTTTAAGATATTACATGCATTATTTTCATTAAATGTATTCATAACATTCATTTTTACATCATCCTTGTCCTTAAAAATCCATAAAACCATGTAAAAAAATATGAATAAATGGGATAAGAATATAAATATTTATAATATACATATAAAAAAAAAGAAAGAATGAAACTCATTGGACAATGAATACTCATAAAATATTATTTTTCAAAATAAACATTGTGCTCAAAATAAAAATTTTCATTCCCATGAAATAAAATTCAATACTCCAAGATTTAAGTATAAAATAATCTAAGATATACTCAAGGAAAATTAATAGTTATAAATCTTTCATTCAAATCCGGAAAAACTTTGGAAAACTTTTTCAAAATGTTAAAAAATTTACCCTTAATAAGTAGAATAGTGTTCTATTTAAAAAAAATCTCATTACCTTACCATGTAAAATCCTGTGATTTTTTTAATAACCTATTTACCATTTAGATAAGTCATATAGGTAACTTTGGGACATTATTTTCATATTACTCTTATAGTAACTCTTATAATTTGGAAAATATACACATTAACTTATAATAATTTCTTAGGAGAAAACTAACTGGTTAACTATTTCCCTTTACCAGATGCATGATAGATCTATATCAGGATCACACATCATCATGATTTATATTGATCCCGCATTCCATCATGAGATATAAAAGGTTCAAAAATCATTATAAAAACATTCAATGAACTAGAACATAATCATAACAAATGAATGCATGCATTTATTTCATTATATTTATAAATTATATTCCTTTCACCCATAACAAAAATATTTCTATATAATGAAATATCAATTCCATTTAATACCCATTATGAAAATAAAAAAAATGAAATATGGTTTTTCTTTGAAGAAACCATAAAATATTATAAATGAATAAAAAAATATAATGACTATATTGATGTGAATGATCTATTACTACCTTAAATGATAAAATAAAACCATATTTTTTCCTTTTTTGCAAAAATTGTTATAAAAATAATAATATCATATTCTATTCGAAAATAATTTAAAATAATTAAAAAAAAGTACATAAATTTTCCTATATAATTAATCTATTATTATATAAATATATCAATTTTTTATAATATGGACATGAAATAATATTTAGTAAATAACTGCTTAAAATATTGAGAATAACGTTTTTAAGCTTAACTGTCATTTACCTCAAACATGAATCCCCATGTAAGTTATTTATCATCCTGAATAATTAATTTTGTTTAGTTGTTTACATGATTATGAACCTTTTTTATGTATATTATTCATGGTAATTGTTTTATTACGATTTCATATATAATTAATTAGTCAATTATGTTTCTATCAAAAGTTTTGATGATATCGGGATCATATGTCCAAAAAATAATTTGGTAAGTTGAATATGGTAAAAGTGATAATTATTCAATTATATCAAAAATATTAATAATTTATTAATTATAATTTTTAGGCATTTTTTTTCTTTTAAAATGAAATTTGAAATATTTTTGGGAAGGATGAATTACATTACAATCATTGAGACATTGGGCAGTACGTTCGAATGAGTAATGTTTCATTTTTCAAAGGGAATTAGGGAAACAATGTTCGTATGGATTTATTTTTCTTGAATGATTATTATATTGTAAATATCATATTTTATCATTAAATAATATTTTATAAATCATCCATGTGATGTGGTTAAAAAAATTGATTTATATCACTTTTTAGTGGTGGAAATCACATGGATGTACGAAGGATGTTGTCCTTTTTAAATGGATGGAATGGAAAGAAAATAAAAGATATATTATCTTCAAGGAATTATAAATATTTCATGAAAATAATATATACATAGAACGAATATGTCATTATAACATGCTGAGAGATGTAATGATGAAAAAAATGCATAGGTTCACGAGGTCATGGTTCTCTATACAAAGGAATGATTCTTTCATTTCTAATTTGATTGAAGATGATATAGATATTCATTTTTACATTAACATAAAAATATATTATTATATGTAATATACTGATGATATTATTTCGTAATAGGGAAAGAATATTTTAAGGAGGTATTAGAAGAAATAAAATAAAAATTCTCTATTAAAAACTATACCTCTTCTTTTCAAAACAACTTTATGTTTATACCAAAAGACATAATAAAATGGTTTTATAATCAAAATAGTGCCTCTAAAAAATGTGTATGGATGCAATGAAGGTATTTTGGAATTTATTGGCTGATAAAAAAAGATTTTTGGTGTGTGTACATAAGAGGATAGTGGGTTTCCATTTATAAGTGGAGGAGATGACTCACGTGGAATTTTTGAAAATTTTAAAATACATTAATTTCTTACACAAGAATAATTCTACCAAAATAAAAAATTTATATATATGATATATGATGTAGTCTAATTATGGATATAAAATTATTTTTAGACATTTTTTATGCAATTTTATACCTAATATATTTAGCTTAACCCCCAGTAAAATGATTTTATTCTTAACCATGATAACAAATTTTAAATCTCCTACTATTTAGTTAGAAAAAAAATTAATTTGAACTTTTTAAATAAAATTAAATATTCTGAATCAAAATTTGTCTTCCATATTTGAAAATTCAATTTCAATAAGTGGATGGATTTAAATTTCAACCTACTAAATGCGATGAAAAATAATTTTTACATAAAAATTCATATAAAGCTTAAAATGATTTTATACATAATTCATATATAATTTTGATTAAAATGAAATTTTTTAGAATAATTTTAACAATAAAAATATTTAAATTTAAAAACTAATACAAAATATAATGTTAAATGAAAACACAGTTTCAATAAAAATATAAATTTTTCACTATTCATTGAAAAATAAAATATCACAAAACAAATATCAAAAAGTAATAATAATATATTTTTGAAATGATTTATTCGAAAATTATTTTCATTTTGTAAAATTAAATTCAAATTATTTTGAAATCATGGTTTTAAATTTAAAAAAATAATCCATGAAAACACAATTTTTTTATAAATAAAGTTTTCTCCCTTTAGATAGGTAAATTATAAAATGATTTTATAATGTATATAAATATATAAAATATAATTAATTAATATAAATAAGGGATGAAAATTGATTATAGTAAAATTTCTTGGGTCATTATATTATTATTTCCTTTTCAAAATATAATCCTCAAAATTTTATTCATGACTTAAACAAGTATGGATATTATTCCTTCATATAATTTTATGATTTCCATGTTGCTTCATCGATCATATGGTTTTTCATGAAAATCCATAAACTATTAAATCCCAATATTCAATATAAATTTATCCATATGGTCAATAATATATATTAGTTATTCCCCATAATAGTTTTTTTCTTCCAACATAACTAGTTAAGGGCTAAAAACATGTGATACATCTAGAACATATATTCATAACAACCAAACTTGAAATACACCATGTAAATGAGATAAACTTGTAGACATGCTCACTATAGGAAAATCCAAACAAATCCACTAAATAATATCATATGGTCTAATGATTCATATATTCAACATTCCCATTTTACAAAAATTCATAACACTTTTCTGTGGAGATGCTTTAAGAAATAATTGTTCACCTACCTTGAATGAAATATATTTCTTCATATTATATGCATAAATTTTCTTATGGATCTGATCCATTCTCATGTAATTTTAAATAACCTTGACATTATCAACCATTTATTCTACTAAATATCAGTCAAAAGACTTTTTTTCCATAACATCATCCAAAAAATCTATAGTCTAACACCAATTTCCATATAATTCTTCAAATGTTCCAGCGATATAACTGAATTATAAATACCCAGCCTTAGACATTACATATTCTATTTCTTTTAAAACTAGAAATCACTTTATATCCCAAAATATCTTTTAGGATAATATTTTTTAGGAATTAGGAAGAAATCATACATCACAAACCCATACCATAAAAGTGTATACTTATACATTGTTTCCGTTTACCCATAAAACAAACATAATTAAACGAAAACATGGTCTCTATTTATGAGAAATATTTGCAATAATCATATGATATCATCATTTTCCCAACCCTTTACCAACCCATATGAATAAAAAATTAACAAATGGAATGGTCATGAAAAACTGGATAAGAGACATAAATTAAAGTAAAGAAACCATTTTTTACATTAATACTTATAAATAGATGATTTAATTTTCACAAAGATTTACTTATCACCCTTAAAAGTAACATTTACTTACTTTTTGAAAACATAAGAGTTACATAAAGTATATAAAACATAAATAAACCATTTAGGTAACTTGTGGCATTATTTTGTTATCATACATACTAATTATTGTAACCCTCTAGGCCATCACATGATTTTTTATCCCTCGCAGATAACACTAAATAATAGGTACTATTATACATAGATGTAACCATCATAGTTACAACAGGAATAACCATTACCAACAACATTCAACATGAACATACCAAACACATTGGATGGCTATCACAGATCCACCCATATTTAGTATTAAAAACCACTTGTCATCTTAAATGATTTACATGAACTATATCATAATAATTAAAAAATAAATATTCTATCATAAAAAAATCCTCGATGAAAATCACTTATTTTAAAGGAATACTATGCAAATATGAAGGAAAATATTTTCTTTTAAAATAACCATGAAATATTATAAATGAGGCTTTATAATATTACAATATATAGTATGTATGAATAGAATCGCATGGAGTATAAGTTAAATAACATTCTTCATGAATTTTGTAAAAAGAGACATTAAAGAGGATTTTTAAAGGAAATACCCTTATATTATGTCTGAATGTGTTCTTAATTATCAATTAATGTGCTGGATAATAAAATTAGATTAATTTATTAATTAATTAGGAACCTCTTCCACATATATTTTGTTTATTAGAATAATACTACGTTCCTTTTTACCAATTTTACGAGTCATTAAGATCAATTTTCTCCATTCAAGGAGCGTTAATTTTATGGTTCCATGGTTGGTTAACATGTATATATTCATGGATTTTATTTTTAAATGGGGATAGTCTCCTAGAAGATAAATTATATGGTATTCATACAACTGTATATGTTTTAATGGTCCCGTATATAATTTTCCTTTCTCAGATAGGGATGTTTCATTTGATAAAAGTTTAATAATAATTGTTTGGTTTATTATTGAGGGGTTTTCGACCATTAAAAATTTGTTTTATTTTATTCAATATAATGTATATATATTATATACATAATATTTAATAATTTATAATAAATTTATTAAAATCTTATTTAACTATAATAATAGTTTCTTGACCATCCTAAATGTCGATAGTGGAAAAAATAAAACTCATTATCCATAAAGATGGTTAAACTCCATAATTTGGACAATGGTATTATTTCATTGAATAAGAGGATATGAAAAATATATATATATATATATATATATATAGAAGATATTCTATTAGAAACATAACATTATAGTATATTCAAGATAATGGGGTTATTATACCTTGATGGATATATTAGGTAAAGAGATAGTAAAGGAAGAAAAGAAATTTAGAGAGGTTGTTTAAGAATGGTACTTATTGAATATCACCTCCTTGAAGGATCCCTTAACTAACATGGAATTGTTACTTGGGTGATACCAGAACCTCTAAAATTCGTATAGGGGGTATAAAAGATAATTTGTAAGAGGATGGTCAATCTATAATGATAAATTTGGTGAAATTATGTAAAGGAAGGGGTTCCCTTTAATATTTTAGGTCAGGGGAACTTTAAGAATTTCATAAAATATTAAAATATAATAAGGCTATTATAGGCACAAAGACTTCCAAATGGCCTATGAATGCACAAGGAATGACATTTATGACCATATCCCCTTTTCCATATTTAATATTTTTATGATTTTTAAATAATTTATAAAAATATTATATTCATGAAATTACATTTTTCCAAATTTAATAGTATTCATTGCTATGCCTTTAAAAACATCAAAAAATAAGTCTAATTTGAAAAAAAGATATCATATCCTAAAAATGTCGTATTCCTCCAAAATATCATTGATCGTCTTAATTATCTCATTTTATATTTATTATAATTTTTATAATATCATTTATTTTATTTTTCAATTAATTTTAAATTTACAGGATCATCGTTGTGAAATAATTTTATCTATTTATTTCATCCCTAAAAATTAAAAATAAATTACCACCAAAGAGAAAATAAGATTTATTTCCAAACAAAATTTAGGGATTTCCATCTCTTCTATAAATCCATATATTAAAAATGTTATTCTAATTAAAATACATAGTGTGAACAGTTTTACTTTCTATTAAATAAACTACTATAAGGGGCTTAATGTCACCTAAGTAGATCCAAAAGTTCTTATATTCAACCAATGGATGATTATGATCAAAAATTACTCATCAAAAAATATTACTTCATGTTTTTTTCATTTAATGTCTCTTATTATTTTTATTCAAATCATTTTAATGATTTATCTTCTGTTTTCATATATAATGAGTCGTCATTTCCTAAGCATTATAAGTAGTGATTTTGTTTAGAAAAATTAAAATTAAATTAATATCATAAAAATAAATTAATTAGGTTCAAGATAATATTTTATATTCCTTCATTAGATATCTTTACTCATATCCATTTCATGGAAGCTTGTTATAATTTATTAATTTGACATTTCTTTCCTTGAGCAGGCAGTGCACAAGTATTTGGATAAGAATAAAATTATATAACTCTAAAATTAGAAACTATAATTAATAATCATAAGTTATAAAAAAAATTAATATAAAATTAATGAAATGAAATTTTATAACTCAATTATTTTCTATGGGGAACCAAATTTCCATTTTCCAAATATGTACAGGCATTGTGTCAGTACTAAAAATGATTTTCATATTTATCAAGAAATAAATTATAATTGACATGTTTTGAACTAATTATATTATAATATCATAAATGATCTATTAAATAAATTTAATAAATTTTATATCATAACAATGTCTCAAAAATATCAGAGAAGGTACTTTATTTTATAAAAAATGGTATTTTTACTATTTACGAAAAAATTACTTTTTTAGAAAAATATCAAAAATTCCTTTAAATGTAATTTTCACATGCTGAATTATAAAATGAAATTGTTTTTTTCAAATTAAAATCTATAATTTAAAACTAATTATTCCAATATAACCATATAATAAATTAGTTTAATAATTATATTTATTTTAAGAATTACATAACATAGTAAATTTAACAATTTAATTTAAGAATTATAACAAATATGAAAACATATTATTCTATGAATACCGGGGTTGTTACATTCTCCCATTTTTTTAAATTTTATCCTTTTAATTTATTCAATTATTAAAAAAATGGGTATACCTTTCCCTTATTGCATTTTTGTATTCCCATGTCAATTCTTCAACTCTATGGTTACTCCACAATAAATATATCCTAGGGAATTACCTTGTTCTGAAATACCTTCTCTATATGATCATGAATTTGAATAGGATTTTCCTCATATGAAAGGGTATCTTCCAACTACACTAATATAGGGTTCAAAGCATGAGATGAATCTAGAATATACATTCTTAACATCAAAACATGAAAAGAAATTTGTACATTGGATACACTTAGTGTTAAGGATAATCCGTAGTCAATTTTTACAAATTTATCTAGGATTTAAAATTGTCTAATGAACTGTGAAATTAAATTTCCCTTCCAAAAAAATCCTAAGAGTTCTTCATGGACATATTTTATGAAAAATATGATCACCTACCTTGGAATAAATGTATTTCCTTTTATTATACGCCTATGTTTTATGCCTTCTTTGAGATATCCTCATATATTATTGAAACATTTTCACCTTCTCAACCATATCCTCTATTATTTTGGTACCATTAACATAATTTCACCTACATCATCCCAAAATGATGAATTTTGACACCACTTTAAACAAAATTACTCAAAAGGTTCCATATGTATAATGGAATGAAGAATGTTATTATACGAAAACTCGACAACAGATTGATACATATCAAAAATTCCATGGTAATCCCTATAAAAATCATATATCATGTCTTACAAGGTCTGAATATTTTGTTTTAACTATCTATTAGACTGAGGATGAAACGATAAGATGAAATTTAATTCGGTTCCTAACAACATCAGAAGTCCCTTTCAATATATTTAAGTGAACCTAGGATCACAGTCAGTTATAATAGAGATAGAAACTCTATGTAAACAAACTATCTCATTAAGATACATTTGGAAATATTGATATGACAACATAGTTTTAAGAATAGAAAGTAAATGTGCATATTTAGCCAGTCGATCGACATTAAACGAAATTGCATTGTTTAATTGAGAAGTACATTTTAGTTCCCCCATGAAATAAATGGATATATTTTCCCATTTCCATAATAGTACTGTAAGAGGTTGAAGCATCCCATTCAGTAATTTTCATTCAGCTTTAACCTATTGATAAATCAAACATTTCATGGTGAAGTCAATAATATCTTTTTACATTCCATTCCACCAGTAAAACTCTTTAATATCTCTGTACATTTTAGTACTATGATGATGAATAGAAAATGGAGAGGTATTATCTTCACATAACAATTCCCTCTTCTGCTGTGAATCTTAAAGAATATATAATCTCTTTAAAAATCTCAAGACACATTCATTATCAACATTAAATTCATAAAATTTCTCTTCTTAACCAATTCTATGTTTTTTGTAAATCACTATCCTCCATCTATGCTTTCCTCATTATATTGAACATATAAGATTGTACTAAAAAGAGAATCAAAATAGAGGAATTTCCTACACTCACAACATCTAGGAAAAAATTCATCAAATCTTTAATCAAAGGGTCATGTTCTACACATAACATAGTTAGTGATGTATAATGTTTGTGATTCAAGGAATCCAATAAAAATTATTATTTGGGATACTAATTGATCATTCATTCATAATACTTTATTAGTTCCAACCATATTCTCTACCTCATGATCGGTTCCTTTGGAGAAAATATATACAATAATGTTTTATGATTGGTATATATTTCACACTTAGATCCATATAAATGATGTCATGGAATATTTATAGAGGAAACCATAACGGCTAATTCCAAATCATTTTTAGGATAATTTAACTCATGAGGATTCAGTTTCCTTGAATAATTATCAATTAACTGATCATTCTTCATCAAAATCCAACAATAACCCTTCAATGAATCATTATTATAGATGAAAAAAATCACCATTTCTTGAGGCCAAGGCCAAAATTAGAACATTCGCTAATATTCTTTTTTTAATTCCTGAAAACAATAACCATAATCACTGGTCTAGTTAAATTTAACTCCTTTTCGGGTTAATTATTTTTTTAGGCAAGATTACTGTAGAGTTTTTCCATCAAAACTTACTTAATATAAATATAATCCAAAAAATAGTACGAATATCAATCATTTTTTAGGTATTTTCCATTCATTATTAACTTATGTTTTTGTAGGATCAATTTTTATACCATCTTACATGTTAATGTTCCCAAGGAATGTAATATATTGTTACCAAAAATCACATTTTCTAAATATCTATTTAACTTCTTATCATTGAGGGTTTTAAGAAAAATGGATTTATGTTTTTTTATGATTCAGATAAATTTTGGAAAAAATAAATAATCATAAAAAAATGACCAAAAATTTATACAAATATTCACTGAATACTCTATTCATGATATCCACAAATATAGCTTGGTAATTTTTCAAACCAAATGGAATAACTATAATCTCATAATTATCATATCTAATAAGGAATTATTTTTTCGGAATGTCATCTTTGTTCACCTTCAGCAATAGTACCCAGCTCTCAATTAAATCCTAGAAGAATAATTAGCTCCCTAGATATGATAAAACAAGTAATTGATATTTGAAAATGTATACTTATACTTAATAATAATGTTATTCAAATCTCTGTAATCATTGAAAATCCTATTCGAACCATCTTTATGTTTAACAAAAGAATAAGAAAACACCATGATGAAGTGATAAGAGTAATGAAACCATTATCAAGAAAATCTACAAACTAATTTTTTAATTATAGAAGTTCCAAATAAGAAATTTTATAAGGGGGTTTTGAAATTGGATTATCATTATGAACTCATACAATAATAAATTCAAATTCAAGTTTAGGTATAATATAAGGAATCTCATTAGGATAAAAATCCATGAATTCATTTATGACCAACACATCTTTAAAATTACTAATGCACTTATTTAAAACTATACATGTAAGATAACATTAATTTCAATATTTTAACAGTTTTCTAGGTTCCTAAAATTTTATCAATGGTAAGAGTTCATTCTTTTATAAAAACTGAATTACTTTCCAGAAAAAAAAACTTTTTAAGCTTTAAAATCTATCTTAGTATGGTAAATTGAAAGACAATACATACCCAAAACAACATACAACTCTACTAGGGAAAAATATATAACAATAAGAATAGTCTTATAACTACATCAAACCTTAATATTTTACCCTGATTTTTTTACCATAATTTTTTGTTCCATTTGTTGAGCTATAATTTCTAATTTACTAGAAAAATTCATAAAAATGATGGAATGTGTAGACCCCAAATAAAAAAATACATTAGGTTAATCTAAGTAAATAAATAATGCACCTGATACTACTTCACTAGAAGAAAAAACTTGTAATGAAGTAATTACAAAGGATTTAACCACACCTTTCCACTTTTATTTTGGCTGCTCCCCATTATTTTCATCCTTATTTGGCCATGTATATTCATAATTCCCCATCTCACCTTATTTAAAACACTTTTTAGTTTTATTATCAGAATTAGAAATACAAAAGCTGTGATGTTTTTCAATGCAATTACAGGATATATGTCCAAAATTACCACATCGTAAGCACTTTCCAGATTTGTTAAGGCATTCCCAAGGGTGTTTTTACCACAAATTCCAAAAATTGGAAACTTTATTTTCTTACCTTTAAATTTATTTAATTAGTACTTTCCCATTGCATTCCATCTTGTCATTTAATTCTACTTTTTTCATGAAATGCATGGTCATATGAAAACTCTATTTCTATCCTCTCAACACTACAAAAAGTTTTCTCATAAATTTGGATTTCATGGGAAACCAATAACCCTCGATATCATGGATTAAATCCGGAGTAAAAATGATTGATTTTACTATAATGATAATGATTAAATAAAGGATCATACCTCTCTGACCGATTGATTTTTTTTCATACACAGCATATGAATGTTCCTCATTTTTTTTAACTCACAAAATTTATTTTCAATTCTAAGTCGAACTACCATAGGAAAAAAAATCAAAGAAAATAGTCTTAAATTCATCCCATTCCAATGCATAAATATCTTCTCTTTCCTTGATATTCCTGACCATTAACCACCAATGGCTAACATCACATTCAAAATGAAAAATTTAATTACTAACCTTTTGATTATCTAAAAAACCCATGATGTTGAATATCTTTTCATGTTATCTTATATGCCATTTAGATACCACTTGGCTAGAATATCCACAAAAACTATAAGGGTGCATCCTCATAAAATGTAACATGATCAACAAGTTCAATTGTGGTAGCTCTATATACTATCTTTAATGGATGCCACCATCATTTATAGCCTACATCATCCAATCAATTACTATAAAAAAATTATCAGTTCTAATTCCCAGCATTCAAATTTATGAATATGGAACCATCTCTTTCTCTTAGTTCCTTCCTACATCTTCTTCCTTGGTTCTTATGTGGAAAATCATTCTAAATATACATAATTTAGATGAATAAACATGATAATACTCAAATTCTATGACATTTAAACTTAATCATAATGAACATATAATTTATGGTATTCTGTTAACTTTTCCCTAAACTACAATGTTATCAAAACTGTGCTTTGATACCAACTATAAATACTTGACCTAAAACCTTACATTTTCTAGTAATTTTAAAACTGAAATTCACATTAATTTCCCAAAGATATATTCAGTTTATATTTTTAGATAATTAGAAAAAACTATTACATAGTAAACCTATATATTAAAATTGTACACTTAAATTTTGTATCCATTTTACATAAAATTAATTAAATCAAATTATGATTTGTCTGTATGAAAAATCTTCAAATTTTCTCCTTGATATCATTCATGTCCTAAATCTTCTGTAAACCCTGTGAAAACATATTTAAACATTGGTATGATTATAGAAATCATAGTAGTATATATAAAATAAATGAAATAAATTGTTGGTCCATGAATACTTATAAACACATGATGTCACTTTCACACTAATTTACTTCTCACCCATAAATTTAACATATACATACATTATGATATCAATAGAGTTCCATAAAAACTTGAAAAGACAAATACCCCATTTTGGTAGCATGGGGGATCATTCCCTTATCATATATCTAATTTTAAACCTCGTAGATGCCATTTTATTTTGTAAACCTCATGGTTATCCTTAAATTCCCTTATGGTTATTCATGGACTTTACCATCATAGTTACACATAGAATAACCATTATTTTCAACTCCCAACTTAAACATATAAAATTTGTTATAGTGGAATCACGGAACCACCATTATTTTGTTTACAACTCAACCACCCATCATCATAAACAGCTTCTGAGAACCATAAAATTATTATAAAACAATAATACATCTATCATAAAAATCATTCCTTGAGAAAAATCACTTCTTTTAAAAGAATATTGCCCACATGCAAAGGAAAAAAATCTTTGAAAATAACAATGATATATTGTAAAGGATTATTCCAAATATTAATGGCATCATAAAATATGGAAAATATTCTCTTTATGTATGCATTATAAAAAAATATAAATTTTGTAAAAAGAGCCATTAAAGGTGATTTTTAAAGGAAATCCAATAACATGACGTATGAATGTGTTCTGGATTTTAGCTTAACATCCTAGATAATAAAATTTCATTCATCAATTAATTAACTTAGAACCTCTTCCAAATATATTTTGTTTATTATAATTTTATTTTGGTAATTTATGGTGATTTCAATGTGTTATAATGATCAATTTGAACTTTCTAGGAGCATTCTTTCATGGTAACATAGTTTGTTTACATGTGTATATTCATGGATGTTCTTAAAAAATGGTAGTAGTACTCTCTAAGTGACATTTTATGGTTTTAATTCACCTTTATAATTTTAAATGGTATAATATATCATTTTATATTCTTACTTTGGCAGTATTATAGCAGTACTGTAGCAGGTACTGTTTGGTACAGTTTAGTGCTGTAGTAGTGAGAACTATTCATCCATATGGGCCTTTGGGATATCGGTTTGGTCCTCGGGTCCTGCAAGGCTTTCGGGCCAATGAAGGCCTTTGGCCAGTTGATTCTCAAGGCCTTCGAGACACCTTAAGGCCTTCGGGCCACATGAAATGTAGATTTACCACTCAAACTACATGGGAAAAGGCTTCAGATAAGGATTCAAGGCAAGGCGCATTCACTAGAGCAGAGCTAACCGTAATTGGAAGAATGAAAGGGTATGGTTTTGGCATCGGTACTGGGACTCTGCAGCTTTGCATAGGACAGCTAGTCGACCAGCCCTGTCAAGGTGGAGTGCTGATATCATGAAATATGCTAGGGAGGAGCAGTTCCAAGTTGTCTTGTCTAGGTGATTCCCTCTAAGGCCTACGGGTCATGTAATATTCTCTAAACCTTCGAGCCTTGTAAGGGTTCCACCTCACCCCTTGAAAGGTGGATTATCAAAACAATAATAAAAATGAAGCCCTTCAGGCCATTCCAGTCATATAGATATAATAACTCTATAATATGATATATGTAGTAATAAAGTAATTATAATCATATTAATATTTTTGTAAACATCGTTGAAAGTGTTAGTAGAAAAAATAAAACTCATTATCCACTGAGACAATTCAGCGTCGTAATCTAGAAATTGGTTTTCTTTAATTGAATAATAGGATATGGTTATATATATATATAAGGTATTGCATTAGAAATAAAAAATTCTAGTATATACCTAATAGTTGTTTTATTATGCATTGATGGATGACGGGGGCGTGGAGAAAGTAGAAAAAAAATAATTAATATAAGTGGATTAATATAGTTACCTCTTGAATGTAATATGATTAAAGTATCCCATAAAGAAATTGGAATTTTTCTTTTTGTGAGGAAAACCCCTCTAGAATTTATCTAGGAAAGTGGATAAGAGAATTTGATAGAGGGTGACCAAGAATGAAGGCTTAATGTGGTGAAATAAAGTGAGGTAAGGGATTCCATTTTATAATTTAGGTGAAGGGCTATTTGGGAATTTCATTAAATACTTAAATATAATAAGTATATTCGGGTAAAAAATACATTCAAATGGGATTTTAGTGCACTTAGGATGAAACTTTCGACCATATCATATCCGTTTTTTCCTTATCTACTTTTTTTATTTTTAAATAAATCAATAAAATATTACATTCATGAGATATCATTATTTTGAAATTTAATATTGTTCATTACTACGAATTCCAAAACATCAAAACAAAGAGTCTAATTAAATACAACTATTCAATTCTATCTTATTCATGTCATATTCATCTATAGAATTCATGTATAATAATAAATATATGAAACTGAAATTATTTTTATATTTTAAACTTCATTTATTATATTTTTCCATTAAGTTAATAATTACTGAATCATCATTGTGTAATTAGTTAAGGTATTTAGTTGTTCATCATAAATTAATAATAAATTACCATAAATAATATAAGTCTTATAAATTTAAAAATACTATTTATGTTCATACAACTCTTCTTATTAAAAATGTTATACTAATTACAAACCATAGTGTGAACATTTTGGGTTTCTTTAAAATAAAATACTATAAGATACATAATTTCAACCATGTTTATGAAAAAGGTCCTAAATTAGACACAAGGATGATTATAGTCAAAAATTAATCCTAAATTAATATTTTGTAAAAAAAATCAGGTCATATAATGGTTCTTATACTTTTAATTAAAATCATTTTTTTATTTTTCTTCTTCTTGCACAAGCACTGCATCAATGTTTAATAATAATTAAAGGTCAAGAATTCATATCCAAAAGATAATAACAAATTACGATCATTAAATTAAATAAACTATGTTCAAGAAAATATTTTAGACTACTTCATTGTGTAAATTTACCCATATACATGTTAAGACCACTTATTTTAATTTGTTAATTTCATTTTTGTTTCCTTATGTAAGAATTGCACAATAATACTGATATGATTCGTGTTATATAAAACTAAAATTTCAAACTATTAGTCAAAATCATTTTTGATACAAAATAAATTGTAAAAAAATTCTTCAAAATACTTTTTATCACTAAATTATTATCTATATAGAACACAATTTTACTTTCCTAATACAATGTAGGAACTGTGTCATCAATAAAAATTATTTTTATATATATCCACTAAAAAATATTTCACTTTTTCCAATAGGGGAATATCTGTTCGTAAAAGTTCATTTTCTGTTGGTAAAATGTTTTACCAACATGTATGTCTCTGTTGCTAAACTGTCGGTAAAAACTCTATCGCTAAATGTTTTTGCGACAGATAAAATAGTTCTATTGTAATTATAATAATACCAACAGATAATATATGTGTTGGTTAAAATGCTTAGCAATAGGTTCTAAGACAAATTTATCTGTTGGTAATGATATTACCAATATATAAAATTTATTTATAAATTACATTTAAATAAAAATTTTAATTTTTTTTCTCTAGTAAAATTTCATATTATATTTAATAATTTATCATATATAATACATATGTTTAAATTATTAAAATGAAGACTATTTTAACACATGTTCAAAATGTGAAAAGAATTTATTTTATTAATAATGAAATTCATTACAAACAGAACCATTTGGATCCCCACCTAGGATTTTTCCACAATTCTATCTCTAATCAACCCTGCCCCCAATTCCATCTTCGGTCAAACCTACCCCCCCCCCCAAAAAAAATCTATCGTCGGTCAACCCTACCCCCACCCCCACCCCACCACACTGGATCAACCACCCTGGTAGCTCCATCCCATCATCACCAGTGAATCCAGCACCAGCAGATCCAGCACCAATAGCTTCGCCCATCTATCCCAGCTCTATCCCATCATCACCGTCGAATCCAGCACCAACATCTACAGCCCCAGAAGCTTCGCCCATCCATGCTATCTCAAACCCCATCCATGAAATCTCCAAGTGATGCAAGCTCCAGCTCTAGCACATCCATGCAGCACCAGCCCCATCCATCCAGCTCCAGTCTATGCATAATCATATGAGCAAACAGCTAGTCAAAGACCTCATATGGAATTTAGGGAGGTATACAAACAAGTGACTGAAATACGCTTACACCATAGGAAATTGAATTAGTACACAGACAAGTGACAGAAAAAATAAAATAGTGCATCATACATGTTCAAAATATGGAATTAAACTCTTAAGTGTGAATCCACATGCCTCAAGAAGATAGATCATCAGAAAAGATGAGGAACATCAACTGTCTTGATTGAAAAATCCTTATGAAATATTTTTAGTCTTCACCCATACTGAAAAAAAAATCTTGAGAGTTCATAAATTCATTAGAAATGGTAGAACCTCCTTCATGTAGGCTCAGACTATGATTTATTAAGCCCATCCAATCCGGTGACCACAAAATCTAAAATAAAGTGGAATTCATAAATTGAAATATGATGTATCAGAAGCTCCATTGGATAGAAAAACTCCCATCATACATGACACAAAAACCAAAAAATCCATACATCAATAAAAATTCAGTAGAGGAAAACATAACTAAAACCGAATACCATAAAATAGGCTCAATGTAGTACTAGTGTAAATACATGTAAAAAATATTTTCAAATGAAACCATATCCAGCCCCATCCAATGAAATACCCATACAATCAATAATTTATAAAATGATAAATTTAATTTCTACTCTCCTGAATTCATTATAACTATTGTAAAAACATAATGAGAGATTGCTGGTACAGATCAAACAACTTCTTGAAGGAAGACATCAAGACTATCAAATGGATTCCCTCAAGGGCTTACAACATCAAAAAAACTATTCCTCGCCTAAACATATAAGAAAAGACATCATATCATGCTACCAAAAAATTCTCAAAATCGGTATCAAGGTAAAAATAGCAAAGCGAAAGGACAACAATAAGCACTTAGCACTAAGGAAATCATCAACAGGAGGAAACCATGGCAGATGAAATAAAGAGTCATTGAAATGGAATTTCTCTGAAGTTGAAATTTGGATCTTTCTTAAATTCATCCACAATTTTAATGAGTATTACCTTTTTGAACTGTTTAATGTAAGTACAATAAATATTTTTCAAGAAGTTATGTCAAATATATCCTTACTAAAAAAAATTTCTACAAACAATGAAAACTCACCCACTCCTTGTTCATAGCTCATAAATTGTTAAAACAACAAACAATTCGCCATGGATGTAATCATTATCCCCCAAGGTCACCTAAAAAATAATCACTTTCCACCTGCACCAAACAAAACAGAGTTCTTCTTTGTGGAGAAATTGAATTGAATGGCCTAAATGTGATAGAAAAACACTAAATTGTTCGGGAAACTTCTGGTACAGATGATCCTTAGGATGTAACAGAGCCCACCTCATTGACCAGTTTTAAAATGTTTTATCCTTCCAAACCCTTAAGCTCACCAGATCCAGCATGGTTGGTTGGATGGTCTCCTTCCCTAGAAACACTCCCCATGTCACCAAATTCACATCACCTCGACCTGCATTCGACAACCACTCCCCTAGTTTGTTCACCGTAATATGTGTCAGTTGAGGTCGAACCTCAATAATATTTAGGTCGTGTGTGGGTTGACAAATCATAATCATATCATGTTAACCTATTGAAATTATATTTATTATGTGGGTCACTCTAGTTAGAGGTATTAGGTTATGTGGGTTGTTTGGGTTAATTGAACCAGGTTTCATTTTATTTTGATTAAACGAATTAAACAGGTCCTTTCTGTGTTCACTCCTTTGTAAACTGGTTATGTTGGGTCAATTAGTTCAACAAAATGGGTTGTGTTCAGGTTGAAGATAAACTAGTTCAATGAATGTTCAACCTAACACAAACCTGACACACACACCAGAATTTACAGCTATATGTCAATAAAAAACACCAAAAATAATAAGTTGCGTGCATTTTGTACTTCCAAAAAGATAGAGAATCAGATTGAGTAGCATTAACTGCAGGCTAGCTGTTGATCGTCAGGAATCCCTTCTTGATAATATTTCCCAACAGCTCGTTTATGATCTTCATCTCTGCCTGGAGCCCTTCCAACTCTGACTAGGGACTACTTTTCAATTTCCCAAGGTAGTGTTTTTTGAACCTTTCATGGATGTCTTCAATGCTCCCAAAAGGGACAGCCCACTCTTCGAGATAATTATTATCATGTTCATGAGGTCACATGAACTGTAAAAAAACACATTACGTCTGAAGCATTAACTTGAAAAAAAAAACAAAGATTTCAATAAGTAATTAATTTAAAAATACAAATTACATTACATAAAGATTCTATAAATTGTTATAGACATCTAACTGGATGCATTCCCATTCTTGAATATTTTGTGTTGTGAGAAATTTTAATCTATGAATCTAAGTGTTTTTCATATGAAAAAATATCTAGTTTTCATTATTCAACAAATGTAATGGAAAATTGTTGAATACCTTTATTTAGGTGGACTTAAAATGTTTAAAAAGTAGTTCTTTCAATTCACATGCCCTCAAAATAGGGATATCACAGAAAAATATTTCAATGTGTACCTAATGATAAAAAAATAAAAGTAAAGAACCAAAATGTAAGAATCTTACTGGCATTGGTCTCGACATTTTTCACATATATGATTTTATATAGGAATAGATAAGAGACTTCATCAATTAAACAAGAAAGAAAAGATTAAATAGTGTTCATTTCCACATGCCTTAAAACCATAGAAAAAGAAAACAAAAGACAAAATTAAATATAAGCATGTGCATCCTATTTCATCAACATGGAAATTATTTGGAATATAAAAAGGTAAAATTGATAATAAAATCTCCAAAAAAAGCCACAAAGCAGTCTATAAGGCCCAAGAATGGAACACCAACAAGATACCAGCAACACAAGCATATGATATGGCATGGTTTCTCACACAAAATAGCTTCACGTATCAGATTAAGCATCACCACTAAACATAAGTAGACACAAAATAATAATAATATACAGTCCTCACAACATATATTCTATAAATTTTAATGTCAGTGCTTAAAATGGGTGAATAATTGTATGGTAACAACATAAATCACCATGTAACTTGAAATTTTTATCCAGTTGATGGAACTTAAGAAATGGATTTAATTCCTCTTCAGATGGTTTTATAGGGGTAGCAGAATTTATAGAAACAATTGGCTCCTAATTGTTAAAAAACACTAAAAAATAAATTAGATTTCCAGTTTTGAAGGCATTAAATAAAAGTTTTTACACCAACAAACCCTGAATCAACCTCATAGATACATGAATCTCCTCTAAAACATCAAATCACATGGATGCGATAATGTGTTCTTAGGGACATCAATCGATTGAATGTGAAATGTGGTTCGGTCCATGCCCCTACCTACAACTGGTTTGTATACTCGAAAGATGAAAAATGAAATTGAACATCAATAGATGAAGGTATGAGAAATGGTTGATAATGAAGGGTGTGGATGATAAAATAAGAGTGTTAGCACATATGTATATCGCCAATGTTTGAACGAAGAAGATTAGAAGGATATCAGAGAAAAGGACTACCAAATTTATTCATGCTACAAAAAACTAAACAAAAAAATTATCCATAAGAAACCCACATTAGAAATGAAAGGTGGGGTTCATGAGCATAATCACTGAAGCCAGGATAAGAACAAATAACGACCCACCATAAATATTCAGATCTCACCTCCTCCTTCATGATGAAATCCTAGATACAGATGGGATTCAAGACGATGATAGGACCTGCAACATGAGTTCATTCCCTATAAATATTCGTGGTTTCCTCCATCCAATATCTATCCAGAGTCATCAGGCGAATCCCTACAAATATCTTCTTCTCTTGTTGAAAGTATCGACCAACGTAAGGAATCCCGAAGGAGGCCAGCACGCCACCAATCGTGAAATTCATGTTGCTCGTGTTGTATTGATAGGGAGATTTCTGGGAGAATAATCAGATGTATGATACCTAGAGACAGGATTATAGGGTTTTCTGATCACCTATGATCCTAAATGGGGAAGAGGAGAGATGGGGGAGAAGGCAGGTCATAATCGGTTTTCATTTTAATTTTCTTTCTTTATTTTTTACATTTTTTTAAAATGATTTATGTGAATCATCATGTTTATATTCATATTTTTTTTGAATGATTTTTAGAATCACAAATAATAATTTATTTTAAAAAAATATATTTAAAATGATAGTTTAGTTTTATTTCAAATAGTTTCATATTCGTAATATTTATGAAAAAAAATTGTTAGTATCAATCTAATTTTTTTTAGTAAACTGATAAATGATACTGATAAAAAATTATTCTTAATTGATTTGTTTGTAGTAAATAAATAATATCAAAAAAATTATGTTGAAAAAAAACTTTTGGTAATAATATTTATTAATAATAGATACATTTGTTGGTAAAAATATTGACAGTATTAATATTTTATACTAACAAATTTAATTATTGGTAAAAAAAATTGTTGGTATTAAACAATTAATAACGAAATATGTACATGTTGGTAAAAATAAATGTTAGTACTTGAATTTAATACTAATAAAACATAAAATCTATTGGAATTGCTCATTTATACCAATAGATAAATTATCTGTTACTAAATTTTTGTTTGTATAAGTCAAATATGTTTTAGTGATCATGAGATAAATTATTATTTACATGTTTAGAAATATTTATATTTCTATATAATACTTTATTAATTCAATTTTTTTGATAAATTTTGTATAATATTTATGTCTAGATGATATCCTGATATATTTTGTATTTTATAAAAAACTAAATTATTTACTATTAACCAAAAAAATGATTTTTCAAAAAACTCATAACAATTCATCAGGAGATAATTTTGTCATGTGGAATTCAAAAAATGAAATTAGTTTTCGTCAAATTCATAATTAATAATTTGGAAAAACAATATTTTAAATATACCCACATAAGAAATTATTTTAACAAACTACTTTTTTTAATCATTACATAACATAATTAGTTTAAGTATTTAATTCAAGAAATCTAATAAATTTGTGAAAAAATTATTCAATCAGTAACTTGGTAGTTTTCTAAATGAAACCATTTATCATAAGAAAATATAACCAATGAAAGATTATTATCACAGCCTCTCTAATAATCCAATGTACAAGAAGTAATCATATCATATAATTTCAATGTAACACCCCTATTTTTTATGAAATATATATTTTTTGAATAAATTTAAGATCTTTGATAGCTTCTCTTACACAAAACCCTGACTTTAAATGAACCATAATATATTATTATTATTATTATTATTTTAATATAAAAATTATAACCTTTCTATAAAAAATGAAATCATTAATAAGAATAATTATTTTTAAATATTATATATTATGTTTTTATAAAAATAAATCATACTTGTAAAAAGTAATTATTTTTTAGTAAAGTCTTTATATAATTCAAAAATTCAATTTTCTCAAAAGAAATTATTCTTCTAAATATTATTCAAATGAATTTGTTACTATTTTATAAAAATAATAATAAATAAAATAAACATAAATTTTTAAATCTATATTTAAAAATTATATTTGAGTGAATTTTTTATAATTTTTGAAATATACTAATTTTTCATGAATAGTAACAAAAAATAATTTTTATTACAAACTACCTTTTTACTTAATGAATTTACAAGATTGATTTTATTTTAATATAGATTTCAAAGTATAATTAGTTTAATTATATATTTTCTATTAAAATTTAGGTGATTAGATTCAATTTTATATTGGGTTTTGATATTAAAACGTTTAATAATATTGAAAACTTTCTCTATGGGAAACCACTTTTTCATCAAGTATGCGGTTTTAATTTTAAATTAAAATTTCCCACCTCTATGAATGTAATTTGGAAAGAATTATTAAATATTCTCAATGATAATAATTAATAATTTATAATAATTTTAACTTAATTTTTTTTCGAGTTAAATAGTAAAAAAAATGAAAAACTAATTACCATAGTTAAGGATAAAACAAGTTTACCTTTGGGTTAAACCAAATGATAAGGTTAAACTTTTCAGTATATCTTGTATAAATAATTTTGGATAGAAATATTATATTCATATCATATATCAAGGTTTAATCTATGTTCATTATGAAATATTTTACTTCGTAAGGAATATAAATTCAGATTCTTTTGGGAAATTTCTAAGTAGTATCCATGTGGGTTCCTTTCCCCACTTATAAAATAACACCTTTTATCCTCTCATCACCCCACATCCAAAACTATTTGGTTTAGAAAATTCTTATCCAAATATATTAATTCTTACATCCCCACATCCTAGTGGTCTTATTTGGATTAGGACCCCCCCCCCCCCTTGAAGGTTTTATGTACAAACCTAAAGAGGCTCCCCAGATAATAGGTACTTATCCAAACCATTTGTTATAATATTATTTCTTATCTAAAATTCCTAAAATATTGTTCAAATATACCAATATAATAAAATAAATATCTACCATATAATGAGATTATATTATGTTTGCATCATAACCTACATCTATATCTTCTTCTATCAAATGGAAAACAAATCTGTTGATTGTGTGTACGGTAGACTACCGCCTCACGAATTGATGTAATTATTCTTCCATAAACACCTATCCTAGTTGGATATAATGATTTATTTAACATCTATGTGTGATATTTATGAAATAATTATAATACAGTAACTATATTGTCACATATACAATCTTACTTTTGATTCTATGGGATTACAATAACGTCCCCTATGTGTATAGTGGACTACCACCTCACGAAGCGATGGAATTTATTCTTCACATACACTTTACATAGAAGGTAATTGGGATATTTTTAATGAAAATATTTTTTATATTTTAAATAAAAACTATTCATTAAACTTATGATATTATTTATATTTCTTTTTTATCTTTCAAGAAAATATATCAATGTTCATGTGTATTTATAGCCTACCATCTCCATGAATGATGTAATTATTTTTTATCTGTAAAATTAATGGAATAATATAAATATAAATATGTTGAATATGTATGATATTTATATAATGTATAATATTCATTATAATATGGAACAATGATAAAATTAAATTGACCAAAAACAAAAAAACAAAACATACATGGAAAATAAAGCACTTGTCACCAAAAACATGATTTTTAACATGGAAATTGTTAATAATAATGTAATAAAAAGTTATAAGTAAGTCATATGTGGAATTATATATGATTGTAGTTTATAAATGGATGTATAAACATCCTATATTTATTATTATGGATGTTCAAACATGTACAAAGTAATTCTAGATTTATGGTAATGGATTTCTAGTATCTCTTTTACTGATGGGGGGCATATGAAATATTCATGACTTATTTCATTTGTGTTCTATATATATTTATCATTAATCAATTTTATTATCCTTATTATGATAATAATTAGATTTATATATCCATACGATATTCTTAATTTCATGGTTCTTACGATCCAAAAGATACCACAGTGGTAAAACATTAATGTTACAACCTCTTTGTTTATCAGGATTGTTTATGATATGCTTTCTATAAAGAGATATTATGATATTTTATACAAGGAAGTCATGGATTTTATTCACCTCTAGTTATCCCTTTTAAATAAAATTTTTCCAATCATTTTCCTCAATATATGTATTCAATATTACAAAGAAAATTTTTAATGAAAACATGATTTTATTTCTCTCTCCAGTTAGAATATATTTTTCTTCTTTGGATGTGTTTTAATTAAATGATTTAAAGAATGTTTTATAATTATACAGTGGATTATTAATGAAATTTATAACTAGGATTGAATTTTCAAAAAAATGTATTCTTGTTGTCATTTTCTTAATGAGACATTTTTTAATTTTTACTGATAATGTTAATGGAATCTTTGTTATAACATGTACGGCATTAAAAATAAGTTTCCAACATTGTGAAAACAAAGTTATTTGAAACATATTTTAAAATTATTCAAGGTTTTTATCAAAGAAACTTTTTTACAAAATATTTGGGATATTTTCATATTTTAAATAAGTGATTCCAAAAGAATAGTTTATTCTCATCATGAATGTTTTAATAATATTTTATTGAATTTTTATTCATCAATGACAACAATATTTGGTGATGATTATGTTGTAATGGGGATATGAACTAATGGTACAACAATTATTCATTCATTTTATAGTTAATATTTATTATTATGATGAAAATATGTTCATAAAAGTTTTCATTTTCCATGGGTTATGTTATGATGAATGTATGAGATGAAATGAGACTAATTTCCTTTATATGGGTTATTATATGGTGATTTATTATGATCTTGTTGAAAACCAATGTATTATGATCATTATTTTATGGGTGGGATATATATATCCCTACAATTAATTTAGTGATGTTTTATATACCAAGAGACAATGATGGGAAACAAGACGATGTGCCTAATCCACTATGGGAATTAGAGTGATCTGCTTGATCCACTATGGGGAAAAGGTGATGATTCTAGGTTTGTAATGAAATGATAAACAAGTGTTGATTTTGGATCCATTACTATTTTATAGTATCATATGTTAATCATGAAATATGATATGGTTTTTTTACTTATTGGGGGCTATAATTTTATGAAATGTGATAATGGGTCATGATTTATTATTATTTCACAAAATTATGAATCCTAGATTTTGGAATGATAATGATTTTTAATATGAATCATGTTTACTATATTTAATATATTGGGTATGAACATTTTAATTTAAGTTCATGATCTTGTACTCTTACTCTTATCATATTCTTTCATATGATCATTATTTTATATGTTCCATTTTTACCATTATCGAACATCTGAGTTCATCTTTTCAAAAGTTTCCATTACCTGGGTGATAAAGAAAGGGTTTTCTAGGTTATTTCAATGAATATTACTAAATTTGAAGATAATTTATGGATATGATGAAGATAATTCAAGAAATATTAAGAATATGTAACTAGTATCCAAAGATAGTAAACCTTTATGGTGGCCGGGAATGTATTTGTGAAATGTATTGAATATTAATTTAAAAATATGTAATATTTATTTATGAGAATACGAGTTTATTATAGTTAGTATTAGATAATTTTTTAGTCATCCTTTGAAAACCAGGATAATAAATATTTAGTTATTACCCTTATGATAATCTTAATTATAGGATAACATCGAATCATATTTATAAAGAAGTGAATATGTGATTTACCTGGAAATAAATCTCAATCTAATAATTATAAGTAGATGTGGTTCTGAAAAGATATACCTAGGATTAATAACTCTGAAAAAAGGTGTATTGGTATTAATTCAAGAATAACCTAGAACATGACAACAATCCCTACTGCACTTCTGGTTTGACACTCCCATGGGAAATTCTTTATTTTATTAACATTTTCTTTCTTAAAAATTATGAAGGATTTGAATAGATGATGATCAAGGATGGCATAGGTTTTACCTAAGGTGTCATGGATTTAAAAAATGTGACAATATTTTTAAAAAAAATTATGTCTATTCGTTTTCCCACTAGGATTAGTGTTTCTCACACTATGATTTTTTGTTTTAGTTAATGGATAGATCACAAAGAAGCTATGATAATGATTAATGTGATGTAAAATTCATTGATTTCTCCCCATTAAAAACTAAATTCAATAGGATATGGGATGGAAAAAAATTATATTCTCAAAAGATTGTTCTCATTCTATCAAAGAAAGCATATATACCAAACTATAGATGGAGAGTAAAAAAATGTGAAGTCCTCTATGAAGAAACACACACCTTATTTTAATGGTTTAACTAATCCACTAGTTTATGAAAAATAAATCAATACCACTGAATAGATATTTTCCATTATCTAGTCTTTGTAGAATGAAAAATTCATTTTAGCTATTTATAATTTGGAAGGTAAAGTAGATTAGTGGTGGGATCTTATCAAGAGAAAGAGGGAACAAGAGGAAAATTACTCTATAGAGTAGGGTTAGTATAATAACTTATTTTAAAATAATTACAGTGATTTAACTATTCATACATAAATAGATAATGAATTCCTTGAGATAGAGAATAATTTTGTTGAATTTTTAGGAACCTATGAATTAAATTTCACAAGACTTGTGAGGTACACTTATTGTATTAATATTTAACCTGAAACTAAGGTTGATAAATTCTTTGTTTTCTTAAAACCAAATCTATAAAAGGATTTATCTATAAGAGAAATTATTGGATAAAAACAAATCATTCGATGTGCACTCAGTGTGGAAATATAAATTTGATACTCCCACCATTTTCATGATTTTGATTGGAAAAGGAAGACTCATACTCAAGAAAACTCAAAAAAATAACATTGTGGAATGAAATTATTATCAACTACATGATTGAAAACTAAGAAAAACATCAAGGGAACTATATTAATTAAAATTGGAGGTTCTTTAAATGTGTAATTTATGGTCATATAGCTTGTGAATCTTGAATGTAAATGAATGGGATGGTTAGTTAAGTAGAAATGAATAAGAAACCCACTAACAAACCCACCACACTCTAGTGTTTCAAATGTAATTAGTATGGGAATTATACAAAATATGGAAAAAATACATCGGATAATGATAATGATCTATGTCAATAATATTTTATCTACATGAAAAAGACAAATCTCATGTGATCAATATTTTGGATGATGGGTATGATAATAATTTGGTGGAATGTATATATACCATCTAGTATATAAATTTCAATGTAAATTTAATTATGTATCTAAAAACTCATTTATATATGATGAATTTTGTATGTGTATCATAGTATCACCACAAAAATTAGATATTGAATTGTCAGTAAGAAACGATGATGGTATTATGATCATATCACATGTATATGATTCTCCCCCAAATGAATTTTTTGGAAAATTTCTTCCTAAAAAAATTTTATTCTCACAGTGGTTAAATTTTTTGTTATCTTATGCATGTATTAAATTTTTGTATATAAGGCACATATCAATTTACAAGGAAGAGATGTCACATTTTATGTTCCCAAGAAAAAATGATCATCTATTATTGTGACAATAAATATGAAATTCTAATTGTAAACGCATCCATTGTATAGGATTTGAATACAATTAAAATTGGATTTTTATCTCAGATAGTTGGGAAGAATGTCAAAATCGATGATATGCCTATTGTGCATGAGTATTTTGAGGTCTTTTTTGAAGACTAACCTAGAATTATACCAAAATTTTAATTTGAGTTCTAAATATAACTCTTTCCTAGTGGAACACCTATTTGAAAGAGTGAATATATAATGGCCTTGATGGATTTGTAGTAACTGAAGAATAAAATATAGTAGAAACATAACAAGGGTTTCATACAACTAAGTGTGTCACCATGGGGAGAAGCAGTCCTTTTTGTTAAGAAGAATGGTGGACTGAAATGACTGTGCATTTATTTTTTGGAGCTAAATAAGATCATTATCAAGAATAGATATTATATATCTTCTATTAATGGATTGATTGATCAACTTCATAGAGCTCAACAGTTTTCTAATATTGAAATTCATTCTAAATGACATCAATTAAGGGTTAATGATGAGTATGTACCCAAGAAAACATTATCTATATGGTATGAGCACTATGAGTATATTTTTATTCAATTCATTCTTAGTAATTACTCTTTTATCTTCATGGACTTGATAAATAGAGTCTTTAGATATTACCTTATTTAGTATTTGGTAGAATTTAGAAAAAATATTTTTATTTATTCAATGATGTAGGAAGATAATTAATATCACTTGAGAATTATACTGAATACCCAGAAGAATTATAATTTGTATGAAAAAAATAAAATTCTAGAATTCTGGATACAAAAGGATTTATTTATGTGTCATATAATTTCAATAGAGGGTATAATAGTGGATCAATCAATGATAGAGGATATTAAACATTAGTCCAAACCAACTGTAGTGACTGATATCCATTGTTTTCTTGGTTTAGCTTGATATTATTGATGGTTTTGGAGAGTTTCTCATATCTACTTAACCCACTAACCATGTTAACTTATAAGGGATCCATGTTTTTCTATATGGATTAATTTGAGGAATATTTCATGACATTGAAGAGATGATTAGTTTGGGAACCTATTATTTCATTACTATGAAGTGTAGAAGGGTTTTTATTCTATAGTGAGGCATTGAAGAAGGGATTGGGAAGTTTTCTCATGAATAATGAAATGTTATGGATTATACATAATAAAAATTTAAGGTTCATGAGAAAAATTTCCAATATCCTAATTTGTAGATAACTGTGGTTATTCTTGTATTAAACATAAGGAGGAATTATAATTACATACAAATGTACGATATATATAATGATCGTAAAATTTAATTCATATATTTACACATAATATGTTAAATATATTCCAGAGATAATGGTTGCAGCTGATTAATGATTATCATTGCTCTATATATCACCACATTATGAAATAGATCAAGGTGGATGATGATTTTTTGTGAAAGGATCATTATATCTTATCTATGATGAATGTCACAAAAGATAAAATATTTATAGATTTTAAAAAGAATAAATTTTGAAATTTTGAATGGAAGAAATATTATCGTTCTAAAATAAATGTTCAAAAAAATATTTATGTGAGGATTAAAGTGGAACAAAATGATGATATGGATTCATAAAAGATGGGGAGAAATATTCCTAAGTTAAACCATGATAATAATGTAATTATATGTTTTAGGAACTATGTATGTGTTCCCCCAATAATGGATTTTGAAAAATGAAATGTTAAAAGATGATCATAGTTCATCATTGTGTATTTATCCTTGATGTACATTGATTTATATATATTTAATAGAGTATTTATGATGAAATTAAAGTGATAGAGATATCGCATAATTTTTATCTTAGTGCTTTATATCTCATAAATTTAATACTGTTAGAAAAAAATCTATGTGTATTTTAAAAACATTACCCATACCCGATTGAAAATAACAAAACATCACCATGTATTTTATCATCAAACTCTCCAGAATTCCTAAAGGTCATAATATATATGGGTTTTAGTCAATTGAATTAAAAATTATGCACACATGATCACTATAAAATAAAAATTATCTCTTAATCAAATTTTTGTAATATACATTAAGGAAGTGTTATGGATTCATGGATTTCCAAATTATATAGTATTTGATCATGATATGAGGTTTACCTCATTTTTCTAGAAAATTATCCAGTATATTATGGAAATATATTTCGGTTTCAAAACTAAAAATATTCCTCAAAATATTTATTAGTATGAGAGAACAATTCAATCCTGTTAGAACTTGTTAATTTACCTCATTTTTTCTAGAAACGTATTCATTATATTATGGAAGTAGAATTATGTTTCAAAACTAAAAATCTTCCTCAAAATATTTATTAGTATGAGAGAACAATTCAATCCTATCATAACTTGTTGATATCTTGTTCTTGATATTTTTAGGGTGGTTGGGAAAAACATTTTTCTCTTGTTGAGATTTCATTAAATAGTAGATTTCACTCAATCATTCAAATGGATCCTTACGAAGACTTTTGTGGAAATAAGTGTATAACCATAATGTTATATGTGGAATTTAGTGAAATATATATTTTCTAACTAAGATACAAAAAAAATAGAATAAAATTTTGGAGATATTAAGGAACACATAACAGCAACATAATGTCGGTAGAAATGTTATGATGGTAATATCTAGTGTAATCGATAATTTTATATTGGTGCAAATATGTTTCTAAGAATTTATTGACAGAAGAAGGTAATGAAACATAGTAATATGGTAAAAATAAGACCTATTGATACCATTCCCTTTGAAATTATTTATAATATTTGGATGGTATCATATTTATTGGCACTTCAATCGAACCAGTATCAATCCAATGATATGATCCATGAATATCTCTAGATAAACTACATACCTAGCCAATCACAATTACAAAACTCCGAGGTTTTAACATTGGATATTTATTTTTCTTATGAGTATAAATGATAATATATTCTTGATCATACAGATAAGGTGAAACAAAATTAGATCATCCACTTGGTCAAACGTTTATGGTGAAACCACCTTCTTAAAGAAGATACGTAGGAACCTGAGGATGTAATGTGGTATAATTAAACACAATTTTTTACCAATGTGAATGAAATTAGGGGTAGAAATTAATTTAATGCGGTGTAGAATGTAATTTTATATATTTTATTGAAACATGTTTTCCCTAATAAATATTATATTTTTTATATAAACATTACACACAACACTTAGTTTTAACAAACCACAATAAACTTTTAATATTAATATATAAACATGACCATTATAATCTACCCATTATACATGGCAGTCTGAATAGGAATAACCACATTTTAAATATTATTTATAATGGTTTTATATATAAAAATAGTACTAATAAAAAATTCCTCAATTTTTAATAAAGTCTTATTATGTTTTGAAAATATTAGTTTCTCAAAAAATATTTTTTGTTCATTTAGAGAAAAAATATTAAAATTATTTGTTTACACTTTTAGAAAATATATAACAATAATTAAAAATAATTTTTTTAACTCTACATCTCAAATTTATCTTTAATTTAATTTATAAGAATTTTAAAAAATTATTACTTTTTCGAGGAATAGAAAAAAGACAAATTTTTATTAAATGTCACATTTTTAAATAAAGAATTTACAAGATCTAATTAATGATTAGATGGTTTTAGAAGTAAAATTAGTTATATTATATATTTATTTATACAGTTTAGTTCATTGAACATAATTACATATTTAATTTTTATAGTAAATCCTTTTATACATATAAATATTTTCACTTTTCAAAACTACTTTTTCAGTGCGTATGTGGGTCTAATTTTGAATTAAATATTTTCATTTAAGTGAGTAGAATTTGGAAAAGTGAATTACATGTTTGGAATAAATTTTATTTTTAATATATAATAATTCCAAATTAATTTTTTTCTCAAAATCTACAGTAAAAATAGATAAACTTCATTTCCATGATTAATGTTAAATCATGTTTAGCATAGGGTTAAACCAAAAGATAATGATATGTTTTCGAAATAAAACATGTCTAAATCCTTTTATGTTTCTATAGTACATTCATATTCAATACCAATTTCTAATTTATTGTAATTTTGAAGCATTTTTCATGGATAATGTGTTTATTATTTTTCATTCTTTTGGAAATTATCAAAGAAGTTTTCGTGTTGGTTTTATTCAACACTTATAAAAAGACATAACTTTTCCTCCCCTCTTCACACATATTAATCCATTTTTTGGGAAAATACATACCTAAATTACTTCCTTATCTCCCTCCACACATCTTAAAGTACTTATTTTGAATATAAAACCCTCATAGTAAGTCATTAGGCATAATTATAAAGAGGCCTCTTAAAGAAGAGGTGTCGCTCTTAACCATGCATTAAAATTTTATTTATTCTGCCACTTCCATGAAATATTTTTCATCGAAATAGATATAATAACATTATTATATTCCATTATTTATATGTTATTATGTTAGTGTCAGTACCAACATATATTTCATCATCAATAAAATTTGAAATGAATCTGTCGAACGTGGGTATGACGGACTAATGCCTCACAAACTGATGTAATTCATTTTCCATCCCCGAAACCTATTCATTTTATAATGATTAATTTAACATATTAATATAATATTTATGAAATTATTATAATTTTTTAATTATTATATCGCATATACATTCATACTTTTTATTATGGGGGATGTGATATTGTCACTGGTTTGTAAGGCAGGCTACCACTGCGTGAAGTGATGTGATTTGTTTTTTAATTACACATTACATGGAAGGTAATTTGGATACGTATTTCTAAAATATGTTATATATATGAAATAATTATGATTATTTAATGTTATTATATTTCATATCTTTTTTATATCATTTATCATGGAAATGGAAACAACATTCATGTGTATGTAGGGCCACCATCTCTAAGAATGGGGTAATTAATTTTCTATAACTTACACTAATTGATTACTCTAAATAAAAATATAGTGAATATATTTGATATTTATATAATGGTTATAATTATGGAGATTATTTAACCATGATAAAATTAAATATACCAAAAATAGGAAAAAAATATTCTTTTAAAATGAAGTAGTTGTTACCCAAATATTATTTTTCCTTGAATATTATCAATAAAAAGTTTATAAAAGGTCATAAGTAAATAAAAATGTTATGATATATGCATATGGTTCTGGAGAAAATGTTTAATAAACCAATATTTATTATAAATTATTTTGAAATAATTACAAAGGAGGTCAATGCTTATGATAAGGGATTTATAGTCACTCTTTTATTTCTGAGAGACATATGGAATATTCACCCCACATTTCTTTTTTGTGGAGTATATATTTCCCATGAATGTTTTTTATGATCCTTATAATGATAATTAAATGACATATATATAAATATAATTTCTTTTATCATAGTATTTATGATCCAAAATATTCCAAAGTGGATATGGTTTAATGTTATAATCTCATTATTTGTCAGGATTGTTTACAATATACTTTAAATGATGAGATCTTATGAACCACCTAACAAGAAACTTGTGAATTTAATTATACTCCTTTTATTTAATATAAATACATTTTTTTCCGAAATTTTTCTATTTTTATTTAATCAATATCCTGAAATAATTATTATAATGAAAAACTGAAATTATTTCTCTCTTCAGTTGAAGACCATTTTTCATCGATGTCCATATTTTCTATAAATTGTTTAAAGAAATTTTTACCATTATCTAATTATTGTTTAAATACATTTGTCCACATTTTTTAATTTTCACTAAATTTTATAAAAGAAATAATATTTCTATAATCCCAATGATTTAATTTCTACTTTTTATGAAAAATGTGGAAGGAATAATTATTTTATCAGGTTTGGCATGTGCATAAATTTCAACCATCAAGACTACTGATTAATTTGAAACATCATTTGTTTATTTTAAATCATCCTTTAAAATGAATTTTTCTCTTAATATTTAGAAATTTTATAGACTGTAATGTTGTGATATCACAATAAAATGATATTTTTCTCAAAAATGTTTTAATGTTCTTTTATGGAATTTCTATTCATCAATGAAAAAAAAATATTTTTACTTATATTTTATTGTGAATATGATCCAATGGAACCATCCTCATTTGTTACATGGATGGCTTTTGTTTATTATTATGATGTAATGTTGTGTATAAAACTACTGCATTTCTATGGGTTATACTATAATGAATTGATGATAAGGTTATGACACCCATTTCATTTCTTTGAGTTATGCTGTGATGAAATCTTATAGAACATGTTCTCCTTATATGAGATATGTTATGTTAAATGTTTTATAATATTGTGGCATGCATATGAATAATATTAATTACATGATGTATGTGACCTATATCTCCCTTTAATGCATTGGGTAATGTTTTACATCTCATGGGATAAAGATTGGAACCAAGATATTGTGCTTGATCCATTATGGGTAACAGGCCGATGTGAGGGGTAAACTATGGGAAACATGTGATGATTCTTGATCCACTATAAAATGGGAGACATGTTTTTATGCCTGATCTATTATGATTTTATGGTGCATAATATAAGCCTTGATAAGAGAAATGGTTTTTATACATGTGATAGTTTCACACTTTTATGACATAAGATTATGGTTCATGTATTATGATGATTTCACATACTTTTGAGTCATTTTTTTAGAATGGTGGTGTTTTATGACATTACTCTTGTTTAATATATATTATAGGTAGGTCATTAACCATTTTAGTTATGTTAATTATATCATACCATTATGTATATATTAAGAACTCATACAATCATATATTAACATCTTAAGTGTTTACCCTTACTGAGTATCTAAGCTCACCCTTTATTATGTTTCCATTCACTATGTGATGATAAAATTGTTATGTAAGATATGCATATGAAGAGTCCTAAATGAGAAAATCTTTATTTGAGATATTGAATATCATTCATGAAAAACTAATATTATGTAACTACACTTTAAAGACCCTATAAATTAATGGTCCTTTGGATGGTATTTATGAAATGTATTAAATATTCTTCAAAAGTAGTAATATTTATGTATGAAATTACTAAGTCATTATAGTTTGAATCATTTTCTCTAACTATTCATCAGATTGAGGATAAAAATTTTTACAAAAAATTAATTCAGTAACCAATGACATAAATGTATTTCCCAAACAAATAGAGGTGAATATGGTATTATGATCAGATATAATGGATGGAGTGAATACTTTTAATATAATTAAATCTCTAATATAAATTCCATAAAATTGACACAAAGATATATTATCTCAAATGGGAAAAAAATTATTTTTTAGTTAATCGATCAAAAAAATCCCAAATCAGATTATTAATATAAAATGAATTTAAAAATCCAATCATTAAGTCCATGGATATATTATCCCATTTTCATTCTAGCACTAGAATGAATGAATCACCCCCTTTAGTAATTGTCATTCGAATTTACCTATTTTGAAGTTAAACAGTTTATATTAAAATAAAAAATATCAATATTCATTCCTCTTGACTAGAAATTTTCTTGATGGTATCATCACATTTTTTACTTCCAAGATTAATAAATAATTGAGAGCTATAAGAATTAAAAAATCATTTTTTTCTTCAATTGGGGGTTGCATGAAACATATTACCTTTTTCTAAATCTCAAAACACTTACTTTGTACATATTAAATCCAGATAGCTTACCATTCTTAATGAATTATATCATTTTTGTAATGTAACAGTATTCATTTAGATGTTTCTAAATAATTTATAAATAATTAAACTTTTCTAACAACTAAAAAAATAGTTATTTCCTCCATGCACAATTTCGAAGAAAATATTCATCAAATCATTAACACAAGGAACATGTTATAGATATATCATAATTAATGATGCATTATATTTATAACTTAAAAAATTTTATACCCTATTTGACATTTCGGGATACTAATGAATTTTTTTTCATAAACTATTTTCAATTAAAGATATCTCCTTGGTATAATCTACAGTGATTTTTGATTTAAAATAAACTTAAAACTTTTAAGATCAGTATATATTTCACACTTTTATCCATACAAATTTTTTCTCCAAATCATTAAATGAAACAATAAAACCACTAGATCAATTTATTCTATAGGATAGTTTTTTTACATTATGTTTTAATTGATGTGAATCATAATAAATTTCCTAGAAATTCTGTATTAAAAATCAACCTAGTCTTACTAATTAAGTATAGTTGTATATAAAATATTAAACACTTTTGGATATTAGGAAAAAAATGGAGAATTCAAAAATATTTATATCAATTATAGGGAACACTAAACACCTTAAATTTTCTAGATTAACCAAAATCCTTTTTAAGTAAACAAGTTTTTTAGGGCAGATAATAGTGCAATGTTTTCAGATTATTTATGGTAATAGAAAACTAATCTAATAAAACTATGAATATTAGTATCATTTATTGATCTTGGCCATTCATCATCCAATTTAGTTTAAACATGTATAATAATTATTCCATAATTAGTTATGTAATGTCAAATGAATGATGTTTATTGTAACCAATAGTCATTTTTACTAAATTTTCTATATAAATTATTTCTTCGAATTTTTTGAGAACAATCCTTAGTTTTTTTTCATTATCATCATAAAATTTTGAATAATGAAAAATAAAATCAATAAACAAAACCAAAATTTTATACAAAAAATTATTTAAATTTCTATACATAAGATTTATGAAAAATATAGGATCATTCTTCATTAAAAATGGAATAACTAAAAACTCATAATTACTATAAATACTACACAATATTATATTAGTGATGTAATCTTCATCCACCTTCTACTGATGGTATCTAGACCTGAGATAATCCTTTGAAAAATACAAATCTATCTGGAGCTTCTTAATCATGTCATAAATATGAGTAAATAGATACTTATTGTTAATATTAATTTAATTAAATACTCTATAATCAAATAAAATCATCATGGAACCATATTTAATTATAACAAATTAAATAGAATAACCCCATGATAAATTTCAATGATGAATGGCTACTTTTTGAAATATTTATTGTAACTGTTATTTCAATTCTATAAATTATACATGAGTCATTATATAATGGGGTTTTAAAATTGAATTTTAATCTATTAGTAAGTCAATAGTGAATTCAACATCTCAATCTGGTATAATACTTAGAAAATTGATAGGAAAAACATCCTTATATTATTTTACTAATTAAAAATCCTAAATATGAACAGTTTTCTTATTTTCAACAACATGATAAAGGTAAAAATCATTTCCATCTATTAATCTTTTATATTTTTCTTGATATAATATCAAAGGTATGAAATCATCACTATGTATATATAGTAAAATTAATTTTAGGAAATTACTTCATTGGTTCTTCAATCTATTATGGAATGATATATATGAAACCAATCCATAACTTAAATGACATAAAATTAAGTGATTAGAGAGGAAATAAGGTTTATAATGAAATACCTTCTGTATATGATAAGATGAAGATATTTTTTAAATCATGTTTCATTGATACTACTCCCGTATATTTTAACCAAATTTCCAAACATCATTTATTTGCGTTATATTCTAATTTTTATAGAAAATTTATCCCTAATGAAAGAATGTGTAGACCCTAAAAAAATAAGACACTAACAAAATCTATATAATAAAGTAATGTTCTCATTACAACTCTTTTCCATGGACCAACATATTACAATGTAGTTTCAAAGGATTTCAGCTCATCTCTATGCTTATAATTTTATTTTTCTAATCATTTTTCTTCTTCTTCAGAAATGTATCCACATAATGGTTCTTCTTATTGCATTTAAAACACCTTAGTATCTAATTATATTCATTGTTCTTAAAACTAATAAAACATTTTTGTTCACAAACAATAGCCATATGACCCAACATACCACATAAAATTTACATACCAAATCTCATAACACATTCAACAGGGATCATTTTACCACACCTATCAGAAAACTAAAATCATGATTTTTTTACCATCATATTTCTTGAATGGATTAATATCATTTTTCTAGAACATGTAACTCTTTTTGTTGTTGTATTAAAACACTTAATCATTGAAAAACTAAAATTTCACCTATTTAACACATCAAAAACATATTTCATAAAATTTAAATTAATGTGCATTCAATGTTATTTTGTATCTTTCATTTATCCATGAGTAAACATTATTAATTTTAATATCAAGACCCAAGATAAAATTCAGTGGATACCATTCAAATCAGGTGATTTTTTACAAATTTTATACCCCTAAATATTCTACTTTTTCATGAATTCCTTGAAATTATTTTTCACCCTAATTCAAATATACTTATCAAAATATTTTTCAAGAAAAAAATTCCTAAATATATTACATTACATGGAATAAATCTAACATATTTATCTATTATTCTTAATATTTATCACCATTGATCAGTTTCACATTCAAAATGGAAATGATAATGGGAATCCTTTTCTTGATATGAGCAAACAGTGACTTAAAAATATTTTAAAGTGATTTAATGCATCCCTCTAATACAATTGAGTAAGATGATCCACAGAATATTAGAGGGTGTTCTCTTATAATATGTTTTAATATAGAAATGTTCTTATATGGAAGAACTTGTAACTGTCTATCATAGATTACACCACCATTTATACTCTATTTAAACTAATCCATCATAGTAAAAACCTACAATTTTCTAACTCTAACCATTCCTGGTTGCTGATTTGGAAGGATATTGTCCTCTTTGTGCTTTCCTACTTTACCTTCTCTAATTCCTATTTGTAAAACCAATCTAAATATATATTTTATATATTAAAAAACATAGTAATTTTTAAATTCTAAATCATGATGATAATAATTTAAATTCTATTAAAATAATTTTAAAATAATATACTAACCTATGAAATTTTATAAACATCTATATTAATAAAAACTATAATTAACCTTCCTTAAACATTCTATAAATTTTTTCATTAGATATGAATTCAGTCACTTTCATTCATGAATACCATTTGGGTTTATATTTTGGAGACTTATTTCATCACCATTATATAAAAAAATTTATATCACAAAGTGGACACATCCAATTAGTAAATATTTTTCAAAAAATACAAAACTCTTATGATATAATATGTTTCATTTTCATAGCATATCTTCAAAAATTTTATCTTGACCTCATCATATACCATAATCATACATAAAAAACTATGAAAAAACATTTTAACTAATTTGGTGATGATAAAATTTTTAGTAAGGGACATATAAAAATTATTTAGGAATCCTATTTTATAATAATTCTCATACAATGTTTCCATTTAAAAAAAATGTGTCGACAAAATTAACAATTTCACTTCCAAGAAATCAAATCCTCTACCAAAATATTTTCAAAAACAATTTCATAATAAATAATAATGTATGAATAAAAGTCATAATCATTTAATTCCAATTATGAAAATCTAATGTAAAATTTTTTATCGTGTTAAATATATATCCAATATGAAGTATCCTAAGAATATCCTTAAGAATAATATCATTAACTTACCCTATGAAATAATTATATTTCTATAAAAATCCAATAAATCAAAGATAAATCAGATAAGTAACATAGGTCATAGAATATTTATAACTCTTATAATTATTATTATAAATGGAATAACCTTCCTTGTTAATGATAATAATCACTAAAGAAAAATCAAACTGGTTAACTTTGTCCTATTACACAATGAATTAGATAACTATAGCCGACCCACCAATCATCATGAGCTATATCAGGATCACCCTTAAAAATGAATAATATATTTCTTACCTATTGTTATATACAATTCCCAATAACCATAAAAAATAATAACGAGTGAATTATTAAATTTCCATCATCAAACTTATAAAAATATTCTTTCCCCCATCAGAAAATGATTTATGGATATCAAAGTATCCATTCCATTTAAGATACATTTTGAGAATAACCATAATAAAGGGATACAAGGTTTATAATTGATGAAAACATAAATTCATTAAAAGAACATTATTTTAAAATAATATATATCGAAATTATAAAACTTATTGATTCCATATATTTTAAAATAGAACATTCCATTTGAAATTATCTCAATATGCTCCTTATAAAATAACTAAAAAATACATTTTTAAATATTTTTAAAGAGAGTAAAAATTGATTGAAAATGTTATTTATAATTCATTTAAATCCAAATAATAACATATAGAAATTAATTTCATAAATATGAAAAAAAAAATATTTATAAAATAATTCTTTAAGACATTTAAAACGTAGTTTATAAGGTAAAGTTTATATTACTGTGAGTCTGACTAGTCATGTATGTTTTTTTCATCCAGAATAATAAATTAATATTAATTATTTTCTCTATTAATAAAATTTTTCTTATTTATTATCCCTTTTATAGAATCCATGTGATTTGGTAATGAGAAACAAATCAGATCGCATCATAGAGGTGGTAATCCACTCATATGCACGAACAACTTCACCATTTCTCAATAGATTGAATGATAAGAGAATATATGAAATATTATCATTTAAAATTGATAAATATTTATGAAATATTTTTTATATTCATTAAATCAATCATTATAAAAATCTATGATATATTTTTATGGAAAAAAAATTGCAATGGATTATGAGGTGATAATCACCATACACATGAAATATGGTTTATTTTCCCATGTGATGGAAGAGGAGATGGATATAGGTTAATAAATTAACATGATAAAAAATTATTACATGGAAGATACTAATTTATTTATTTTAACATGGTTGAATATGGTATGAATTAGGCCTATTAAAAAATAAATGAAAAATGTGTGATTAAGAATGATACCTCTTCTTTGGAAAACATCTTTTGGATTATACATAAATCATTATATGGATGGATTAATTATCAATATAAGGAATATATGATGTTTGAGGGATTTAATTATGGTATTTGAGTAGTTATTGGATGAAAAAAATTTCTTTATGTTTTGCGAAAAGAAGTTGTGGGGTTTCCTTTTATTATTTGGGGAGAGGGATCATTTGGAATGTTTGAAAATATTAAAATGTATTAATTTAATAATAATGTAAAATATATCCAACATGGGTAATTTAAAAGTATGATATGATCTGAAGAATATATATGGCCATAAAGTAGGATTTTGATGAGTTTTTAAATCATTTTGGACCAAATCTCATTAGTTTAGCCCCAGATAAATATGTTTTAACATTAACTATGTTAACACATTCATTATATATTTAGTATTCATTATGAAAAAAAATTAGTTGAATGTGTTAACTAATATTAATTACGTTGAATCATAAAATGGAATCTATTCTACTAAATTTAGTTCATTGAAGGTGGATAATTTAATATTAAACCTGTAAAATGTGAAGAAAAATAGTTCATAGAAACACATTTTTGTATATAAAATTTTTTTATACCAAATTCAGGAAAAATGTGAATTATAATAACAATTATTGAATTCTGATTAATCATAAATAACTAATTAAATTTAAAATCTAATCTAAAATAGACTATGAAATTTGAAATATATGAATGGAAAAGATAGTTTCAATAACAATTAGTACATTTAACTATTCATTGAAAAGCGAACATTATAGATAATTCTATAAAATTCAACTTATGATAATTTTGAAATTTTGAATTTAAAAATGAAGTAAAATTATTAAAATTAATATTATATATATATATATTAAATAATTATTTTAAATAAAACTATATAATGCATGTCAACCTAATTTGGTTAGAAATAAAAAAAATCCATTATCATTGAAATATTTCAGAATATTCTTATAATGAATATAACTCTATAAAATAAATTCAATGAATATTAATAAAAAATGAAAATGATTTATCTTAAAATTACCCAGATTTTTTCTCTTATATTTTCTTCAAATCGTAAAGAAATGATTGTCAATTACTTTTTAAAATCGTGGAACTAACTGCATATCAATCAGATAAATTGTACCATGTATGAAGAGACCGCCCATAAATTCAATTTTGGGGTTGTCAGAATAATTAAAAAATATATTTTCATTATATTTATGTCAATAAAAAATACATTAATTGGTAAAACCATAGAAAATGACATCTAAACTATGTTAAAAATTAGTAAAATTATTATCGATTGGTATTTAACAAGAATTAATAGACCACATGCCAATTAGATGTGAGGTGTGGTCAAAATGAGAAAACAATAGATAAAGTCTTTATGAGATTTCATAAAAAGTATAATTAAATAACGTGACATTATATTGGAATGAATCATTGGATAATTAAATTTTTTTGATTTTTGACATATAACAATAAACTGCACATCATTCTGACGTGTGGATAACTCGTTATGAAAAATAGGTCACTATTAGAGATTGAAAATTATTAAATAATACGTAAAAAATAAATCAAATAAAAATATCTTATATTATAATGAAATCATTTTAAAATTACCTTTTATTAATTTTTTACCTTTATAAATAGACCACATGTAAATCTGATAAGCAGCGTGGTTGAAATGACTAAAAAGGTTGTTTTTTTTATTTAAAAGCATTTAAAAACATGTGTAAAAAGTTACAAACGATATGAATTGATAAAATATTCATTCATTCATGCGTAAATGAATTTAATTTAATGTTTTTAATTATAGAAACATATATCATAACATTCCAACTTGAGGATTTCTTAGAATGAATAAAAATGTTCCTTTATTAAATTTAAAATAAAATAATGTGTTAATGTGTCAAAAGATATAGAACACCCACATAATTTCCTTAAATAATAGAAAATTTTAATTTGACTAATTAATGACATTATAGTTAATTTGCATGAAAATAAAATGTGTGGTGTGGTCATAAGGGATGGAAATGATGATTTATTATAAATAATTAATTGAAAACATATTTTAAAGATTCAAAAATAATAAAATGACCTCTAAATGTCAATAAATCATAATAATACATTCATTGGTAAATTCATGACATGTAGAAACATAGATAATGTCAATATAACTTTCTATTTAAAAGAAATGACCAAAATTACATTTTTATATGTTTTCATGTTAATCAAAAGTCATCTGCTCTGTTTTGACCGCTTGTTGTGTGATATGTTATTTTAACAAAAATATCATTGTAGAAATCCAAATTGGATCATACCAAGAAATATGGTATTTGTATTGACAAATATTTTATTCTCATAAATTACAATTCATTTTAGACTCATTATCCAATGAATTCATAGTAATAAAAAAATATAGAAGTTAAATAAAAATGAATAAACATATACCATAAGTAGGATCATTGTATAAGAAATATTAAAACATTTAAAAATAATTTAAAGTAGATTCCATAAGAAGTAGAATGAAATAATAGTAAATAAATATATTTCAATACGTTGATAATGATTTCAGAATATTATGGAATCATTAAAGGGTGATTTTTGAATAGTTTTTGACATATAAAATAGATGACCTGTCAATCTTGCATTTTGTGAGATAAAAAAAGTTCATTTTATAATATTTACATCTCGTTAAAAACAACTTTAATGGTTTAAGACCAAGAAAAGAACATTTTTATTTTCATGAAATCATTAAAAGAAATTACAATTTAACTTGTGACTTATTGGAGTGGACCACGTGTCATTGTAATGTAATGTGTGGTTATAATGATAAAAATATATTTTTAAAGTAATAAATGATAAAATATGTTATATGTTAAAAATAAAAATAAAAGAAATTGAATTTCTATGAAATCATTGAAAAAATGAAGTTTTTAAATTTATAATATGTAAAAAATAACCACATATCAATCCCACTTTTTTTATTAGAATGACCGAAAGAGTGTTTTTATTCATTTAAAAGAAAAAAACATCTGTCAAAGGTTCAAAAACATGAAAAAAACCTTGTGTATTCATGAAATAATAGTATAATTATCATTGACTAATTTGGGTAATATAGTAATTGAATGAACATTTATCATTTAGGGGGTATAGCTGAAATGGCTGACACAACTATTTTTTTTAAATTTCAAAGTATTTAAAAAAATGTGAAAAAATATAATATTTAGTAAATGACCTAAAATTATAGTGAAGTAAAAAAGAAATTTTCATCTGTTTTATTTTTCACATGTAGGAATAAATTTTAGAGATGTCTGACATGAATTTTTCATGGAATTAATCATTTTATGCTTTTAATTATTTAACATCAATGGTTCAAAAACTAATGAATGAGAAATGATTTCCATGAAATCACATGAGAGCAATCGTTGATTAATTAATTGATATATTAATATAACACATATAAATATATCATGAATTGTAATTTTAATGATCGATAAATAAATTTTATTAAATATAAAAGTCTTTAAAAAGTACACATAAAATGTTAAAATAAAAAAAACTCATATTATCATGAAATATCTTTTTAATGAACTTAATTTAATTTTTGATGTGTTGGAATATACCACACGTTAATTCGTTACATCAAATTCTCATAATTGAAAAGGTGTATTTTAGGGATTTCAATGTCAAAATACATGCATCAAAGGGTCAAAACATTTCAATAAACATCAAATTATCATAGAGTCATAGTTGTCTCATCAATCCAAAATGTGATGAGAAAGTAATAACAAAAATGTAATTTTTAAATATTTTAAAGTTCATTAAAAATCATACTTGAAAGGAACAAAACCTACAAAGTGGCCTTTAATTTTTCTTTAACTCACTTGAAAATTATCACAATAAAATATGTGACATGTAAGACTATACTTCACATCATTTTGATGTAATATATGGTCATAATGACCAAAAAGTATTTTAATAGTAAAAACTTACTAAATATGAGTTATAAAGTGAAAATATTTTAGAAAAATTGGGGATTATCTGGAAATATCTAAACAATGATCACTATTTAATTTGTGAGATATAAATAGATGAAATAATAATACAACTGGGGGGTTTCTCAAAATTGATAAATGTTTTTATTCCCAACTTAGTGAACATTTATGACTTAGTCTGAGTTTCTTTGATCTGGGGTGGGGGGCTCCCCTTGGTTTGTTAGAGTATATTTTAATATAATAGATGACCCATCGGAGAAGAAAGGAAGAAGGGATTTCCATAAAAATTCTAGCCTATAATTTTCCTAGTTCATAGCTAATAATGGTCTCATAGACATGGGGTTCATAGGAGATAGATTTACATGGTGTAACAATAAAAGAGGAGGTTGAAGGTCATAGAGATGCCTTGATCGCTGCCTGGATAACATTCAAGTTGTATCATATTTTTGGAACTCTAAGGTTAATCATCTGCTTCATGGTATTTCTAACCACTCCCCACTATTGATCATGTTGCCTTGCAGCCAGGAGAAGTGTTCAAGCTTCGGGTTTTATCATCATTGAGTCAATAATCTGGGCTATCACCAAGTTTTCAACAGCTCATGGAGGGGGAATACCAAATGGAATTTGTTTATTGGGTTGCATTCCAAGCTGGGGCTACACAAGAGTGACCACCAAACATGGGTTAAAAATCACCTGCCATCTAATCAGGGGCTGCACGAGATCAATAAAAATATTGACAATATGTATGCTAGTATTGAAGAATATTAGAATGATATGGTGTTTGAAAACCTTTCCCTTAAGAAGGATATTCTTACAGATAAGCTCCTGAGACATGAATGCATGGCCCGAGAGTCCTCTAGATCAAAGTGGTTGTGTGAAGGAGATAAAAATACTACCTATTTTTACTTCTATATTAGGCATAAAAAGTTATTTATGAAACCTAATATCATGCTAGAAGATGTATCATATACATAGGACTGAGATGTTGTGGTCAACGTGGCCCATGGTTACTTTAGATACCTCCTTTTTGGGCCCAATTTTCATATGCTATATGGTTTTACAAGAGGGTATGCTATGATTCTGAATGTGATTCTGAACATTGTATCCATCCGAGATAACATGACTATATAATAGATCCCTAATTTGGATGAAATCAATGATGTTATTCATGGTCTCAATCTAGAGAGTGCTCCAGGTCATGATGGCTTCCCTGGCCTTTCTATAATTCTTATTGGTCTTTCGTTAAAAATGATATTGTTAATGAAATTTAATATTTCTTTCGACGGTGGATCCTACTACATGTAGCATGGGAAACCACCCTCATCCCCATTCCAATAATTAAGGTGACATGTTCCCTCTCTCAGTACCTCCCATTGGGTATGTAAAACTTCCCCTATAAAATTTTGGCGAGTATCCTAAATAGAAGGACATCCATAAACCTCCCCTGGTGGATTTCCTTGGAAAAACATGGGTTTTTCAAGGGTCGGTCCATCAAGGGGGAATTTCTCTGGCCCATGAAATGGTCCATGACAACAACTTCATGACTCGTGGTTCAAACATGGCCATAAAGATATATATGAATAAAGCATATGATTAGATTGAATGGAGATTCATCCTTTAGGTGATCTCGTTTCTGGGCTTCTCCCCTTGGGAATTAGATCTTGTTTTCATGTTTACAATCTATTCATGGATAGTTGTATCCTTTATGGGGAAGACTTGTGGCTTCTTCAAAACTACCAGTCGTATACAGTAGGGTGACTGTATCCCCCCAACTATATTTTTTCTCACCCATGAAATCCTACATCATCTTATTAATAAAAGAATGTTCAGTGGAGATATCACCCCTATCGGAAAAGATTCAACATCTCATCCATCTACCATGTCATGTTTGCTGATGATACTATAATCATCAGGAATGATGAAATGAGATCAGTGTGAGCCATTAACAAAATTCTTGAATATTAATTCTACTATAGTGAGAAAATGACAAATAAGGAAAAATCCTACTTTTCATATCTAATAGATGTGTGTTCAGCAGGGCCTCCTCAGTGTAATAGAGCCATAACATCCATAGTGATAGATTTCTGATGGTGTTTTTGGGAACGCCTATATCATTAGGTAAGATCCACATATAGGATTCTGATCACATTGTAAGAAAGATTATGGGTAGGATTATTAATTGGAAAAACAATTTTCCTTATTTTGGAAGTTGAATTACTCTGTTTAACAGTGTGTTAGTGGATTTCCCTATTCATGTGTTGGCTTCTGTCAAAGTTACGATGGAAATTGTGAATACCATTGAGAGGATCCTTGCTATTTTTATTTGAGAGACCTTGGCTGAAGAGAAGCAGAATTGGGTCTCGTGGTACAGAATTGATAAAATTTTCCATGAATGTACGATCAGTGTGAGGAGTCTCCAGGATAATATTCACTAAATTCTTGCAAGGATGATATGGGAATCCCTTAGAGAATGCACCATGTGGGTAAGGACCATGCCCATATGATGTAGATGAAGTGTAGAGTATACGAGCAGCCAAAGCTCCCCCTTCTGGTCTATGCTCACGACTCTTATTCTAACCTTGTATCCCCTCACTTGTTCAATTGTTGGGAGGGGTGAAACCACTTTCTGGAATCATAAATGGGCAGGTTTGCAACTTAGTTTTTTTGTGGATTTCATGTCGAAGGTATCTCGTTCAAGGAGGTTATCCAACATCCTACTTTTATAAAGGTTGTTATGGATAATGAGAAAAAAGATACATTTAACCTTATTGAGATTAATTCTGAACCTGATAGGTGCATGATTACCCCTTCTACAAGTAGATCATTCCCCTCCCAAGACTTCTATAGGGTTTTAGTATCTCGTGGTGCTCATGATAGTTTGAAAGATCTTATGTGGACTGATAAAATAACTACTAAAATAAATTTTCTAACCTAGAGGATATGGAACTGAGAATCCCATACCGATGATAATATCTGGAGAGCTGACATCTACATGGTATCATGATGTCATTTTTGTGGAAATCATAGGGAAGATAGTTCACAGCACCAGTTCTTTGAAGGGGATTGGTTGTGCGTTATCTAGGGGATCTTTGGAAGTTTCATGGCTTTCTCCTCTCATGATATTTTAGCTGCATACTTTCTAGAATAATGGTTTCATGGTGCATGTGATGCAGGTAATGAGAGGAGGTCTCAGGTGTTAGTACTTAACTCTGGGTGTTGGTGCTTATGTAAATCCCCTAACAAGGCATGACATGATGATATCTGAACTACTGAGAGAGATTTCATCATACGAACTAAAAATCTACTGCTTGATATGGTATGTTTTTTCAATAACTGGAGGTAATACCCTATGTTATGGGCACTCCAAGTGCACATTTATCATGTTCATATTGAAACTGATGGATACATGGGCCATTGGGTTCGATGGCTCCCTCCTATTAGTGGGATCATGCTGAATGCGGATGGATCCTATGTGGATGGTGTCATGAAAGGTGGGGGTGGTTCACGATTATAGTGGCTCAGTCATCCTAGTGTATAATGTGCACTTTGGTACTGGGAACTCCTTACAGGAGGAATGGAAAGTAATTATTACTAGACTAGATATCTATAGTCAAAGTTCCATCACATTAACAGAAGAGGAAATTGTTTACATCATTCTACATAACTCACTGCTTGGTAATTGTGTGATTCCTTGGTCTATATACTATATTTTCAGATGAGTTAGATGTATAATTTCCAGCAATACCCAAGTGTCTCACACATAGAATGAAGGCATTCAGGCCGCACACCACCTTACCTCTTTGAAGCCCCAAAATTCCATCATTTCATGTTTTTCTACAATTAACTCATTAAGCCCTGAGGGGGCAGCACAATAATAGAATATGCTATCAGACTCTATTTCTTTAGACCTCCATAGGTCGGTTGGATGTTTTGTTTCTTGTACTCTATTTTTCCTTCATTAATAAATAAATATTGTGGATGATGATGATGATGAAGGTTTGTTTTTTTATATATTCAAAAGTAAAAACACTTGATTCAAAAATTCATACTAAGAAACAATATCAGATTATCATGGAATTATATAACATCAATCACTAGTTGTTTTCTGACAATTATAAATAAACCACTCATGTAACAACCTCGACTCCAATATCTCATAGTTAGTGTCCAATTTATTAAACTGGCACAATATATAGGGAATAAAATCCTAAATCACTAAATATTTTAGTAGTCTTGGTGAACTAGATATATACATGATTCACATATTACATTTGAAAACAAAAATTACAACATGTTTTTTTCAAGAATACCATTATTCACTTTAGTATATACATGTATATCACACATAGTATACTTCATGGAATTTTAGGAAATGAAAATAATAAGGGTGAGGCCAAATGCACAGTAAAAGTTATGTACAATGGGATTTATCATAAATCAATATTCACAATCAACATGACATGGAAACAATATATAAAAAATCTCATTTAATAAATAACATGACTATTATGATTAGATAATGAATAATAAAAAATGAAAGGTATATTAATAAACACACATTTAATTTATATAACAAGAAAATCATGAAATATTAAGGAATAATCAATATGGATATTAAAATAACTGAACACACATTCCATTTAAATAACATGACTATCATGGATAGATAAGGAATAATCCATAAGGAAAGATAAATAATTAAACACACAAACCGTTTAAATATATTTACTATTATGAATAGATATATATTAATCAATATGGAAAGTTAAATAACTAAATATAACTTATATTTAAACAACATTACAATATTGAATAGATAAGGAGTAATCAATATAGCAAGGTAAATAACTAAAAATGCATTCCTTTTAATTAATGAACTGAGAATTAAAATGCATCTATATATAATATCATTGTGAAAATATCATGGATAATAATAACTAAATTCTTAATAAATGAAATTCATAATTATTGGACATCATGATCATAGGAACATGATACCTCTACTATCAATACTATTCACAATAATGTTTAAAACCAATGAGTGGGTTTACACCATAAACCCATTTAACAAAGCCTAGCTAATAGATTTGTTTCATTTGATCACGAATGTTCCGAGGGGTTATCTATAATTGGGCCCCACCCAAATCTTGATGTCCAAATATTTCCTCAAATATCTAATCATAGATCTAATTAATGAAAAATATGCTTTTTCAATAAATTTCCATATAGAGTAAGGATAAAAAATTAATTATAATTTCTTTATTAAATCATATAACATTAAAAGTAAAATACCATATATAGAAATGATATATGTTTTAAGTAATAAGTATATAATAGAAAATTAATATAGATATTTAAGGGAAGTTTATGGTCCAATGATCACAGGAAATTGAATAATTCAAGGGAAAGATAATGACTAAAAATGTACCAAGAAAGTGAATTTCAATATTCTTCTTTCTCAAAATGATCATAAAGCATCGATATAAAGAATAAGGATGGTGTCAATATGAAATATCCCAAATGTATTATTTTTAAAATAAATGCTTGTTGATGATGAATAACAGAAATAAAAAAAATGATCTTTATAAATAAAAAAATAACCTGAAGATGGATCCATTATCTCTCGAGAGCTCCCCCAAGCACCCTATTCCTCCCCCTAGGGTTTCCTCCCCTAGCGATGATGCATCTTCCTCTGAACTCGACCTACTTCTTCTCTCGTTTTCCATGATTCTACGTCTTTTCGTATGGAACACTCTCCTTTGGAACTTAGGTTTCTGGTCCACTTCTTCGTCGACCTTTGACCATGATCTTGGCTCCTCTTCCGACCAAATCCACCGTGTCAGACTCCAAGTTTGGTCATGTTTGGCATTCTACTTAGTGTTTTGGGATGTGTTGGTATGGCATCCCGCCATTTTATAACAAAAACTTTCATTACATTACACAAATATGAGGATCGTTAAGGTTTAGTGTCTTGGAAACAAGGATCATAATACATAAAAAAAACATAAAACATTCTTCTTAAACACTTGCAAGGCGTCTCCTTATGTTCATTCTAGGTTCATTACTGCATCTCATAACCTGGGGACATACATCAAAAGAAAGGGTGAGCAGAAGGCCCAGTAAGGGAAACAAGAGGAACATTTTACATGTGAACATGAGATACTTCAATAAGGACATGAAAAGAACTTTAAGGCATGAGGAAGAAATCATGAGGCATTTCATAATAAAAATAACATTTTTCATAACTTGAAGATGTGGCTACATCATTTAACATAGACAATCATGAACATATCACCAAGGTCCATCCCCAAGGTGTCATTTGAAAATTACCAAGGTTATTCACCAAGGTATCGTGAAAATTGTAATCTCTAGTGGTTACATCATTACCCAATGCATTGGAGCGCTATCAGGGCGCACCCTTAAATTTGCCTTTATTATCATGTGAGCCACATATATCATCATCAAACATTTCATAAATAACCCACATAGCATAAAATAAATGGGTTTCATTTCATAATCATAACGTTTAAAAAACTGCTTTAAAGACATGATCTTTACGTCGCTTTAAACCCACGGAAAGGGAAAGCGGGTCTCATGTATGTAAATCCCAGAATTTAAAATGGAACATTTTGATATATATGTGAATACCTTTGTAGAAATAAGAGCTTTGAGTATTCACTTTATAACATAAAATAATTTTTGAGAAAAGAGAGGGGCATTTTGAGGGGAAAATTCTGCAGCATAACGGCTAAGTTTCGGGGTTTTAGAAAACGTTGAAATGAGAGGGGACATGGGTCACCCACTCATAAATGATCCATAAAACAGTAGGGTGAAAGAATAAGAAGGACATATGGACATGGTAACGAAATTTTAGGGACATACCATTTGAAATGAAAAACATGGAAGGAAAAAGATTAGATTTCTCTTATGAAAATTCGGCAGCCTTACGGCGTCACTTAACTTCAAAAGAAAATGATTTGACAAGATCAAAAAGGGTCCCTCATCATATGATCATAAGAGATCAGTATGATTGATATAGAGATCATACCCCAACATAATAAAAAGGAACTTGAAAGACTTGACATGAAAATTGAACTTGAAAAATGAGAAGGGTGAAAGAATCCCTTAAAAATTCGGCAGCCTAACGGCGTCACTTAAACTTTCATAAAACGAAATGATGAGAGTAAGAGGGGATCTCTCATCATATAAACATGAAAGGGCAGTAAGAGGAATATAAAAGAACATCCTCTCACATAAAAACATGGAGCATAATAGGAATGACATAAAAGAGATTTCATGAAAAGAAAGAGAGGGGTCGGATCCCTTACCTTAAAACGTGACTCTTGAAACTCAAAGGATTGGACCTTGAGGGCTTGGGGGCACCTTGGGAGGACTCTTTGGAAGGTAAGAAGACCAGAACTTCGTTGGGGAAGAGTTGGGAGTGAAAACCAAGGGAGGAAAGGGTGGGTATTTATAGGGAAAGTGAGGGGACAAAGCATTAATGGCCAAAGGACACCTCACATGTGCTTTTCTCAAACCCATGGGCTCTCCCTTGGCATTTATCATGGAGTTAGGCCACATGGGGCCCCCAAAACAATAATTCATCACCCTTGGCCGGCCAACCCTCAAAAGATCTCATGACATCATCATGACATCATTATGATGTCATTAAACATACCGAAACCCTAAAACGGTATTTTTACTATTCACTGAAAATTCAACTTTCTCAGAATAATCCCAAAATTTCACCTTAACCAAATATCAATGCTCTGATTTCAAAAATGAAATCCATTTTATAAAAATATTTTTCTAAATATTTTTAATTTAATTTTTAAATAAAAACACTATTCATCGAAAATTCATTTTTTTCAGAAAAAACCCCAAAAATTACCTTAACATAATATCGATGCTCTGAGTTCAAAAATAAAGTCATTTTTATAAAAATAATTTTCTAATTATTTTTAATTAAATTTTTAATTAAAAAACACTATTCATCCGAAAAAAACTAATATTTGATTAATAATTTATGGAACCGTTATTTACCCATTTTATTGAATCACATTACTTAACCAAGGTGTCTAAATTATACTAAAACTTTCTTTAAGTGAAAATTACTAATCCATTTGGTCACATTACTAATCCTAAGCGTAAAATCACTATTCATAATTTACTATTCATCAAAAATTAAGTTGATCTTATTAGACTCCAAATTCCTTAATGAACACTTTTGTAGAAGACCATTTTTTGAAAATCATTACACATCATTAGTTATTTAGGGTTTACATAAATATTTTAAAATATCCTTTTTTCGAAATTCATCAATAAAATACATTCTAAAATTATCTAGACATTTGAAATTTCACAAACATTACTAAAGGAAGAAATCTCAATTTATTCACCCGAAAGGATTACACAAGGAAACTAGGGTCTCATCACATAGCCCCTTATAACACTGGCATAAGACCTAAGTGTAAGGTGTGCTATGGTGAGAGAATCTGAGGGAGTCTCAGATAACATTGCCCTAGTAGCAATCTCCACTAACTTGAACTTCTCCTGCAAGCGTTTTCGTTCAAGCTTGACACGCTGGAGCTCGGATTGGGCTTGGTCCAAAGCGAAGCCCACAGATGCTACCTCCTTCCCAAGCTCTGATAAGTGGGCTTCGTAAGGGTTGAGTCTACTGGATGAAGCCATCGACTCCTCTTTCTGCATTAACCATTAACATCTTATTAAATAAATAAGAGTAAGTTAATATACTACTCAAAAATATTGGGTCGTTACATTCTTCCCCCCTTAAGAAATTTCGTCCCCGAAATTTATACTTGAGGCCTAGTTGAAAAGGTGAGGGTACTTTTGCTTCATCGTTTCCTCAGGCTCCCAAGTCGCTTCTTCATATTTATGATTCCTCCACAACACTTTCACAAGGTGGGTAGTCTTGTTTCGTAGGACCTTGTCTCTACGGTCCAAGATCTCCACTGGCTGCTCCTCATAAGAGAGGTCATGTTCAAGTTGTACCACCTCTGGGTTCAGTACATGCGAAGGGTCAGGTATGTACTTCCTCAAGAGAGATACATGGAAGACATCATGAACTTGAGCTAGGTTCGGTGGGAGTGCTAGACGATAGGCCACTGCTCCTATGCGATCAAGGATTTCATAGGGGCCAATGTACCTAGGGCTGAGCTTCCCTTTCTTCCCAAACCGCATGACTCTCTTCCATGGAGAAATTCGAAGGAAGACTTTGTCACCAACACCAAACTCCAAGTCCCTTCGACGATTGTCAGCATAGCTCTTCTGCCGACTCTGAGCAGCCTTTATGTGTTGTTGGATGGCATGAACCTGTTCTATCATCTCTTGCACGAGATCAGGCCCAAGAAGCTTCCTCTCACCAGTTTCATCCCAACAAGTAGGAGGTCTACACCGCTTTCCATACAGAGCTTCATAGGGTGCCATCTGAATACTCGCATGGAAGCTGTTGTTATAAGAGAACTCCACTAATGGGAGGTGTTGATCCCATCCACCTTTAAATTCCATTGAGCATAATCTCAACATGTCTTCGAGTGTCTGAATAGTCCTTTCAGATTGGCCATCAGTTTGAGGATGATAGGCCGTACTAAAATTCAATTCAGTATTCAGAGCATGCTGAAGACTTCTCCAGAATTTTGATGTGAATCTTGGGTCACGATCAGATACGATGGATAGTGGTACCGCATGCAGCCTTACCACTTCCTTCACGTATATCTTGGCAAGCTGATCCAGAGAGAAATCTTCCCGAATAGAGATAAAATGGGCTGTCTTGGTGAGACGGTCCACAATAACCCATATCGCATTGTTTCCTTTGAATGTTTTTGGGAGACCAGTTACAAAGTCCATGGTGATATTATCCCACTTCCATACTGGTATGGGTAGCGGTTGTAATACCCCCTTAGGAAGTTGTCTTTCTGCCTTTACTTGCTGACACACCAGGCACCTTGTAGTGTAATCGGCAATCTCCCTCTTCATGTTATCCCACCAATAATGATCACGAAGGTCTCTATACATCTTAGTGCTTCCCGGATGTATAGAGAAAGTAGAGCTATGAGCTTCATCCATCAGTTCTTTCTTTATCTCCGGAATAGATGGAACACATAGTCTTGTACGAAATTTCAATACACCTTCTTGATCAATATTGAAATCAGGGAACTTCCCATCCTTTACAGCCTCGAACTTCTCCTCCAGCAAAGGATCTTCTTTTTGAGCCTTCTTGATCTTCTCTAGTAATGAAGGTTGAGAAATCATTTGGGATAGGGTTGATGATGTCCCTTTCCTTATAATTCCCATGTCCAGTTTTACTAGATCTTTAATCAAGGGATCTCCCAGGATCCTCATTGTTGCCAGAACAACAGGATCTTTCCTGCTTAACGCATCTGCGACTTTGTTTGCTCTACCAGGGTGATAATGAATTGAACAATCATAGTCTTTAATAAGCTCCAACCATCTCCTTTGTCTCATGTTCAATTCTTTCTGTGTGAAACTATACTTTAGACTTTGGTGGTCAGTGTATATATCACATTTCTCCCCATAAAGATAGTGCCTCCATATCTTTAGAGCAAAAACAACTGCCGCCAGCTCTAGATCATGCGTAGGATAATTCTGCTCATGAATCTTCAACTGTCGAGATGCATAAGCAATTACTTTGTCATTTTTCATGAGGACGCACCCAAGCCCTTTCAGAGATGCATCGCTAAAAATAACGAATCCTTCTCCGATAGAGGGTAGTGTTAACACAGGTGCAGTAACCAATCTCTTCTTCAGCTCTTGGAAACTTTCCTCGCATTCCTTTGTCCAGATGAACTTAACCCCTTTTCGAGTCAACTTGGTTAGTGGATTAGAAAGCCGTGAAAAGTTTTTCACAAACCTCCTATAATATCCCGCTAAACCAAGGAAACTACGAATCTCAGTTACTGTTGTGGGTTGAGGCCACTCCTCCACAACCATTGTCTTTGCAGGGTCAACCGAGATTCCTTCATTGGTTACGATGTGCCCCAAGAAAGCCACTTTTTGTAACCAAAACTCACACTTGCTGAACTTCCCAAAGAGCCTCTCCTTCCGTAGAGTTTTCAAAATAACCCTCAGATGATCTTCATGCTCCTCCCGACTTTTTGAATATATCAAAATATCATCAATAAAAACTACCACAAAGTTATCAAGGTAGTCCTTAAAGACTCTATTCATCAAATCCATGAAAATAGCAGGAGCATTAGTCAAGCCGAAGGGCATAACAGTAAACTCATAATGCCCATATCTTGATTGGAAGGCAGTCTTTGGAATATCTTCCTTCTTTACCCTCAGTTGATGATAACCAGATCGAAGGTCAATCTTAGAGAAGAATTGAGCCCCACGAAGTTGGTCAAATAAATCATCAATTCTTGGAAGAGGGTATCTGTTCTTCACTGTGATCCCGTTCAGTTCTCTATAATCAATGCATAGCCGCATTGATCCATCCTTCTTCTTCACAAAGAGAACTGGTGCTCCCCAAGGAGACACACTCGGTCGGATAAACCCCTTCTCCAACAAGTCTTGGAGTTGTTTCTTTAGCTCCTCTAGCTCCACATTTGCCATTCTATACGGAGTCTTTGATATCGGTTGAGACCCAGGTACGAGTTCAATGGAGAACTCTACCTCTCTTTCTGGGGGAGGTCCAGGTAACTCCTCAGGAAATACATCCATGTATTCCTGAACAATCGGAACATCTTCAATTTGTATGCTCCCTTTCCCTTCTTCCTCATCACCGATTAACTCCATAAAGAAAGCTATAGGAGGTGCTTCTAGATAGGGATCAGTTCGGGATATCTCTCCTCGGAAGATAACTGTAGGTCGTTCATTCAAGACTACTGAGATTTCCTTACTTCTGCATTTGATCTTAGCATTATACATTGAGAGCCAGTCCATCCCTAGTATAACGTCGAATTCCATCATGGGAATGACTACTAGATTTGCGATAAGATTGTGCTCACCAAAGTAAACACTAGAGTCTCTAAACACTGTTGATGCATGGATAATCCCACTTGGAGTCTTGACTGACAACTCTACCTCAAGCAATTCGGGGATTGATTCTACATTCTTTGCAAACTTGGAAGAAATAAAGGAATGCGTAGAACCAGAATCAAATAAAGCACTTGCTAGTTTTGAGAGGACAACAAGAGTACCTGCTACCACATCGTTCGGAACTTCAACTTCAGTTGTTGTGATAGCGAAAGCACGACCTTGCTCCCTTGGCATCTGCTGAGGTTGATGGTGATTCCCCTCCACCGCCCTCGGATTTGGACATTGATTAGCAAAGTGCCCAAGCTGTCCACACTTGAAGCAGGTGACTTCGGGTAGGGCCAGAACCATCTTTCCTCTGTCGTTAGTGTTGGGAAGTTGAGGCTTCACATCACCACGACAATTTCGAGAAATATGGCCTTCTTTTCCACACCTATAGCACTTGCCACTTCCAATCAAGCAGTTCCCCGGATGCTTCTTCCCACATTTATTGCATGTGGCATGTTGCATATGCTTTCCACCTCTTTCCTGATCAAAACTTCTTCCCAGGCTTGGTTCTAGAGTTCTCTTCTTCTCATTAGATTTGTGAGACCACTGTGTCTCTCCAAACTCTAGTTCAACTTTCATAGCACTTCGAACTATTTCTTCATAGCTATCGTAGTCCCTGTTGGCTAGATTCTTCCGCAGATGTGGTCGTAGTCCGCCAAAGAATCTATCAACCTTCCCATTAGGGTCCATGACAAAGCTTGAGGTATAACGGGAAAGCCTTGTGAAGTTCATCTCATAGCTTCCGACAGATTCGTTCTCCTTCTGCTTCAGCTCGAGAAACTCTTTCTCCATTTTCGTTCTCATGGAACGAGGGAAATACTTGTTAAAGAAAATCCCCCGAAATTCTTCCCACTCCATAGCTTCCATCTCTCCTCGTGGCTTCGTGTTTTTGATCAGTGACCACCACTGATCAGCTTCTCCCTCTAGGCGGTAAACAGCAAGGGTGACTTTTTCTTGTTCCGAACAATGAAGTACAGAAAAGATCTTTTCAATGGAGCTTATCCATTGTTCCGCAACCAATGGGTCAGTAGATCCACTGAATGTTGGCGGTCGTTGACGCATGAAGGACTCAACAGAAAGTTGTTCCCTTCGTGGTGAGGTCGGCCTCTCAGCTTGATTCAAGTTATTACTCATAACTTGAGTCAGTTGGTTCATCATCCGCATGAATGTTTCCATTCCGGCTTCCATCGGAGGGCCGTCAGCACATGGTGCATTGCGGTCACCATCGGCACGGTTTCTCCTATTGCCCGCCATTTTCTAAAAGAATAAAACCTTAGTGAGAAACTTATTTCATTTATGAATCTTTTAACTAAGACTTCATGCTTAGACAATTATACTTCTCTATAATTCCTTCATAATGATTCATAAAAAGCATGTGATTAACCAAACATATCCCCCGGGAGTGTCGTAACCAAGAGTGCAGCAAGGCCCGTTATCGTGCACCAGTTCCCGTTCGAGTCTAGCTCAAAGCGGTGTTTTCGGGTTTTACCCCTATGTACATCTGTGCCAGAGCCGCCTCTACCTGCTCGTATCCAGACAGGGATGTATTTGTTTGATAGACCACTTACTTAATACTTACCAAAATACCAGGAAGTTTTCCTATATTTAAACTTTTCTATAGGGTTCTTCCTAAAGTTTTTATATCCTAATTTCCACAAATAACTAAACCATCCTTTGATACCAACTATGGCATCCCGCCATTTTATAACAAAAACTTTCATTACATTACACAAATATGAGGATCGTTAAGGTTTAGTGTCTTGGAAACAAGGATCATAATACATAAAAAAAAACATAAAACATTCTTCTTAAACACTTGCAAGGCGTCTCCTTATGTTCATTCTAGGTTCATTACTGCATCTCATAACCTGGGGACATACATCAAAAGAAAGGGTGAGCAGAAGGCCCAGTAAGGGAAACAAGAGGAACATTTTACATGTGAACATGAGATACTTCAATAAGGACATGAAAAGAACTTTAAGGCATGAGGAAGAAATCATGAGGCATTTCATAATAAAAATAACATTTTTCATAACTTGAAGATGTGGCTACATCATTTAACATAGACAATCATGAACATATCACCAAGGTCCATCCCCAAGGTGTCATTTGAAAATTACCAAGGTTATTCACCAAGGTATCGTGAAAATTGTAATCTCTAGTGGTTACATCATTACCCAATGCATTGGAGCGCTATCAGGGCGCACCCTTAAATTTGCCTTTATTATCATGTGAGCCACATATATCATCATCAAACATTTCATAAATAACCCACATAGCATAAAATAAATGGGTTTCATTTCATAATCATAACGTTTAAAAAACTGCTTTAAAGACATGATCTTTACGTCACTTTAAACCCACGGAAAGGGAAAGCGGGTCTCATGTATGTAAATCCCAGAATTTAAAATGGAACATTTTGATATATATGTGAATACCTTTGTAGAAATAAGAGCTTTGAGTATTCACTTTATAACATAAAATAATTTTTGAGAAAAGAGAGAGGCATTTTGAGGGGAAAATTCTGCAGCATAACGGCTAAGTTTCGGGGTTTTAGAAAACGTTGAAATGAGAGGGGACATGGGTCACCCACTCATAAATGATCCATAAAACAGTAGGGTGAAAGAAAAAGAAGGACATATGGACATGGTAACGAAATTTTAGGGACATACCATTTGAAATGAAAAACATGGAAGGAAAAAGATTAGATTTCTCTTATGAAAATTCGGCAGCCTTACGGCGTCACTTAACTTCAAAAGAAAATGATTTGACAAGATCAAAAAGGCTCCCTCATCATATGATCATAAGAGATCAGTATGATTGATATAGAGATCATACCCCAACATAATAAAAAGGAACTTGAAAGACTTGACATGAAAATTGAACTTGAAAAATGAGAAGGGTGAAAGAATCCCTTAAAAATTCGGCAGCCTAACGGCGTCACTTAAACTTTCATAAAACGAAATGATGAGAGTAAGAGGGGATCTCTCATCATATAAACATGAAAGGGTAGTAAGAGGAATATAAAAGAACATCCTCTCACATAAAAACATGGAGCATAATAGGAATGACATAAAAGAGATTTCATGAAAAGAAAGAGAGGGGTCGGATCCCTTACCTTAAAACGTGACTCTTGAAACTAAAAGGATTGGACCTTGAGGGCTTGGGGGCACCTTGGGAGGACTCTTTGGAAGGTAAGAAGACCAGAACTTCGTTGGGGAAGAGTTGGGAGTGAAAACCAAGGGAGGAAAGGGTGGGTATTTATAGGGAAAGTGAGGGGACAAAGCATTAATGGCCAAAGGACACCTCACATGTGCTTTTCTCAAACCCATGGGCTCTCCCTTTGCATTTATCATGGAGTTAGGCCACATGGGGCCCCCAAAACAATAATTCATCACCCTTGGCCGGCCAACCCTCAAAAGATCTCATGACATCATCATGACATCATTATGATGTCATTAAACATACCGAAACCCTAAAACGGTATTTTTACTATTCACTGAAAATTCAACTTTCTCAGAATAATCCCAAAATTTCACCTCAACCAAATATCAATGCTCTGATTTCAAAAATGAAATCCATTTTATAAAAATATTTTTCTAAATATTTTTAATTTAATTTTTAAATAAAAACACTATTCATCGAAAATTCATTTTTTTCAGAAAAAACCCCAAAAATTACCTTAACATAATATCGATGCTCTGAGTTCAAAAATAAAGTCATTTTTATAAAAATAATTTTCTAATTATTTTTTATTAAATTTTTAATTAAAAAACACTATTCATCCGAAAAAAAACTAATATTTGATTAATAATTTATGAAACCGTTATTTACCCATTTTATTGAATCACATTACTTAACCAAGGTGTCTAAATTATACTAAAACTTTCTTTAAGTGAAAATTACTAATCCATTTGGTCACATTACTAATCCTAAGCGTAAAATCACTATTCATAATTTACTATTCATCAAAAATTAAGTTGATCTTATTAGACTCCAAATTCCTTAATGAACACTTTTGTAGAAGACCATTTTTTGAAAATCATTACACATCATTAGTTATTTAGGGTTTACATAAATATTTTAAAATATCCTTTTTTCGAAATTCATCAATAAAATACATTCTAAAATTATCTAGACATTTGAAATTTCACAAACATTACTAAAGGAAGAAATCTCAATTTATTCACCCGAAAGGATTACACAAGGAAACTAGGGTCTCATCACATAGCCCCTTATAACACTGGCATAAGACCTAAGTGTAAGGTGTGCTATGGTGAGAGAATCTGAGGGAGTCTCAGATAACATTGCCCTAGTAGCAATCTCCACTAACTTGAACTTCTCCTGCAAGCGTTTTCGTTCAAGCTTGACACGCTGGAGCTCGGATTGGGCTTGGTCCAAAGCGAAGCCCACAGATGCTACCTCCTTCCCAAGCTCTGATAAGTGGGCTTCGTAAGGGTTGAGTCTACTGGATGAAGCCATCGACTCCTCTTTCTGCATTAACCATTAACATCTTATTAAATAAATAAGAGTAAGTTAATATACTACTCAAAAAGATTGGGTCGTTACAGTTGGTGGCTCACTGTCATAGTTCGGTATGGAGGTCATTGTATGACTCTTCCTCTTTTCCTCTGATCTTCTATGGTGTTTGTTTTTCACTGGTTTTGTCCCTCGGCCTCTCAAACCCCGTTATTCCCTCACGTTATTCTACGCCTCTTCCTATCAGAGCTGGAGCAGTTGTAATAAGCAGGGTTTGGGTGATGTTTTTTGATGGTTGATGGGTTCCATGCACTCAAGAGTCTGTTTTATTTTGTTTTGTCAGCTACTGGTTTTTCTCTTCATCAATTATGCCTATGCTCGAAGCCCTCAGCCGCTCAATACCCTGATCTATCCCCATGTTCTTCTATGCCTCTCTTAGTCAAGTATAGACTGGTGGAACTATGAGGTTTTGGGATGTAATTCGGTGTTTATTAGTGATCCAGTCACAACATGTGTCGGTGTGAAGGTGATTACCATTTTTTCGATCTTCTTATCATTTCCTCCTATTTTCCATTGATAAAGGTTTGTTTTATTTTTCTGTGAGATGCGTGACCCATTTTATGTTTGTTCAGGGAAGATCTCTATTTGTGTTTCTGGTTGAGATAATTTTCATTTCTGGTGTGGTTTTGATCGTCAATATTGATGGTGGCTATGAGGGTGAAATGATGATGGTGTGAATGTCTTCTTTGATGGATGTTGTGGTGGGTTGTCTTCAGTGGGATTTTCTCTGGCCATTGGCTCTGGTTGCGATGGCGGGCAGTGATGGGACCAGGGTGTGTGGAAGACGGCGGTGTTGTTTGTTGCAGGTGGTGTCTAACGAGGTTGTGGATAAAGATGATAAATTCATGACGGTGATACTCCGGATGATGTGATGATAGTGAGGTGCCAAGTTTGCCTTTTGGAGCAGGCGGTGGTCGTCGATGTAGTCTCGCGGTGTCGAGGCATAGAAGATGTAGTCCTTGATGATGAATTGATATGAATTCTATGATATGGATTTTACAGTGGCGTGATGATAGAGGTAACTGATTTTCCTCTATGTTTGGTGTCTTGGAAAGAGCACGATGCATGGCTCGATTTGGTTTGAGGATTTTTGTTATCCTTTTGAATTTGCAGGCTGGTTAATCTTCTAGGTGATTTTTGAAATCTACGATGGGCGGTGTTTGAAACATGACTTGGGTGGGATAATTTCTTGTATTTTTTTAATTGGTTGAAACTGTAAGGTTCACAATTACCCTTAAAAGTTTCTTTTGAAAATCCAAAAAGATATTTATTGGGGGGTCTTCAAAAACATTCTTAATGAAACTATACTTTTCATTTTGAAAATCACCTTTTAAAACTAAAATTTAAAAAATATTTGAATTTAGATTTAATTGCAAATAAAATTTATAACTTATAAAGAATTCAATAGAACATTAATTTTTCATTAAGTTGTCATATATTTCGTACATATTAAAAAATACTCTTTTAACAATTTTGGTACAATACAAATGTGACTTGTTTGAAAAATGACGTGGTCATTCCTCAAAAAAATTGTAAAATTTAAAATATGGGTTAACATGTACATAATTTATCATTTAGATAATGTTAAAAAAATTGAAAACAGTTTTAGAAAATGTTATTTTGGAAGAAAGAGGATTTTCAACATAATAGATAAATAATGTTGAATATTATTTAAAATATTTCTCTAAATAATTATAATTACACAAGAGAGGAATTATAGTGACCCTACATTTTATTACAAGTCTCTTACATAATTTTAAATATAAACATCAAAATATTTATACATTCAAGGATTTAATGGTTTAGTATCATGGAAAAATTTGGACCATACATCACATTATACATGACAAAACATAAACATTATTAAAAAATGATCTTCTATATTCATATCAAAGTTCATGTTCTCTATAGTACATGTAGTCACTTCATGATAAACATTAAAGATAGGGGTGAGATAAAAGAATAGTAATAAGATGAATAAGTGAAATTAATTAGTATAACATGTGTGAGAATAATCATCATCATCATATCATATGCAAAGGATTATCATTAATATCCTCTGGGAATCATGTGATAACTGAATGGATTTCCTCAATGCATAAAAATGAAATATCATGTCATAGTGGTCAAATACAACACAAAGTTGTGAACAAATATAGCATTATGTTCACACATAAAATTTTTTTGTAATCATAACATCATCAATGTGACCAAAGAGGGAACCTTTTTATGCATAATACACATTATCTCAGGGCATACAACATATTTACCAATGAATTGTAGGATATATAATTCTAGTCCTACCCATCACATCATAATATTTACATAATCATGCCAGCCACATAGAGCGTATAACAATCATATTCATGAAATAAACCATGTAAATTAATGTTTTAAATAAGGGTTTCATGAATTCATGAATAAATATTTGGGTTACCAAATTAAAAAGAGAGAAAACATGTTGTAATAAAATAACATTTTTCTCTAGATAAGTATCAACAGATGAGGCATAGAAGATTTTCTTTCACAAGAAATAACTTTTTATAAGATCATTGTATTTAGATTAATAATAAAGTTGGAAACATTTATATCCCAAAATTTAAAGTTAAGAGTAATGAAATGATATTTTAGAACATTAAAGGAATATTCATACTAAAATTATTTTGATAGAGGGAAAACTGAAAGGATAATTATGGGCTCTAGAATCCTTTTACTGTATATCCCTCTTTATTTCATTATTTTTCCACCTCTTGAATAATAAACATTGATTTATTAAAACATAGTCCTAAAAGTAAGTTATTTTCTTTTTTCCCACTTTTTATCTATTTGAATTATTGGATTATAGTTTATAACATTATTTTTTAAATGTTAATTGTTTTGATATGAATTTTTCATTAAATTTCCCTGTTTTTTCGATATTGAAATTTTTTTCAAATACATTATATGTGATTATAATTAATTATTTAAGATTATAATACATTTAATTATATGTTTATATATTTTATATAATTCATAATATCCATAATTTTATGTTTATAAGTGTTATCATGGAAATGACTTCGTAGGTGGTCAACGGACCTTTGAGGGAACATTATTGGGATAACAGAAAAGGGATGTTTGATATATACAAGTCATAAATATGATAATTATAATAGGATATCATCATTAATTTAATGTTAACTTACTACCTAATTAATCTTAAAAGGTTTTTTTTGAAAGGGGTGAAAAAAAATGAAATAAAAGAAGAAAAAAGAAGAACAGTTGATCAAAGCATGCAGAGTCCTTAGTCTAGCTTATCTTACAACACTAAAACTCCTTTGATGTTTGGGGTTTTTTTCACCATAACATCCCTATGTATTATAAGTGGATTTAGATGGTGGGTTTGAGTAGAACTATTTCATTTTAAAGTGATGGAGGATTTTTTTTTCTAAATAGAGGTAGATGGGTTATTTATAATAGAAGATAGGGGTATTTCTAGAATAAAATATTAATTAAAATAATACATCAATGGTAAAAAACTGTAATAGTGTATTTTTTAAAGTATAAATCATATATAAATATAATATATTAGTTTTTATTACATTAAACCTCTTTATAATTCAAATTATTTATTTTATTAAAAAGGGGTATGGAAAGGAAAAAATCATTCTTTTATAGGTCACTTTTGGATTTACATTTTTGGAAAATGATTTTTAAGTATGAAATTTATTATTATGTTATTTTAATCAATTATTAATTAAATTAAATATGTTTTGGGGAAATATCTATTTCTTGAGATTACTATGTTTTTATTACATCTTGAATGATTTAATTTAAGATACATTGATGATGAGAAAAACTGTATTTTTACTATTCACCAGAAAATTGACATATTATAGAAAATTAAAATAAATAAACCTAAGACATATATGATGTGTTGATTCCATAATGATATTAATTTTATAAAAATAATTTTATAAAATTGTTAATTTAAAATTTTAATATAAAAATTATTATTTTAATGAAATACTTAAAAATATAGTTTATTAAAAATGTGATTATATATTCTATGAGATTTTTAATAATGATGTATATTTTTATTACATTATAATATTTATCTCTACTTAAATTAATCATGATAAATATTGTCTATATCAAAAAAATTAATCTTGAGGTAAAATTACTATTCCAAATATTAGGTAAAAATTCCCAATCATCATGTTAATATTATCAATGTTTATGAAACTATTCCAACAGTCACATTACCTCCTATAAATACAAATTCATTATTTTACTCGATATTAAATACAATTCATCATAAGGATATATATTTTTAGTTTCTAATATATTGATTATTTTATTACTATTTTTTCATTTCTATACTGTTGAAAGTGGGGCGATGATTCTAGTAGATTAGGCAATCCATATTTTCCAATTATTGATTTTTTATTTTTATTTTTTTTTTCAATTTTGATTCTTGGAATTTTCATTGGTTTCACTAATAATTAATTTAAAATTATTTTTTAATAAAATAAAAATTTTCTAGTTTTTTTATATATATTAAAATATTTTCTATTATAATAAAAAATTATTTCAAGATAAAATAATTATTTATAAACTCTAGTTTTTTACATTATTCTCATTTAGGAATTTTACCCGAAAAATTTCAAATCATATTCTTGGTTTGAGAATAAGTGGGGGTACTTCTGTCTCATTGTCTCATTAGGTTCCCATGTCACCTCTTCGTACTTATGGTTCCTCTACTACACTTTCTTAAGGTGAGTTGAATTATGTGTAGAAATTTTTCTATATTGTCCAACATCATCGAAAACTACTCCTCATAAGGTATGTTAGTCTCCAATTGTACCACCTTCAAATTCAGTACATGTGAGGGGTCAGGTATGTACTCCCTTAGAGGATATACATGTAAAAAATTGTGAACGTGAATTAGAATTGGAGAATGATTATGTAAATGGGACACTTATTCTGTGTGATGAAGGATCTTAGAGGTAAAATTTTCATAAGACTAATCATCCCTTTCATTCCTAACCGCATGATTCTATCCCATGGTGATATTCAAAGGAAAAACCTTTCTCAAAATTCAAACATAAAATACCATCAACGGTTTTCAAGATAGCTCTTTTTCTGAATATGAGTATCTTATATATATTTTTGGATGCATTTAACCTTCTCTGTCATCTATTTCTCAATTTCAAGTCCATGTAGATTTTGTTCACTGATTTCAACCCAACAAATTGGAGTTATATATCGCTTCCCATATAGATATTTTTATGGATCCATTTTTATACTTTATTGGAAGTTATTTTTATATGATAACTAAACAAGTGGGAGATGTTGATCTCATACACAATTTAATTCCAATGAGAAGGATCTTAACATGCCCCCAAGTGTTTTAAAAGTCCTTTCATACAATCTATAAATTTAGGGGTGATAGGCTATACTGAATTTCAATTCAGTACTCAAATCATGATGAAGACTTCCTTATAATTTATAATTTAACCTTGGAGCATGATTAGAGCTAATTGAAATTGGAACCACATAGAGCCTCGCCACATCCATTACATATATCATTGAAATTTGTTCATGTATGAAATATTATCAAATGGTGATGATATAGGATGTATGGTGAGTAGATCAACAATTGAACTTGTCACATTGTTTCCTTTGGATGTATTTGGAAGACTAGTGACAAATTCTATAGTTACATTCTTTAATTTCCTTGTTGGTGTAGGAAATTGTTGTGTCATACCATTGGACATTTATCACTCTTATTTAACTTTCTGACATACCAAAAACCATTAGATATACTCTTCAATATCATTATTAATATTTTCCCATGAGATGTTCAATCGAAGATAACAGTACATATTTTTACTCCTAGGATGGATAAGTAATGGAGGGATATTTTAATTTTCCAATAGCTCCTACATTATATCTAGTAATGAAGGAACACATATCCTCGCTCAAAATTGAATCACACCATCATCATCATCTATTTGGAACTCATATAGGTTCCCTTCCATTAATTATTTTAAATTATTATGTATTTCCATATCATCCCTTTGTCCCACCTTGATATTCTCTTGGATATATCATTGGGAAATAATTTTTTCATGGTAGGATGTATTCTCTAAGATTATCATTTCTAGATCCATACTTTTTATGTCCTTGGTAATATGTCCATTCTCAATCTATATCAAGGATTCTATAGAAAGTTCTATTATTCTAAGAGAATTATCTACCTTGTCCAAATTTTTAGTTAGTAGTGAATAGTGAAATCATTGTCCTTGAATAGATTTAACCAACTTTTTGATTCATGATAAGATTCTTCTATAGGATTATATACGTTATACCATTATGGTCAATATATATGTCATAATTATCACTATATAGATAGTGCTACCAAATATTCAAGGAATAGTTCAAACCTGATAACTCCAGATCATGTATCATATAGTTCTTCTCATGGATTATCAATATTTATGGGGCATAGAATATCAGATTCTCAATATGATTAAGTACAAAACCCAACCATTTCTTCAAAGAATTCATGTATATCAAAAAAACCATATCTACAAGATGGTAGTGTGAGTATAGTTGCAATGATTTTCCTCTTCTGATACTCCTTAAATATTTACTACCATTAGTAATTCCATAAATACATTACCACATTCCATGTTATATTTGATAGAAAGATGAAAACTATGATAAATTTCACAGAAAACATAAATAGTTCATTGATAATCCAAGAACACTATGGATTTCTGCAATACTAGTGGGTTTGGTACATTCCTCATTTTCCTTCTTCATTGATAGATCCATAAAAGTTCCCTCACTTATGACCACATTCCACAATAATACAACTTGTTTCATCCAATATTTACACTTTATGAACTTATCATGCATTTTCTCCTTCCTTAATGTCTTCATTGCATTCCATGTATTCTCTTTGTGATCATCTTTTCTCTTGTAGTAAATGCGAATATCGTCGCTAATCACAACCACAAATTTATCAAGGTAGTATAAAAATAATCTATTCATAAAATCCATTAATATTTTAGGGGTATTAGTAATTTCAATGGGAATCCATTTGAACTCAGTTTTCCCATATGTTATTCAAAAATCTCTCATTTGAATCTCTTTCTTCTTCACCTTAATTTGATGATATGTAGAATGAGGATACTTCATTTAGATGTATTTATCTCCACAATGTTGATTGAACAATAAATAAATATTTGGTTGGGGATAGTTGTTCTTTATAGTGATCTATTTTATCTCCTAGTAATAGATACACAGATGGATTGATCCATCATTTTTCATTTCAAAGAGAAATGACATACCCCAAGGTGATGAACTAGGTAATATGAATCTTTTTTCCAAACACTCTTGCAGCTACTTCTGTAACTCGTCTAGATTAGTCAAGGAAATCATATAAAGGAATTTAGAGATAGAAGTGGATCTGGGTATATGTTTTACTGAGAAATCTACCACAAGATTTGGGGGATGTTTGGGTAAATCATTGGTAAATATTTCATTGTATTCCCCCATAGTGGGATTTCCTACTAGTTGATAAATTCCATTGACTTAGCCATTTGGGAATGGTATTATTCATCACAGGGTATAATCACCCAAACTATAGAGGATTTTTACAAAGGAGATTTATGATATTAAATGAATTTTTAGAGGTGGGTGGGATGGTTTATAATATTAAAGGATATTTGCTTTTCCCAAAAGTTGATTTGTTATCTATATGATGATAGACAATAAATGCCCATTATTACATTGAATTCCACAAAGGGAAGGATTATTATCTTGTCTCGAAGGATCTTCCTATATACATGAATAAGAGAAGTGTAAATCACAAGGATTTTAAAGGTAACACTTCTAGGTTTCTATTATAGGCATATCAACATTAAGGTATTTGGGATTCGATTCAATTGTTCTATAAAAATTTTGGGATATAATGGAATGCATAGAACCATAATCAAATCAAAAAATTTCAATATTGGGTGAATCGTAAGTTAAAATTGTAATACTTCATTTTCATTATATACTTCAGTAGTAGTGATGGAACAATATTTTACTTGAAACATTGTATTTGGAGGTTACTGATGCTAATTACCCTCAAGGACCCATGATTTAACAAACTAGAGTGCATATTTCCCTTTCCTAGTATAGTTGAAGCATTTATCCATGGGTGGTTTATTATGACATTCCTTTAATTCCTAAATCATGTTGGCCATCTTCATCATGTGTCTTAAAAATTCCTAATCCCGGTGGAATTCACTCAAACCTATAAAGAACTTCACCATTCCATTGACGTAATTCAATTAATTTTGCATCCCTCATTTTTGACATGTGGGTAGTTGGATCCCATTTCATCCATTTCCATTTTCCAAACAACTTTAAACTCCAATATTCTCTTATTATTACCAAAACAGTAGGACTATTATCCAAACTCTAAATCTACTTTGAGGGAATATAAAACCACTAATTCATAACTCATGATGTCTCTGATAGTTAAAGCCTTTCAAGGGTGTGATTTTAATCCACCAAATAATATGTCTATTTTTATACAATTATTGATAACAAAACCCAATGCTTGTCTTGAAATCCATGTGAAGTATAAAGTATTCCATGATGAATTCACCTTTCATGTTCTTCATATCTATGATTTCTATGTCCATATTTTTTCAAAGAATTCTAGGGAAATACTTATTATGAAATATTTTCTTATTGTCTTATCACTACATATATTACACTTAATTCTTCATATTGGTGTTCTTTATCAATTCCCTCCTTTGATCGACTTCTCCATATATAATTTAGATAGTTAGAGTCATCTTCTTATTATTAGAACAATGAAGCATAGAAAAGATCTTCTCCATTGAGTTAACCAAATGTTCAATGATTTGTGGATCCTAATTTCAACTAAACATAGATGGTCATTTCAATATAAAGAACTCAATATAATGTTGTTCCTTATTTTTTGGATGTGGATGTTCCACATGGTTCAGGTTCATGTTCGCAGCCTTAGATTTCAGGGTAACTATTTCCATAAATTTTTGAACTCCACTTCTCATGGAATTGGGTATTTGTTTCGATAAATCATTGAATTATCCCTCACATGTGTTTTCAAACTAGTTTATTCTAGATCCAACAATTTTCTAAAACTGAAACTTTTTGTACGAATCAAATTTCAACAAATCATGAATAATTTTTTTATACTTTTTCAAAATTAAATCCAACGGAATATCTTATAGGATCCCAATTTTTATCATTTCTCTAAAAAATTATTAGATGTTAACATAAACATAGTCTTATCAAAAGGGTTTTTTTCAATGATTTCTAATAATAAACCCCAAATTAAATTAAACATACCTATGATACAAACTATACAAACCCTACCTTTTATTACATGTTAATTACCGAATTTTAATGATCAAAAACATTATAGTTATACCTTCAAAGATAGAAAGGATTAGTATCTTGAAAATATTATGAACCTATATTACATTATACATGATAAAACATAAAAAATATTAAAATCCTTATACTTTATCCATATAAAAAATCATATTATATTTAGTACATGTAGTCACCTAAGGATATACATCAAAGATATAGGTAAGCTAAAAGCCTAGTAAGAAGATGAATAAGGGACATGAATCAATATTATATGGGTGATTATAATCATCATCATAATTATATCATAACAATAGGATCATCATCAATTTCATAAGGAAAACATGTGATAAATATAGGGAATTTGGAATTGAATAAATATTAAAGATCATATCATAGTGGTAAAAAACTACATATAGTTGTCAACAAATCTAGAATCATGATTACGAATAACATATGTTAAAAATAATAAAATCAACATATTGAAAAAATCTAGATTCATGTTAATGAATAATACACATTATCTCAAGAGATAAATCAATTTACCCAATGCATTAGAGGGTTATATAATTCTTGTCCCACCCATGACATCATAATATTTATATAATCATTCATGCCACATTAAAAATATAACAAACATAGTCATGAAATAGCCCATGGAAAGGAATGAGTTTCATAAGGATTTCATAAAATAATGAATAAGAATTGGGGTTCCCAAATTAAAAAGGGGTATCATACTTTTGAATAAAATATAATTTTTCTTTGTATTAGAAACAACACCTGAGGAGTTGAAGATTTTATTATAAAATGGGTCTTTTTAGAAAATATTTGTGTTTGGATTAAAAATCATAGTGAAAACATTTATTTCAAAAAAAAATGGTAAGAATAATGATATTATATTTAAGGATATTCAATGGAATATGTTTATAAAAATTTATTTGAAAGGGGGAAATCCAAATAAAGGATATGGGTTCGAGAATCCCCTTACTATAGATCCCTCTTTATTTATTTATTTTTCTTCCTAATAAATAATATATATATATATATATATATATTATAACATACTTCTATAAGTGAATTATATTAATTTTTTCCAATATTTATCCATTATAATTATTTTATTCTATTTTATAACACTCTTTTTTAAACATGAATTGTTTTGATATGTTGATTTAATTAAATTTTACCATTTTGTTTCGACTTGGCTAATTTTGTTTGAAGTAATTAAAAATGATTATAATTAATTCTATATGATTTTAATACAAATAATTATATGTATATATATTATATATAATTCATAATATCCACCCATGATGATCAATATAAGTTTTTAAATTTCAATGTCTCCATCAGTGGTTAACTAAACATTTATAGGACATTGTTGGGAGAGTAGAAAAGGGAAGTATGAAATGTATATATATCATAAATATGATTATTATAGTCGGTTAAAATAAATAATATAGTTTTAAAACAATTCCTAATTAATATTATAGGGTTTGTTTAAAGTATTTGGTGAAAAAAAATATAGAGAAGAAGAAAAAAAGAGTTCATCAAAACATACTTAATCCTCGATGTATCTTCTATTCTACAACATAAAACACACTTAATGTTTGTAGTTGAATTAATCAAAAATATCCCAAGGCATTATAAGGGGATTCAGAGGGAGTATTTGGGAATAAATTTAGATTTGGAATGTGAGTGAGGAGTGGTTTTACATGGAGAGGGAGAGGGGGTTTTATACTTGAGGATATGGGTATTTTTAGAATAAGATATTAAATAAAATATTGTATGAATGGTAGAACATGTAATAGTTATTTTTTGACAATATAAATAATAAATAAAAAATATATAATGTCTTTTAATACTTTAAACCTCTTTATAATTTGAACTCATCAGTTTATTAAAAAGGAAAGTGGAAAGGAAGAAAAATTATTATTTTATGGGGTCACATTTGACTTTAGGTTTCAGAAAATGAGTTTTAGGATTGAAATTTATGTTTATTTTATTTTAATGACCCATTTAGGAAATTAAATATGTTTTGGATGAAAATAATGTTCAATAAATTATTTGGTTATTATTCCATAATGAATGTTGTAATTTAAGATGCACTTTTAATAAGAAAAATTGTAGTTTTTTATTTACCTAAAAATTGTAGTATATTAGAAAATTAAAAAAGATTAACCCTAGGACATTTTTTACATGATGATTTCAAAAATTATATTCAGTTAATCGAAATAATTTTCTTGTAAAGTTAATTTTAATTTTTATTAAAAATATTACGATTTATAACAAATATATTAAAATAAAATTCACTAAAAATTTTCTAATATTTTCTTTAAGTTTTTAAATTGTGATATTTATTTGTTTCTCATTATTATATTTATATTTACATAAATTAATCACAATAAATATTATTAAAATAAAAATTTATTATTTTGAGGTGAAAGTATTATTCCAATGTCCAAGATATTATTCCCAATGATCAGGTTAGTATTCTTAATGGTTAGGTTACTATTCTAATAACCACTATAACATCCTGATATTTTAAAAGGAAAAATTATGTTCGATAGCATATGATATATGACATATCAACCTTAAATTTAAAATTAAATATTAATATTTAAATGTGATCATTTTAACGTTGTTTTTAAATTAGTAGGAATTAATAGGAATAAAAAATTTACAAAATATATATATAGATCCTACGTATTATAAATATATTAAAAAAATATTTTAATATAACAGAATAATTTTTAGTAAATTCATTTTAATCATCATAAGTACATTTTCTTCAAAAATTATTTTTTATTTTACTTTCATTAATGATTATTATAATTATTTTTTGAATGTTTTATAAAATTTATTTCATAAATAAACTTTTTTTTGAAATCAACATATCAAAATTAGGCTAATTTTTAAATTTTAAAATCTTCTAATAAAGTTAATTTATTTTAATGGTAAAAAATATAGTTTTTTAAAAAAATACATTATCAGTTGTAATATAATCAAGACATAATTATGATTTAAAATATATTAAACTTTTGGAGTGAATAAAATATTATATTATAACTTTAATGTGATACAAAAATAATTTAGGAAATGTAAATTATAATTTATTTTGGGATAAAAATAGAAATTATTTTCTTGATCTTAAGAAGTTCTTATGCATCATTAGAAAATTCATTTATGTATAAATAAAATTTAGGCACTTTATAAATGAGAGTGAATATTTAAAAGATTAATAATTATGTGTTGGAATTTTTGTGAGTAATAAATATTTAATTACAATTTCAAAATAATAAATTTATTTAAAAAAATTGACTTTAATAAAATTTATTACTAAATAAAAATGTTTTTTCCTGTGATTTTAGAGTAATTTTATGAGACCTTAGTTAATTTATGAAAGTGTTGTAATATCATTTTTAAAATTAAAACCTGAATTTTTTCAAGTAAATAATGATTTATTTAAAAATAAAATTTCACATATTTATAAAACTATTTGGATAAAATGGATTCCATTTTTAAATTATACATGTTGAACAATGGTTATGATGAATTTTTGGGATTTTTCTAAAATACTTGAATTTTTTATAAATAGTAAAATACGGTAATTTATGGTATAAATACATAAGAAACTAAACACACTATTACTTGATTAATATCTGATGTAATCACACCTGGTTCAAATTAACATGCACTTATTACTATTTTGGTCACAATAATCAATATTATTGCTTGTCTTAAGAAAAATAATAAAATAATGAATAAGATATTAAAAAATCAATCATCTCCTCTACTATAAAAAACACCCATCACTCCCTCTTCTCCTCACTCCTCTAAGCCTTGAATATTGTCAATGTTATGCCCAAATAAAATTCTATAGTATCTCCCCACATCTAAGAGCTCTTGGTCTTTTCCAAAGACCAAAATGTAATGACCCGAAATTTTGAATAAATCTTGTTTCCTAATTTCATGTGTTATTTTATTTTTCATACTCAACAAAAATGTTTTATTTGATAACATGAGTATAATTAAAATGAGACAGTTGGTTTTAGACGGTTATATGACCATTGGTCAATATGACCACTGGAGACTAAACGTTTTGATTATTGCCTCTAAATACAAGTAATATTGGTTAATATTTATAGAAAGAAGATTCGATGGCCTCGCCCAGTAGTCTTGGACCGATCGAAGCCCATCTAACAGAACTTGGGAAGGAGGTAGCACCACTGGGCTTTGATCTGGACCAAACCCAAGCCAAACTTCATCGTGTGAAGCTAGAACGAAATCGCCTTTGTGAGAAGTTCAAACTAATAGAAATTACTACTCGTGCGATGTTAGCCGAGCCTCCCTCAGATTCTCTCACCTTAGCACACCTTACACTTAGGTCATATGCTGGTGTGATAAGGGGCTATGTAAGGAGACCGTAACTGCCTTGTGTAATCCTTTGTTTTAAATAAAAATTGGGATTTCTTCTTATGATGAATTTTATGAATTTTCAAATGACCGGATAAATATAGTATGCATGTTTTTGATGAATTTTAGAAAAAGGATATTTTAAAAATGGTTGTGTAAACCTTAAATAATTAAAAATGTGTAATGATTTTCGAAAAATGGTCTTCTACAATTATGTTCAGTATGAAATTTACAGTCTAATAAGATCAACTTAATTTTTGATGAATAGTAAATTATGAAGAGTGATTTTATGATTAGGATTAGTAATGTGTCCAAATGGATTAGTAATCTCACTTAAAGAAAGTATTAATATAATCTAGGCACCTTGATTAAGTAATGTGATTCAATAAAATGGTAAAATAACGGTTTCATAAATTATTATTCAAGTATTAGTTTTTTCAGGTGAATAGTGTTTTTTAATTAAAAATTTAATTAAAAATATTTAGAAAATTATTTTTATAAAACGGATTTCATTTTTGAACTCAGAGCACCGATATTATGCTATGGTAATTTTTGGGGGTTTTTCGGAAAAAAATGAATTTTCGGTGAATAGTGTTTTTATTTAAAAATTAAATTAAAAATATTTAAAAAATTATATTTATAAAATGGAGTTCATATTTGTAATCAGAGCGTTGATATTTGGTTAAGGTGAAATTTTGGGATTATTCTGAGAAAGTTGAATTTTTTATGAATAGTGAAAATACAGTTTTTAAGTTACGGGTGTTTAATGACATCATTAAATGATGTATTAAGTTTGTAATCAATATGTTCGAATTATGAATAGTGATATAGGGTATGAGCTGTCCCAAGTGGCCAATACCATGGGAAAATACCATGGGCAAGCCCCTGGTTTTCCAAAACCACTAATGAGGTGTCCCTTTGCCATTAATGCCATGTCCCCTCACTTTCCCTATAAATACCAAGCCATCCTCTCATCCATTCGACTCCCCACTCTCCCCCAACGATTTTATGGTCCCATTACCTCCCAAGGAGTCCTCCCATGGTGCCCCCAAGCCCTCAAGGTCCCAACCTTTGAGTTTTAAGAGTTATGTTTTAAGATAAGGGATCTGACCTCTCTCTTTCTTTTCATGTAATCTCTTTTATGTCATTCCTTTTATTCTCCATGTTATTATGTGAGAGGATGTTTTTTTATATTACTCTTACTTCCCTTTCATGTTTATATGATGAGATATCCCCTCTTACTCTCATCATTTTGTTTTATGAAAGTTTAAGTGACGTCGTTAGGCTGTCGAATTTTTAAGTGATTCTTTCACCCTTCTCATTTTTCAAGTTCGATTTTCATGTCAAATCTTTCAAGTTCCTTTTTATTATGTTGGGGTATGATCTCTATATCTATCATACTTATCTCTTATGATCATATGATGAGAGACCCTATTTGATCTATTCAATTCATTTTTGTTGAAGTTTAAGTGACGTCGTTAGGCTGCCGAATTTTCATAAGAGAAATTAAATTTTTGTCTTCCTTCCATGTTTTTCATTTCAAATGGTATGTCCTTGAAATTGCATCACCATGTCCATATATACTTCTTATTCGGTCCCTCTACTGTTTTATGGGTCAATTAGGATTGTTCGACCCATGTTCCCTCTCTTTTCAAAGTTTTCTAAAACCCTGTAACATAGCTGTTATGCTGCAGAATTTTCGTCTCAAAATGCCTCTCTTTTCTCAAAAATTTTTTATGTTATAAAGTGAATACTCAAAGCTCTTATTTCTATAGGGGTATTAACATATATATCAAAATTTTATATTTTAAATTATTGGATTTACATACATGATACCCGCTTTCCCTTTTCGTGGGTTTAAAGTAACGTAAAGATCATGTCTTTAAAGCAGTTTTTAAAACGTTATGATTATGAAATGAAACCCATTTATTTTATACTATATGGGTTATTTATGAAATGTTTGATGATTATATATGTGGATCACATGATAATAAAGGAAAATTTAAGGATGCACCCTGATAGCGCTCTAATGCATTGGGTAAAGACTTAATCTATAGAGATGGCCATTTTAACGATGCCTTGGTGAATAACCTTGGTAATTTTTAACGACACCTTGGGGATGGACCTTGGTGAAACGAAACAATTTTCAATATTAAATGTTGTAGCCACATCTTCAAGTTATGAAAATGTTATTTTTATTATGATATGCCTCATGATTTCAATCTCATGCCTTAAAGTTCTTTTCATGACCTTATTGAAGTATCTCAAGCTCACATGTAAAATGTTTCTATTGTTTCCCTTACTGGGATTTTTGATCACCCTTTCTTTTGATGTATGCTCCCAGGTTATGTGATGTAGTAATGAACCTAGGATGAACATGAGGAGAATCCTTTCAAGTGTTTTAGAAGAATGTTTTATGTTTTCATGTTTAAAGTTCCCGGTTTCCAAGACACTAAACCTTAAAGATCCTCGATTTTGTAAAATGTAATGAAAGTTTATGTGATAAAAAGGTGGGATGCTATAGTTGGTATCAAAGGATGGTTTAGTTATTTGTGGAAATTAGGATATGAAAAATCTAGGAAGAACCCTATAGAAAAGTTTAAATATAGGAAATCTTCCTGTTATTTTGGTGAGTATTGAGTAAGGGGTTTCCAAGAAAATACATCCATGTCTGGATACGAGCAGGTAGAGGTGGCTCTGGCACAGATGTACATAGGGGTAAAACTTGAAAACACTTCTTTGAGCTAGACTCGAACGGGAACTGGTACACGACAACAGGCCTTGCTTTACTCTTGGTTACGACACTCCCGGGGGATATGCTTTGGTAAATTCATAAGCTTAGTATGAACCATTATTAAAGGAACAAAGATAAAACAAAATAAAGATTCACATAAGAATATATGATCTTGGATAACCTAGATTAGAACCTAGGGGATCACAGGTTAGGATATGCATTTATTCTACATGTTTATCCTTTTATACTTAAAGTTTCTTTTCATGATTATTAGCTAAGTAAATAAGACCCTAATTATAGTTTCTTTTCTTAGTTAATGGCGGGAAATGGGAGAAACTGTCCCAAAAACCAATGTGATAGGAAATGCGACGATTGTCATATTAATATGACAGAGATGATTAGGGGGTTAAAAAAATGATTATTATTTTGGAATATGTTCACTATTTTGGGGACCCTATATGATCGAGGTAAATAGATTACTACAGTATTTTCATTGAGGAGTAAGGTTGACTTATATTTTGAAGAATCGATGAATTTATGGTGGACTTATAGTAATTTAGGTTACTTATGGGAATGATTAACCTATCTTGGGTAAAATATGTTTAGTTTAGATAATTTTGTTATAAGATGTTAGGAGTGGTTGATGTTGTTGGAGATGAACAATGAAGTTTATTTTGGAAGACTATGTTATCAAATCCTTCTTGTATTTGAGTTTCAATCTTAGTTTGGTTTATTTTGAGGAATTTTAAGGACCGTTATTTATGGGATGGTCTATGATGAACTTTGGGTATTACCATGGAACATTGAAGATTTAAAATTAGTTTCCATTCCTATGGGATTCTTCCTTTTTGAAGAGTTGTTTAACCTTACCCTTTCTGTTTTTGTGATAATGTTTAAAGATAGAAGAAATAGATAGTTAATCTTTTGTGGATTATGTGATTCTCTAGAAGATGATTCTTGTGTTTTGATGAGACCAAGTAGTTTTTAATGCTCATCGTTTGGGAGAAAAGATTAGTTTTGGTAGAAACTTATTAAAGGGTGAAACTCTACATGAAGGTAGATATATTTCCTTATGTTTTTGTTCTATGTTGTAAATTAATTCCTCAAAATTATGAAAAGGAATGTAAAACAAAAACGTTGTTGGTTTACGTTTCCTACTAGGTAATCAAAGATCGTTTACACACATCATAAGTTTGGGATTTTCTTATGGTTAACTTTCTCCTAATCATATTTTCTATCACTCTTCTTTAGAACGTGACCCTTTGTTTTCTCCTCCATGTCCATGTTTCCTACATGGAATCCTAGTATGAGTAAACTTGGGTGGCCTTTGTACTTCCTTTTCTTTCTATTAAAGTAATAGTGTTAGTGACTCTTTTTCCGATGTGGGACTTTCAATGAAATTTCAAAACCCAATTTTTAAAAATTGCGAGGACGCAATTTCTTAAGGGGGGAATATTGTAATGACCCAAAATTTTGAATAAATCTTGTTTCCTAATTTCATGTGTTATTTTATTTTTTATACTCAACAAAAATGTTTTATTTGATAACATGAGTATAATTAAAATGAGACAGTTGGGTTTAGACGGTTATATGACCATTGGTCAATATGACCGCCGGAGACTAAACGTTTTGATTATTGCCTCTAAATACAAGTAATCTTGGTTAATATTTATAGAAAGAAGATTTGATGGCCTCACCCAGTAGTCTTGGACCGATTGAAGCCCATCTAACAGAACTTGGGAAGGAGGTAGCACCACTGGGCTTTGCTCTGGACCAAACCCAAGCCGAACTTCATTGTGTGAAGCTAGAACGAAATAGCCTTTGCGAGAAGTTCAAACTAATAGAAATTACTACTCATGCGATGTTAGCCGAGCCTCCCTCAGATTCTCTCACCTTAGCACACCTTACACTTAGGTCATATGCTGGTGTGATAAGGGGCTATGTAAGGAGACCGTAACTGCCTTGTGTAATCCTTTGTTTTAAATAAAAATTGGGATTTCTTCTTATGATGAAGTTTATGAATTTTCAAATGACCGGATAAATATAGTATGCATATTTTTGATGAATTTTAGAAAAATGATATTTTAAAAATGGTTGTGTAAACATTAAATAATTAAAAATGTGTAATGATTTTCGAAAAATGGTCTTCTACAATTATGTTCAGTACGAAATTTAGAGTCTAATAAGATCAACGTAATTTTTGATGAATAGTAAATTATGAATAGTGATTTTATGATTAGGATTAGTAATGTGTCCAAATGGATTAGTAATCTCACTTAAAGAAAGTATTAATATAATCTAGGCACCTTGATTAAGTAATGTGATTCAATAAAATGGTTAAATAACGGTTTCATAAATTATTATTCTAGTATTGTTTTTTTCAGGTGAATAGTGTTTTTTAATTAAAAATTTAATTAAAAATATTTAGAAAATTATTTTTATAAAACGGATTTCATTTTTGAACTCAGAGCACCGATATTATGTTATGGTAATTTTTGGGGTTTTTTCGGAAAAAAATGAATTTTCGGTGAATAGTGTTTTTATTTAAAAATTAAATTAAAAATATTTAGAAAATTATTTTTATAAAATGGAGTTCATATTTTTAATCAGAGCGTTGATATTTGGTTAAGGTGAAATTTTGGGATTATTCTGAGAAAGTTGAATTTTTGATGAATAGTGAAAATACAGTTTTTAAGTTAGGGTGTTTAATGACATCATTAAATGATGTATTAAGTTTGTAATCAATATGTTAGAATTATTAATAGTGAGATAAGGTATGAGGTGTCCCAAGTGGCCAATACCATGGGCAAATACCATGGGAAAGCCTATGGTTTTTGCAAAACCACTAATGAGGTGTCCCTTTTCCATTAATGCCTTGTCCCCTCACTTTCCCTATAAATACCAAGCCATCCTCTCATCCATTCGACTCCCTACTCTCCCCCAAAGATGTTATGGTCTCATTACCTCCCAAGGAGTCCTCCCATGGTTCCCCCAATCCCTCAAGGTCCCAACCTTTGAGTTTTAAGAGTTGTGTTTTAAGGTAAGGGATTCGACCTCTCTCTTTCTATTCATGTAATCTCTTTTATGTCATTCCTTTTATGCTCCATGTTATTATGTGAGAGGATGTTCTTTTATATTCCTATTACTTACCTTTCATGTCTATATGATGAGATATCCCCTCTTACTCTCATCATTTCGTTTTATGAAAGTTTAAGTGACGCTGTTAGGCTGCCGAATTTTTAAGTGATTCTTTCACCCTTCTCATTTTTCAAGTTCGATTTTCATGTCAAATCTTTCAAGTTCCTTTTTATTATATTGGGGTATGATCTATATATCTATCATACTTATCTCTTATTATCATATGATGAGATACCCTATTTGATCTGTTCAATTCATTTTTGTTGAATTTTAAGTGATGCCGTTTGGCTGCCGAATTTTCATAAGAGAAATCAAATTTTTGTCTTCCTTCCATGTTTTTCATTTCAAATGGTATGTCCTTGAAATTGCATCACAATTTCCATATATCCTTCTTATTCGGTCCCTCTACTATTTTATGGGTCAATTATGATTGTTCGACCCATGTTCCCTCTCTTTTCAAAGTTTTCTAAAACCTTGTAACATAGTCGTTATGTTGCAGAATTTTCGTCTCAAAATGCCTCTCTTTTCTCAAAATTATTTTATGTTATAAAGTGAATAATCAAAGCTCTTATTTCTACAGGGGTATTAACATATATATCTAAATTTTCTATTTTAAATTCTGGGATTTACATACATGATACCCGCTTTCCCTTTGCGTGGGTTTAAAGTAACGTAAAGATCATGTCTTTAAAGCAGTTTTTAAAACGTTATGATTATGAAATGAAACCCATTTACTTTATACTATATGGGTTATTTATGAAATGTAGGATGATGATATATGTGGCTCACATGATGATAAAGTAAAATTTAAGGATGCGCCCTGATAGCGCTCCAATGCATTGGGTAAAGACTTAATCTCTAGAGATTACCATTTTAACGATGCCTTGGTGAATAACCTTGGTAATTTTTAATGACACCTTGGGGATGGACCTTGGTGAAACGAAACAATTTTCAATATTAAATGTTGTATCCACATCTTCATGTTATGAAAATGTTATTTTTATTATGATATGCCTCATGATTTCATTCTCATGCCTTAAAGTTCTTTTCATGACCTTATTGAAGTATCTCAAGTTCACATGTAAAATGTTTCTCTTGTTTCCCTTACTGGGATTTTTTCTCACCCTTTCTTTTGATGTATGATCCCAGGTTATGTGATGTAGTAATGAACCTAGGATAAACATGAGGATAATCCTTTCAAGTTTTTTAGAATAATTGTTTATGTTTTCATGTTTAAAGTTCCTGGTTTCCAAGACACTAAACCTTAAAGATCCTCGGTTTCGTAAAATGTAATGAAAGTTTATGTGATAAAAAGGCGGGATGCTATAGTTGGTATCAAAGGATGGTTTAGTTATTTGTGGAAATTAGGATATGAAAAATCTAGGAAGAACCCTATATAAAAGTTTAAATATAGGAAATCTTCCTGTTATTTTGGTGAGTATTGAGTAAGGGGTTTCCAAGCAAATACAACCATGTCTGGATACGAGCAGGTAGAGGTGGCTCTGGCACAGATGTACATAGGGGTAAAACCTGAAAACACTTCTTTGAGCTAGACTCGAACGGGAACTGGTACACGACAATGGGCCTTGCTGCACTCTTGGTTACGACACTCACGGGGGATATGCTTTGGTAAATTAATAAGCTTAGTATGAACCATTATTAAAGGAACAAGGATAAAACAAAATAAAGATTCACATAAGAATATATGATCTTGGATAACCTAGATTGGAACCTAGGGATCACAAGTTAGGATATACTTTTATTCTACATGTTTATCCTTTTATGCTTAAAGTTTCCTTTTCATGATTATTAGCTAAGTAAATAAGCCCCTAATTATAGTTTATTTTCTTAGTTAATGGCGGGAAATGGAAGAACATGTCCCAAAAACCAATGTGATAGGAAATGCTACGATTGTCGTATTAATATGACAGAGATGATTAGGGGGTTAAAAAATGATTATTATTTTGGAATATGTTCACTATTTTGGGGACCCTATATGATCGAGGTAAATATATTACTACGGTATTTTCATTGAGGAGTAAGGTTGACTTATATTTTGAAGAATCGATGAATTTATGGTGGACTTATAGTAATTTAGGTTACTTATGGGAATGATTAACCTATCTTGGGTAAAATATGTTTAGTTTAGATAATTTTGTTATAAGATGTTAGGAGTGGTTGATGTTGTTGGAGATGAACAATGAAGTTTATTTTGGAAGACTATGTTATCAAATCCTTCTTGTATTTGGGTTTCAATCTTAGTTTGGTTTATTTTGAGGAATTTTAAGGACCGTTATTTATGGGATGGTCTATGATGAACTTTGGGTATTACCATGGAACATTGAATATTTAAAATTAGTTTTCATTCCTATGGGATTATTCCTTTTTGAAGAGTTGTTTAACCTTACCCTTTCTATTTTTGGGATAATGTTTAAAGATAGAAGAAATAGATAGTTAATCTTTTGTGGATTATGTGATTCTCTAGAAGATGATTCTTGTTTTTTGATGAGACCAAGTAGTTTTGAATGCTCATAGTTTCGGAGAAAAGATTAGTTTTGGTAGAAACTTATTAAAGGTTGAAACTCTACATGAAGGTAGATATATTTCCTTATGTTTTTGTTCTATGTTGTAAATTAATTCCTCAAAATTATGAAAAGGAACGTAAAAAAAACGTTGTTGGTTTACGTTTCCTACTAGGTAATCAAAGATTGTTTACACACATCATAAGTTTGGGATTTTCTTATGGTTAACTTTCTCCTAATCATATTTTCTATCACTCTCCTTTAGAACGTGACCCTTTGTTTTCTCCTCCATGTCCATGTTTCCTACATGGAATCCTAGTATGAGTAAACTTGGGTGGCCTTTGTACTTCCTTTTCTTTCTTTTAAAGTAATAGTGTTACTGACTCTTTTTCTGATGTGGGACTTTCAATGAAATTTCAAAACCCAATTTTTAAAAATTGCGAGGTCGCAATTTCTTAAGGGGGGAATGTTGTAATGAACCAAAATTTTTAATAAATCCTGTTTCCTAATTTCATGTGTTATTTTATTTTTTATACGCAACAAAAATGTTTTATTTGATAACATGAGTATAATTAAAATGAGACAGTTGGGTTTAGACGGTTATATGACCATTCGTCAATATGACTGATGGAGACTAAACGTTTTGATTATTGCCTCTAAATACAATTAATCTTGGTTAATATTTATAGAAAGAAGATTTGATGGCCTCACCCAGTAGTCTTGGACCGATTGAATCCCATCTAACAGAACTTGGGAAGGAGGTAGCACCACTGGGCTTTGCTCTGGACCAAACCCAAGCCGAACTTCATCGTGTGAAGCTAGAACGAAATCTCCTTTGCGAGAAGTTCAAACTAATAGAAATTACTACTCGTGCGATGTTAGCCGAGCCTCCCTCAGATTCTCTCACCTTAGCACACCTTACACTTAGGTCATATGCTGGTGTGATAAGGGGCTATGTAAGGAGACCGTAACTGCCTTGTGTAATCCTTTGTTTTAAATTAAAATTGGGATTTCTTCTCATGATGAAGTTTATAAATTTTCAAATGACCGGATAAATATAGTATGCATATTTTTGATGAATTTTAGAAAAAGGATATTTTAAAAATGGTTGTGTAAACCTTAAATAATTAAAAATGTGTAATGATTTTCGAAAAATGGTCTTCTACAATTATGTTCAGTACGCAATTTAGAGTCTAATAAGATCAACATAATTTCTGATGAATAGTAAATTATGAATAGTGATTTTATGATTAGGATTAGTAATGTGTCCAAATGGATTAGTAATCTCACTTAAAGAAAGTATTAATTTAATCTAGGCACCTTGATTAAGTAATGTGATTCAATAAAATGGTTAAATAACGGTTTCATAAATTATTATTCAAGTATTAGTTTTTTCGAGTGAATAGTTTTTTTTAATTAAAAAATTAATTAAAAATATTTAGAAAATTATTTTTATAAAACTGATTTCATTTTTGAACTCAGAGCACCGATATTATGTTATGGTAATTTTTGGGGTTTTTTCGGAAAAAAATGAATTTTTGGTGAATAGTGTTTTTATTAAAAAATTAAGTTAAAAATATTTAGAAAATTATTTTTATAAAATTGAGTTCATATTTTTAATCATAACGTTGATATTTGGTTAAGATGAAATTTTGGGATTATTCTGAGAAAGTTGAATTTTCGATGAATAGTGAAAATACAGTTTTTACGTTACGGGTGTTTAATGACATCATTAAATGATGTATTAAGTTTGTAATAAATATATTAGAATTATTAATAGTGAGATAAGGTATGAGGTGTCCCAAGTGGCCAATACCATGGGAAAATACCATGGTCAAGCCCATGGTTTTTCCAAAACCACTAATGAGGTGTCCCTTTGCCATTAATGCTTTGTCCCCTCAATTTCCCTATAAATACCAAGCCATCCTCTCATCCATTCGACTCCCCACTCTCCCCCAACGATGTTATGGTCTCATTACCTCCCAAGGAGTCATCCCATGGTTCCCCCAAGCCCTCAAGGTCCCAACCATTGAGTTTTAAGAGTTATGTTTTAAGGTAAGGGATCCGACCTCTCTCTTTCTTTTCATGTAATCTCTTTTATGTCATTCCTTTTATGCTCCATGTTATTATGTGAGAGGATGTTCTTTTATATTCCTCTTACTTCCCTTTCATGTTTATATGATGAGATATCCCCTCTTACTCTCATAATTTCGTTTTATGAAAGTTTAAGTGACGCCGTTAGGCTGCCGAATTTTTAAGTGATTCTTTCACCCTTCTCATTTTTCAAGTTCGATTTTCATGTCAAATATTTCAAGTTATTTTTTATTATGTTGGGGTATGATCTCTATATCTATAATACTGATATCTTATGATCATATGATTAGAGACCCTATTTGATCTGTTCAATTCATTTTTGTTGAAGTTTAAGTGGCGTCGTTAGGCTGCCGAATTTTCATAAGAGAAATCAAATTTTTGTCTTCCTTCCATGTTTTTCATTTCAAATGGTATTTCCTTGAAATTGCATCACCATGTCCATATATCCTTCTTATTCTGTCCCTCTACTTTTTTATGGGTCAATTATGATTGTTCGAACCATGTTCCCTCTCTTTTCATAGTTTTCTAAAACCTTGTAACATAGTCGTTATGCTGCAGAATTTTCGTCTCAAAATGCCTCTCTTTTCTCAAAATTATTTTATGTTATCAAGTGAATACTCAAAGATCTTATTTCTACAGGGGTATTAACATATATATCAAAATTTTCTAATTTAAATTCTGGGATTTACATACATGATACCCACTTTCCCTTTCTGTGGGTTTAAAGTAACGTAAAGATCATGTCTTTAAAGCAGTTTTTAAAACGTTATGATTATGAAATGAAACCCATTTATTTTATGCTATATGGGTTATTTATGAAATGTTTGATGATGATATATGTGGCTCACATGATAATAAAGACAAATTTAAGGATGTGCCCGGATATCACTCCAATGCATTGGGTAAAGACTTAATCTCTAGAGATGACCATTTTAACGACTCCTTGGTGAATAACCTTGGTAATTTTTAACGACACCTTAGGGATGGACCTTGGTGAAACGAAACGATTTTCAAAATTAAATTTTGTAGCCACATCTTCATGTTATGAAAATGTTATTTTTATTATGATATGCCTCATGATTTCCTTCTCCTGCCTTAAAGTTCTTTTCATGACCATATTGAAGTATCTCAAGTTCACATGTAAAATGTTTCTCTTGTTTCCCTTATTGGGATTTTTGCTCACCCTTTCTTTTGATGTATGCTCCCAGGTTATTTGATGCAGTAATGAACCTAGGATGAACATGAGGATAATCCTTTCAAGTGTTTTAGAAGAATGTTTTATGTTTTCATGTTTAAAGTTCCTGGTTTCTAAGACACTAAACCTTAAAGATCCTCGGTTTTGTAAAATGTAATGAAAGTTTATGTGATAAAAAGGCGGGATGCTATAGTTGGTATCAAAGGATGGTTTAGTTATTTGTGGAAATTAGGATATGAAAAATCTAGGAAGAACCCTATAGAAAAGTTTAAATATAGGAAATCTTCCTGGTATTTTGGTGAGTATTGAGTAAGGGGTTTCCAAGCAAATACATCTCTGTCTGGATACGAGCAGGTAGAGGTGGCTCTGGCACAGATGTACATAGGGGTAAAACCTAAAAACACCACTTTGAGCTAGAATCAAACGGGAACTGGTACACGACAACGGGCCTTGCTGCACTCTTGGTTACGACACTCCCGGGGGATATGCTTTGGTAAATTCATAAGCTTAGTATGAACCATTATTAAAAGAACAAGGATAAAACAAAATAAAGATTCACATAAGAATATATAATCATGGATAACCTAGATTGTAACCTAGGGGATCACAAGTTAGGATATACTTTTATTCTACATGTTTATCCTTTTATGCTTAAAGTTTCCTTTTCATGATTATTAGCTAAGTAAATAAGCCCCTAATTATAGTTTCTTTTCTTAGTTAATGGAGGGAAATGAAAGAACATGTCCCAAAAACCAATGTGATAGGAAATGCGAAGATTGCCATATTAATATGACAGAGATGATTAGGGGGTTAAAAAATGATTATTATTTTGGAATATGTTCACTATTTTGGGGACCCTATATGATCGAGGTAAATAGATTACTACGGTATTTTCATTGAGGAGTAAGGCTGACTTATATTATTGAAGAATCGATGAATTTATGGTGGACTTATAGTAATTTAGGTTACTTATGGGAATGATTAACCTATCTTGGGTAAAATATGTTTAGTTTAGATAATTTTGTTATAAGATGTTAGGAGTGGTTGATGTTGTTGGATATGAACAATGAAGTTTATTTTGGAAGACTATGTTATCAAATCCTTCATGTATTTGGGTTTCAATCTTAGTTTGGTTTGTTTTGAGGAATTTTAAGGACCGTTATTTATGGGATGGTCTATGATTAACTTTGGGTATTACCATGGAACATTGAAGATTTAAAATTAGTTTCCATTCCTATGGGATTCTTCCTTTTTGAAGACTTGTTTAAACTTACCCTTTCTGTTTTTGGGATAATGTTTAAAGATAGAAGAAATAGATAGTTAATCTTTTGTGGATTATGTGATTCTCTAGAAGCTGATTCTTGTGTTTTGATGAGACCAAGTAGTTTTGAATGCTCATCGTTTGGGAGAAAAGATTAGTTTTGGTAGAAACTTATTAAAGGGTGAAACTCTATATGAAGGTAGATATATTTCCTTATGTTTTTGTTCTATCTTGTAAATTAATTCCACAAAATTATGAAAAGGAACGTAAAACAAAAATATTGTTGGTTTACGTTTCCTACTAGGTAATCAAAGACCGTTTACACACATCATAAGTTTGGGATTTTCTTATGGTTAAATTTCTCCTAATCATATTTTCTATCACTCTCCTTTAGAACGTGACCCTTTGTTTTCTCCTCCATGTCCGTGTTTCCTACAAGGAATCCTAGTATGAGTAAACTTGGGTGGCCTTTGTACTTCCTTTTCTTTCTTCTAAATTAATAGTGTTACTGACTCTTTTTCTGATGTGGGACTTTCAATGAAATTTCAAAACCCAATTTTTAAAAATTGCGAGGACGCAATTTCTTAAGGGGGGAATATTGTAATGTCCCAAAATTTTGAATAAATCTTGTTTCCTAATTTCATGTGTTATTTTATTTTTTATACTCAACAAAAATGTTTTATTTGATAACATGGGTATAATCAAAATGCGACAGTTGGGTTTAGAAGGTTATATGACCATTGGTCAATATGACCGCTGGAGACTAAATGTTTTGATTATTGCCTATAAATACAAGTAATCTTGGTTAATATTTATAGAAAGAAGATTCGATGGCCTCACCCAGTAGTCTTGAACCGATTGAAGCCCATCTAACAGAACTTGGGAAGGAGGTAGCTCCACTAGGCTTTGCTCTGGACCAAACCCAAGCCGAACTTCATCGTGTGAAGCTAGAACGAAATCGCCTTTGTAAGAAGTTCAAACTAATAGAAATTACTAATCGTGCGATGTTAGTCGAGCCTCCCTTAGATTCTCTCACCTTAGCACACCTTACACTTAGGTCATATGCTGGTGTGATAAGGGGCTATGTAAGGAGACCGTAACTGCCTTGTGTAATCCTTTGTTTTAAATAAAAATTGGGATTTCTTCTTATGATGAAGTTTATGAATTTTCAAATGACCGGATAAATATAGTATGCATATTTTTGATGAATTTTAGAAAAAGCATATTTTAAAAATGGTTGTGTAAACCTTAAATAATTAAAAATGTGTAATGATTTTCGAAAAATGGTCTTCTACAATTATGTTCAGTACGAAATTTAGAGTCTAATAAGATCAACGTAATTTTTGATGAATAGTAAATTATGAACCGTGATTTTATGATTAGGATTAGTAATGTGTCCAAATGGATTAGTAATCTCACTTAAATAAAGTATTAATATAATCTAGGCACCTTGATTAAGTAATGTGATTCAATAAAATGGTTAAATAACGGTTTCATAAATTATTATTCAAGTATTAGTTTTTTCTGGTTAATAGTGTTTTTTAATTAAAAATTTAATTAAAAATATTAAGAAAATTATTTTTATAAAATGGATTTCATTTTTGAACTTAGAGCACCGATATTATGCTTTGGTAATTTTTGGGGTTTTTTCGGAAAAAAATGAATTTTCGGTGAATAGTGTTTTTATTTAAAAATTAAATTAAAAATATTTAGAAAATTATTTTTATAAAATGGAGTTAATATTTTTAATCAGAGCGTTGATATTTGGTTAAGGTGAAATTTTGGGATTATTCTGAGAAAGTTGAATTTTCGATGAATAGTGAAAATACAGTTTTTAAGTTAGGGTGTTTAATGACATCATTAAATGATGTATTAAGTTTTTAATCAATATGTTAGAATTATGAATAGTTAGATAAGGTATGAGGTGTCCCAAGTGGCCAATACCATGGGAAAATACCATGGTCAAGCCCATGGTTTTTCCAAAACCACTAATGAGGTGTCCCTTTGCCATTAATGCCTTGTCCCCTCACTTTCCCTATAAATACCAAGCCATCCTCTCATCCATTCGACTCCCCACACTCCCCCAACTATGTTATGGTCTCATTACCTCCCAAGGAGTCCTCCCATGGTGCCCCCAAGCCCTCAAGGTCCCAACCATTGAGTTTTAAGAGTTATGTTTTAAGGTAAGGGATCTGACCTCTCTCTTTCTTTTCATGTAATCTCTTTTATGTCATTCCTTTTATGCTCCATGTTATTATGTGAGAGGATGTTATTTTATATTCTTCTTACTTACCTTTCAGGTTTATATGATTAGAGATCCCCTCTTACCCTCATCATTTCGTTTTATGAAAGTTTAAGTGATGTTGTTAGGCTGCTGAATTTTTAAGTGATTCTTTCACCCTTCTCATTTTTCAAGTTCGATTTTCATGTCAAATATTTCAAGTTCCTTTATATTATGTTGGGTTATTATCTATATATCTATAATACTGATCTCTTATGATCATATTATGAGAGACCCTATTTGATCTGTTCAATTCATTTTTGTTGAAGTTTAAGTGACGCCGTTAGGCTGCCGAATTTTCATAAGAGAAATCAAATTTTTGTCTTCCTTCCATGTTTTTCATTTCAAATTGTATGTCCTTGATATTGCATCACCATGTCCATATATCCTTCTTATTCTGTCCCTCTACTGTTTTATGGGTCAATTATGATTGTTCAACCCATGTTCCCTCTCTTTTCAAAGTTTTCTAAAACCTTGTAACATAGCAGTTATGCTGCAGAATTTTCGTCTCAAAATGCCTCTCTTTTCTCAAAATTATATTATGTTATAAAGTGAATACTCAAAGCTATTATTTCTACAGGGGTATTAACATATATATCAAAATTTTCTATTTTAAATTCTGGGATTTACATACATGATACCTGCTTTCCCTTTCTGTGGGTTTAAAGTAACGTAAAGATCATGTCTTTAAAGCAGTTTTTAAAACGTTATGATTATGAAATGAAACTCATTTATTTTATGCTATATGGGTTATTTATGAAATGTTTGATGATGATATATGTGGCTCACATGATAATAAAGGCAAATTTAAGGGTGTTCCCTGATAGCACTCCAATGCATTGCGTAAAGACTTAATCTCTAGAGATGACCATTTTAACGACACCTTGGTGAATAACCCTTTTAATTTTTAACGACACCTTGGGGATGGACCTTGGTGAAACAAAACGATTTTCAATATTAAATGTTGTAGCCACATCTTCAAGTTATGAAAATGTTATTTTTATTATGATATGCCTCATGATTTCATTCTCATGCCTTAAAGTTCTTTCCATGACCTTATTGAAGTATCTCAAGTTCACATGTAAAATGTTTCTCTTGTTTCCCTTACTCGGATTTTTGCTCACCCTTTCTTTTGATGTATGCTCCCAGGTTATGTGATGCAGTAATGAACCTAGGATGAACATGAGGAGAATCCTTTCAAGTGTTTTAGAAGAATGTTTTATTTTTTCATGTTTAAAGTTCCTGGTTTCCAAGACACTAAACCTTAAAGATCCTCAGTTTTGTAAAATTTAATGAAAGTTTATGTGATAAAAAGGCGGGATGATATAGTTGGTATCAAAGGATGGTTTAGTTATTTGTGGAAATTAGGATATGAAAAATCTAGGAAGAACCCTATAGAAAAGTTTAAATATAGGAAATCTTCCTGGTATTTTAGTGAGTATTGAGTAAGGGGTTTCCAAGCAAATACATCCATGTCTGGATACGAGTAGGTAGAGGTGGCTCTGGCACAGATGTACATAGGGGTAAAACCTGAAAACACCACTTGGAGCTAGACTCGAACGGGAACTGGTACACGACAACGGGCCTTGCTGCACTCTTGGTTACGATACTCCCGGGGGATATGTTTTGGTAAATTCATAAGCTTAGTATGAACCATTATTAAAGGAACAAGGATAAAACAAAATAAAGATTCACATAAGAATATATGATCATGGATAACCTAGATTGGAACCTAGGGGATCACAAGTTAGGATATACTTTTATTCTACATGTTTAACCTTTTATGCTTAAATTTTCCTTTTCATGATTATTAGCTAAGTAAATAATCCCCTAATTATAGTTTCTTTTCTTAGTTAATGGCGGGAAATGGAAGAACATGTCCCAAAAACCAATGTGATAGGAAATGCGACGATTGTCGTATTAATATGATAGAGATGATTAGGGGGTTAAAAAATGATTATTATTTTGGAATATGTTCACTTTTTTGGGGACCCAATATGATCGAGGTAAATAGATTACTACGGTATTTTCATTGAGGAGTAAGGTTGACTTATATTTTGAAGAATCAATGAATTTATGGTGGACTTATAGTAATTTAGGTTACTTATGGGAATGATTAACCTATCTTGGGTAAAATATGTTTTGTTTAGATAATTTTGTTATAAGATATTAGGAGTGGTTGATGTTGTTGGAGATGAACAATGAAGTTTATTTTGGAAGACTATGTTATCAAATCCTTCTTGTATTTGGGTTTCAATCTTAGTTTGGTTTATTTTGAGAAATTTTGAGGACCGTTATTTATGGGATGGTCTATGATGAACTTTGGGTATTACCATGGAACATTGAAGATTTAAAATTAGTTTCCATTCCTATCGGATTCTTCCTTTTTGAAGAGTTGTTTAACCTTACCCTTTCTGTTTTTGGGATATTGTTTAAAGATAGAAGAAATAGATAGTTAATCTTTTTTGGATTATGTGATTCTCTAGAAGATGATTCTTGTGTTTTGATGATACCAAGTAGTTTTGAATGCTCATCATTTGGGAGAAAAGATTAGTTTTGGTAGAAACTTATTAAAGGGTGAAACTCTACATGAAGGTAGATATATTTCCTTATGTTTTTGTTCTATGTTGTAAATTAATTCCTCAAAATTATGAAAAGGAACGTAAAACAAAAACGTTGTTGGTTTACATTTCCTACTAGGTAATCAATGATCCTTTACACACATCATAAGTTTGGGATTTTCTTATGGTTAACTTTCTCCTAATCATATTTTCTATCACTCTCCTTTAGAACGTGACCCTTTGTTTTCTCCTCCATGTCCATGTTTCCTACATGGAATCCTAGTATGAGTAAACTTGGGTGGCCTTTGTACTTCCTTTTCTTTCTTTTAAAGTAATAGTGTTACTGGCTCTTTTTCCGATGTGGGACTTTCAATGAAATTTCAAAACCCAGTTTTTAAAAATTGCGAGGACGCAATTTTTTAAGGGGGGAATATTGTAATGACCCAAAATTTTGAATAAATCTTGTTTCCTAATTTCATGTGTTATTTTATTTTTTATACTCAACAAAAATGTTTTATTTGATAACATGAGTATAATTAAAATGAGACAGTTGGGTTTAGACGGTTATATGACCATTGGTCAATATGACCACTGGAGACTAAACGTTTTGATTATTGCCTCTAAATACAAGTAATCTTGGTTAATATTTATAGAAAGAAGATTAGATGGCCTCACCCAGTAGTCTTGGACCGATTGAAGCCCATCTAACAGAACTTGGGAAGGAGGTAGCACCACTGGGCTTTGCTCTGGACCAAACCCAAGCCGAACTTCATCGTGTGAAGCTAGAACGAAATCGCCTTTGCGAGAAGTTCAAACTAATAGAAATTACTACTCGTGCGATGTTAGCCGAGCCTCCCTCAGATTCTCTCACCTTAGCACACCTTACACTTAGGTCATATGCTGGTGTGATAAGGGGCTATGTAAGGAGACCGTAACTACCTTGTGTAATCCTTTGTTTTAAATAAAAATTGGGATTTCTTCTTATGATGAAGTTTATGAATTTTCAAATGACCGGATAAATATAGTATGCATATTTTTCATGAATTTTAGAAAAAGGATATTTTTAAAATGGTTGTGTAAACCTTAAATAATTAAAAATGTGTAATGATTTTCGAAAAATGGTCTTCTACAATTATGTTCAGTACGAAATTTAGAGTCTAATAAGATCAACTTAATTTTTGATGAATAGTAAATTATGAATAGTGATTTTATGATTAGGATTAGTAATGTGTCCAAATGGATTAGTAATCTCACTTAAATAAAGTATTAATATAATCTAGGCACCTTGATTAAGTAATGTGATTCAATAAAATGGTTAAATAACGGTTTCATAAATTATTATTCAAGTATTAGTTTTTTCGGGTGAATAGTGTTTTTTAATTAAAAATTTAATTAAAATTATTTAGAAAATTATTTTTATAAAACTGATTTCATTTTTGAACTCAGAGCACCGATATTATGCTGTGGTAATTTTTGGGGTTTTTTCGGAAAAAAAAATGATTTTTTGGTGAATAGTGTTTTTATTTAAAAATTAAATTAAAAATATTTAGAAAATTATTTTTATAAAATGGAGTTCATATTTTTAATCAGAGCGTTGATATTTGGTTAAGGTGAAATTTTGGGATTATTCTGAGAAAGTTGAATTTTCGATAAATAGTGAAAATACAGTTTTTATGTTACGGGTGTTTAATGACATCATTAAATGATGTATTAAGTTTGTAATCAATATGTTAGAATTATGAATAGTGAGATAAGGTATTAGGTGCCCCAAGTGGCCAATACCATGGGCAAATACCATGGGCAAGCCCCTGGTTTTTCCAAAACCAATAATTAGGTGTCCCTTTGCCATTAATGCCTTGTCCCCTCACTTTTCCTCTAAATACCAAGCCATCATCTCATCCATTAGACTCCCCACTCTCCCCCAACTATGTTATGGTCTCATTACCTCCCATGGAGTCCTCCCATGGTTCCCCCAAGCCCTCAAGGTCCCAACCTTTGAGTTTTAAGAGTTATGTTTTAAGGTAAGGGATCTGACCTCTCTCTTTCTTTTCTTGTAATCTCTTTTATGTCATTCCTTTTATGCTCCATGTTATTATGTGAGAGGATGTTCTTTTATATTCCTCTTACTTCCCTTTCATGTTTATATGATGAGATATCCCCTATTACTCTCATCATTTGGTTTTATGAAAGTTTAAGTGACGTCGTTAGGCTGCCGAATTTTTAAGTGATTCTTTCACCCTTCTCATTTTTCAAGTTTGATTTTCATGTCAAATATTTCAAGTTCCTTTTTATTATGTTGGGGTATGATCTCTATATCTATCATACTTATCTCTTATTATCTTATGATGAGAGACCCTATTTGATCTGTTCAATTCATTTTTGTTGAAGTTTAAGTGACGCCGTTAGGCTGCCGAATTTTCATAAGAGAAATCAAATTTTTGTCTTCCTTCCATGTTTTTCATTTCAAATGGTATGTCCATGAAATTGCATCCCCATGTCCATATATCCTTCTTATTCTGTCCCTATACTGTTTTATGGGTCAATTATGATTGTTGGACCCATGTTCCCTCTCTTTTCAAAGTTTTCTAAAACCTTGTAACATAGCCGTTATGCTGCAGAATTTTCGTCTCAAAATGCCTCTCTTTTCCCAAAATTATTTTATGTTATAAAGTGAATACTCAAAGCTCTTATTTATACAGGGGTATTAACATATATATCAAAATGTTCTATTTTAAATTCTGGGATTTACATACATGATACCTGCTTTCCCTTTCCGTGGGTTTAAAGTAACGTAAAGATCATGTCTTTAAAGCAGTTTTTAAAACGTTATGATTATGAAATGAAACCCATTTATTTTATGCTATATGGGTTATTTATGAAATGTTTGATGATGATATATGTGTCTCTCATGATAATAAAGGAAAATTTAAGGGTGCACCCTGATAGCGCTCCAATGCATTGGGTAAAGACTTAATCTCTAGAGATGACCATTTTAACGACGCCTTGGTGAATAACCTTGGTAATTTTTAACGACACCTTGGGGATGGACCTTGGTGAAAAGAAACGATTGTAAATATTAAATGTTGTAGCCACATATTCAAGTTATGAAAATGTTATTTTTATTATGGTATGCCTCATTATTTCATTCTCATGCCTTAAAGTTCTTTTCATGACCTTATTGAAGTATCTCAAGTTCACATGTAAAATGTTTCTCTTGTTTCCCTTACTGGGATTTTTGCTCACCCTTTCTTTTGATGTATTCTCCCAGGATATGTGATGCTGTAATGAACCTAGGATGAACATGAGGAGAAGCATTTCAAGTGTTTTAGAAGAATGTTTTATGTTTTCATGTTTAAAGTTCCTAGTTTCCAAGACACTAAACCTTAAAGATCTTCTGTTTTGTAAAATGTAATGAAAGTTTATGTGATAAAAAGGCGGGATGCTATAAAAAACCCCTTCCTTAAGGAGGTTCTCAAGGAGGATATTTCAAGAGGTACACCCTCTTCCTTTTTCTTTTAATTTCATTTTCAATTTATTTTCTTTTCTTATCTTATCCTCACCTCATATATATAAATTATCATTATAAATATAGTATAATCTAAATACTGTAATGACAACATGTTAGTTGAATATCCTTCCTTAAACTACTGTCCCTATCAATTTTATTTTAAAAAACTAAATCATCATCTGGGAGCTACCAATTTACAACCTCCGTGGATGACGAACCTTCGTTCTTCAATTTATCCTTCAAGGATGGTAATGAAATAATTTTTATGGTTTAAAAAGATTATAAAATATGTATTATTTCTTATGTAATGTCATGAACCAGACCGAGTCGTCATCCAACCCAGCGCTCGACCCGGTCCGCGACATGGCCCGAAGGGCGTTCCCGATCCCCACGGGCTAGCACAAGTGCTCGGGTATCAAACATTACATGGGAACTATTTACCCGTAATAAAAGACAGAAAAAAACTAACCAGATAAATAAACTGAAACTAGAAATAGACAACCAAACACGCCTTTAAACTATGAATAGGTTTAAATTCTAAAACTCGAACCAATAACTAAAAATAAAAGACAACAGCGAAAACTAAAACTCTTACTCATACATCCAATCAACAAGAGAGGTGCAACATCCTCACCCCACAACACCAACCTGTACGAGAAGACCACCACCGACCAAAACCATTGTCACTGAGCACGATGTCACAACCTATAATACACAAGAAACAAATTCTATATACACCCAAAGGTGTATGTAGGGTGTGAGCCAAAAGCCAAGTAGGACGTCACCCAATAAAAAGGTTCCACGTATAAAAATTAAATGACAAATACATTTGAAGGCTAAATAAATGAAAGGACACCAAATCTTAAACAACTTTAAAGAAACGATATCTATAAGGAAATCACTTTTAAATAAAACAACTTAAATAAAAGAAAACACCCTTGCATAAAAGAAAAACTCAAACCTTCACAAAAACCCAAAAGTTGCACTGTATGCCGACGGTGAGTGTATAGTAGTATAGGAGCACCAAAAGTGGGAGAGGCCCTAAAGATACTAGAAAAAGGAATGGGACCCTAGAACCTTGCGTCTCGGTGAAAAGTATAGTAATCACAACAAAATACGTTCTCGTGCATGAGCCACTAGGCAGGGCAACACATCCATAACCTAGTGGTCTCTGGTCATCATCCAATATTTAGTTAGTGTTGTAAACGTCAATCTAGCTAAGTGAAACTGGGCCGGAGCCACTCCTGTATCACTAGCACGCTAGTCTAGTCTGCCCACCTAGTACCCAGGCTTCCCCTTTTTGTGCTCACATTGTTCCAATTTCACATTTCATGTCAAACTCAAACAAATAAAACAAACAGGGTGTTACATAACCCAACTCCACACTTTCACACACAGAAAACCACTATTTTCACACACAAATTTCATTTAAAAAAATGTGCACACCAAAACAGGTTCCAAAAATGTTTCACACCATTAATAAAACTTAATAAACCATTTAATGATTTTATAAAAAGAATTACCAAGGTAACACAAATCATTGTACACCAAAAATCTTTTAAAACTTAATCTACATCACTTACACAATCAAATAAATCAACTGCACAATTAAAGAAACCATTCCAGCGATTAAACAAACCACTAAGAAAGTTTATCAATAAATTTTAAAATGTGTCACATGACTTTAAACACTAAAGACTCACTTAAATACTCATTTGTGACAAAACACATATCAACACCACATAAAAACACGATCCACATCCTTTTCACAATTCAATAACTAAATTCACAATTTATAAAACATGATCAAATGTCACATTAAGGATTTTTATAAAAAATGCACCACATTTCATATAAGCATGCTACTTAAAATCAAAACACATATCAAACTCATTCAAAAACTAATTTCTCACAACAAAGATTAAAATAAGAACACACTAAATTAATTAAGCAGGCAATTTAATTTACCAAATAATGTTTACACATGGGACCACCTACCTCGGGTGTAGTAGACTTCACAAACATGGTGCGCAACAGCCGTCGCACGCCAACCGCACCTCTAACAACCTAGTGCGAATCCAAAACAAGGAAAACTCACCCAACACTACCAAATTAAACCCCAAAATCAGACCTCATACTCGCCGAAAAGAACAAAAGGAACAAAACATTAAGGGTTAAAGCAAGAGAACTTCACCGGAGGGGGTTTCGTACACGCGCAAGGAGAGAAAGATGCTGGCGGGGAAGCCAGAACAGCGCCGACCAGCGAGGGGGTCGTGCTATGGTGTGAGCCATCCTGGCTGGGGGTCGGGGAGGCGGTGCGACGCCAGACGGAGCAGGGGGAGGAGGTTTGGCCCATCGCCGAAGGAAGCGTGAAGTCCGGTGTGAGGCATCACCAGAGAGGGAGACGGAGCGGCGGTTGGGGCTGCCGGAAAGAGGAGGCCGCAGGGAGAGGAGGGAACGATGCGAGGGGGAGGTCGGTTAGGGAGGTGCGGGGTACGGTAGGTCTGGTGAGCAGGGCGCGTGATGGGCTTCGCCGGACAGTGCAGAAGAGGGGAGGTCCAGTGGGGTTCCATGGAGAGAGGGGGTGTGATGCGCCGGGGTGAAGTGTGGCCGTAGCTAGGAGGCAGGGGGAGCGCGGGGTGGGGGTTGGTGCACTGCCAAACGGAAGGGAGGTCGGCCACCGGGAAGGGAGGTCGCCGGTGAGGGAGGGGAGGCTGGCGAGGATGGGCAGAATGGAATGTAGAAGGGTGCAGCGTCAGGAAGGGCTGGTTGGGCTGGGGTGTGCGGGAGGTAGCAGGCGAAGGGGGGTGCGGACTTCTGCTTGACGAGGGGGGGGAGACCACCATGCGGAACTCTAGCCGAGGATTCATCCGGTTGGCAAGTGGAGAAAAGGTGAGGTGGCTAGGGTTCAGTGTGGGTCACAAGGAGGGGGCGGGTGAACAGTGATGTGCTGGGGAGAGAGAGCAAAAGAGGGAGAAGAAATAAAAGAAATAAAGTGAATAAAATAAAAAAAATAGAAAAGAGAGGATAAAAATAAAATAAAAGAAATAGACAAAGGATAGAAATAAGAAAAAAAATTAGTGGAATTGGAAGCTAAGAAAAACAAATCCAACCTAAAATAAAATAAAAATAAAATTATAAAATAAACATAATAATATAAATTAATAAAGGGTTCAACAGTAATAATAATGATAATAATACGAATGATGTTAATAAAAAAACAATTGCGCATTAAAAACATTAATAATAAAGAGGGTTCGCCCGCACACTGGGCTGGCAGCACAGCTTCACCCATGCCATGCCCGCGAATCTAGCATTGTCAAGGCAGCGTTCATTTATCAGTGCAAAAGTGCACACTAATTTCATGCTCAACTCACTTTCCAACGAGACAATTATAAAAAGGCAACTAAACTTACCTGATAAAAATAAAAATTAAAAACTTACCTCGATGCGAAGTGCAGGTGTGACAATTCTCCCCACCATGAAAACTTTTCATCCTCAGAAAGACACAACTAGAACCAAACCCCAAAGCAGAAAACCATACTCCCTTAAGGCTCAAACGGAATCCCCAAAAACATCAATCAAAGAGAGGAAAAAGCATCGTGCTCAGAGAAAGTAACTCAAAGACAACTTCGAGAAACTCGCAAAAAGACTTTCTGATATGTGTCACCCGCCCCGAAGATCTAGTACACCTCCAGTTGACTGATCAAGGAAGGGAACTCTTGCCCCCATGGAAACAAACTTCACAATCTGAAACACCTCAAGAACTATTAAACCAAAAGCACACCATTTGGCTAGAATGAACAAACAAGGTCAAACCACGTCCACGGAACACTCTTATCACTTATCACCAAGCCATATTTAAAAACAGAAGCAAAATATCAACATGGGGAGGCCCGAGGGGCTCTCCACCATTAGGAACTCACTGACGCTCGAAACGAGACTGGAAACCGACACGGGTGGGTTCGAGCGGACTCCCCTCCATTAAAGAAAAGTTTAGCACTTATTCATTCTAGAGACATTCGTGTGAGACCCAATGTGGGTCTCCCCACCATTATGAATCTGCCAACGCCCAAGATGAGACTAGAAAACCAACATGGGGAGGTCCAGGCGGACTCCCCGCCATTAAGGAAAGGCCAACACCAATTTATTCCAGATACCTTTATGCGAGACCCATCATGGGTCTCTCCACCATTAGAATGAATAGAGGATACATAACATTGAAAAAAAATTTATGGTGACCAAACACCCCACCACAAGGGGCGGGGAGGGAGGGGCCCGACCACCCGGGTGTCAAAACCATGACCTAAGACCCGACCAACACATCCACATCCGGGGATGAGCATTATACAATTTTGGGACTGATTCCTCCAATAGACTCTCAAGGACCACTAAAAGTGATTACATCTAATGGGACGCTACCCCCAAGACTTCAAGGCATCAAGGTGGACCTGCCTCCGCATAGTCACTGAAACCTTACGCAACCAGACAGTTCTTTTGAAATGGGACAACCATAGAAAACAATTTAAGTTGCTTTCACTTTCAACACTGATGAAAGAAATCAACTCGGGGTCCCATACACTCTCGGGGTTCCTGACCATGCGCAAGCTTCACTCCGAGGCCTATGGCTGGAGCCCTGATGTTTGAAGCATCTTCTGTCTCGCAGTCAGGAATAGAAGACTCCCGAATGGAGCTTCTCCTTTTGGTGTCACATGCTACCACACTGCAACCGATACAACACCAGCAAACACAACACATTACGACATCCAACTGATCATACATGGAAAATTCACCAACACAAGAGCTGAAATGGTGCATCTGCATCACCCTTTTTCACACTAGATGAGAATACAACACCACAAATCATCACCTGAACATGACCATTGCTGTTGAGAGGAACATTATACAGAGAGGGACTTCAAACTGAGGCTTAAACAACATGTGATTCTTTCAATTGACTGTAACATCCCCATGTGACTGGGTCTGACACACTAGTGGCCTAACGTAGACCCTTTCTTAAACGAAACCAACAAAGGACCAAAGGTCATTTAGAATAGTGGCCAGCATCGACCACTCTAGGATGCTTCCACCTTTCCCCACTGGAATCTCCTTCACCGTTTCCAAAAAAACTTTCAAATTAATGTGGTCAAACTTTACCCTTGACTATCAAAGAGAACTCACACTGCAAGACATCACCGAACATGGCCCTTATAGCTGATGAAAATACTACAAAGCCCTTCAAGGCACTGGTCAACATTGAAAATTCTGAACCACCTTCACCCTTCCCTGCTAGAATTCCTTTCACTGTTTCTAGGGGGAACCTTCAAAAAAGACAGTGTCAAACTTCATACTCGATGAGTCAGACACTCAAAGGTCCAAAACTCCATTCAACTCCCATCACATCTGCCATCCCGCTGCGAGAGGATCTGCTTAGTTGTAAAAAAGAGAGGTGGGTTCAATTCTAGAATTCAAGAAGAGATTCCTATGATCAACTGGAGGGTCGTCCAATGGTGATTTTCCTATGGCCGCACTTCAATCACATGTCAACGCTTTATGGGGGGAATACACTAGTCAAGAAAAGAAACCATGGACCCAACCGAACTGGTCCAATGGTCAAGGCATACCACAAGCGAACACCAAACTTGTAGGGGGGACCACTTCAAGGGCTCCCTGATGTATTCTTCAAAAGAATTAACTAACCACACGCTTTCATACCAACTTGAAAATAAGAATTCAAACTCGGGACACAAATCAGTCAAAAAGAGTTCTTGGCTCGAAACGCCTCACATCCAACCTTTCTAAAATACAAAGGCACACCACACAATCACCGGTTATATAAAAACCCAAAATTTTCCTTTAACAAAACATTTTGAAAGTAAGCAAAGCTAGTGGGTTGCACAAACACCAATGGTGTCTCATGGGCCTCGCACATGCATGTTCTCATGCCACACCAACACCCACCTCATGTTCATCCAAGAATTCGTCTGCTCGTGCCATTGACCACTTATCGTTTTTCATATACATTAATGCTTTTGGTTTACCATGAGAACACCAAGAATCAAAACCAAACCTTTCAATTTTTCAAAACCAAAACGTCCAACCCACACTTTTCAAACCCCTCACACCATTTCATTTTTAAAGAAATTCATTTGAAAACATTTTCCAAGAAGAAAACATTTTTACTTAAAAACCAAATTTCCACGAATCCAAAACAAGGAGATGAGAAACGACGCAAGAGAAAACTTGTGTCAGCAGGTGACTGGAACGTATGGTTGGTGGCCATACGCTAGTCACGCCACAGCCATGGAGGGTATTCTAGGACAGCGTCCCCGGCTCCACATGGCTTTCCAGACCCTGCGAGCTCACTGGGACCACTGACCCTACTCCCTTTTCATTTCCCTTAGACAAGATTTACCGCAAGGACTAAAAACTCAGAGAAACCACAACATACTTTGGTAACTTGAGTCCTGCCACGAGGTGTGCTGGCCAGGCACCTTACTCGTAGCCAGTACATCGATTTCCGACAACCTTAACTCAACTCTACCATGACTCTATCCCGAAAGAATATGACCCAAGAGAGAAAACCTTGCCTTTGATACCATTTTTTCACGAACCAGGATGGTTCGCTATCCGACCCGGCGCCCGACCAGGTCCGCGACATGGCCCGAAGGGTGTTCCCGATCCCCACGGGCGGGCACAAGTTCCCGGGTATCAAACATTACATGGGAACAATTTACCCGAAATAAAAGATAGAAAAACAACTAACCAGATAAATAAACTGACACTAGAAATAGAAAACTAAACAAGCCTTTAAACTATGAACAGGTTTAAAGTCTACAACTCGAACCAATAACTAAAAAGAAAATACGACAGCAGAAACTAAAACTCTTACTCAAACCTCCAAGAAACAAGAGAGGCACAACATCCACATGCCACAACACCAACCTGTATGAGAAGACCACCACCGACCAAAACCACTATCGTTGATCACGATGTCACAACTTGGAATACACAAGAAGCAAAGTCTACAAACACCCAAAGGTGTGTGTAGGGTGTGATCCAAAAGCCCAGTAGGATGTCACCAAAAAAAAGGTTCAATGTATAAACATTAAATGGAAAATACATTTGCAGGCTAAATAAATTAAAGGACACCAAAGCTTAAACAACTTTAAAGAAACAGTTTCTATAAGGAAAGCACTTTTAAAGAAAACAACTTAAATAAAAGAAAACGCCCTTGCATAAAAGAAAAACTCAAACCTTCACAAAAACCCAAAAGATGCACCATATTCCGATGGTGGGTGTATAGTAGTCTAGGAGCACCAAAAGTGGGAGAGGACCTAAAGATACTAGAAAAAGGAATGGGACCCTAGAACCTCGTGTCTCGGTGAACAGTATATGAATCACAACAAAATATGTTCTCATGCATGAGCCACTAGACAGGGCAACACATCCATAACCTAGTGGTCTCTGATCATTATCCAATATTTAGTTAGTGTTGTAAGCGTCAATCCAGCTAAGTGAAATTGGGCTGGAGCCACTCCCGTATCACTAGCATGCTAGTCTAGTCTGCCCACCTAGTACCCAGGTTTCCCCTTTTTGTGGTCACGTTGTTCCGATTTCAAATTTCATGTCAAACTCAAAAAAATAAAACAAACAGGGTGTTACATAACCCAATGCCACACTTTCACACACAGAAAACCACTATTTTCACACACAAATTTCATTTAAAAAAAATGTGCACACCAAAACAGGTTCCAAAAATGTTTCACACCATTAATAAAACTTAATAAACCATTTAATGATTTTATAAAAATAATTACCAAGGTAACGCAATGCATTGTACACCAAAAATATTTTAAAACTTAATCTACATCACTTACACAATCAAATAAATCAACTTCACAATTAAAGAAACCATTCCAGCGATTAAACAAACCACTAAGAAAGTTTATCAATAATTTTTAAAATGTGTTGCATGACTTTAAACACTAAAGACTCACTTAAATACTCATTTGTGACAAAACACAAATCAACACCACATCAAAACAGGATCCACATCCTTTGCACAATTCAATAACTAAATTCACAATTTATAAAACATGATCAAATGTCACAGTAAGGGGTTTTATCAAAAATGCACCACATTTCATATAAGAATGCTACTTAAAATCAAAACACATATCAAACTCATTAAAAAACTAATTTCACACAACACAGATTAAAAGAAGAACAGACTAAATTAATTAAGCAAGCAATTTAATTTACCAAATAATGTTTACACGTGGAACCACCTACCTTGGGTGTAGCAGACTTCACAAACATGGTGTGCAACGGCTGCCGCACGCCAACCGCACCTCCAACAACCTAGTGAGAATCCAAAACAAGGAAAACTCACCCAACACTACCAAATTAAACCCCAAAATCAGACCTCATACTCGCCGAAAAGAACAAAATGAACAAAAAATTAAGGGGTAAAGAAAGAGAACTTCACTGGAGGGGGTTTTGTACACGTGGAAGGAGAGGAAGATGGTGGCAGGGAAGCCAGAACAGTGTCGACCAGCAAGGGGATCACGCTATGGTGTGAGACGTCCTGGCCAGGGGTCAGGGAGGCGGTGCGATGCTGGACGGATCAAGGGGCGGCGGTTCGGCCCGGCGCTGGAGGAAGCGTGAAGTCCGGTGTGAGGTGTCGCTGGAGAGGGAGATGGAGCGGTTCCCGGGGCTGCCGGAAGGAGGAGTCCGTAGTGAGAGGAGGGTGCGGTGCGAGGGGGAGGCTTGTCAGGGAGGTGCGGGGTGCAGCAGGTCTGGAGAGCAGGGCACGTGACGGGTAATGCCGAACAGTGCAGGAGAGGGAAGGTCTCGTGGGGTTTCATGGAGAGAGGGGGTGCAATGTGCCGGGGTGAGGTGCGGACGTAGCGAGGAGGCAGGGGGAGCGCGGGCTGGGGGTTGGTGCACTGCCAAGCGGAAGGTAGGTTGGCCACTGGGAAGAGAGGCTTTCGGCGAGGATGGGAAGAATGGGATGTAGAAGGGTGCAGTGTCGGGAAGGCCCGGCTGGGCTGGGGTGTGCGGGAGGTAGCAGGTGGAGGGGGGCGCGGACTTCGGCTCGATGAGGGGGGGGTGACCACCATGCGGAACTCCGGCCGAGGATGTAGCCGGTTGGCAAGGGGAGAAAAGGTGAGGCGGCTAGGATTCAGCGTGGGTCACAAGGAGGGGGGCTGATGAACTGTGATGCGCCGGGGAGAGAGAGAAAAAGAGGGAGAAGAAATAAAAGAAAGAAAGTGAATAAAATAAAATAAAATAATAGAAAAGAATGGATAAAAATAAAATAAAAGAAATAGAAAAAGGATAGAAATCAGAAAAAAAAAATAAGTGGAATTGGAAGCTAAGAAAAAAAGCCAACCTAAAATAAAGTAAAATTAAAAAGATAAAATGAACTTAATAATATAAATTTATAAAGGGGTCAACAACAATAAAAATAATGATAATAATACTAATGATTTTAATAAAAAAATTCACATTAAAAACATTAATAATAAAAAGGGTATGCCCGTGCATTGGGCTGGCAGCACAGCTTCGCCCGTGCCTGCCTGCGCGTTGGGCATTGTCAAGGCAGCGTTCATTTATCAGCACAAAAGCGCACACTAATTTCGTTCTCAACCCACTTTCCAATGAGACAATTATAAAAAGGCAACTAAACTTACATGATAAAAATAAAAATTAAAAACTTACGTCGATGCGAAGTCCAGGTGTTACATGTAATGTTCTGAAACTAGTATATTTACATAGTACTAATTCATACGACAAAACTAGTTCGTAATAATCGAAATATTTCCAAAATGATCTAAATGATTATCACTAATGTTATATCCAATAATGCATCCTCATACCATATAACCAAATGAATTATATCACCATTTAATATTTTTGATGTTCAATAGTATCATATAAATTCAATTCTATATAATTATACCAATTTCCTATGAACTTCCATACTCATATACAAGTATAACGATCATGAAAACCAAGGAATCAAATGCTCTCGAGTGATAAAATTGTATCTTATAACTCATATAAAATGACATAAATGAACTTGATAAAATTATAATGAATCAAATACATGTATATATTATTCATAATTAATTAATTAATGTATTTAATTTTATTATCCATGACCTTAAGGTCAAGTGCAGAATTCATTCAGACATAAGGTAAGGGTTTTCTACCAGAACCTCCATTTTCTTTCGGGTTACTCTTTAACTCTATTAGTTCCAATTAAATTATTAATTATTCTTATTTAATAATCATAAATTCTTTTTTAATGTTATATATGTGTGTACTTATAATAATATTTCTTTATTTTATGGGGAGTTAAATTTTTTATAATGATCTTTTTCAATTCTTCATGATAAACAAGCCCAATTCCTGGGAACCTCTAAAATTTTGATCTATTTTCAAGTACACTCTATAATTTGTTTTAAGACACCATTATTTTTCCAAAACTACTCATTTCATCATGAAAAAACTAAATTAGTTAGGTTATGTTTTTATGAAAATATTTTTTCAAAATAACTCTTCTTTTCAAAGTAAAAGTGTATTTTTCTCAAAAATTCCTCGATGGTTTTATTAGAGTATTTTTATCTATTTCAGCACATATGAATGAATTTTAGGGACAATCTAGTAGTCATAGATGTTTCTAATAAAATTTATATTATGTATTTCATTTTAAGTTGTGAGGCTGGACTTATGTTTGATTCTTGTTTTCTAAAACTACTAAACTATTCATTACTTCAGGATATGAATTTATTTTAATCATTTTAATGTATTAATATAAGTCACTGAATTTGGGGAATTGGGGTCTAGTTCCTTACACTATTGATTTCCTCTTTATCTTCAAGCAAGTAAGACAAATATCCATAATAGAAATAGTCAACTCCTTGGTTTGTATTCCTCTTTTTGAATGATGTGGATGAGTTAATTTTTTTAAATAAAATAAGATAATATCCATAATATATATAAATTTTAGTGAAATGAAAAAGTGTTGGATATATAAAATAGTTTCTTGTATGTGATTTGGATGCTCAAAAATCTTTCAAGATTGTATGAAGAATATTTTTCCATTAAAGTGATTATTAAATCTTCTCAAATGGATAATAAGGCCGTGTTAGATCCTTTTCCTTCCATATTGATAAAAGATATTCAATCTATAAATAAGAACACTATAAAAACATGTAATGCATGTTAAAATGAAAATAGACCTTTTAAATACTGTTGGTCGGAGTGGATACTCAAGAGGGGGGTGAATTGAGTTCCAATTAAAATTTTCTGTTAAAAACAATGTTGATTAAAATCCCCCTATTTCAAAAACAGATTAAACTGTAGTGAATTTATACAGATTATAAAGGTTCAATTAGTTTCTCAAAGATTGATTAGTTCTCAGTTAACTTAATCTTATGATTAAATTAACCTTTGAAACTAACTTACTGGTCTATAATAAATATAAACACTTGCGAGTTTAACTATCAGAGTAGCTTTGAAAATGAATTATATTTCAAAGTAATAGCAGCGGAATATGAAATAAATATGTAGTATGGATATAGCATGTAGCTACAAACACAGAGAATTAACCAAGAGGTTCAGTATCAAGCCGAGACTTAGTCCTCTCAAAAGTTTATATAAAAATGATCCACACCCTGGATCGGGGTTAACAACAGTGAACACACTGTCCAGGTCACAAGACCTCTAGCACAGTTCTGTGTGGGAAAATAAACAACAGCTTAGAGCTGTCCAGGTCTCATATGACCTCTACCACTATCCACAGTGGGAAATGAAGTGAAGAAAGGTTTTCTGAGGATTTACAGATCCTCCAGTGAAAGTACAGGAGTCAGTGTGTGTGTTTAATACAGAAGATAACACACACTTCTCAAAATGTAAAACAAATGTATCACAGAGCAGAGATGTAGAGTTTAGAAATGGCTCTGGTGATTTCAGTGTAGCTCTGGACTCGTTTCTATTTGGTCAGAATTTATTCTGAGTCCTCTTATCGTTTTTGGTTTCAGAAGAAGAGTGCCGTATGCTTTAGGCTCAAAGGCAGTGAGATGTAGTCGATGAAGTTCTTCAATATTCTTTTGTATGCACAGAACTCTTATTGAGTAGGCTTGATTGTATATGAGGTTCTGCTTTGATTGGTTCTTCCTCCTCTTTCTTTTCTCTATGTATCTCTCGTGTTCTTCTATCGACACCCTTTCTATCTTCAGCAGAGTCTTCTTGTATTTATGTCACGTGCTTCGGAAGACAGAAAAAGTTTTCTTTCCGTAGGTACGAGGTACGGTTTCCTGACATCCGACAACCTTTATTAATAATTTGATAGAGCATTTAAAATATACCTAATATGATCGTTGGTTAGATTAAATAAAGATAAAGATAAAGAAATTCAAATAGTTGTTTATGACTATTAAAGAATCAAGTGATCGGTAGGTCATCAGCATTAGTGAGTAATGATCGGTGACTCAGATAGATCAGTATCGGTGAATCAGACTGATCAGCATCGGTCTGTCATTTGCATCGGTGAGTCATTTGCATCGGTGAGTCATTTGATCGGTGATTCATTTGATCGGTGAGTCATTTTGATCGGTGAGTCATTTGATCAGCATCGGTGACTCATTTTGCATCAGATCGGTGAGTCATTTTGATCAGCATCGGTGACTCATTTTGCATCGGATCGGTGAGTCATTTTGATCAGCATCGGTGACTCATTTTGCATCGGATCGGTGAGTCATTTTGATCAGCATCGGTGAGACCGTTGTCCTTTGATATTGGATCGGTGAGTCATTTTGATCAGCATCGGTGACTCATTTTGCATCGGATCAGTGAGTCATTTTGATCAGCATTGGTGACTCATTTTGCATCGGATCGGTGAGTCATTTTGATCAGCATCGGTGACTCCTTTTGCATCAGATTGGTGCGACCGTTGTCTTTTGATATTGGATCGGTGCGACCGTTGTCCTTTGATATTGGATCGGTTCGACCGTTGTCCTTTGATATTGGATCGGTGCGACCGTTGTCTGTTGAATCCAGAAGACTTCCAAAATACTATGTAAGTCAATAAGCATAGACAAAAATGTGATAACAGATTCATTAACAGATTGTAATTAAGTTTATGAGAAATCAAACCAGATTAAGCATTAATGGTATGTGATGATTTGTGATTATTAAAACATCAATCATAGACATGAAATCAACAATCTTCCAGAGGGCTCAACAATCTCCCCCTTTTTGATAATCACAAATCTTTATCATTAAATATAAATAATATGATATATCATTAATAAAAACATAATGAGAATTAAACCATAAGAAGAATAAATATAAAGAGATATATAAATCTCCCCCTTAATTTAGATTACCCATATATATTATACAGATATCTCCCCCTGAGATATATTCATCTTTTCTCCCATAAATTATTCTTTCTTCTTTTCCCATAAATTGTCTTCTCCCATAGAGTAATCTTGTTCTTCTCCCCCTTTGGGATAATCAAAAAGGAGGGAAAACAGATAAGAGAAAGTGAAATTAAAGCAGTTAGCAGAGAGTAGAGATAGAAAAATATTTGATAAAGTACAGACTATTATAAGTAGCACATTGTTCATCCCATCAAAAATAATACACAACTATTTGTTGGGATACAAAGGTGCTTTTCCTTTGTCATTGGGATCAATAGTGGGTAAGTTTGAAGGCTTAGAGGAAGGCTGGTCTTGGCGGAGCTGAAGTGGTGGTAGGACAACTCGGGCAGGTGTAGGAGCAGGTACCACAGAGGGTTGTTGTTGAGAAACAGGAGCTGATGGAGAAGCTTGCTGAGGAACTGGTCTTAACTGAGAGAGAGCTTGAGCAACAAATAGCTGATTTGGAGCTACATCAGAGTCACTGAGAGATTCAGAAGTAGGAAGTACTATTGCAGTGGCCTGTGCATGCAAATAGGGCTTCAAAAGATGAATAAAGTCCTGAATGACTTCTGCTCCATACTTCATAGCTTTTTCAAAATCATCTTTATTCTCCATGAACTGTGCCAAAGAAGGGACAATATCTTTCAACTGATGAACTTGAGTTTTGAAGGCCTGAGTGACTGGAGGTAATTTCAGATTCTCTGCCAACACCTTGAAGTTTGCAGTCATCTCATGTTTTGTATAAATCTTAGAAAAGTAATTATCAACTTTCTCTTTGATCTCTTGCAGAGCTTTCTTAGCATCTGCTGAATACACCAATGCCATCTTATGACTGTTATCACAGAGCTCTTTCATCTTCCTCAGAGATTCTAAATCAAGAATTTTTCTAACAGCAGCTAACTCATCATGTGCAACTTCTCTTAGAGCTTCTATCTCACGGGTAGTGATCTTGGTTACTTTGCATGTACTGGCTTGGCTAACTATGTGAGTTAACTCAGCTTTCAACTTCCTCAGGTCAGACTTGTTGAGATGTTCAATCAAATTTCTCAAAACTTCCATCATACCAGAGATGGTTGATCGGAATTCTCTTGATAGAGATACTAGGCCGGTGTGAAGATCCTTCATAGTCTGATTCAAAAAGGCTATTTGCCTACCAATAAGTTCACCAGTATTGGCCAGGTCTGGCTTCACAACATTAGATACTCTCTGTGAGAAGGCTTCTAATGAATGTTCAGAAACTTGGAGAGACACTTGAGTAAGAGCATTAGAAATTTCTTCTCTAACTGTGGCTCTCACAGCGGTTAGCAATTAAATCTTAAACTTATCAAGATCAGCTTGAGAGATTCCTGAACCAGGTAAATTATCATTTGTAGGATCAACAGCAGGAACAGACCTTGCTTCTCGTGGGAGGTTCCTCTTCACAGCTGCAGCAGATTCTGGCATGGCTTCTTCGTCTTCAGAGTATTCTAAGCCCAACACAGCATAACCAGGGTAGTCATCCCAAACAGCAGCACATAGGGTGTATTTTGGTTTCTCATAGCTTGTTGTCCCACTGATTTTTGGTGAATCATCCTTGCCACTGATATGTATTTCTTGTACTGACCGAGGTGATTCTATTTGATCTTCAGAAAGACCATCCACTGGTCTGTTATCACCATCAACAACAGCCTCAGCATCATCAGCACGTCCATCATCACTCTTCTCAGAAGCTTCACTGTGATATTCTTCAGTGTCAGAATCATCTTCATCACCAAGAATAGGTTCTGATTCTGGTAGGGATAAGGGTGGACTAGCAGGTCCAAATTCTATTCTTCTTTTGGGATTGGCAGTGTTAGGATCACTCCTATCATTAGGAGATGACATACTTCCTTCCTCAGTCGCAGCTTCTTCTTGTTCTTGGGTTTCGGTTGCCTCATCCTTTCCTTCTTCTTTCTCATCATCATCAGAATAAACTGGTTCCTCATTTGATTTTAAGCCAGGGTCTCTCAAATCCTTTGGCCTCTTGCCATGATCTATGGGATTGTAGGCTTCATACAATTTATCTTCATCTGTAACCCAGCACTTCTTCCATGGATTCCAATTGATTTTCATCCTCTTGCAGATCTCTTTATTGAGACAGAAGGTATGATCTGTTTCATTAACTTCATCATCTTCATCAATACAGTCTAGATTCTTGAGCATGGTAGATATCATCTTTGAATAAAACAAGGCAGTGGCTTTCTTGGATGGTTTTATCATTCCAGCTATGTGTACCATCACATATCTACACAAATTGATCTTCTCATGTGTTTTCAGAAGAAACAGCAGGAAAACATCCTGGTACTTTACAGCAGCAAAATCTCCTCTCCTAGGGCAAAGTTGGTGCTGAATAAACTTGAAAAGAAGTCTGCATTCACCATCTAATTCTGAAGATGTAATTCTCCGTGATTCTCTGTTTCCTGTCAGAAGCTCCAGAGCTAATTCATAAGAGAATTAATCAGATGTTGGAGGAATATTCCCAGCATAATCCTCATACCGACCTTCATGAGGTACGTTTAAGCACTCAGCCCACTGCTTAGATGAGAAGGATATTTTCTTTCCTTTTACCACAGACGACATCCTGGCAGCCTCCATACCATCTAAAGTGATTTCCAGATTCATATAGAACTCATGTACCAGCTTCGGGTAGTCTATTCGAGAGTTGTCAGAAAACCAGTCTATCCATCCTTGCGATTCAAGAACTTGCAGCAACAGTGACTTACTTGACAAAAGCCACGCAGAGCTGACTTTTTTTTCTACAGCAACAATCCGAGTTTCCAGGTTCGGATTTACTGATCGTTGAGAGATACTACTCGACTCGCCTCGAGCACGCTTTGAAGGTACAGGGATATCTGGTCCTTTGCTTGGTCTCTTTTTCTTAGCCATTCGAGGATTTTGGGAAGACAGGAGTTTCGAAGGTTCGAAGTAGAGGGGAAGAGAGGTTGAAAGTTTCGGCTGGAAATGAAAGGTCAAAGGTTTAGGGAGGATAAATAGCCGCGTATCATTTATTTTATCATTTAGGGTTCCCATAAAAAGTATAAAAAAAATTTACTAATTAATTACAATATAATAATAATAAAAATATCGGTATGACAGATCGGTTGCACAGATCAGTTTCAAAGATCAGTTTCACAGATCAGTTTCACAGATCGGTTTCACAGATCAGTTTCAGAGATCAGTTTCACAGATCGGTTTCACAGATCAGTTTCATAGATCAGTTTCACAGATCGGTTTCACAGATCAGTTTCACAGATCGGTTTCACAGATCAATCATACACATCTCTTGTTTAATAAATTTCATTCTTTCAGAGCATAAAGGCTTTGTGAAGATATCAGCTAATTGATGTTCAGAACTAATAAATATCAAATAAATATCACCTTTTTGATAATGATCTCTTAGAAAGTGATGTCTGACATCAATGTGCTTAGTTATAGAGTGAGACACAGGGTTATTAGATATATTTATTGCACTAGTATTGTCACAGTTAATGGAAACATGTTTAAGATCAAATCCATAATCCAATAGAGTGTGTTTCATCCACAGAATTTGTGCACAGCAACTACCAGCAGCTATGTATTCTGCTTCGGCAGTAGACAATGCAACTGAGTTCTGTTTCTTACTACACCATGATACTAGGGATTTTCCAAGCAAATGACATGTTCCAGATGTTCTCTTCCTATCTAACTTACATCCAGCAAAGTCAGCATCTGAATAGCTAGTTAGGTTAAATGATTGTCCTTTTGGATAAAACAAACCTAAATTTATAGTATACTTAAGATACTTAAAAATCATTTTAACATCCAGTAAGTGTGATTCTTTAGGATTAGCTTGAAATCTAGCACACATACATACACTGAACATAATGTCTGGTCGACTAGAAATAAGATAAAGTAAGCTCCCAATCATACCTCTGTAATTGGTTTGATCCACTGGTTTCCCAGCTTCATCTGTATCCAATTTACAGGTAGTACTCATAGGTGTATCACTTTCCTTAATACTATCCAATCCAAAACGTTTTAAAATATCTTTTGTATATTTACTTTGATTTAGAATAATTCCATCTTTAGTTTGAAGAATTTGAAAACCAAGAAAATACTTAAGCTCTCCCATTAAGCTCATTTCAAATTCATTTTGCATAACCTTTGAAAAATCAGTACATAAGGAATTTTTAGAAGATCCAAATATAATATCATCAACATAGATTTGTACTATTAATACATCTTTTGAAATCCTTTTTATAAAAAGAGTGGGATCAGCTACTCTTTTTGTAAATCCTTTTGAGATAAGAAAGTTTGAAAGCCTTTCATACCAAGCTCTTGGAGCTTGTTTTAAACCATATAAAGCTTTAGAAAGTTTAAAAACATGATTTGGAAAATGAGGATTTAAAAAACAAGGTGGTTGTTCCACAAAAATATCTTCAACAATAAAACCATTTAGAAAAGCACTTTTGAAATCCATTTGATATAACTTAAAATTCAGATGTGATGCCTAGGAAAGTAAGATCCTAATAGCCTCTAATCTAGCTACAGGTGCAAAGGTTTCCTCATAGTCAATTCCTTCTTCTTGATTGTAACCTTGTGCAACTAGCCTAGCTTTATTTCTAATGATGTTTCCAGATTCATCAATTTTGTTTCTAAATACCCATTTTGTGCCTATGGTCAAAAAGTCCTTAGATCTTTCTACTAATTTCCAGACTTTGTTTCTTTCAAATTGATTTAGTTCTTCTTGCATAGCCATTACCCAAAATTCATCATTGATAGAATCATTGATATTTTTAGGTTATGACTGTGAAAGAAAAGCTTGATGTTCAACCTGATTTCTTAGAGAAGCTCTAGTCTGTGTTCCTCTATCTAGATTTCCTACAAAAGCATCTAAAGGATGGTTCTTTAGATTCCTAGAAGGTCTTGAAAAGATAGGGCTAGAGATTTCAGATTCATCTACAGATTGAGGTTCAACAGAAGCAGGTTCTGGAGAATTTCCAGAGCTGGATGTTTTAACTATAGGTCCATTGTATTTATCATTGAGATTCAAACCAGAGAGGTCATCTTTAAGAGAGATTTTAGGTTCATGTGGATCAGTTTCATCAAATTTGATGTGAACAGATTCTTCCACACATTTGGTTCTTTTATTGAAAACTCTATAGGCTTTACTAGAGATAGAGTAACCTAGGAAAATTCCTTCATCACTCTTGGATGAAAATTTGTCAAGATTGTCTCTAGTATTGAGAATGAAGACTTTGCAGCCAAAAACTTTGAAGTAGTTAACCTTAGGTTTCCTATGATTCCACAACTCATAAGGGGTTCTCTTAAGAACTGGTCTGATCAAGACTCTGTTAATGACATAACAAGCTGTATTTACAGCTTCAGCCCAAAAGTAAATAGGCAGTTCATATTCATTGAGCATGGTTCTAGCTATTTCTTGCAGGGTTCTATTCCTTCTCTCTACTACACCATTTTGTTGGGGTGTCCTAGGGGCAGAGAAATTGTGACTATAGCCATTGTGTGAGCAGTAAGAATAAAACTCATGATTTTCAAACTCACGACCATGATCACTTCTCAGGGTCTTAATCTTGAGTCCACTAAGATTTTCTACAGACCTGGAGTATTTAATAAAGTAAGAACAAGGTTCAATTTTGTGAGCTAGAAAATATACCCAAGTATATCTAAAAAATTCATCTACAAGAACATAGACATAGTGCTTCCCATTTAAACTAGAAACTCTAGAAGGTCCAAATAAATCCATGTGAACCAACTCGAGAGGTTGAGAAGTTGACACTTCTTTCTTTGATTTAAAAGAAACTTTATGTTGCTTTCCTTTTTGACATGGATTACAAACTTTGTCTGCTGGAAATTCAAGTTTGGGTAAGTCTCTAACTAAGTTCTTCCTAGAAAGTTTTCTAAGTGAGTGTACATTGCAGTGTCTTAATCTTCTGTTCCAAAGCCAAGACTCTTTATGAAAAGCATTTAAACAAGGAATATTCTTCTTAGCTAAGGAATCCAAATCAACAGCATAAACATTTTCATTTCTTAAAGTAGAAAATACTAAAACATTTTTAGAGTTAAAAACATTGCAAGAATCATTTTTAAATTTCACATAAAAACCATCATCACACAATTGAGAAATTCTTAACAAGTTATATTTAAGTCCATCGACAAATAAAACTTCAGAAACCAAGATTGAATCAGTGTTACCAATCTGGCCTAAGCCGATGATTTTTCCTTTTGAATTATCAACAAAAGTGACAAAGCCTCCATCAACTTTTACTAAGCTCTTGAAACATGAAAAGTCTCCTGACATATGTCTTGAACATCCACTGTCTAAGTACCATATCTTCTTGTGACAGCTCTTCAAGCAGGTCTCCTGCAAAACAGATTTAGATGGAAGATGATTTTGGTACCCAGATCTTCTTGGGTCCAGACATGTTAGCCAATGATACTTTAGGTACCCATATTTGTCTAATGGGTCTCATATAATTTGTAAAATTAACATTCTTTGAAAGATAAACCTTATTAGATCCATAACTATGAATATAACTGGTTGAGGCATATGAAGTTCCAGAATTAACTATCTTCTGTCCAGATTTAGGAATGAATCTAGTTTTGGCAACTTTTCTTTGTCCATGTTGGTATCCTATACCAGTAGTATATCTAGGTGCAACTTGCTTTCCTAGCATTTGTGTTAGAGTATTCTTGCCATTTGTGAACTTCTCTAAGTCTTTTCTAAGTTGTTCATTAGACAATTTTAGTTCAGTATTTTCTTTAAGCAACTGAGCATTCTTTTCTACTTCTATATCCAGATCAGATTTATGCTTAACACTTAAAGAATACTGTTTCTTTAAACCTTTATATTTATCTTTAAGATCATTACAGGTTTCTTCAAGCATATCACAATATTCAAACAGTTCAGATTTAGACATGTTATCACCTTCAGAATCATCTCCAGAATAATATGAATTTGAAGCAGGAGTTTCTAATGTTACCTCAGAAGTGTTTGTCATAAAACACATGTTGGCTCGATTCGTTTCAGAGTCTGAAGATTCAGCTTCACTTGTGTTGTCTTCTGAAGCACTCCAAGTAGCCTTGATGGCTTTCTTGTACTTATTATCCTTGTATTCATACTTCTTTCTGTATTTTAGCTTTGGACAGTCTGTTTTTATGTGTCCTTTTCTTTTGCATTCATAACAGACAACTTCATCTGATTTATCAGACTTCTTCCAATCCTTTTTCCAGTGTCCTTTGTTATCATACTTGCCTTTGTAGTTTGACTTTCTGAAAAACTTCTTCTTCCTATAGAATTTCTTAAATCTTCTAGCAATGTGTGCCATCTCAGCATCACTATCAGAATCATTCTCACTTTCCCCACTACTTAAACTTTCATTTATAGCTTGAGGCTTTTCCTTATCCTTATTCTTTGAGGTTGTAGTCTTGAAGGCAATAGACTTCCTTTTAGGTTCATCATATTCTTCTTTATTTACTTTAAGCTCTTCTTCATACATCATCAGCTTACCAATTAATTCTTTGACAGGCAGTGATCCAATGTCACAGGATTCTCTAATGGAGAAAGAGGTTCCTCTCCATCTTTCAGGTAGACATCTCAAAATTCTCATGATTTTCTCCTTTGCTGGAACATCCTTTCCCAGAGAAGTCATTGTGTTGACAATTTCATTGAACCTGAGATACATATCAGAAATGGGTTCATCAGGCTTCATCTTAAAATTATCATACTTAATAGTATAGGTATTCAATCTCATCTCCTTAACATTAGTTGTTCCTTCATGAGAAACAGCTAAGGTATCCCAAATTTCATATGCAGTTTTACATGCAGAAATTCTATTAAATTCTTCATCTCCTAGAGCACAGTACAGAGCATTCATAGCTTTACAATTGTTATTGTAATCAGTCTTTGTAGGTTCATCCCAAGTAGATCTATCAGTACTGGGAATTTTATATTCAGCTTCAATGATAGTCCAAATATCAAAGCCCATACTTTCTAAGTGAATTTTCATTTTTAGCTTCCACTGAGCATAGTTGTTTCCATTAAAGAAAGGTGGTCGGTTAGTAGCAGCACCCTCAAGTCTATTATCCATGATATTACAAAAAGAATTTTAAAGAGATAAAAATTTAGAAATAACAGAAATTTTAAGAACTTTAAAATACAACTAAAATCACAGTTGAAAAACAGAGTACGTTTAGAAAATATTAACAACCTCTGATACCAAGTGTTGGTCGGAGTGGATACTCAAGAGGGGGGTGAATTGAGTTCCAATTAAAATTTTCTGTTAAAAACAATGTTGATTAAAATCCCCCTATTTCAAAAACAGATTAAACTGTAGTGAATTTATATAGATTATAGAGGTTCAATTAGTTTCTCAAAGATTGATTAGTTCTCAGTTAACTTAATCTTATGATTAAATTAACCTTTGAAACTAACTTACTGGTCTATAATAAATATAAACACTTGCGAGTTTAACTATCAAAGTAGCTTTGAAAATAAATTATATTTCAAAGTAATAGCAGCGGAATATGAAATAAATATGTAGTATGGATATAGTATGTAGCTACAAACACAGAGAATTAACCAAGAGGTTCAGTCTCAAGCCGAGACTTAGTCCTCTCAAAAGTTTATATAAAAATGATCCACACCCTGGATCGGGGTTAACAACAGTGAACACACTGTCCAGGTCACAAGACCTCTACCACAGTTCTGTGTGGGAAAATAAACAACAGCTTAGAGCTGTCCAGGTCTCATACGACCTCTACCACTATCCACAGTGGGAAATGAAGTGAAGAAAGGTTTGCTGAGGATTTACAGATCCTCCAGTGAAAGTACAGGAGTCAGTGTGTGTGTTTAATACAGCTGATAACACACACTGCTCAAAATGTAAAACAAATGTATCACAGAGCATAGATGTAGAGTTTAGAAATGGCTCTGGTGATTTCAGTGTAGCTCTGGACTCGTTTGTATTTGGTCAGAATTTATTCTGAGTCCTCTTCTCGTTTTTGGTTTCAGAAGAAGAGTGTCGTATGCTTCAGGCTCAAAGGCAGTGAGATGTAGTCGATGAAGTTCTTCAATATTCTTTTGTATGCACAGAACTCTTCTTGAGTAGGCTTGATTGTATATGAGGTTCTGTTCTGATTGGTTCTTCCTCCTCTTTCTTTTCTCTATGTATCTCTCGTGTTCTTCTATAGACACCCTTTCTATCTTCAGCAGAGTCTTCTAGTATTTATGTCACGTGCTTTGGAAGACAGAAAAAGTTTTCTTTCCGCAGGTACGAGGTACGGTTTCCTGACATCCGAAAACCTTTATTAATAATTTGACAGAGCATTTAAAATATACCTAATATGACCATTGGTTAGATTAAATAAAGATAAAGATAAAGAAATTCAAACAGTTGTTTATGACTATTGAAGAATCAAGTGATCGGTAGGTGATCAGCATTAGTGAGTAATGATCGGTGACTCAGATAGATCAGCATCGGTGAATCAGACTGATCAGCATCGGTCTGTCATTTGCATCGGTGAGTCATTTGCATCGGTGAGTCATTTGATCGGTGAGTCATTGGATCGGTGAGTCATTTTGATCGGTGAGTCATTTGATCAGCATCGGTGACTCATTTTGCATCGGATCGGTGAGTCATTTTGATCAGCATCGGTGACTCATTTTGCATCGGATCGGTGAGTCATTTTGATCTGCATCGGTGAGACCGTTGTCCTTTGATATTGGATCGGTGAGTCATTTTGATCAGCATCGGTGACTCATTTTGCATCGGATCGGTGAGAAATTTTGATCAGCATTGGTGACTCATTTTGCATCGGATCGGTGATTCATTTTGATCAGCATCGGTGACTCATTTTGCATCAGATTGGTGCGACCGTTGTCTTTTGATATTGGATCGGTGCGACCGTTGTCCTTTGATATTGGATCGGTGCGACCGTTGTCCTTTGATATTGGATCGGTGAGACCGTTGTCTGTTGAATCCAGAAGACTTCCAAAATACTTTGTAAGTCAATAAGCATAGACAAAAATGTGATAACAGATTCATTAACAGATTGTAATTAAGTTTATGAGAAATCAAACCAGATTAAGCATTAATGGTATGTGATGATTTGTGATTATTAAAACATCAATCATAGACATGAAATCAACAATCTTCCAGAGGGCTCAACAATCTCCCCCTTTTTGATAATCACAAATCTTTATCATTAAATATAAATAATATGATATATCATTAATAAAAACATAATGAGAATTAAACCATAAGAAGAATAAATATAAAGAGATATATAAATCTCCCCCTTAATTTAGATTACCCATATATATTATACAGATATCTCCCCCTGAGATATATACATCTTTTCTCCTATAAAGTATTCTTTTTTCTTTTCCCATAAATTGTCTTCTCCCATAGAGTAATCTTGTTCTTCTCCCCCTTTGGGATAATCAAAAAGGAGGGAAAACAGATAAGAGAAAGTGAAATTAAAGCAGTTAGCAGAGAGTAGAGATAGAAAAATATTTGATAAAGTACAGACTATTATAAGTAGCACATTGTTCACCCCATCAAAAATAATACACAACTATTTGTTGGGATACAAAGGTGCTTTTCCTCTGTCATTGGGATCAATAGTGGGTAAGTTTGAAGGCTTGGAGGCAGGCTGGTCTTGGCGGAGCTGAAGTGGTGGTAGGACAACTCGGGCAGGTGTAGGAGCAGGTACCACAGAGGGTTGTTGTTGAGAAACAGGAGCTTATGGAGAAGATTGATGAGGAACTGTTCTTAACTGAGAGAGAGCTTGAGCAATAGATAGCTGATTTGGAGCTACATCAGAGTCACTGAGAGATTCAGAAGTAGGAAGTACTATTGCAGTGGCCTGTGCATGCAAATAGGGCTTCAAAAGATGAATAAAGTCCTGAATGACTTCTGCTCCATACTTCATAGCTTTTTCAAAATCATCTTTATTCTCCATGAACTCTGCCAAAGAAGGGACAATATCTTGCAACTGATGAACTTGAGTTTTGAAGGCCTGAGTGACTGGAGGTAATTTCAGATTCTCTGCCAACACCTTGAAGTTTGCAGTCATCTCATGTTTTGTATAAATCTTAGAAAAGTAATTATCAACTTTCTCTTTGATCTCTTGCAGAGCTTTCTTAGCATCTGCTGAATACACCAATTCCATCTTGTGACTGTTATCACAGAGCTCTTTCATCTTCCTCAGAGATTCTAAATCAAGAATTTTTCTAACAGCAGCTAACTCATCATGTACAACTTCTCTTAGAGCTTCTATCTCACGGGTAGTGATCTTGGTTACTTTGCCTGTACTGGCTTGGATAACTATATGAGTTAACTCAGCTTTCAACTTCCTCAGGTCAGACTTGTTGAGATGATCAATCAAATTTCTCAAAACTTCCATCATACCAGAGATGGTTGATCGGAATTCGCTTGATAGAGATACCAGGCCGGTGTGAAGATCCTTCATAGTCTGATTCAAAAAGGCTATTTGCCTGCCAATAAGTTCACCAGTATTGGCCAGGTCTGGCTTCACAGCATTAGATACTCTCTGTGAGAAGGCTTCTAATGAATGTTCAGAAACTTGGAGAGACACTTGAGTAAGAGAATTAGAAATTTGTTCTCTAACTGTGGCTCTCACAGCAGTTAGCAATTCAATCTTAAACTTATCAAGATCAGCTTGAGAGATTCCTGAACCAGGTAAATTATCATTTGTAGGATCAACAGCAGGAACAGACCTTGCTTCTCGTGGGAGGTTCCTCTTCACAGCTCCAGCAGATTCTGGCATGGCTTCTTCGTCTTCAGAGTATTCTATGCCCAACACAGCATAACCAGGGTAGTCATCCCAAAGAGCAGCACACATGGTGTATTTTGGTTTCTCATAGCTTGTTGTCCCACTGATTTTTGGTGAATCATCCTTGCCACTGATATGTATTTCTTGTACTGACCGAGGTGATTCTATTTGATCTTCAGAAAGACCATCCACTGGTCTATTATCACCATCAACAACAGCCTCAGCATCATCAGCACGTCCATCATCACTCTTCTCATAAGCTTAACTGTGATATTCTTCAGTGTCAGAATCATCTTCATCACCAAGAATAGGTTCTGATTCTGGTAGGGCTAAGGGTGGACTAGCAGGTCCAAATTCTATTCTTCTTTTGGGACTGGCAGTGTCAGGATCACTCCTATCATCAGGAGATGACATACTTCCTTCCTCAGTCACAGCTTCTTCTTGTTCTTGGGTTTCGGTTGCCTCATCCTTTCCTTCTTCTGGCTCATCATCATCAGAATAAACTGGTTCCTCATTTGATTTCAAGCCAGGGTCTCTCAAATCCTTTGGCCTCTTGCCATGATCTATGGGATTGTAGGCTTCATACAATTTATCTTCATCTGTAACCCAGCACTTCTTCCATTGATTCCAATTGATTTTCAACCTCTTGCAGATCTCTTTGTTGAGACAAAAGGTATGATATGTTTCATTAACTTCATCATCTTCATCAATACAGTCTAGATTCTTGAGCATGGTAGATATCATCTTTGAATAAAACAAGGCAGTGGATTTCTTGGAAGGTTTTATCATTCCAGCTATGTGTATCATCACATATCTACACAAATTGATCTTCTCTTGTGTTTTCAGAAGAAACAGCAGGAAAACATCCTGGTACTTTACAGCAGCAAAATCTCCTCTCCTAGGGCAAAGTTGGTGCTGAATAAACTTGAAAAGAAGTCGGCATTCACCATCTAATTCTGAAGCTGTAATTCTCCGTGATTCTCTGTTTCCTGTCAGAAGATCCAGAGCTAATTCATAAGAGAAGTAATCAGATGTTGGAGGAATATTCCCAGCATAATCCTCATACCGACCTTCATGAGGTACGTTTAAGCACTCAGCCCACTGCTTAGATGAGAAGGATATTTTCTTTCCTTTTACCACAGACGACATCCTGGCAGCCTCCACACCATCTAAAGTGATTTCCAGATTCATATAGAACTCATGTACCAGCTTCGGGTAGTCTATTCGAGAGTTGTCAGAAAACCAGTCTATCCATCCTTGCGATTCAAGAACTTGCAGCAACAGTGACTTACTTGACAAAAGCCACGCAGAGCTGACTTCTTTTTCTACAGCAACAATCCGAGTTTCCAGGTTCGGATTTACTGATCGTTGAGAGGTACTACTCGACTCGCCTCGAGCACGCTTTGAAGGTACAGGGCTATCTGGTCCTTTGCTCGGTCTCTTTTGCTTATCCATTCGAGGATTTTGGGAAGACAGGAGTTTCGAAGGTTCGAAGTAGAGGGGAAGAGAGGTTGAACGTTTCGGCGGGAAATGAAAGGTCAAAGGTTTAGGGAGGATAAATAGCCGCGTATCATTTATTTTATCATTTAGGGTTCCCATAAAAAGTATAAAAGAAATTTACTAATTAATTACAATATAATAATATTAAAAATATCGGTATGACAGATCGGTTGCACAGATCAGTTTCACAGATCAGTTTCACAGATCGGTTTCACAGATCGGTTTCACAGATCGGTTTCACAGATCGGTTTCACAGATCAGTTTCACAGATCGGTTTCACAGATCGGTTTCACAGATCGGTTTCACAGATCGGTTTCACAGATCAATCATACACAACTCTTGTTTAATAAATTTCATTCTTTCAGAGCATAAAGTCTTTGTGAAGATATCAGCTAATTGATGTTTTGAACTAATAAATTTCAAAGAAATATCACCTTTTTGATAATGATCTCTTAGAAAGTGATGTATGACATCAATGTGCTTAGTTCTAGAGTGAGACACAGGGTTCTTAGATATATTTATTGCACTAGTATTATCACAGTTAATTGAAACATGTTTAAGATCAAATCCATAATCTAATAGAGTGTGTTTCATCCACAGAATTTGTGCACAGCAACTACCAGCAGCTATGTATTCTGCTTCGGCAGTAGACAATGCAACAGAGTTCTGTTTCTTACTACACCATGATACTAGGGATTTTCCAAGCAAATGACATGTTCCAGATGTGCTCTTCCTATCTAACTTACATCCAGCAAAGTCAGCATCTGAATAGCTAGTTAGGTTAAATGATTGTCCTTTTGGATAAAACAAACCTAAATTTATAGTATACTTAAGATACTTAAAAATCCTTTTAACAGCCAGTAAGTGTGATTCTTTAGGATTAGCTTGAAATCTAGCACACATACATACACTGAACATAATGTCTGGTCGACTAGCAGTAAGATAAAGTAAGCTCCCAATCATACCTCTGTAATTGGTTTGATCCACTGGTTTCCCAGCTTCATCTGTATCCAATTTACAGGTAGTACTCATAGGTGTATCACTTTCCTTAATACTATCCAATCCAAAACGTTTTAAAAGATCTTTTGTATATTTACTTTGATTTAGAATAATTCCATCTTTAGTTTGAAGAATTTGAAAACCAAGAAAATACTTAAGCTCTCCCATTAAGCTCATTTCAAATTCATTTTGCATAACCTTTGAAAAATCAGTACATAAGGAATTTTTAGAAGATCCAAAAATAATATCATCAACATAGATTTGTACTATTAATACATCTTTTGAAATCCTTTTTATAAAAAGAGTGGGATCAGCTACTCCTTTTGTAAATCCTTTGGAGATAAGAAAGTTTGAAAGCCTTTCATACCAAGCTCTTGGAGCTTGTTTTAAACCATATAAAGCTTTAGAAAGTTTAAAAACATGATTTGGAAAATGAGGATTTAAAAAAATAGGTGGTTGTTCCACAAAAATATCTTCAACAATAAAACCATTTAGAAAAGCACTTTTGACATCCATTTGATATAACTTAAAATTCAGATGTGATGCATAGGCAAGTAAGATCCTAATAGCCTCTAATCTAGAAACAGGTGCAAAGGTTTCCTCATAGTCAATTCCTTCTTCTTGATTGTAACCTTGTGCAACTAGACTAGCTTTATTTCTAATGATGTTTCCAGATTCATCAATTTTGTTTCTAAATACCCATTTTGTGACTATGGTCAAAAAGTCCTTAGATCTTTCTACTAATTTCCAGACTTTGTTTCTTTCAAATTGATTTAGTTCTTCTTGCATAGACATTACCCAAAATTCATCATTGATAGCATCATTGATATTTTTAGGTTATGACTGTGAAAGAAAAGCTTGATGTTCAACCTGATTTCTTAGAGAAGCTCTACTCTGTGTTCCTCTATCTAGATTTCCTACAACAGCATCTAAAGGATGGTTCTTTAGAGTCCTAGAAGGTCTTGAAAAGATAGGGCTAGAGATTTCAGATTCATCTAGAGATTGAGGTTCAACAGAAGCAGGTTCTAGAGAATTTCCAGAGATGGATGTTTTAACTATAGGTCCATTGTATTTATCATTGAGATTCAAACCAGAGAGGTCATCTTCAAGAGAGATTTTAGGTTCATGTGGATCAGTTTCATCAAATTTGATGTGAACAGATTCTTCCACACATTTGGTTCTTTTATTGAAAACTCTATAGGCTTTACTAGAGATAGAGTAACCTAGGAAAATTCCATCATCACTCTTGGATGCAAATTTGTCAAGATTGTCTCTAGTATTGAGAATGAAGACTTTGCAGCCAAAAACTTTAAAGTAGTTAACCTTAGGTTTCCTATGATTCCACAACTCATAAGGGGTTCTCTTAAGAACTGGTCTGATCAAGACTCTGTTAATGACATAACAAGCTGTATTTACAGCTTCAGCCCAAAAGTAAATAGGCAGTTCATATTTATTGAGCATGGTTCTAGCTATTTCTTACAGGGTTCTATTCCTTCTCTCTACTACACCATTTTGTTGGGGTGTCCTAGGGGCAGAGAAATTGTGACTATAGCCATTGTGTGAGCAGTAAGAATAAAACTCATGATTTTAAAACTCACGACCATGATCACTTCTCAGGGTCTTAATCTTGAGTCCACTAAGATTTTCTACAGACTTGGAGTGTTTAATAAAGTAAGAACAAGGTTCACTTTTGTGAGCTAGAAAATATACCCAAGTATATCTAGAAAAGTCATCTACAAGAACATAGACATAGTGCTTCCCATTTAAACTAGAAACTCTAGAAGGTCCAAATAAATCCATGTGAACCAACTCGAGAGGTTGAGAAGCTGACACTTCTTTCTTTGATTTAAAAGAAACTTTATGTTGCTTTCCTTTTTGACAGGGATTACAAACTTTGTCTGCTGGAAATTCAAGTTTGGGTAAGTCTCTAACTAAGTTCTTCGTAGAAAAATTTCTAAATGATTGTACATTGCAGTGTCCTAATCTTCTGTGCCAAAGCCAAGACTCTTTATGAAAAGCATTTAAACAAGGAATATTCTGCTTAGCTAAGGAATCCAAATCAACAGCATAAACATTTTCATTTCTTAAAGCAGAAAATACTAAAACATTTTTAGAGTTAAAAACATTGCAAGAATAATTTTTAAATTTCACATAAAAACCATCATCACACAATTGAGAAATGCTTAACAAGTTATATTTAAGTTCATCGACAAATAAAACTTCAGAAACCAAGATTGAATCAGTGTTACCAATCTGGCCTAAGCCGATGATTTTTCATTTTGAATTATAACCAAAAGTGACAAAGCCTCCATCAACTTTTACTAATCTCTTGAAACATGAAAAGTCTCCTGACATATGTCTTGAACATCCACTGTCTAAGTACCATATCTTCTTGTGACAGCTCTTCAAGCAGGTCTCCTGCAAAACAGATTTAGATGGAAGATGATTTTGGTACCCAGATCTTCTTGGGTCCAGACATGTTAGCCAATGATACTTTAGGTACCCATATTTGTCTAATGGGTCTCATATAATTTGTAAAATTAACATTCTTTGAAAGATAAACCTTATTAGATCCATAACTATGAATATAACTGGTTGAGGCATATGAAGTTCCAGAATTAACTATCTTCTGTCCAGATTTAGGAATGAATCTAGTTTTGGCAACTTTTCTTTGTCCAGGTTGGTATCCTATACCAGTAGTATATCTAGGAGAAACTTGCTTTCCTAGCATTTGTGTTAGAGTATTCTTGCCATTTGTGAACTTCTCTAAGTCTTTTCTAAGTTGTTCATTAGACAATTTTAGTTCAGTATTTTCTTTAAGCAACTGAGCATTCTTTTCTACTTCTATATCCAGATCAGATTTATGCTTAACACTTAAAGAATACTGTTTCTTTAAACCTTTATATTTATCTTTAAGCTCATTACAGGTTTCTTCAAGCATATCACAATATTCAAACAGTTCAGATTTAGACATGTTATCACCTTCAGAATCATCTCCAGAATAATATGAATTTGAAGCAGGAGTTTCTAATGTTACCTCAGAAGTGTTTGTCATAAAACACATGTTGGCTCGATTCCTTTCAGAGTTTGAAGATTCAGCTTCACTTGTGCTGTCTTCTGAAGCACTCCAAGTAGCCTTCATGGATTTCTTGTACTTATTATCCTTGTATTCATACTTCTTTCTGTATTTCAGCTTTGGACAGTCTGTTTTTATGTGTCCTTTTCTTTTGCATTCATAACAGACAACTTCATCTGATTTATCAGACTTCTTCCAATCCTTTTTCCAGTGTCCTTTGTTATCATACTTTCCTTTGTAGTTTGACTTTCTGAAAAACTTCTTCTTCCTATAGAATTTCTTAAATCTTCTAGCAATGTGTGCCATCTCAGCATCACTATCAGAATCATTCTCACTTTCCCCACTACTTAAACTTTCATTTATAGCTTGAGGCTTTTCCTTATCCTTATTCTTTGAGGTTGTAGTCTTGAAGGTAATAGACTTCCTTTTAGGTTCATCTTCTTCTTCTTTGTTTACTTTAAGCTCTTCTTCATACATCATTAGCTTACCAATTAATTCCTTGACAGGCAGTGTTCCAATGTCATAGGATTCTCTAATGGAGACAGAGGTTCCTCTCCATCTTTCAGGTAGACATCTCAAAATTCTCATGATTTGCTCCTTTGCTGGAACATCCTTTCCCATAGAAGTCATTGTGTTGACAATTTCATTGAACCTGAGATACATATCAGAAATGGGTTCATCAGGCTTCATCTTAAAATTATCATACTTAATAGTATAGATATTCAATCTCATCTTCTTAACATTAGTTGTTCCTTCATGAGAAACAGCTAAGGTATCCCAAATTTCATATGCAGTTTTACATGCAGAAATTCTATTAAATTCTTCATCTCCTAGAGCACAGTACAGAGCATTCATAGCTTTACAATTGTTATTGTAAGCAGTCTTTGTAGGTTCATCCCAAGTAGATCTATCAGTACTGGGAATTTTATATTCAGCTTCAATGACAGTCCAAATATCAAAGCCCATACTTTCTAAGTGAATTTTCATTTTTAGCTTCCACTGAGCATAGTTGTTTCCATTAAAGAAAGGTGGCCGGTTAGTAGCAGCACCCTCAAGTCTATTATCCAGGATATTACAAAAAGAATTTTAAAGAGATAAAAATTTAGAAATAACAGAAATTTTAAGAACTTTAAAATACAACTAAAATCACAGTTCAAAAACACAGTACGTTTAGAAAATATTAACAACCTCTGATACCAAGTGTTGGTCGGAGTGGATACTCAAGAGGGGGGTGAATTGAGTTCCAATTAAAATTTTCTGTTAAAAACAATGTTGATTAAAATCCCCCTATTTCAAAAACAGATTAAACTGTAGTGAATTTATACAGATTATAGAGGTTCAATTAGTTTCTCAGAGATTGATTAGTTCTCAGTTAACTTAATCTTATGATTAAATTAACCTTTGAAACTAACTTATTGGTCTATAATAAATATAAACACTTGAGAGTTTAACTATCAAAGTAGCTTTGAAAATAAATTATATTTCAAAGTAATAGCAGCGGAATATGAAATAAATATGTAGTATGGATATAGTATGTAGCTACAAACACAGAGAATTAACCAAGAGGTTCAGTCTCAAGCCGAGACTTAGTCCTCTCAAAAGTTTATATAAAAATGATCCACACCCTGGATCGGGGTTAAAAATAGTGAACACATTGTCCAGGTCACAAGACCTCTACCACAGTTCTGTGTGGGAAAATAATTAACAGCTTAGAGCTGTCCAGGTCTCATACGACCTCTACCACTATCCACAGTGGGAAATGAAGTGAAGAAAGGTTTTCTGAGGATTTACAGATCCTCCAGTGAAAGTACAGGAGTCAGTGTGTGTGTTTAATACAGCAGATAACACACACTGCTCAAAATGTAAAACAAATGTATCACAGAGCAGAGATGTAGAATTTAGAAATGGATCTGGTGATTTCAGTGTAGCTCTGGACTCATTTGTATTTGGTCAGAATTTATTCTGAGTCCTATTCTCGTTTTTGGTTTCAGAAGAAGAGTGTCATATGCTTCAGGCTCAAAGGCAGTGAGATGTAGTCGATGAAGTTCTTCAATATTCTTTTTTATGCGCAGAACTCTTCTTGAGTAGGCTTGATTGTATATGAGGTTTTGTTCTGATTAGTTCTTCCTCCTCTTTCTTTTCTCTATGTATCTCTCGTGTTCTTCTATCGACACCCTTTCTATCTTCAGCAGAGTCTTCTTGTATTTATGTCACGTGCTTCGGAAGACAGAAAAAGTTTTCTTTCCGCAGGTACGAGGTACGGTTTCCTGACATCCGACAACCTTTATTAATAATTTGACAGAGCATTTAAAATATACCTAATATGACCGTTGGTTAGATTAAATAAAGATAAAGATAAAGAAATTCAAACAGTTGTTTATGACTATTGAAGAATCAAGTGGTCGGTAGGTCATCAGCATTAGTGAGTAATGATCGGTGACTCAGATAGATCAGCATCGGTGAATCAGACTGATCAGCATCGGTCTGTCATTTGCATCGGTGAGTCATTTGCATCAGTGAGTCATTTGATCGGTGAGTCATTTGATCGGTGAGTCATTTTGATCGGTGAGTCATTTGATCAGCATCGGTGACTCATTTTGCATCGGATCGGTGAGTCATTTTGATCAGCATCGGTGACTCATTTTGCATCGGATCGATGAGTCATTTTGATCAGCATCGGTGACTCATTAATCATCGGATCGGTGAGTCATTTTGATCAGCATCGGTGACTCATTTTGCATCGGATCGGTGAGTCATTTTGATCAGCATCGGTGAGACCGTTGTCCTTTGATATTGGATCGGTGAGTCATTTTGATCAGCATCGGTGACTCATTTTGCATCGGATCGGTGAGTCATTTTGATCAGCATCAGTGACTCATTTTGCATCGGATCGCTGAGTCATTTTGATCAGCATCGGCGACTCATTTTACATCAGATCGGTGCGACCGTTGTCTTTTGATATTGGATCGGTGCGACTGTTGTCCTTTGATATTGGATCGGTGCGACCGTTGTCCTTTGATATTGGATCGGTGCGACCGTTGTCTGTTGAATCCAGAAGACTTCCAAAATACATTGTAAGTCAATAATCATAGACAAAAATGTGACAACCGATTCATTAACAGATTGTAATTATGTTTATGATAAATCAAACCAGATTAAGCATTAATGGTATGTGATGATTTGTGATTATTAAAACATCAATCATAGACATGAAATCAACAATCTTCCAGAGGGATCAACAAATACAATACCTATATAAATTATATAATAATTTAACCATAAAATACTTTATACCTAATTCAATTAACCTTTTAAATATAATCTCCAATATTATCATTAATCACCTCAAAATCACTTCATAATCCACCACTTAAAACCTCAAAAAGGGTGTCTATGAATTTGAACATATAGTCAACCTTAAATTTGTAACCCATGATGGTATCTATAACTCTTAACAAAACCTCAAAAAAAAACTTTGAAATCTATAAAGTTTTATAAACCCTATTTGGATCCCATCTGTAAGGACTTGACCATAAAAATTACATATTCTAGTGATTTTAAATAAGAATTTACATTATTACGGTCCTGAGGATTGTTTAGGTTTAGAGTTTTACAGAATCAGGACTAAAGCTTACATGATAAACCCAAACATTATAAAAGGACACATATAGTCAGTATACATTTTTCTAACCAAACAAAAGTTTTTAAAATAAAACATGGTTTCTCTTTATGAAAAATATTCACAGTTTTCTCCTTGATCATATTATTGTCCTTACTCTCCCTTAAACCCTGAAAAACATTTTTGAAAAACTTGGGATGAGAAAAAAAATCCTAATAAGGTACATAAAATAAAAGAAACTGTTTTTCTAGTAAAAACCCATAAAAACATTTCCTTAAAAACATATCTTTTTTCCCTGAAAAAGGAATCATCCTTTAAAAAGATCATTATCTTACCTTTTTGAAATGAAATGATTTCCATGAAAACTCATTAGTAAGCATATGAAATTCATTCAGGTTACTTGGGACATCATCATCATAAAACCCTTACAAAACCATTACAATAACCCTTAAAAATTAGAATAATCATATTACCTACTTCCAATATAATTCTTCGGAGAACAAAATAATTAACTAATGCATTGGAGCGCTATTTGGGAAAACTCAAAGCTACAACGGGGTCACCCATGATCTATAATGGGGATAAAACCTTCAAAAAATAATTTCCAAGGACCATATCATGAATAAAACCCTTGAAAATTCTTTTAAACCCATGTTAAAAACACTTTCATAAATAAAATTACCCTTTTCTTGTAGAAATCACTTTTAAAATCTAACAATCATGCACATAAAAATGAAACCATTTTCTTTGAAATCAATTGTGAAATGTTATAAAAGATAAATTAAAGAATTAAATCATCATGAAATAATTAAATTCCATTCATTCCATACATGTTAAAAAACATTTCTCTTTACCTTTTGTAAAAATTGATGAATGTGGAACTTTAAAAAGTATTTTTAAAATAAATTCCTTTATATAAAACTTTAAAAATATTTCTTTTTTGAAAAAAATTGTGTTAAATTAGAAAATTACCTTTTTAAAACATGCATTTCCATATAAATACATTCATAAATTAATATTAAAAACTTGTACATGAAGAGAAATATTTAGAAAATAAATATTTAAAACATTTAAAATGGTGTTTTTATGTTAAAGAGTCCCTTACAAATATAATATTATTGAAGTGGGAATTAATAAATTTAATATATTATGTGTATCAGATTAAAATAAAAATAAAATAAGTGGAAATAAACATATGATAATTAAAATTAATTTCATATATAATCTTTACATGACATAATCAGAGAAGTAGAAGTTTAACCCAATTAGTAGAAATTGTGTTAAGAAAATCTCTTACCTTGAGTCTGACTCATCACATACACTATTTATATTCCTAAATAACACACTATGGTTATTTTATAAATTTTTTATAACCTTTTTCATGTTTATTATTACTTTTATATCACTTATTAACAAGTTATAACAATGATTTAAGTTCACATCAGATGGTTTGATGATATTTGGTACCTATGTCCAAAATGACTTTGGTATGATTTCAATAGTCAAAGTGGTGATTAGTGCATCATCTATAGAATAATATTAATGACATAGTTATCACTTTCATAAATAATTTATACTTTTAAATCCATCCATTAAATATGGTTACGAAAAAAGAACTATATTACAATCATGGAGATGGTAGGTCGTACATACGCATGAGTAATGTTTTCATTTTTCAACGATCCTTATAGAAAGAATATAATTATTATTTTATATTTATATAATTATAAAAATATAATTAATATCATATTAATAATTTAAATATACTTAATAATATCATTCATTTTTTGTGGTAATGAAAAATGAATGACATCACTTCGTGAAGGTGATAATTCACATGTATTCACGAATGACGTCATCATTTTTATGTGCATGGAAATGTAAGAATATAAATGATAGATTATATTTTAATAATGATACATATTTCATGAATATCATATATAAACATTAATTCCATTATTATAACTAGTATTGAGAGATATTTATGGGAAATGAATTATATTGATTCGCAATGCGGTGGTCGGTCATACACATGGATGATGAATTATTTTACCATTTGATGGAGGAGATGGATATGGATCATTAAATTTAAATAATAACATCTATGTATATGTATTATACAAGATTTATTATTTTACCATGGTTTAATAAGGTTTTAGGGATGTTCTAGAAGAAACGAAATGGAAACACTCGGTTAAAAACGATACCTCTTCTTTAGATAATCCCTTTGATTAACCCCTTAAGACCAAAAAGGATGGTGTTCTTCCAAAACAAATACCTCTAGAATGTGGGGAGGGATTCTAGTAAGTTATTTCTGTAGATCATATATTAACAAAAAGAATTTTAAATTTTGAATAAATGAGAAGAATAGGTGCCTTTTTATAAGACAGGGGTGGGGCACCCTTTGAATTTCTCAATAATTTAATATAAATTAATTTTTTATTCAAAATGGATTTAAACTAATTTATTTAAAATATTTTATTATTATGGGTCTAAATAAATTCATAAAATTGAAATTATATCTGTTTTTACTAAATTTTTACCCTTATATTTTGGTTTAAACCCCTGTTTAACCTCTTTAACTACTACCATGACTATATGGATTTTTATTCCTTGAGGGTTGATATTGTAAGAACCCGGGTTTTGAGGCAATGAGATGTTGAAACCAAGGTCACCGTTGATTTTGAGGAATTCCATTTTCCCTAGAAGGGGTGTAACTTTCGCGGGCGCGGCCCTTCTGTGGAAAACACCACCAAGGGCGTTTTCGTAATTTAGCGGCCTTAGGCATGAACTTTATAACTTCTAAACAGAGGCTCGGATTAAACTTCTGAGACCGCTGTTGCGCTAAGAACATGGATTTTACCCTAGGATCAGCTTAACCTCAACCCCATCGAGAGTTCGGGTACAAGCCTACTGGTGGGTGTCTAAAATTAATTAATTTTTAATTAATTTTCCCTACTTAAACACATCCACCCCCCTCCTTCTTCCCCCTTAAAATATCCCTGGTGGAAGCTCTCCCAATAAAGGATCCACCTTCTTCAAGATCCTCTCCCCACATCTCCAAGGTTGTTGAGGCTCTGGTGGATCGTTTGTGAAGTGACGGGCTACGCCCTGCGAGGTAGGATCATTGCGTTTTCATTTTAAATTTATGCATCTTCTTCAAACTCAATTTACAGCGTCCAAATGCTGGTTGATTGTCGAGAAAAGGCCATATTTGAGTACGGATCGATACTATATTTCCAACAAGTCATTCTAATAAAAATTTCGAGCCTCGGGGTGTTCGGGGTGACCCCGAAAAGTTTTTCGGCCATAAAACTCTGGTTTTCAGGCAGTTCCAGGGCGGTCGGGCGGGCGACGACGGTGGCGCGGGCTCTCCAGGCAGCGGTACCACTCCCATATGGTGACGCGGCTCCTCGACATTCGGCACGGGTGAGTGGGACGACGGCTCGTTGCCTTGACGGTCTAGGAGGCACGGGGCGGGATGCGCTGGATGGCTTTGTCGGTCAGCGTGCGGTGCGAGACCGGGGTCGTCACGACCCCGGGAGAAAATCGAGACCCGCGAAATGCATGTCCCGTGGGGGAAAAGGTGGACTGGCTCATGCCGGTCTAGGTGAAGCAGCGAGGCATGCGCGGTAAACTATGGGCCACGGTGGACTGGGCGGTCCGGGCAGCCGAGCCACGGAACGTCGGTCTAAAGGGGCGGACCGACCGAACCGGTCCGTCCCACCCCGTCTCCCGTCCGTTGGCGTTAAAACGCCTCTAACTTGCAAACCGAGTGTCGTATTCTCGTTTTGTATGTAGAAACACGATCCTAAAATTAAGATGGAGGTTTTGAGATGGTATCAAAGATTTTTTTTTAAATCTCGAGATGGGGGCTTGGTGGCGCGACACGCCCATTAAGTGCTACTTAGCGCCTCGTCGGGAATCTTGTTTTGGATGGCGCGAGCACATCCGGAGTCCGTTTTAGGCGCCGTCAGCGGCGTTGTGACCCTGGCATCATGAAGAAGTAGTCCAGGGTGGTTTCATTCATTGAATCCTGAGTTGAGGCATGGGCCCGACGGGCCGTCTTTTAAGTTGTGTGCAGCGTACTATGACTTTTTCATCAGACGTCCATTCGGGGAAAATGATTAGTTGATTTAGAATGTTTTTCCGAGATCGTCGTAATGGCGTAGTTCACCCGATCTTTTTCAGGACCTAAGTGTGGGCCTCACGAGACGTCGTAGGGGAATGAAGTGGTGTTGAATAACTTTTTCGTTGGGTGTCCGCTTCAAGTGAGTAAATAGTCTATCTCGTATGTTTTTTCATGAGGATTGCAATGGTGTAATCTGTTTGGGAGTGTGGAGCCTCATTTAAGATATCAATAAATGTGGAAACATGAAAGGGCATTGGTCGGGAGTTCCTTTGATGCACTCCGAACCAACGCACGGTAGCGATGTTAGTGACACCCAGTGATGGCACATCCAGTGCGGAGTTATCGGACAAGTTCCAGGTTTACCCTCCAGTGGGGTTGGGCAGTGGGTTACCCACCGACGTATTAGGGTTTACCCTCAAGCGGGGCTGGGAAGTGGGTTACCCGTTGACCTTAGGGTTTACCCTCCAGCGGGGCTGAGTAGTGGGTTACCAGTTTACCTTAGGGTTTACCCTCCAGTGGATCTGGGCAGTGGGTTACCCACTGAATTTAGGGTTTACCCTCTAGCGGGGCTGAGCAGTGGGTTACCCGTTAACCTTAGGGTTTACCCTCCAACTAGGCTGGGCAGTGGGTTACCCGATGACTTCTTTCAGACTCAGCCCTTTCTATGAGGCTATTTAGTGACTTTTCTCTGTGATTACTGGAGCGGGACCCTTGGTTATACGGTTCATCTATGAGATAGCTTTGATGTGCGGGACATTTGGGCATCAGTGATGGATATCCTTAGAACTGTTGGAAACTTTTAATGGGATGATCTTGGAGATGGAGATCCCCTTACACACTCGTTCGGTTTTCTTGTTGAGAATATATATATATACACCCTACTTTTGTTCCCAGTCCATGGGTTTAGTTACTCTCCTTCTAGGAGGGGTGAAGACGCGTAGGGTATTCCACGTTCTTTTTGTGTCTAGCTCCTCTTGGTTGGATGAGTCTACTTTATTTCTTTTTTTGGGTTGAGTTGCACTCTGTCTATTGTACTCTTACACTATTCGTTGTTCTGTCTACTAATCACCATTTTAGTATCTTCTTTGTTTCTCGCTCGAGCTTTCGGGGCATCCTACTGAGTATCTTTATACTCACACCTGCTTGGGCTTTGTCCACACTTGGTGTGCCCTTGCAGATGATGGATAGGCCAATTGATACTATGGAGGAGCATAGAGAACACAGGATCTTGGTCTGTGTTCAGTGGTCGTACTAGGACTGTCATGTGTGAGACTCACCAGCTATTTACTCTCCTTACATGTTGCCAGGTTGTGGAACCTTTCTAGTTAGTCATGTGTTTTCCCCCTTTACTGTTCATTTTTCTTGTCAGTTACTTTTCAGCACTTTACTTGTTCTGTTTTTAGAGGTCGTTGCATGATTTTTAGTTGGGATATTGTAGTCTGTACTTTAGTTTCCTTTTTTACTTTGCACTTCTGCATTAAGTGGGTTGTGTGTGTGGGTATAGGTACTTAGGAAAAGGCCTCCCTGATATTTTTATGCCTTCGGCGCTTGTCTCCAGCCCCTAGCCTATGGAGAGAGGCTTGGGGTAGTTGTGGCTAGATACTGGTAGGGTCAGGTCTTGAAAAAGTGGTTACAGAGCATGGTTCGTTCCTTGGGGCATTGTTCAGACATCCCTAAAAAGGAATTGGTTGGGATTTAGGGAAATAGTGTCGATGTGTCTCGAGAGAAGCTCTCAGGACAGGGACTCCAGTGATGGTACGGGCGGCCGACGTATCCATTCACCAGGACCCTGATAACCCGCTTGTCGACTCGGCACACTAAGACACTTGTTGCAGGGAATTTGGAACATGCATCCAGTAGGATTGAGTATTTGACAATCCGTCTTGACTCAGCTCCCCTTTTTTATTACTGATATATATATATATATATATGTATATATATATATATTCTCATCTGATGGCAGTAATCCTTGATAATTTTCAGGATTCCCCCAAAATAACAATCATCCAGGTTACGCTCCCCAGTTCATGATGACGACCTGGCGAGTGATGGGGAATCACTTCAGGGACCCTCACATGATCCCTTTCCACCCAGTGGCTCAGCAGTAGCTCCTCCATCTGGAGAGTGGCAGTTAGCACCGGTTGCACAGGCTGAGGTTGAGCGCAGGCTGAGTGCACTCTAAGACTTCCAGCGTCAGCGGCCGCAGAAGTTGCATGGTGACCCGGATCCCCAGGTAGCGGAAGACTGGCTAGAGTCCATGGACCAAATTTTCAGGCTCGTATGGACAACAGCGGACCATATGGTATCCCTAGCTACCAGCCTTTTCCTCGGGATGGCTGGGCGTTGGTGGGGGTTGGTTACACAGACCCACGACAAGTCATCTCTCATTTGGGATAGCTTCCAGTAGCTCTTCCGAGAGGAGTACTCCCTCTCTTATTTACGCTCTGTTTGGATTCAGGAGCTTCTAGATCTGAAGCAGTGGGGATGAATGCGGCGCAGTACTCGGCCCAGTTTACCGATCTGACATGTTACTCGCAGGATATGATCCGCGATATTTACTTCCGGGCGAGGAAGTTTGAGCAGGGTCTTCACAGGGAAATTCGTTCTAGTGTAGTACCCATTTGCATCCCTACTTATGTCAGAGTGGGTTCTCATGACAGAGAGCTTCTTGGCCGAGGGACGCCAGCTAGTAGGGCCTAGTAGTGGCCACTTCAGAGCAGAGTCTTTGGTAACAGGAAGGCGGTAGAGAACAGGTCCTCAGTCAAGGAGACCCTTCCGTGAGCAGACTCAGGGACAGGGTCATACACTGCAGTGGCGCCGTAGAGCATCGGGGAAGTTAGCAGATAACCGGTGCTATGCTTGTGACGGACAGGGTCACCGAGTACAGGACTACCTGACCAGGTGTACCGAGCAGCCGTGGTAGGCAGTGGGTGCACCGCAGCGGTAGAGGCAACGCCATGACCAGGGATATCCCAGGCAAGGACAGGCTGATCCTTAGGGAGGCGGCGCAGGTAGAGCTGCAGGACCAAGAGGTGGGGGAAGGCATTTCGAGGTCCTTCCATCACCACCACCGGGTGGTCCATGCCAGGCTCAGGGATCTGGCGGTATGGGCCGCGGGCAACTTCAGTCTATGGGTGTTTGTGACCCCCCAGCACATGAGATGGTCTAAGGTATGATTTGTGTTTAATTTACACATGCTTTGGTACTAGTAGAAATAGGCGTCATCCACTCTTTTATAACGCTGCTTTTGGTACGGGAGTTGGAGCTCCTAGTATAGGTGCTGACACCTGTGCTTAGGCTCGAGGTTCTTACAGGAAGTGCCTTGTTAGTGACCCTTGTTTGTAGACGGTGTGAACTATCATTCTAAGGAGAGAGTTTCACATGGGACCTACTGTTCATCACAATGGAACCTTACGGTGTCATCCTAGGCATGGATTGGCTTTTTAGGGTTCACGCCTAGATCGACTTTCATTGCAGACGAGTCAGATGAGTGCATTCTAATGGGATGAGGTTCACCATTCTAGGTGAATGAGACCTCGTGGCATAGTAGACGGGTACTCTGAGTATGAGACCACAGCCTTTTACTCACCAGTTGGAGAGCATGGCTCTCGGAGCAGCAGACGCTATAGGCACATGGATCCCTACTGTTGTACAGGACTACATGGACGTCTTTCCCAAGGATGTCTCGGGACTACCTCCAAGGCGAGAGATGGAGTTTTTCATTAACTTATAGCCAGGTACTGCCCTAATATCATGTGCGGCTTATTGGATGGAATACGCAGAGCTTCGGGAGCTATGACTTCAGTTGGAAGACATTCGTCAGAAGGGATTCATCAGGCTCAGTGTGTCCCCCTGGGCAGATCCGGTTTTGTTTGTGAAGATGGAAGATGGGAGCCTATGGATTTTGTGTGGATTATCGTCCCCTGAATTAGGTCACGATAAAGAACAAGTACCCTTTTCCGAGGATTGACGGCCTCTTCTACCAGTTGACACGTGCGAAGTGGTTCTCCAAGATTGATCTTCGATCCAGCTACCACCAGTTGTGGGTTCGTGAGGCTGACATCCCGAAGTTGACTTTCCATTGTCGTTATGGGAATTACGAGTTTCTGGTGATTCCCTTTGGTGTGACGAATGCCCCCGCTATTTTCAGGGCTTTGATGAAACAGATATTCTAGCTGTACTTAGACCGGTTTATGGTTGTCTTCATTGACGACATACACATCTACTCTGTGACAGAGGAGGACCACACGGAGCATTTGAGGATGGTCCTAGACTTACTTTGGGAGCACCAGCTCTATGGGAAGATCTCGAAGTGTCAGTTCTGGATTCATGAGGTTCACTTTTTGGGGCATGTCATTTCAGAACAGGTTTTGGCCATAAATACCGCAAAGATAGAGGTAGTGATTTCTTGGAAGTCGCCCAATAATGCGTCAGAGGTGTGGAGCTTCCTTGGTTTGGTAGGGTACTACAGGAGGTTCGTGGAATATTTCTCCCAAATTTCTTCCCTTTTGAATGAATTGACATGGAAGGGATGATCGTTCACCTAGACTGATCAGTGCTAGAATGCCTTCGAGTAGTTGAGGCAGAGGCTGACTATTTCTCCAATGTTGAGGCTTCCATAGGAGGGCGTTGAGTTCGTGGTATACTGCGACGCTTCAAGAGATGGGCTCAGGTGCGTGATGATGTAGCAGCGATAAGTGATTGCATATGTTTTGAGGCAGTTGAGGCCCCATGAGCATAATTATGCGACTCATGATTTAGAGCTGGCAGCAGTGGTCTTTACCTTGAGGTTATGGAGACACTGCCTTCTAGGTGAGCATTTTGTTATCTACTCAGGCCACCAGAGCCTAAAGTACATCTTCACTCAGAGGGAACTGAGTCTAAGGAAGAGGCATTGGCTAGAGTTTCTACATGACTATGATTTTGAGATAGTCTACACTCTAGGGAAGGGAAACATAGTAGCAGATGCCCTTAGCAGGAAGTCCCAGGCTCATTTACTGTGGGAAGCTTCAGAGCAGTTGGCTTCCCTATAGCTAACCTTGGTGGGGAAAGAGGGTACAGCTTTTCTGCAATTGATGGTGTTGACTCCTTCGCTCCTTGAGCGTGTGAGAGAGTCGCAGCTGGGGGATGTCGACAGCGAGGTACTGTGTGATCATTTATCCATGGGCGATGCACCCGATGGGCATTCTGAAGGAGGGAATCACGAGATCCTATTCCAGAATAGTTCTATAGTACCAGTGGAGATGCGGGAGGAGGTGATGCGGGAATTCCACACTTATCCCTTGGCTTTACATCCCGGTGTGGGGAAAATGTATAGAGACCTTCAGTGGCAGTTTTGGTGGTCTGGAATGAAGCAAAGCGTAGCTGAGTTTGATTCTCGGTGTCTTACCTGCCATTAGGTGAAGGCAGAACATCAGGTTCTGGTAGGGTTGTTGCAACCCCTTGATATCTCGGAGTGGAAGTGGGATGGCGTATCTAGGGACTTCGTCAAAGGGCTTACGCACACAGCGAAGGGCCATGATTTCATTTGGGTGATAATGGACCAACTCATGAAGTCGGCGCACTTCCTTTCCATCAGGGAGCAGAGCTCAGTGGAGAGTTTAGGGTAGTTGTATGTTCGGGAGATCATCTGCCTTCATGGAGTACCCTCAACGATCATCTATGACTGTGACGCGCAGTTTACATCACGATTTTGGTGAGGCCTGCAGGAGGCATTCGGGACTCAGCTGCGGATGAGTAAAACTTTTCACCCCTAGACGGATGGGCATATGGAGCGCACTATCTAGGTGTTAGAGGATATCCTCAAGGTGTGAATGTTATACTTTGGCCTAAGCTGCGAGGATCACCTGACCTTGGTGCAGTTTTCATATAACAACAGTTATCACTCTACTATCGGCATGGAACCTTTTGAGGCCCTCTACAGGCGACCCTATAGGTCACCGTTGTGCTGGACGGAGGATGGAGAGACCTCCCTCGTGCGCCCGGATTTGGTGCGGGCAACGACGGAGAAGGTTCAGGTCATTCATGAGCGGATGAGGACAGCTCAGAGTAGACAGAAGTCCTATGCAGACCGTCGTCGCGGGCCTTTGGAGATTGAGCAGGGGGACCATGTCTTTTTTAGAGTCTCCCCGCAGCGTGGAACACAGAGGTTCGGTTGGGGAGGCAGGCTATCCCTGAGGTACATTGGGCCCTTTGAGATCGTGCATAGGGTTGGTGAGGTCGCTTATCGTCTTGCTTTACCCCCATAGCTGGAGAGGGTGCATGACATCTTCCACGTGTTGCAGTTGAGGAAATACGAGCATGAACCCACACACATCATCGACTAGGGAGAGTTGAACATTGAGTATGGATCCACCTTTGCGGAGCACCTGGTGGCGATTGAGGACCGTCAGGAGTGGACTCTCCGTGGATAGACCATTCCTTCTGTTCGAGTGTTGTGGCAGCACAGGAGGGTGTAGGATAGCACCTGGGAACGGGAGAGCCAAATGCGGGCTCAGTATCCTGAGTTTTTTATGTAATTTTTTTTTTCAGGGATGAAAAACTTGAATAAGGTAATGATGTAAGAACACAGGATTTGAGACTGTGAGACGTTGAAATTTTCTAGATGTTATTCCAGAGCAGGGCGTTCAGACGGCATGTGATTCCGAGCCCAGGTGTGGCCGGAATTAAATTTTTAAGTGCGTTCTCACTAGGCATGCCAAATAAAAGGAATAACTCTTAAAAGGTAGCTCTAACTGGAAAACTAAGGTCATCGTTGAGTCTGGGTTGTGCCGTTTACGCTAGGAGGGGTGTAACTTTCACGGGCGCAGCCCTTCTATAGAAAACGCCACCAGGGGCATTTTCGTAATTTAGCGGCATCGGGCGTGAACTTTATAACATCTGAATGGAGGCTCGGATTAAAATATTTAGACCTCCTTTGTGCTCAGAACATGTATTTTACCCAAGGAACGGCTTAACCTCGACCCCGTCAAGAGTTCGGGTACGGGCCTATTGGTGGGTGTTTAAAATTAATTAAATTTTAATTAATTTTCCCTACTTAAACAAATCCACCCCCTCATTATCCCCCCTTAAAATATCCCTGGTGGAATCTCTCCCAAAAAAGGATCCACCTTCTTCAATCTTCTCTCCCCACCTCTCCAAGGTGGTTACGGCTCCGGTGGATCGTTTGTGAAGCGACGGGCTACGCCCTGCGAGGTAGGATTGTTGTGTTTTCATTTTAAATTTACACATCTTCTTTGAACTCAATTTATAGAATAGAAATGTGGGTTAATTGTCGAGACAATTCCATATTTGTTTAGGGATCGATCCGAGCTTTCCAACAAGTATTTAGGATCAAAATTTCGAGTCCCGGGGTGTCCGGGGTTACCCCGGGAAGTTTTCCGGCCAAAAAACTCTAGTTTTCCGGTAGGTGACGATGGTGGCATGGGCTCCCCAGGTGGCGGCGCGGCTCCCAGGCGGCGGAGTGTCTCCTCGGAAGTCAGAACAGGTGAGCGGGATGTCAGCCTGGTGCCTCGGCAGTCCAGGTGGAGCGGGGCGGGGTGCGCTGGCCGGCTTCGTCGGTCGGCGTGTGGTGCGAGACAGGGGTCATCGTGACCCCGGGAACAAACTGAAACCCACGAAATGCGGGTCCCATGGGGGAAAAGCCGAACCGGCTCATTATGGTCAGGTTTAAGAAGCGCGGCCCATGCGATGAACCATAGGCTACGGTGGACTGGGCGGTCTGGGCGGCCGAGCTGTGGACCACCAGTCTAAAGGGGTGGACCGGCCGAACCGGTTCTGCCCACCCTGTCTCCGTCTGTTGGCGTTAAAACGCCTATAACATAAAAACCGAGTTTCGGATTCATGTGACGTCTATGGAGACGTGATCCTTGGTTCGAGACGGAGGTTTTGATATGGTCTCTAGGATTTTTTTTTTAATTCCCGAGATGGGTGTTCGGTGGGGCGACACACCCGTTAAGTGTTACTTTGCGCCTCGCCGGGATTCTTGTTTTGGATGGCGCAAGAACATATGGAGTCCTTTTTAGGCGTCATCAGTGGCGTTGTGGTTTTTTCATCGTGAATAAGTAGTCCAAGGTGGTTTTAGGCGTTGAAGCTGAAGTTGAGGCGTGGGCCCCATGGGCCGTCTTTTAAGCTGTGTTCAGCGTACTGCGACTTTTTCATCAGACGTCTGTTCAGGGTGAATGATTAGTCGATTTTTCATGTCTTTCTAAGAGCATCGTGATGGCGTAGTTTGCCCAACCTTTTTCGGGACCGAGGTGTGGGCCTCACGAGATGTCGTAGGGGCATAAAGTGGTATGGAATAACTTTTATGTTGGGTGTCCGCTTCAAGAGAGTAAATAGTCTATCTCGTGTGTTTTTTAGCAAGGATTGCAACGGTGTAATCTATTTAGTCTTGCAGAGCCTCATTCAAGATCTCATTAAATGTGGAAACGTGAAAAGGCATTGGTCAGAGGTTCCTTTGATGCACTCTGAACCAACGCACGGTAGCGATGTTAGTGACACCCAGTGATGGCACGGGCAGTGCGGAGTTATTAGACTAGTTTCGGGTTTACCCTCCAGTGGGGCTGGGCACTGGGTTACCCACCGGCATATTAGGGTTTACCCTATAGCAGGGTTGGGCAGTGGGTTACCCGTTAAACTTAGGGTTTACCCTCTAGCGGGGCTGGGCAGTGGGTTACCCATTGACCTTAGGGTTTACCCTCTAGCGGGGCTAGGCAGTGGGTTACCCGTTGACCTTAGGGTTTACCCTCCAGCAGGGCTGGGCAGTAGGTTAGTCATTAACCATAGGGTTTACCCTCTTGCAGGTCTAGGCAGCGGGTTACCTGATGACCTATTAGGGTTTACCCTCCAACTGGGCTGGGCAGTGGGTTACCCGATGACTTCTTTCAGACTCATCCCTTTCTATGAAGCTAGTCAGTGACTTTTCTCCGTGATTACTAGAGCGGGACACTTGGTTGTACGGTTCAGCGATGAGACAACTTTGATGTGTTGGACATTTGGGCATCAGTGATGGATATCCTTTGAACTGTTGGCGACTTTTCTTGGGCTGATCTTGGATATGGAGATTCCCTTACACACTCGTTTGGGTTTCTTGTTGACCATATATATATATATACACCCTACTTTTGTTCCCACTCCCTGGGTTCAGTTACTCTTCTTCTGGGAGGGGAGAAGACATGCGGGGTATACCACGTGCTTTTCGTGTCTAGATCCTCTTGGTTGTATGAGTCTACTTCCTTTCTTTTGTTGGGTTGAGCTGCACTCTCTCTATTGTACTCTTACACTATTCTTTGTTCTGTCTACTGCTCACCGTTTTAGTATCTCCTTTGTTGCTCCCTCGAGCTTTCAGGGCATCCTACTTAGTATCCTTATACTCACCCCTGCTAGGGCTTTGCCTGCACTTGGTGTGCCCTTGCAGACGATGGACAGGTCGATCGAGACTACGGAGGAGCGGAGAGGACACAAGAGCTTGGGTTGCGTTCAGTGGTCGTAGTAGGACTTTCAGGTGTGAGACTCGCCAGCTGTTTACTCTCGTTACCTGTTGTTGGGTTGTGGCACCTTTCTAGTTGGGTGCGTGTTTTTCCCCTTTACTATTCAGTTTACTTGTCAGTTACTTTTCAGCACTTTACTTGTTCTGTTTTTATAGGTCGATGCATGCTTTTTAGTTGGGATATTGTAGTCCGTACTTTGGTTTCCTTTTTACTCTGCACTTTTGTATTGAGGGGGTTGTGTGTGTGGGTACAGGTACTTAGGAAAAGGACTCCCTGATATTGTTACGCCTTCGGTGCTTATCACCAGCCCCTGGCCTATAGAGGTGGGCTGGGGGTAGTTGTGGCGCGAGACCGGTAGGGTCGGGTCGTGACAACTATAGTAACTATAAAATGCCAAAAAACTGTAAATGGATCATGGATTAAAATTTAAACATTATACCAATAATTTTTTCAAAATTAATTTTTTTAGGAATTTTATATCATTTAATAAAATATTATTTATTTTACTAAATCATTAATGTCAATTTAGACACTATTAATTAATTTGACTATTAATAATAATAGGATAAATATTATAATTTGAAACAACTATTGTATTAAATTACTATCATGTAAATATAATCTATTAAATACTTTTATCATTTTAATTATCTCAAATTATATTTACTTTAATATTTTCAATAAAATTTATTTGATATTTCCACTAATAATATAATTATTATATCACTATTTTGCATGTTTTTATGGTAATTTTTAGTTACTAAAATTTATAAATAAATTACCATGATTTAGATAAATATTTTATATTTCAAATGACTCTTTGTATTAAAACATATCATGTAGACAATCTCTTATTAAAAATGATATAGTTATTAAAAAAAGAGTAAGACATCTTTGAATTTTCTTTAAATAGAATATTATAAATGTCTTAATCTCATCCAAATGTCTCCAAAAGGTTAGAATTTAGATCCTTTAATGATTATGGTTGAGAATAACCCATCCAATAAAATTGGTTCAAGTGTTATATTCATTTGAAAATCCTTTTCACTTTATTTTTACCCTTAATTACTCATTTTACCATTTACCTGGTTAATAAAAATTCCTAACTTTACTATTCATATTGTAAAAAAATAAAGGGGAAATATTTACTAAATTTGGATATTCTGATTAAAAATATATAATTCAATTTTAAAAATTCAATTCACATAATTTAAAGAATTTAATATAAAATTAAACTAGGAAAATGGATGCGCTTCCGGGAGTGCAGGTTAAAATGGAACTATTTCGACATTGAGGAGTGTTGCTGCCTGTTTGAGTTCAGATTCCAAGCTTTGGCATGATGATACTCTTTGGCTGCCTGGATTGATCTGCTTCTCTGCCGCAACATGCTGCCTTTATCTCTATTACCTCTCTGATTTTGATGATCTGGAACCTCTGTGCTTGCACGCACCTAGAAGATGCTGGCTGAATCTTCAGTTTTAATTTTCTATAGCCCTCCGATGTTGTATACCAGTTTCTTTAAAGATGTACTTCTGTTTGGTGGTTTTCTTGTTTTCAGATGGTGTAAATTCATTGCACCTCGAGACCTCATTGTAAACTTTTCATTTAATAAATTCCTTCTGACATGGATTGGGAAACGAATCCATGTCACCTTCTCAAAAAAACTAGGAAAATGGAATGAAAAATGATTTTTTTCTAAAAGGTTTTTTTAAATTAAAAATATTTTTATAAAAAATTATTATAAAAAATCCATTTCAAAAACAATATTATGAATATTTTAAATAAAAAGGAAAAAATTAATTTTAGAACCATTACAGAACATAATTTTACTTTTAAACACTTTAAAATAAATTACAGTTTTTAATAAAAATCTGTATTTTTTACTATTCATTGAAAAATCAAACTTTTCCAAAAAGTATCAAAATTTCACCTTAGGGAAATTTTTATTTAATGATTTAAATATGTTTTTCATTTTATCAGATAAAGTTTCTAAAATCTCCAAAAAAATAATTTTATTATTTTTACATAAAAACAATAAAAATCATTCTTGCAGAAAGTGTATTTGAAGAAAAAAATGACATTACTAATATTAAATGATTAATTTTATAAGATATAATTAATAAATTATTAATTTTTAGGATCATTTTATATTTCATAATTTTTCTAATACTATTAACTCCTTCCAAGTTAATATCTAGGATATAATTGTCACATTTAAATAATAACATTTATTTTCACATTTAAGCTCGATGTTTCATATCTTGTATAATATTGAACATAGTATTTCCATTTAAAAACTTAGGATGTTACACCAAACATTAATCAGGAATCGTAATTTCATTCTCTTTAAAATAAAATTTTTCATCATATTATAAAATTAATTCCATACCAAGGATTGTATCAAAATCAACCATAGGAATAATAATAATTTCTTCAAATAGGTCATGTTTATGTTTCATAATGGGAACTAATTGACACATCCTTATTGCAGTGTGATTTCCACTATGAGTTTTGACTGAAAACTCCCTTATTAAGGTGCTATAGAAATATATAATTTTCTTAGAAAACAGGGAAGATATAGAAGAGTGTGAAGATCCATAATCAAATAAATCATTATCTAAATTTTAATATATGATTAAAGTACATCCCACTACATCTTTAATAACTTCAAACTCAATTGTTGTGATCACATAATCTTGGTCTTCTCTCCATAGCTTCTTCTAAAGAAAGTTCAATTGACACTTAGGACACTGGTAAGAATAATTCCACATTTATTTATAGTTTGAACATTGGATAGTTGTGATATCATTAATTCCCTTACATTCAATAGCTAGGTGACCCTTATATGTACACTTGTAAAAAACTCCCATGCTCTTCAATAATTTTCCAGGATGTTTCTTTCCGCAATTTTACCATGATATAAATTGATTCATCTTCTACTTATGATTTGATGCATTCCATTTTTCTTAGAGTTTACCCAAATTATTATTATATTTATTTCCCTTGAACATATGGGATTTATAAAATTTATTATCTATTTTTATAGTGTATAACCCTATTTCATCATATGATGAAAATGTTTGAGAAACCAATTCCCTTTAGAGACTCAACTTAAGCCTTCCAATAAAATGGTCAATATTTATTTATATAATACTAATGTAATTCATATCATACCTAACTAGTCATATAGAGGTATCCTTGTACCCCACAACACTTTCTTCTTCATTTTTCTTTAATTTGAGGAACTTTATCTTCATTTCTGTTTATTTCCCATGAGGTAAATATTTATAGAGAATGTTACTTTAAAATATTTCCATTCCATGTGTACTATTTCTTATTCCTCTCTAGTAATTTGTATCAACGTCCATAATTGATCAGCATCTCCTTTAAGACAATATAATTCAAGTATAAATTTTTCCCTCTTATAATATCCCAAGGATATGAATATCTTTTCGAGGAACTTAATAAATTGCTCAACTACAACTGGAGAATTAGTTCCACTAAATTATGGGGTCTTATTTCATATTAAATGATCTAATATAGGTGTATCATTCCATGGAACATCATTTTTCTCCATATCCTCAAGGTTATTAGTCATAACCTGGGTCAGCTTCTTTAATATGGCTATTGTCTACTCAACTCCAACACCAGATGTATTGGATTTATTAGTAGTGAAATTTCTACATTGGACATGAGAATTGATACCATTCTTTCTACCATGTTCTATTTATAAAAAATGGAATATTCTTAATTTTTTAATAACATTATAAATTTTAAATCCTAATATATAATTCTAAATCTGGTGTAACACTTGACATAAATTGAAAATTTATGCATTGTTAATATCAGAATCATAAACTTGGTTTCTTTGTGGAAATCTTTAAATCATAAAAATATTTTAAAATATTTCATAATGGTTTGTAAATAAAATATGAATTTACCAAATAATATTCCATGTGAGTGTCAAACTAAGTGTATAGTAAGGGCACACTCACTGTGCACCAGAATAATGGTCTAGATATACACTACCTACTCATTTTGTGGTTATTACCCCAATATGTATTTGTGTCAAACCCACATCCAATTATATTATCCAGAAAAAGATGTTTTCTAGTAAAAACCACATAATATATACCTTAAAAATTTATGATGTATCGCTCTTTTTAGGAATTTTTCCCTTCCTTGTAATGGGTTCCCTCTTCTCCTAGTCTTAAAAGAGGTTTTATTCCGTTTTTAATAAAGAGGTCTTGTCCCTCAATAATTTTTAAAAAGAAATGTGGAAAGGTATAGAACTGAAAACATGTGCCATTTAATCATTAACAAGAGCATGAAATGAATACACAGATAATATTAATGAAATAATCCCATGGATAATAATAACAAAATTCTCGATTAAATAACTGCATAATATTGTATGTCATGATCTTAGGAATCATGATATCTTTACCATCAAACTTTTGTACCAAAACAATTTAATCAATGGGTAGGTATATACCAAAAACCCATTTAATAATTTTGGACAACTGATTTGTCTCATGATAAATGTCGATACATTAAGGGACTATCTATAATCATTCCCTAACCATCAATTCATGTCCATTATATTCCTCATATATTTAATTATCAATTCAATTCATAAACAATATGTCTTATCAATAAATATCTTTATTGAGTAAGGAATATGGTTTTATCAATATTTTTCCTAGTCAATCAAATAACATTGATAGTAAAACACCATATGTAAAAATGGTATACAATGTAAGAAATAATAATATCTATGTTACAAAAAAATGTGGATATTTAACAAAAATTTAATTTCCATTTATCATAATAAAGTAAATGTTTCAAGATAAAGTTAATGACCACAAAATTAATATGTGATAATAGATGGTCATCGGTTCATCAAAAATATAGGTTTTATAATAAAATCATTCCCTTTGGAAAAATAATGAAAATGGTAGTGAAATATTAAAATTAAATTTCATTAAATTATTCTCCTTTTAAAAAAATTTAAAACGTATAGAATAAGATAAAAATCAGAAAATGATTACAGCATCGAGTAAGTTCATTAACATCATATATGTTAAAAAAATTCATTTTGAATTTTTGTAAATAAAGTCAAAAATGAAACTTTATATAAAAATTAGATAGATTCATTTCAAAAAAACTAAAAAGTAAGGGATAACTAAAAAATATTAAGAAATAATTTTAGTAATAAAAAGTTATTTTGTAAAAAAAATTACAAATATATACATGGAAGAAAAATATATCTAATTGAAAGAGAAATAAAATCATTTTTTATTTTAAAAAAATATTTTATAAATTCACGTTACAAAGAGAGAAAAATTTGAAATTAAATTTCCAATTCATTAAATATCCACTAGATAATAAAATAGGTTGATTTTATTATGGATGTATTATAATATTCCTTCAATGATAATTAAGGTAATCCCAAAAAAATTGAGATTGTAAAATAAATCCTCACCACTTTGGTAACTTTTAAATTTTAAACCCTTGAGATAAAAACAATGAATTGAAAAATTAATAATCATTACTAAATATGTATTAATGTTAAATATATCAAATGGGTATTATATACACCGCATAAAAGTAAATACGTTCATAATATCATATATATCTGAATTGAATATAAATTGAGATGAAATCCATTACTTTACACTTCCCTTTAGTTGGAAATTATTTAAACTAATGTATAATGGTTTTAAACATGTTATTAATTTATAATAGAATAATATTAATATTTATCATATCATATATGATCCTCTTATAACATCTTATCACTCGTTTACTAATAATATTTCATTATTACCATTGTTTCGGGTGTTAACTGTTTCATTTTCTCGTGAATGTTTTCTAATGAAAGTTAAAGTTATTATGCATATTATATATTTAAAAAATATCTCAAATGATATAAATGTCATAAATATCATATTTATTCATTAAATACATTTTTATAATCATTCTTTAAATTTTTACATGGAAAATGAATCATATCATTTCGTAGAGATGGTAGGTCGTACGTACGCACCAACGACATTATACTTTCATTAATGGGTGAAAGGGAGAAGAATTTTATTATATATTAACATTAAAGAAACAATATTATGTCATAATTACCATATATATTCATTATTTCTATCATTATATATGTCCATGTGATTCGGTGATGGAAAACAAATTACATCGGTTTGGGAAGCAGTAGTCCATCGTACACACGCCCGATAGTTTTGTTTCTCATTTTATGGAGAAGGAATTGGATAAATATTATGTGAAAAACATAATAAAATATCATTATATGATATATATTTCTATTATTATATTTTATGTATTAAGAAACAATTTAATGTGGTAAAATATTAGTAAAAAAGAAAGGTCTTGGTGGATACGGTTACCTTTTCTTAGAAAAACATCTATTATATCTCTTATTAAGAACCCTAGGGTAAGTATTTTTGGAATACGAGAAGATATATAAAATTTATGATGATATATAGTATATATTTTTTCTATTTTTTTTTGAGATAAATGGATTAAGATTTGTGAATAATTGAGGGGAGGATGTTCCTTTTTATAATTGAGGTGAGTGGCACACTTTTAATTTTTTAACGTTTTAAAATAATGTCAAATAACTTTCTTGAAAAAATGGATCAAAATGGATCATATTATAATTTTATAAGGTTTAGTTCAAAATAAAACCAACCAATTGGTTTTAAAAATGTTTTTTGGTCATTTTAACCCTTATCATTTTAGGTTAACCCCTGGTAAACCCATTTTAACCATAACTGAGGTAACAATTTTTTACTACTTTTACAATTTATTATTAAAAAATTTAAATTTACTTACTAAAAATTTTTACCATAATGATTCCAATTATGGAATCCCTTTTATCATATTCAATTAATAAATTTAGAGTAATTTAATTTAAAAAACCTGCAAAATGTGTCGAAAAACAGTTTTTCAAGAAATGCATTTTTCAAGAATAAGATGGTCTTAAATTAAGTATATTTAAAGTAATTATCATTATATGGATTTCAATTTATATATTTATATATATAATATATAAATTTAATTTAAATCATTCATCATTAAATATTATATTAATTAATTAAAATGGAAAGACATTATGCATTTTTTAAAACTGTTTCTTAAAAAATATCCATTTACCACCAAATGATATTATCTTTATTAAGAAAAAATTGATATTAAATACATGGTTAATTAAAAATATTATAAAATTTTATTATAAATAAAATTATTAATAGTTAAATACTACATTTTCAATTATTCATAAAATTTTATTTCTAAGGGAAATTTTTGAAAACTCATTCAAGGCTTATTTTGACCAAGTAAGTTTAAAATCAATATTAATCTTATAAAATTAGAATTTATATGCCATTAAATATTAAAATTTTCATTTTATTATATTTTAATTAAAATATAATGTTCACTTACTTTAATTTAAGCTCATTTGTTACAACTGATCACATTTATTATGGTTAGGTTTTGGAGCATGGATCATTTATATAGATGTCATTGGATTTATTTTTTTAAAATATTGATAAATGTGTGCTGTGTGTGTGTGTTTATTAAATGATAAATTGATCCCCCTAATTATATTGTGTTTAAACCCTTCAAATTTATTTCTAACCTTTGGTATCTAGGTAATGTCCTCTATGTTTTATAACACTCCTACCTCATCTAAAGCCAATGAGTTTCGGTGGGATGTTACAGCCTTGTTCTTGGATATTTATTTGGGTCACACTTGGATGGGAAAACATAAAGGTTTGGATATTATAAGAATATAGTTCAGTAAATCCATATGATGGATTGGATAAAGTTTTTTCTTCTTAAGTATCCAATAGCAATATATGATATGATTGGGATTATTCCTTACCTAAATAACTAAATGGTGAGATGAATGCTAAAATAGACTAATTTTGTAGTGAAACATGGATCTTGGTTCCCTAAAGGATATGAAGTGATTCTAAATGGGTCATCACTTTAGTGGGTGATAATTTAAAAAATCATTATTAAATTCTTATAAAAACTTCATACTCATACAATAAAATCTTTTATTATAGCTAATATCATCATCATCATCATTAAAATTTCCTTTGAAAATAACAATTCGGAAATATATTCTTGAAGTAATAAACTCATAAGGTAGGTAACTTCAGAAAAGTACTTAATTATAAGGAAAAATTATACATGTTAGAGAAATCATGTCCTAAATAAATAAGTGTTGAAGTTGTTCAACTGGTGGATCTAGAAGCTCCGAAGAATCATATAATGATTCACCTATGGTTTAAAAGGTATATAATACATAATGGCCTAAAGAATTTTGGTCCCATGTACTCAATATTATTGGTTATGACACATAATATGATTTAGTATGTTAATGGATTAAAGAGACTAATATTAAAGACTGGTTCTAGTTAAGGAATTTTTACTAATATCATTTATGTAAATGTTCAAAAAATATGAATCATTTCAGGAAATGTTTACTGGATATTCTCAATTTTATAATAATAGATGAACTGGGTACATGATATCTAGTTTATGGTGTTGTATAGGTAATAAAAATGAGTAAAATTTCAAACCATAAGAATAAAATTTTCGTAGTAACTTTCTTCAAGTAGTCATAAAAGGTCATTAAAACCTAAGGTTATTACCATTAAGGGGTAATGATTCCATAGTATAGGATTATTGAATATACCTAAAGGAGTTTTAGAAACTCCATGTAATTTCGATGTCATGTATTAGTGCTATAGAAATTGATTCTTTATTTTTGAAGTTTATTTGATAAAAAATGTATACTTTAAAGTGTTGTAAATATACAAAAGTTCAAAATCAGGGGAAGAATTAAGAGAGATTGTAGTTTTCATTCAATAAATAAATCAAGTGGTTAATATATCATAGATTTGGATTTAAAGGAATATATTATTCTAAAATATATCTTAAAAGGATGTGTATATTTATCTCATTTATCTTATGTGATAAAAGAAGTTATTCATGAACACAATGATATGATTAATTGTATACACATATTTTATGATTAATTTTATTCTATAAAATTTTATAAAAAGTAAACAATGATAAAAAATGTTTTAACCTGGATAAAATGTCTATCCAAATGTTTTTTAAGAAATAAGGGAATATATTCCCTCTAATCAACAATAGAATATTTTATTAAAGTCTTCCTTTTGGAGTAAAAAACCTCAAAACACATAAAATACCATATATGATATACTAAAAATAGTTTTTTTATTGATATTCATACTAAAAGAAATAATAGTTATATCTTATAAAAAATAGTTTGTGTTACTTTTCATGATATTTTGAAAAGAATATAGTATCTAACATGATATTAGGTGTATTTTTGAACTTATAGAAGTCTAAAGTTAACAAATAAAATGTTATACTAGTCTAAATTTATTTATATTTCACAAAAAATATTAAAAAAATAGGATATTGAAGGTAAGTAAAAATGTAATGTTTATATTTTGTATCCATGGGATGGTATCACTGTTATCTAAAGTATTATACCATTGAAAATGAATGTTTCATTATCTTAAAACATTTTAGGATGAGTTGGTGAGTAATAATATAAATAGTTAAATTTTTGTATGTAAAAGATTTTTCATGCTAAGATTCCAAGTATGATGATTTTAAAATTATAAATATTTTTAACCAGATAATCAAAGTTGACATCGTAACATTTGATGTTGTAAAGTTTATAAGTTTTTAATATTTTTAAAGAGTTGAACATTGGAAATATGATTCCTAAATCTCACAATTATTCAAACTTATTTTTTCCTAGATATTACTCACTAAATAGTTTATTAAGAGTGGTTTATCAGGTTTTTATATAGATTTGTGACAAGAATTTCATATAGATGTAATGAGTTAACAAAACCCCATAAAGTGAAATATACATACAACTGATCTAGTAGTTTATCATACATGATAGGATAAATCAATTATTTTTTTGGGTTTGTTAAATATTATTAAAGTGTTTAAGAATATAAAATATATCATATAAAATTCAATCTTCACTCTTTCATTACTTCATGTTGGCTTCATAAATGTACATATAGATATACATTTTGTGAAGTGTAATGATAATTCACCTCTCAAAGTATGACTTTGAATTATACCTAACCAATTTTTGTTATAGATTATTATAGTTTATGACACATTTAAAGGTTATTGTGAGTACGATTCTCATGTATAGATATGAAATATGTTTATAAGGAATAAATACTAATAAAAATATTTGTCTTTATGTGCGTTGGATGACTCATAAAGTATACCACATAGAGTGTCATACACTATGTATTTAGTACACTATGAGTTCATGGATCATATTCAGCCCCCACTAATTGAGGTTTGGGATATTCCTAACATGATAACCTTCATACTTTGATAAATTTATTACACAAGTCAAAATAAATTTTGATAATCGAGGGATGTTTAGGTATTTGGTTGATCATATCGTCAGTTGGATCTCAACTAAGATGGGATTTTTTCTATTATATGATAAGTATAAAATTTATTCCCTTGATTCAGATAGACTAGAAAGTGTGTGGTCATACCTAGATAGTAAATATGATGTCCTTATCTATTTGTATGAGGTTCAAGTGATGTGATCATCCTTAAATATAAATTAAATGTGATGTATTCATCGATATGGTCAGTTTATACTTGAAGAATAGAGAAAGAATGAGTTAAATATATGGGACTTACATGCTCTATGTATCATGGTCACTTGATGTTTGGGATAAAGGTAACATATGAGAATGTATATTAGCATGTGATGGGGTTTTTGGAAACAGGTATAGAGATACATGTGTTTGATGGAGATCACACCATAGATTTCATAATGTTGATGCATTTCTATAGGCCTCTCTCTGCTTATATTTTTGGATCCAGTGATTAATATTTTTTTCAATGATAAAAAGTACCATGAGGTCACACTTTTTGGTTAACTGAATTGGGATTTAGTTTGACTCATATTTATACACTTAAAAATGTTTTAGAGTTTAATCCAAAAGTGTATTGGATGAGTACTCACAAGGTATTACATATGATGTGATGAAGGTGATGTTAATGATATATTTCCAAAAGTTTTTTGGAAAATATACAAAATGTGTTTTTAGTATGATTTCAAAAGTTATTGTATATGATACAATATAAATTTAAATGATACAAATTATTTTAGGCTTTAGTGAAAGTGAGAGATTAATGGAGATAATATAAAATAAAGTTTATGTTTGAGAATATGTTTTTTTCAACGTATCCTTATGAAATGGATAAAGAATACATTTCCACCAACATATTTTAATATAAATGAGATGAATATTTTGAGAATACATTGGATAAATATATGGTAGTGATTGTGTTATTCATAATGTTGCTTCTTCTTACAATCATTGGTGACCAGACATTAAAATTTCAACATTTGAATACATCTACCACATAAGATATCATTAAAGGACTGTTGCAAGAGTTGTATCATAAGGGAGATTAACTCATGTATTCGATTCATGTGTTAGTAAAATCATCAACCCATGTATTATAACACATTAGTTAATATACACATCACCTAGAAGCATCCTCAATGCTATATAAGTATTGTTTTCATACAATAGAAACAGTGTGGATGTTGACAAGAATCTTTCTTGAGGATCCCTAACCCTGTGCATGAAAAATTTTATTCATTCCATATGAGATTAAAGAACATCATGAATGTATGATAAGTCACATATCTATGATGTATGATTCAACCAAAACCCATAGATACCTCCTGTGGTGGGATACTTTCATCCACCACTCTTGTGATCTTTATCAACCACAATGGAAAAGGATCAAGATGTAGAAGAGGAATCATCACTATAAGGTACACATGTTCATAGTGTTATTTATTTACATTTAAAATTTTCATTTTATTATAGCATAAAGATCTTGGGAATTTGGTTTGTAAAATCATGTTTCCTTCTTTTAGGTACCTCTTAACTCTTTATTTGATTCCATTTTTGTTTCGGGTTTGTTTTGAAAATTTTGGGGATGGCAGGATTTTGTTGGGAAAAATGTACCTATAGTCCTAGGATGTATGTCTATTTGAGTTAATGGATTCCAAGTATAAATATGTCATAAGAATTTTTTTCGTGGTGTATGGGATGTTGGGTAGAGATTACCAGTGGCACCATGGACCATCAGGCTATGGTGTAGGGGATCTTGAGTTCGGACAGGGCTATGGTGTGGGTTGTTGGCTACATCATAGATCCCTACATCTCGTTATGTATAGATATTACCAATTTTAGCATAGCTGTGTCGTGGGGGTCTGGATACACTATGTATCCTTTGTTGGAAAATTTTGATGATTCCTCCAAATCAGTAACTGCTATGGTGTGGTGATGAGGTTTTATTATAGCCTTATCCCGGGTAAATTAGATTTGGGAAAGGGTTTTTACATGTTTTTAGGTGGTTGGTCAATTGGTGGTGGTTGTGGAGTGGTCTGAGAAATTTGTTCCATAGTCTGGTTATTTTAAGCCTTTATGTTCCATGGACATGTTGGGTTGTGGTGTGATCTATGATTTTATAGAATTAAATGTCCCATAAAATTTTTAAATTCAAAATTACCTCCTCTTAAGACTCATTCGACCTTTTTGAAATTGAAGGCTCTTAAGAGGTGTTTTGGACCCTCCATGTTATTCTTCTTGAAAATCAAAGCACCAGTAATCTCATTGGATCTCCTTCCAGTGAGTAAATATCCTCTCTTGTGAAATCCTTTGTTTTCCCATCTTTATTTCCTATAGATTGATATATCAGCATGATATTGATGGATCTAATCTCTGTGATGATGATTCTAGATTCTAGGGGTCGTTCCTTAATCTTTCAAGCTTACATCTCTCTATTAGAATTATTTTTATAGGTGTTGTATTGACCATTGATCTTTTGATTAAAGTTATGTGGTTCTATAATGTTTCTTACTCAAAATTGAAACCTTTCCTGCTTGATTTATTCAAATTTTGTCTAAAACTAATTTTATATGCCTTTAATTAAAGTGGGTTTTATATATGATTTCAAAGGCATGGGTTTTTGAAATAAACCCCCATTTTTGTGGTTTTTTGTCATGGAATTATTTGAGAAAAAGGTATCTTGAGATGGAAATCATTTGGTAAAATTATTTTCCTTAATTTGAGAAAAAATTAATTAAATGAATGATGATTTTAAAAGGTAATGAATTTGATAAAAACCAATTATTTGGTTTTGAAATGAAAAGGAATGTTGAAAAATGAAACTGGGCTATTCAAATTTGAAAGATGAAATGATTTAAAATGATTGGCTTTCCCATGATTGGTTGATTGTTTGATTTGAAGTAAATTTAGTCTAGGTGGTTAGTGATAAATAGAATAAGCATGCTAGGATCTGATCCCCTATAACTACATTGATGATTACTACACTAACATAAACTTACTGTATCATGTTTTTCCCTAATGGGGAATTGATTCCTAATAGCCCAAGTCATGGGACATGTTCACACATTGAGCTGAGATCACTAATGAGTAGTGTGAGGATTCTATTTCTAGAAACTAATGTATCGTAGGGATGGATACATTCTATGATATGTTTTATTATATTATTATATGCCATTTATTTATTAAAATATTTATTCATTCTTAATTCTTTATATAATTTCTATATATATATAATGTTCATTAAAGCTAATTTTGATATATCTACTATCTATTTCAATTATTAAATCATGTTTTGTTGAAAATATGTAGATATCATGTCTTGTTTTATTTAAATTGAAATCATATTTGGTTTAATTGTTATGAAATTTATTATGGAACACTAGGTGGGACCCTACTAGGATTTGAAGCTCACACCCAACATTTTCCTTTATGAGTTTGAATATTAACTTATTCTAGGTCCAAGTAATGGTAAAATTATACTTAGAGGTGGTAGATGTTCTCGATCTTTGGGAACTGAAGTGATGGAGATGACCAATGGAGATGTGATCCACTTGTTTCATGTGATTTTATATTTTTTATCATGTAAGGCGTTGTGTATTTGATGATGTACTTTTTGGGTACTGTCATACCTTTTTATTTATGGTAGTTTCTCCCTTAGGAGTGATGATCACATTGACTTTCATATTTTATCATACATGTTAATATGAAAAAATTAGTTAGTTTTTCCTAGTATATATGAGGTAGGATTGATGGGACTTATGAGGTAGTTGCCAGCAAGTTTCTAACCCACTCTCATCGTAACTAGCCTTAAGTTGCTATAGGTGTTTAGTAAAAGTGTATCGAGGGATGTACTAATTTGATTTATAGGATTTTCACTATATCTAATCTTAGTATGTTAAATACCAATATTGACTTATACATGATGGAATTGAAATTTTGGTGTCTCTTATTTGAGATGATAATTTTTGTAACCTTTTTCATGCTTTTAGTGATGTCTGTTATTGTTTTGTAGCACCATGACAACAAGGAGAAATTTGAATAGGTTGTAGGAAGAATATTCTAGTGAAATACTGCATAAAGATCCTCCAGTGAACTAGAATCTTGTTGAGATAGTGTTGAATGTTGTCCAAGCTTTGGGATAGGTACCTGCACCCATTCTTGTTCAGGCTCCAATAATGGAACCCTGAAGGGATGAATCTAAAGATCATGCTAAAGAGTTTATTCATCATAAATCACCAAATTTTTAAGGTTTTAATGATCCTCAAGAGGATGAGGATTGGTTAAAAAATATTAAACTACTTTTTTAGTTCTTTAAAACACCAAAATCTATAATGGTAAAATGTACTACCTTTATGATTGAGGGGCCTAGCATGAGATAGTGGGATTTAATGGTGATGGTGAAGAAGCATGATGGATTGGAGTGGAAATAATTTTGAGTTAATTTCACAAATAATTTATATTCAGTTTTAATGGCCTTGGAGATATCTATGAATTTTTTCAACCTTCAGTAGGGTGACAGGACTATGACATGGTATACGAACCACTTCACTGATCTTGTTCAGTTTTCTCATGAGGTGGTGAAGAATGATAAACTGAAGGCTCAAAGTTTTGATATGGGTATATAACATAATATTTTATCTTAGGTTTTCTTATTCAATATACTTATTATTTTTATGTTCTGGATAGAAAATTGGTGGTGGATCTTGATGCAACAGGTAATTCAGGGTTGACAGGAGTTTCTTTTTCTCCCAGTGGTATTTTTTAGTTCCTTTAAAGGAAATAGAAAGTATGATAAGCCGAATGGTGGTTATAGATGGTAGTCTTCATCCAGACCTCTTGTAGTGCCTGGAAGAGGCCCTTTGATTTCGTTCTAGTGTGAAAAGGTTAGGCATTCAAAATGGGTTTTCATTGAGACACCCAAGATCTGAACTTTGTGTGGTTGCTGGGGACACCTAAAGAAGTTCTAACACTCATTTTCTTCTTTTCACAGCGGAACAGAATCATCATCACCAAAATTTATTGTGGTTAAATAATATGCTTTAAGATCAAAGGGTTTCTAGTTATAGAGATCTGGAATGAAACTTCTTCACACAGTGGAAGAGTCTCTAGAGGAAGCTAATGTGGGTCTTGTGACTATGATAGGTACCATCACTATATATTCATCTTTATTAACTGGTTTATTTGATATTGGTTCATCTCAATTGTTTATATCAACCAATTTTGTGAATTTTAGGAATATTCTAATAGATATTTTGTCTAATGTGAGGGATATTACTATGCCCCTTAGAACAAAGAGAGGTAAAGTTCTTCAATGTCCTTGTGTTTTCTCTTTAATAGAAATTGAGCTTACCTAGAGTTTTATATTTCTTGATATGAAATATATTAACATAATTTTTATGATGGATTGGAAGATTTCTCATAAGGCTCAGATTGATTGTTACCTTCAATGGATCTCCTTTATTATGTTTGATGGGGTGTGTTATTTCTTTCTAGGATAATAGTACCCAAGGATGAGTAGATATAGAACTTATTTTCCAAAGTTTTGAAGGTTCATATTATTGTTTTATTTTGACATGGAGTGAGAATCGTTGAGTGGGGATATCCCTCCAGTTGTCATCGAGTTTCCTGACTTTTTTCCTTCTGATTTATTTGGTTTTCTACTGCTAAGATAGGTGGAGTTTTATGTTAATTTGGTACCTAGTACTTAGTCAGTGTCTCTTCTTTATTACCATAACGAACCAGTGGAGTTGAATGATTTGAAATATTAGTTATATTACTTTCTAGATAAATGTTTAATATTCCCTATCATGTCACCTTCGGTGGTGCCTATTCTCTTTAGGAAGAAAGACGAAGGGATACTTCCCCTATGTGTTGATTACCAAAAAATCAATCAATTTATGGTAAAGAATAAATATCCATGTTCATGTATTGATGATCTATTTGAGCAGTTGAAAGGGGAAAAGTGGTTCTCAAATATTGATCTTCGATCTGGTTATCAGTAGTTAAGAATAAAATAATCTAACATTCCAATGATATCATTCAGGAGTAGGTATGGACATTATGAGTATCCTATTATTCCATTTTTCTTAAACAATTCTCCTATAGTTTTTATGGATTTTATGAACAGGATTTTTCATGAGCACCATGAATTTTTCATGGTGGTTTTTTGGATGACATCATAGTTTACTCTCAAACCAAGGAGGGTCATGTGTGTCATTTAAAAGCAGTTCTAGAAACCCCGAGAAATCATTAAACTGATATGAAGATTTCAAAATTTAATTTATGGATTCAAGAAGTGATGTTCTTGGGATACATGATCTCAAAACATGGTGTCCATGTTGATCTTGAGAAAGTGAAAGATATTGTGACATGAGAGAAACCACATAATGTTTTTTAGGTTTATAACTTCTGGGGATTGGTGGGATATTACCACATATTCATTAGAGATTTTTTGAATTGGGATTATCTAATAACCGCTCTCACTTAAGAGGGAGTGAAGATAATATGAGATGAGAAGTTTTAGATTTCTTTTGTTGATATGAAACAACTTTGGACTTATGTGCCAGTGTTGACTCTTCCAGAGGTCGGTAAGGGCTAGGTGGCCTTCTGTGATGCCTCAAGTTTAGTTTTGGGTAGGGTTCCTATGCATAGTGATCATGTGGTATCCTATAGTCCCATAATGCTTATGACACATGAGAATAATTATCTAAACCATGATCTCAAAATTGTAGTTGTGATGCATTCTCTTAAGATTCAGTGGCATTACCTTTTTAGTGAAACATTTAGTGTTTATACTGAACACAAAATCTTTAGTTGTATCTTCTCTAAAATAGATTTAAATATTTAATATAATCATTGGGTGGAGTACCTACAATATTTTTAATTTAAAATTAACTAACCCCCTTATAAGGAGAATGATGTTGATGATTCTTTGAGTAGTAAACATCTGACCCATTCTATGAAAGGATCATCAGAAGAGTGAAATCTGGTGGATTTATTTCCTCAGTTTCATTTGGGAGTCTGGGGGAATGAGTATGAGGTTGTTTTGGAAAGCATGAATTTCACCTCCGATCTTCTCAAGATGATTCTTCAAGAGTAGAATATTTATAATTAATTAGTTGTAATTAGGTACTCTATTTATGGTGGAGATACCATTAGTGAGTGGTTGTTCTCTTCATAGGGTATCCTATGTTTTTGGAACTGGAATGTTGTGCCTTTTTTGGTAAGAAATGTTATGATAGGGGAATTCCATAGTTCCTGATTGGTTGTAAAATCCTGAAATTTTTTGAAATCTTTTTCAAATTAATTTAATCTTTTTTATATTTTTCATTTCACACAACACTGAATATAGCTCATGTTACAAGTCTTTATTGTGTTACTCGCTTCACCAAGATTGTGTTATATGCTACACCAGCTTATCTTGTGTTATACGCAACACCAATTCAATATTTCATTACACAAAACCCTATGTTTTATTACACTACACATTATTATCAGTTATCCTATATGGCACACAACACTATCTTATCCTAAATTGCACACAACACAAAGTTCAAGATGATTGATACGCAACACTGAGTTTAAATAAAACAAGAAATATTATTATGATAATTGTTACTTGTATGTTGGAATGGTGGTTATGAATAATATTAAATAAATTATGAAAATATTGTTTTCATGGGTATATAAAATGAACTCATTGGTGACCACTTACTAAAAATGATAATAATACCCTTTTTAAAATATAGGAAATCATTTTCTGGAAATCTATTTTTATGCAATCAAACACGTTTTACCGGAGTAAATTAATTAAATAGATTTTTGTGAATGATTATAATTAAACTAATATATAATTTATTCATTTAACTATTTAACATTCATATCATGTGTTTCCTATACAATAGATAAGAATAAATCAAACATTACGCTTAAAACTATATTTTTCTAAAATGATGTTTTGTCACCTTTCTATGGCGGACTCGTTTTAAAACTGATTTTTCAAAAAAAATTAAAATTAATGTAATAAAATATATGTAATTTTTTAAATAATAATATAAATAATATTTTAGGGTGATTTTTATCTATTTTTCTAAGAAGTTTCAATTTTTTTGAATAGTAAAAAATACTGAATTTTAATTGAAAATCGCATTTTCACATAATTTATTTATAAAGTTAAATTATATTTTAAATTGGTTTTAAAGTATAATTACATCAATTATACATAAATAAATACAATATAGTTTATTTTAATAATTTTCACATTGAAATTGGACGTAAAAACATTTCAAACTTTTGAACATTTTCACTTTAAAAACATGTTGCCTCGCCGCATGTGTGGGATTAATTTTATTTTTATCTTTTAAAATTATGTGATTTTAATTTGTAAAAATGGATTTAAAATTTTTAATAATTATTATTTATAATTTATAATAAGTTCAAATTAATTTTTTATCAAAGTGATTAGTGAAAATAGTTAAAATTAATCACAACAATTAAGGTAAAAATGACTTTAATTTGTGGTTAAACTTAGAACATAAGGCATAAAAATGACCCTAAACTTGTAAAACAACATATTGTATGGCCATATTTAGACCATATACCCTCTTTTATTGAACATTTTTCATTATTTGAGGCACATTATTTAAAGAAGACCTCCCAAGAGTGTTTACCTTTTGGTATTTACAAGAATGTCACTCCTCCTCCACTATAAAAGGGAACTCACCCTTATCTATTCTAAAACCTCTAAAGCATGTGGTTTCATAAAAAACTTAACAAAATTTACTCCCAACATCCATATCCTCAACCTAAAATCATTACATTGAGAATAAATCTAACCAAGTAAGTCATTTGGCACAAACCAAAAGAAGATACCTGAAAAGGAGGTCACGTTCATCAACTAACGTATTTGTTTTAGTTCTTACTTAAAAACATCGAATTATTTTTAGATATTTATTATATAATAACCTTGGTATATTATATATAATTTTATATTTTCATTTTAAGGTTAATAACTACAAATTCACACACTTCCATCAAATGGGATACACAATAATTATTCATGTGTATGGAGGACTACTGCATCACGAATCAATGTCGTTCGTTCCTCTATTACCACCTTTCATGGTTGGGAATAATGATTGATTTATAGTTCATATATGATTTTTTTATATTTATTATTTATTTATTCTTATATAATTATTATATAACACATACCTTCATGCTTTCTATTGTGTGGGAATAGGACAACATCGTTTGTAGAGGTGTGGACTACCACCTCCTCAAAGTAATGTGAAATGTTCACGCTTTACATGGAATGTATTAAGGAAAAATTTATTAAAAATATGTGATATATAAGATATAATAATTCTACTGGAATAATATATATATATATATCATTTACTTCTATTTATTTCAATACAAAAATAAAATGAAAGACTGTGTTCATGCGTACGCACAGGCTACCGTCTCCATGAACGATGCATTTAATTTCATATCATTAAACATTATGGATCAATATAAATAAAAATATACTCAATATAAATTATATATTGTATGATATATATTAATATGGTTATGTGATATATTTATAATAAACTTATATTTATTATACAGGATGTTTGAATGCGTACGACGTAAGTCAAGACAAATGGTAAGGTAGTTTCATCTAACTTTTTACTTTCGTGAGACACATTCCATATTCACCGCCTATATATTTTGTGTGGTGTATATAATACACTATGAAATTATGTATCATTAATCTAACTAATATCATGATAATTAATTTTTCCATTTGTGAAACTGTTTCACAGGGATTACGGTTCAAAAGTGACTCAATCAATAAGGGATTTTAGTCTCAATTTTCCTTCTTTGAGATGTATGTTTTCTGTACACCTGTATTCTTTCACAAGATGTATATACAACCCCTATGACCTGTATATATCCTAAATTCATTTATCCTCATGAAATTTTATGTTCATTTTTATGTTATCCCTTCATGGGACTTTCGATTCAATGTTAAAAAAGTTGTAATGATTTTATGTTACAATCTCATCGTTTATCAGGATTGTCTATGATCAAGTATCCATTATTGAAATATCATGAGATAACTCTCATGAATTCCCATGAATTTTATTATCCTATGGTTATTAATGATATCTACACGTAATATTACCATTTTTACACTCTTTTTCACTTAATATAATTAAGAAAAAAATAATAAAATCCAACTTTATTTCTCTCTTCAGTCCGAAATATTTTTTCTTTCAAAACCATGTTTTCTAAAAATGTTTTCAAAAAATGTTTTATTACTCTCTTATGATTTAAAAATAAATTTTTACCCATGTTTTAATTTTCAAAAAAAAATTGAAAGTAATCTTTATGTCATTTTCACAAACAATTTCTATTAGGATTTTACAAAAAATGTGAAAGGATACTTTGTTTTAACATATACGGCTTAAACAAGGTTTTCAGACACTGTGACCAATCATTTCTTCAAAGTTTTCTTGATAAGTTTTCAAGTTTATTTTAGAATAAAAGTATTTCCAAAATATTTCATGTTTTAAAAATAATTTTTCAAACAAAGTATATTTTCCTCAAGAATTGTTTTAAATGATTGATCAAAATCATTTTCCATTTAAGATTACATCCTTTAATATACTTTATTATTTACTGAGGATATGATCCAAGGGAAACATTCTTATTCCTTATTTAAATGGTTTAAGTTTAAGATGAATAGTTTTTTATAAAACCCATATCTCTTCCAAGGGTTATACCATGATAAAATTCTTATGAAACCTGCTTTGTTTCATAGGTAATTCTATGATGAAATGATTATGAAATCGATCTATTTTACACAGGTTATTATATGATGTTTATGATACCCATTTAATTTCCCTGGTTATGATATGATGAATTTTTATGATCTTGTGGAAGACATAAATATGGTTTTCATAATGTGAAGGGTGGGGCCTATATCTCCCCCCAATGCATTGGGTAATGACAAATGTTATTTGAGCTTAGAGGGTACACAGGTTATTGTCCCAATCCCATAGAATAAGAGGGTACAAAGGTTGTTATCCAAAGAACAAAAATAGAAGGGTGCACAATGTCACGACCCGTCCTCAGGCCCGTGCCGTGACTACCCCAAGCCCGCCTTCCATAGGCCAGGGGCTGGCGACTAGCACCAAGGCATAAAATCCCGGAAAAAGGGAAGGCATTGCCTTTGGAAAGTAAACAAGCACTACAGAGTAAGCAAGCGGAAAAAGTAAACACTAAGTAAAAGCTGGTACAACAGAAAGTGCGGAAAAGTAAAGGGGGCCAGAAATACAAGCCCAACTGTAAAGTACAACTGAAAGGGGAAAAACAGCAACTGAAAATTTAATCCGCAACGTCGAGCTGTCCTCTGGAAGTCCCACCTGAAGGGTGGGTACAGAAAGCCTCCACTGCTCCTCGGGTCCAGCCTACCTATAACGACCCACACTTTACATACATTGTTAATACTTCAAAATTGAAGCACTCTTATTACAACATATGACAAAACCACAAAGGACCGTATAGGTATAGTGTCTTTAGAAACTGGGAAACATAAACAACTGGTTCATAAATCTTCTACAGTGTCTCCCATTTATTTCATCATATCTAGGGTCCCTTTTAGCATATTCTACTTAATATCCATCTTCCTGACCTGGGGAAAAGAAAGCATAAAAGGGTGAGCTCAAATGCTCAGCAAGGGAAAATAAAGGAAATAAAAATCATATCATATCTTTATGAAAATCAAAACCTGCAAAAGAGATCATAATATCTTAACATGAAATAAATCATAGAAGTGAAAATGAGATCCCCATAATCATAACATAAAACTTGAATCTTTGTGGCATGCACACATAATCATGGAAAATCATTTCTTGTTAGTCATGACTCATTGCCAAGACTATCTTAGTGGACAAAGTCCCTTTCTGAACCGAGTTCACTCCTCGTTTCAGTCCTGTATCACTGAACCGAAATAACCTTCTGTTCCAGCCATGTCTATCTCATGAGATATAAAATCATTACCCAATGCATTGGAGGGAGATATAGGTCCCACCCATCTTATAATGAATCATTTCTTATGTGTGCCACATAATCATAAAACATACATCATCGCATAACAAAAATGGGATTCTTGAAACATCATGACATCATAAATCAATTCATATATGATAAAGGAATTCATAAACATAATTCCATCACAACATAGTCAAACCAATGTAAAAATATGGATAGAAACAGAACCCTTTATTATCTTAGATGGAAAATAATTTTGATAAAACACTTGAATTGAATTCTTGAGGAAAATATCCTTTCTTCTTCAAAAACATTTTTCCTTTCATAACATGTCATACAACTTTAAAATAAAAGAAGTTGATTAAAAATAAACTTGAAAACTTGTAAAGGAAGCTTCTTTGAAGTAATGTTTTAAAAATCCATTCATGCCGTATAAGTTAAAAAAAACATTCTTCGTACTTTTGTCGGAAAAGTCAAAAAGTACCTCGTACGGAAAAACAACAAAAGATTCCTTTCATATTCTTTACTAAAAACTCACCTAAGGGTAAAATTGGATTTAAACTATTTCAAGTGGATGGAAACAATATTACATATTGAGGGAACATGGATGTGGATGATAAAATACACCCCAGTAAATACTTACGAATAAACAATCTCGGATAAAAATGAGATTGTGATATTTCCCTTACCTTAGGTCCGATTTGCTTTGTTCGTGTCCGAAGCTCCTGTATAATGGTTTAAATAATGTTATTGACTTATTCCAGAATCATACATATTGATATGAGATCATATATGGTCATATTATTAGCTTCTTGTTAGTAATATTTCATTGTTACTTGTTACTCGGGTCTTTATAACTTTTTGTTCTTATGCGTGTTTTGTCGAATAAATTCTTATTCTTATCTTTAGGTTATAGATAATTCATTTCCAGAATGGTATTAGTGTATTATATACCATATTCATTCATTCAATTCATTTATACAATCATTATGAAATGAAGATCATGTAGAACGAGTCGCATCACATCGTGGAGACGGTATTCCGTACGTACGCACGAGTGATGATATCGTTCCTATGATCGTGGAATTGTATTGGAGTATATATATATATTATTTCAGTATCAATATTACTTAATAATAATCATATATAGTTACTCATTACACCATTATACCCATCCTTGTAAGGTGATGGTGGAAAATAGATTACACCACGGCGTGGAGACGGTATTCCGTACGTACGCACGCGCGGTGATTTCATTTTTCCGTAGGATGGATAGAAGGTGAATTAGGGATGTTTCATATTTATAATAACATATCAGTATGTAAGTAATACTGATGTTATTACTTTATCATGAAACAACTAAATAAGAAGAAGTTGAAGACGAAAGAAATTGAAAAGATCGGTAATGGATATTACCTCTTCTTTGGAACGCCTCTTTGAATCCTCCACTTAGGGAACTAAGAGTGGTCTTTGGAGAAGACCAGGACCTCTAGGACTATTCTAGGGAAGTGGAGAGGGGAAAATGGCAGGGGTTGGCCGAGCTTGAGTGCTCAATTTGGTGTGAGGAGGAGGGGGAGGAGGTGCCCTTTTATAAGGGAGGAGAGGGGCACCTTAGGAATATCTCAAAATATTATTTTATATTAAAGTCAAAATCGGTTTATAATGGTTCCAAAGGGTCTTATTTCGAAGATAAGGTGGGGAGGGGTCGAAATCCTATCAACCAATAGAATTTAGACAAGTTTAGGATATTATTTTAACCTTATCATTTAGATTTAACTCTAAGTTAAATAATTTAACTTTTATCATGTCTTTTTGTTTTCTTTCACTATATGGTTAATACACTTACAATAACATGCCAAACGAACCCAAAATTGTTTATTATTAATATATATATCCTTATCTAAATCATTTGGTCGAACCTTAGATTTTTAGGAATACAATAACAATTAATAATATAATATTTGATTTAAAAACTATTTTGTGTCAATTTTGACACTATTTGATATATGATTTTTGGGAAAGTCATAACAGAATTAAATGTTCGAACCAAGTTGATTAAATCAACATTAATATATCATAGTAACCTAGAAAATTAGTGTAATTCATAAAAAGTCTCAAATTACATTTATTTTGGTGTTTATAACATCAATTATGTCAATATTTCGTTAACAAGATAATTACTGCATCATCTTTGTGTCATAAATAAATTAAATTATTTGATGTCTAAAAATTACAAATAAAATACCATCATGTAGGAAATCTTTTTAGCTTTCTAATGAATATTTACAATCGAATTTATCTTATGTATAACCCCATATTAAAAATGTTTTAGTAAATATACTTTGATTTTAACTCTTTTAACCCTTCTTTAAATAAATTAATAATAAATGTCCTAATCTAATCCAAGTGGGCCTAAATGGTCATATTTTATTCCTAAGTTTGTTTTTGGTCGAATTACACTTGTCCAATAGAATTAGGACATGTGTTAGGGTAATATTAATATCATATTTACCCTTAGTTACCCTATTTACTATTAACCGCGGTAAAAAAAGTAAAAAGTTACTATTCACCAAAAAATTATTTTCATCTCATTGAACCACATTTTAGTCCTTGATATTAACCGTGTCTCTCGGATTTTTGAAATTCCATTCACAGAAGCGGTAAAATTAAGTTTTATGCAAAATTCAGTTTTTAACCTACCACTTAGTGGTTTCACTATTCATCAAAAATTGAAAGTTTTCAGAAAAATACCAAAATTTCACCCTAGGATAATTTTGATATTCTGAGTCCAAAAATGAAGCCCATTTTGAAAAATAAAATTTATAAAATTTCAAAAAGTGGTTATTACTATTCATAACGGCTAGTTTTAATAGCATATTGTTGTTTAGTGAAACTCGGTATTGCGTACGACGCAAGCTATCGAGGAAGGTCGCGATTGCGTGTAAAGCAAGCCAAGAAAGTGTTGTGTAGAAAAAGATTCCTTTGATGATTTATATAACATAAAAGTCTCGGGTGTTACATTCTACCCCCCTTAAAAAGAATTTCGCCCTCGAAATTCGTCACTTTGCAACAAACAAATGAGGATACTTCTCCCTCATCATATCCTCAAGCTCCCATGTAGCTTCTTCAAGTTAGTGGTTTCTCCATAAAACTTTCACCAAGCGAGTGGTCTTGTTTCGTAGGACTTTTTCGCTACGATCCAGAATCTCTATCGGCTGTTCTTCATAAGAAAGATCTTGCTCCAGTGGTACAACTTCTGAGCTGAGTACATGTGAAGGATCTGGTATGTACTTTCTCAGGAGAGATACATGGAACACATCGTGAACTTGAGAGAGATTCGGTGGAAGCGCCAATCGGTAAGCTACCTTCCCAACACGATCCAGTATTTCAAAAGGACCGATATATCTAGGGCTCAACTTCCCCTTCTTTCCAAATCTCATAACCCTCTTCCAGGGAGATATTCGTAAGAACACTTTATCGCCCACTTCAAACTCTAGGTCTTTTCTTCGGTTGTCGGCATAACTTTTCTGTCGACTCTGAGCTGCTCTTATGTGTTGTTGAATAGATCTGACTTTTTCTTCCATTTCATCAACGAGATCAGGTCCTAATAGCTTTCTTTCCCCAACTTCATCCCAGCAAGTTGGAGTCCTGCATTTCTTTCCATAGAGAGCTTCATAAGGAGCCATCTGAATACTGGAGTGAAAGCTATTATTATAAGAAAATTCCACCAAAGGTAGGTGTTGATCCCAACCTCCTTTGAAATCCATAGAGCAAGCTCTCAACATATCTTCTAGGGTTTGAATTGTTCTCTCAGACTGACCGTCTGTCTGGGGATGATAAGCAGTGCTGAAACTCAACTCTGTATCCAGAGTATGCTGAAGACTTCGCCAGAACTTCGAGGTAAATCTCGGATCTCGATCAGATATAATAGAAAGTGGTACTCCATGCAATCTTACCACTTCCTTTACATATATCCTGGCAAGCTGATCTAGAGAGAAATCCTCTCTAATAGCAATGAAGTGTGCGGACTTTGTAAGACGATCAACTATGACCCAGATAGCATTATTGCCTTTGGATGTTTTAGGAAGTCCTGTGACAAAGTCCATAGTGATGTTTTCCCATTTCCATTCGGGTATGGGTAATGGTTGTAACATCCCCTTAGACTTCTGTCTCTCAGCTTTAACTTGTTGACAAACCAAGCATCGAGAGACATATTCAGCAACATCTCTTTTCATGCCATCCCACCAGAAGTACTCTTTCAGGTCCCTATACATCTTCGTGCTTCCAGGATGAATAGAGAATGAAGAACTATGAGCCTCATCCAGCAGCTCTTTCTTTAATTCGGGGATGGGAGGAACACAAACCCGATTCCTGAACTTTATTATCCCATCACAATCAAAGTTGAATTCAGGAACATTTCTCACCTTCTTTTGTAACTCGACATCTTCTTTCTGTGCCTCTTTAATCTTCACATGTATAGATGGTTGAACATTCATTTGAGAAAGATAAGATTTTTCCCCTTCCATTATAATTCCAAGATCCATTCTTTGTAAATCCATAAATATTGGATCTTTTGTGATCCTCATCATGGATAAACTAGCATGGTCTTGTCGACTTAATGCATCTGCCACCTTGTTTGCTTTCCCAGGGTGGTAATGGATTGAGCAGTCATAATCCTTAATCAGCTCCAACCATCTTCTTTGGCGCATATTCAACTCCTTTTGTGTGAAAATATACTTTAAACTTTTATGATCAGTATAAATATCACACCTTTCACCATAAAGGTAATGCCTCCAAATCTTTAATGCAAAGATTACCGCAGCCAACTCCAAATCATGTGTTGGGTAATTTTGCTCATGGATTTTCAACTGTCGTGAGGCATAAGCTATCACCATATCATTTTGCATAAGAACACACCCCAATCCCTTCTTGGATGCATCACTGTAGATCACAAACCTTTCTCCACTACAAGGCAGTGTGAGCACAGGTGCACTGGATAACCTTCTTTTCAACTCCTTGAAATTCTCTTCACATTCCTCTGTCCAGACAAACTTAACTCCTTTCCGAGTCAACTTGGTGATTGGATTAGATAACCGTGAAAAATCTTTTACAAAACGTCGATAATATCCAGCCAAACCAAGAAAACTTCGGATCTCAGTTACTGTTGTTGGTCTTGACCATCTTTCGATAACCTCTGTTTTTGCTGGATCCACAGATATCCCCTCTTTTGAGATTATATGACCCAAAAATGCAACTTTTTGAAGCCAAAATTCACACTTGGTAAATTTGGCATAAAGCTTCTCTTTTCTCAGGGTCTTTAATATAATTCTCAAGTGATCTTCATGCTCTTCCTTGCTCTTTGAATAGACAAGAATATCGTCTATAAAGACTACCACAAATTGATCAAGATAGTCTCTAAAGACTCTATTCATTAGATCCATGAAGATAGCAGGGGCATTAGTAAGACCAAATGGCATCACTATAAATTCATAGTGTCCATACCTTGTACGGAAAGCCGTCTTTGGTATATCCTCCCTTTTGACCCTTAATTGATGATACCCTGAACGAAGATCAATCTTGGAAAAGTATTGAGCTCCGCGTAGTTGGTCAAATAAGTCATCAATGCGTGGGAGAGGATATTTGTTCTTGATAGTGATCTTGTTAAGTTCTCGATAATCAATGCAGAGTCTCATTGATCCATCTTTCTTCTTAACAAATAGAACAGGTGCTCCCCAAGGTGACGCACTAGGGCGTATGAATCCCTTATCAAGATTCTCTTGGAGTTGCTTCTTCAATTCCTGCAACTCAATTGGGGCCATTCTATAAGGTGTCTTTGAAATAGGCAAAGCACCCGGTGCGAGTTCTATTGAAAACTCAACTTCACGATTTGGTGGAAGACCCGGCAATTCCTCCGGGAAGACATCATCAAACTCCCGTACAATGGGCATATTCTTAATCGTGAGTTTCTCACCAACCATTTGAGATAAATAACCTTCATTTAGTGGAATCAATACCCATAAGATGGAAGAAATTTCCACTGGAAGGTTATGTTCATCCTTGCATTGATAGACGATCGTAGGTTGATCTGGAATATGAAATGTGACTTCCCTTCTTTGGCAATTGATATGAGCTCCATGTAGAGAAAGCCAATCCATGCCAAGAATCACATCAAATTCCACTAAAGGAAGGATCACAAGATTTGCAGGAAGCACTTTCCCACAAACTTCGATCGGAGAAGAATTATAAACTTCTGATGCGATTGATGTGCCATTAGGTGTTGTCACAGCTAACTCAACATCTAATTGTTGAGGTAATACGGTGATACCCTTAGAAAATTTTTCAGAAATAAAAGAGTGGGTGGATCCAGAATCAAATAAAACATTTGCTACTTTAGAGTGGATGGTAAGTGTACCTTTCACCACATCGTTATCGTACTCCACATCGCTGATAGAAATTGCATGTGACTTTCCTTTGTCTTTAGCCTTAAGAGTTTGTTGACGTCGACCATCATCATCAACCCTTGGATTTGGGCATTGATTGGCATAATGCCCCATCTCCTTGCACTTGAAACATTGAAGTGTAGCAGGTTCATTCTGTGTATCCCTTCCTTTGTTTGCATCATTAGACATCTTCTTCCCATTATCACGGCATTCAAATGCCCGATGACCTTCCTTTCCACATTTAAAACATTTACTTGTCCCTTTAAGACAACTCCCTCCATGTTTCTTTCCACACTTTGAGCATAAGGGAAAGTTCATCTTCTTTTCCGTGTGCTCTTTAGATTTTTCTTTGAATTCCATCTTCCTCTTCTTATCAAACCCATGTGACTGATGGGTTACTCCAATCTCCATCTCGACTTTGAGAGCACATCGAACGATTTCTTCGTAGCTATTGAAGTCCCTTATGGCTAACGCCCTTCGAAGACTTGGTTTTAGGCCACTAAAGAATCGATCGATCTTACTCTCAGGTTGGATAATAATACCAGAAGCGTACCTTGCAAGTTTTGTAAAATTTGCTTCATAGGTACTAACAGATTCATCATCCCTTTGCTTCAGTTCAAGGAACTCTTTCTCCATCTTTGTTCGGATAATACGAGGGAAGTACTTATTGAAAAATAAGTTCTTGAACTCGTCCCATTCCATAGACTCAATTTCATCCTTTTGCCTCGTATTTTTAACAAGATTCCACCATTGATCCGCATCTCCTTCCAAACGATACACTGCTAGGATGACTTTATCATGCTCAGAACATTGAATAACTGAAAATATCTTTTCAGTAGTACTAATCCATTGTTCAGCAACTAATGGATCAGTAGACCCGCTGAAAGATGGTGGACGCTGCCTCATGAAGGATTCAACAGAATGTTGCTCCCTCCTTTGTTCGTTTGGAAATCCTGCATGATTCATAGCTTGAGAAAGTTGTGTGAGTATGGCTACAAGATTTTGCATTCCAGCTCCCATATCGTTTGGTTGCTCAGGGGGACAATCATTGCATTGCCCATCGCATTCCGCATTAACACGGTTCCTTCGGGTTCCAGCCATTGACTAAAACCAAGAAGAATAGTGTGAGCAACACTAATTATAATAGGAAACCACATAATTCAAGAGTAAAATTTTCATGCTTAAGGTCTTATCCTAGGTTATTCAAGGCCATTTCTAAAACACTAAGATTGTGTTCTATGCTTAGACTTATCCTTAGGGTTCTTACTAAGGCTTTCACATCCTAGTTTCCAAAGGTTGACTATACCTTTCCTCTGATACCAACTATAACGACCCACACTTTACATACATTGTTAATACTTCAAAATTGAAGCACTCTTATTACAACATATGACAAAACCACAAAGGACCGTATAGGTATAGTGTCTTTAGAAACTGGGAAACATAAACAACTGGTTCATAAATCTTCTACAGTGTCTCCCATTTATTTCATCATATCTAGGGTCCCTTTTAGCATATTCTACTTAATATCCATCTTCCTGACCTGGGGAAAAGAAAGCATAAAAGGGTGAGCTCAAATGCTCAGCAAGGGCAAATAAAGGAAATAAAAATCATATCATATCTTTATGAAAATCAAAACCTGCAAAAGAGATCATAATATCTTAACATGAAATAAATCATAGAAGTGAAAATGAGATCCCCATAATCATAACATAAAACTTGAATCTTTGTGGCATGCACACATAATCATGGAAAATCATTTCTTGTTAGTCATGACTCATTGCCAAGACTATCTTAGTGGACAAAGTCCCTTTCTGAACCGAGTTCACTCCTCGTTTCAGTCCTGTATCACTGAACCGAAATAACCTTCCGTTCCAGCCATGTCTATCTCATGAGATATAAAATCATTACCCAATGCATTGGAGGGAGATATAGGTCCCACCCATCTTATAATGAATCCTTTCTTATGTGTGCCACATAATCATAAAACATACATCATCGCATAACAAAAATGGGATTCTTGAAACATCATGACATCATAAATCAATTCATATATGATAAAGGAATTCATAAACATAATTCCATCACAACATAGTCAAACCAATGTAAAAATATGGATAGAAACAGAACCCTTTATTATCTTAGATGGAAAATAATTTTGATAAAACACTTGAATTGAATTCTTGAGGAAAATATCCTTTCTTCTTCAAAAACATTTTTCCTTTCATAACATGTCATACAACTTTAAAATAAAAGAAGTTGATTAATAATAAACTTGAAAACTTGTAAAGGAAGCTTCTTTGAAGTAATGTTTTAAAAATCCATTCATGCCGTATAAGTTAAAAAAAACATTCTTCGTACTTTTGTCGGAAAAGTCAAAAAGTACCTCGTACGGAAAAACAACAAAAGATTCCTTTCATATTCTTTACTAAAAACTCACCTAAGGGTAAAATTGGATTTAAACTATTTCAAGTGGATGGAAACAATATTACATATTGAGGGAACATGGATGTGGATGATAAAATACACCCCAGTAAATACTTACGAATAAACAATCTCGGATAAAAATGAGATTGTGATATTTCCCTTACCTTAGGTCCGATTTGCTTTGTTCGTGTCCGAAGCTCCTGTATAATGGTTTAAATAATGTTATTGACTTATTCCAGAATCATACATATTGATATGAGATCATATATGGTCATATTATTAGCTTCTTGTTAGTAATATTTCATTGTTACTTGTTACTCGGGTCTTTATAACTTTTTGTTCTTATGCGTGTTTTGTCGAATAAATTCTTATTCTTATCTTTAGGTTATAGATAATTCATTTCCAGAATGGTATTAGTGTATTATATACCATATTCATTCATTCAATTCATTTATACAATCATTATGAAATGAAGATCATGTAGAACGAGTCGCATCACATCGTGGAGACGGTATTCCGTACGTACGCACGAGTGATGATATCGTTCCTATGATCGTGGAATTGTATTGGAGTATATATATATATTATTTCAGTATCAATATTACTTAATAATAATCATATATAGTTACTCATTACACCATTATACCCATCCTTGTAAGGTGATGGTGGAAAATAGATTACACCACGGCGTGGAGACGGTATTCCGTACGTACGCACGCGCGGTGATTTCATTTTTCCATAGGATGGATAGAAGGTGAATTAGGGATGTTTCATATTTATAATAACATATCAGTATGTAAGTAATACTGATTTTATTACTTTATCATGAAACAACTAAATAAGAAGAAGTTGAAGACGAAAGAAATTGAAAAGATCGGTAATGGATATTACCTCTTCTTTGGAACGCCTCTTTGAATCCTCCACTTAGGGAACTAAGAGTGGTCTTTGGAGAAGACCAGGACCTCTAGGACTATTCTAGGGAAGTGGAGAGGGGAAAATGGCAGGGGTTGGCCGAGCTTGAGTGCTCAATTTGGTGTGAGGAGGAGGGGGAGGAGGTGCCCTTTTATAAGGGAGGAGAGGGGCACCTTAGGAATATCTCAAAATATTATTTTATATTAAAGTCAAAATCGGTTTATAATGGTTCCAAAGGGTCTTATTTCGAAGATAAGGTGGGGAGGGGTCGAAATCCTATCAACCAATAGAATTTAGACAAGTTTAGGATATTATTTTAACCTTATCATTTAGATTTAACTCTAAGTTAAATAATTTAACTTTTATCATGTCTTTTTGTTTTCTTTCACTATATGGTTAATACACTTACAATAACATGCCAAACGAACCCAAAATTGTTTATTATTAATATATATATCCTTATATAAATCATTTGGCCGAACCTTAGATTTTTAGGAATACAATAACAATTAATAATATAATATTTGATTTAAAAACTATTTTGTGTCAATTTTGACACTATTTGATATATGATTTTTGGGAAAGTCATAACAGAATTAAATGTTCGAACCAAGTTGATTAAATCAACATTAATATATCATAGTAACCTAGAAAATTAGTGTAATTCATAAAAAGTCTCAAATTACATTTATTTTGGTGTTTATAACATCAATTATGTCAATATTTCGTTAACAAGATAATTACTGCATCATCTTTGTGTCATAAATAAATTACATTATTTGATGTCTAAAAATTACAAATAAAATACCATCATGTAGGAAATCTTTTTAGCTTTCTAATGAATATTTACAATCGAATTTATCTTATGTATAACCCCATATTAAAAATGTTTTAGTAAATATACTTTGATTTTAACTCTTTTAACCCTTCTTTAAATAAATTAATAATAAATGTCCTAATCTAATCCAAGTGGGCCTAAATGGTCATATTTTATTCCTAAGTTTGTTTTTGGTCGAATTACACTTGTCTAATAGAATTAGGACATGTGTTAGGGTAATATTAATATCATATTTACCCTTAGTTACCCTATTTACTATTAACCGCGGTAAAAAAAGTAAAAAGTTACTATTCACCAAAAAATTATTTTCATCTCATTGAACCACATTTTAGTCCTTGATATTAACCGTGTCTCTCGGATTTTTGAAATTCCATTCACAGAAGCGGTAAAATTAAGTTTTATGCAAAATTCAGTTTTTAACCTACCACTTAGTGGTTTCACTATTCATCAAAAATTGAAAGTTTTCAGAAAAATACCAAAATTTCACCCTAGGCTAATTTTGATATTCTGAGTCCAAAAATGAAGTCCATTTTGAAAAATAAAATTTATAAAATTTCAAAAAGTGGTTATTACTATTCATAACGGCTAGTTTTAATAGCATATTGTTGTTTAGTGAAACTCGGTATTGCGTACGACGCAAGCTATCGAGGAAGGTCGCGATTGCGTGTAAAGCAAGCCAAGAAAGTGTTGTGTAGAAAAAGATTCCTTTGATGATTTATATAACATAAAAGTCTCGGGTGTTACACTACCGCTCCGAGTACACCCCGCCCAGTGGTCCACCTCCAGGTACCGTCCTGCTCCGCAAGCCTCCACCATGATAAGCGTTGTTCGTCGTCTGCAACTAATACAACGTAGTGCGGGCATAGCCCATGCAGGGGTGAGTATAACCTACTCAGTAGGGACCCTGAGACCCCCAAAGGTCTCCCAAAATCCACAAAGGATAAACCACAAAGGAAAGATACAAACACGAAGTAACATCCGACACGTCTTAGGTATATGCCCATACATATACCTAAGTCATCAATTCTCACTCGGCTCCAACATCCGAGCTCAAGTACAACCCAGTCCACACAGGAAACCAAAACGTAAAATCCACACAGGATAGCTCAACACAATCCACAAAGGAGAGTAAAATGTAAATCCACACAGGATAGCTCAACACAATCCACAAAGGAAAGTAAAACGTAAATCCACGCAGGATAGCTCAACACAATCCACAAAGGAAAGTAAAATAGAGTTTCATCTCACACAGGTATACTTCTTTAAATGACGATAGAGATGATCACTGATCCATCTAAGTCGTCGGACCCACAAAGGATCGATAGGTACTAACCCCCTAAATGACCCACAAAGGATCTGACCCACAAAGGATCGATAGGTAACTAACCCCGCAAAGACCCACACAGGATCGGGCCCACACAGGACCTGTAGGCGCTGGCTCACACAAAACCGCTGAGCGCTGACCCACACAGGATCGGACCCACACAGGATCGGACCCACACAGGATCGGTAGCACTGACCCACAAAGGATCGCTAAGTGTTGTAGTCGTCACCGTCGAATCCACTGAGGATCTCTGCACAGTCGCCATCGTCACATTAGCAGTCGCAGCCAACTCTAGGGTTCCCGCACACAGCAAGCTCATTCGGGAGGGTCTGCTCAACGAGCCGAGAGGCTGATACATCAACTGACACATAGTCCAGATTTGATGTATCCAAAAGTTCTGTATCGTCAACAGGAACTTCACGTCGCAGACGGCGCGTCAAACGGACGCCCGGTCTGAGAGATATTGACTTTTTCGTCCCAGGGGCCCGGTTGGTTTTTAAGGAAAAACCAACCCGACCGTACTCCATATGTGTCCAAACCTCGGGTGGAGTATTCCAAAAGATCCGTCTCACTTAGATAAATTCAACGAAGTCGACGGCACGTCAATCGGACGTCCGAAACTCAAGATATGAGTGTTTCCGCTCCGAAGGCCCGGTTGGTTTCGTGTACAAACCAACCTGGCCGAACCAAAAGTATTCTAAAACCTTGAGTGCGATATACCGAAACGACTGTCTCGATCCAAGGATCGCATCGCCACTAACGGAGCGTCGTTCGAAGGCCCGTAGCTCAAGTTACGGGCAAAAGACTGAAACTGTCCGAAGACGGGGGGTTTGGGCCCGGACCGACCCGGCCCAACCCCCCCTGGGTCGGCCCGAACCGGGTCGACCCGACCCTGTTCCGGGTCGGACCCGGTTCGGCGCGGCCCGGTCCGGCCAGTGCGCGACCCGGCCGGTCGGGCCGGCCCGGCTCAGCTCGGTCGAGTGGCCGAGCGTGGAACCCGCGGGGTGGGCGCTGCCCCCGCGGGGTCAAAGTAACGCGGCCCTGCGTGGTGCCGCCCCGAACCACCCGGACGCGGCCGGGCCGCCGCGTCCCTGAACTGCGGTTCTACGCGGCCGCGGAACCGCCTCGCCGCCGCGGCTTTAGCTGCGGCGAGGTTTTCCCAGCGGCGCGCTGGGCACCACCGTCGTGCCGGCGTGGCGCACTGGCGGAAGCTTCCGCGGGCCACCGGAGTTTCTCCAGTGGTCCGTTTTCATTTCCGTCTGCGTCGCGGCTCCTCCTGGGTCCCGTTCTTCACTACAGAAACAACGGATCGTCCCTGCGGCATGCTTTTTCGTCGCCCGCCAATTCGCGCATCAACGAAGAACTGCGGAGGGTAGTCGGGCCGTGTTTGTTTGGCCCGCACCCTCCGCGTTAGATGATAACAGTCGGGAGAAATTATCAACACATAGAGAACATATCAGAAACAATTTTAATGAATTAAAATTGTTCTTATGAAACCGGGTTCTTTGTTTTGAACGGAAACATCCACGGAGTAAAAACATTCCCAATAAAACCCCTACCTCGTCAAGTCATCGCACGCGCGTTCTTCGCGGAATTTATCGTCATGGAAGGAGGGGACCGTCGCGTCGTCGCGGTATCCGGCATTGCGTCGACGAACTCCGAGGACCAAGAAACAACAGATTTAATTATATCGATTAAATCTATGTGTTGTTATAATCCGCAGAGAAATTTAAAGAACCGCAATCTCTCACCTCAACGGATGATCGAAGATTTTGTTGCGGATGAAGGAACGTCGCAGAAGAACATTGCGGGAGAGGAAACATCGGTGCCGCGGCACACGGCGTCGCGTCGTCGATTTCCGCGGGTTCGGCGTTCTTCTTTGGAGGCCTACGTTCTTCGCATTCTTCGCGTTCTTCGCGTTCTTCGCAAAGGAGGATGAAGAACTTGAGGTTTCTATCAAAACCTCTCAACGAACAACACTTAAGGAGAAAAAGCGTTGGTCTTATTTTATTAACATGCCAAAAAACGAAAAAGAGATAAGTAACGACCCATTAATTCATAGAATTAATTCAAAGAATAAAACCTCCCAATTAAATGGTGCGTTAAGAATTTAATAAAACGCGTCAGTTGACTTTCATAATGACGGGTTTTCGCGGGTGCGTTACTTAGCGGAAAAGAAACGGTGGGGCTTGTGCGGGCCCCACCTCACAAATATCCTACCAAGAGGGTAGGATATTTTTGGATAGCACCCTATCCGCATCAACTCAGCTTAAGAAGCTTTAATTGGCTTCAAGTGGCTTCCAAGTGGCTTAAGTGAAATAAAATAAAGTTTGTCGTACAATTTATTTTATTTCTTAACTTTAAGACCAAAAATTAAAAACCACACCCGAGAAAACGCAACTCCGGAAGAGGCGTTTCTAAGAAATTACCGGCGCTGCGTTTCTTTCAGTGCCCTCAGAATTCGATTCCAAGCACTGGTTCAAAAGTTAGAAAAACCCGCTCGTCTGTTCACTGAACGTACCCGAGCCGAACTTCGGAAAATGATTCCGGGCACACCGGGCCTCGGAATCAGGTGCCGTCAGAAACTGCGTTCTTGTAAAAATCCAAAGAAAATTAAGAAAAAAATTTCCTTGAATTTTTTGGGTCTTTACATCACTCCCACCTCAGGGCTTTACGTCCCCATAAATATACATCATAAACTAGGGAAACAAATGTGGGTACTGAGCACGCATCTGAACCTCCCGCTCCCAAGTGCTCTCTTGGAGGTTCCCGTGCTGACATCTGATGCACACAAGAGGAATCGATCACCCACGTAGGACCCGCTCCTGTCGATCCTCGATCTCCACCGGGACCTCTGCAAAAGTCGCCTCATCATCCACGTCTAGCTCCCCATGGTCAATGATGCGCGTCGGGTCATGCACGTATCTCCTCAGCTGGGATACGTGGAAGACGTCATGAACCCGGTGTAATTGAGGTGGTAGAGCTAGGAGATAATCCACCTCGCCAATCCTGCTGATGACCTGGAATGGTCCGATGAAGCGTGGAGACAACTTGCCGCCTCGGCCAAATCTCCATAATCCACGTCGAGGTGAGACACGTAAGAAGACGTGGTCACCATCCTCGAACTCTAGTGGCATTCGCCTCCTGTCAGCATAAGACTTCTACCGGCTTTGAGCTGTCCTCATCCGCTCCTAGATGACCTGGACCTTCTCTGTCGTGGCCCGGACCATCTCTGGTCCCACAAGTGCTGACTCCCCTGGGTATGTCCAGCACAAAGGAGATCTGCAAGGTCTGCCGTACAATGCCTCATATGGTGCCATCCCGATGGTGGAGTGGTAGCTGTTGTTGTACGTGAACTCCACCAAGGATAGGTGGTCCTCCCAGTTGTGACCAAAGTCGAGGACACATGCGCGGAGCATGTCCTCGAGATTCTGAATGGTCCTCTCCGTCTAACCATCCGTCTGAGTGTGAAAGGAGGTGCTCAGACGTAGCCACGTCCCAAACGCCTCCTGCAACCCCTTCCAAAGCCGGGAAGTAAAGCGAGCATCTCGATCGGAGACGATATATGATGGCACACCGTGAAGCCATACAATCTCCTGAACGGAGAGACGCCCCAAGCTCTCCACTGAGCCCTGCTCTCTGATGGGTAAGAAGTGAGCCGACTTGGTGAGTCGGTAAACAATCACCCAGATGGAGTCGTGGCCTATGGAAGTGCGTGGAAGTCCAGTCACGAAGTCCATAGATATCCCGTCCCACTTCCACTCTGGGACCTCCAAGGGCTGTACCAAGCCCGCTGGTACCTGATGCTCTGCCTTCACCTGCTGGCAGGTGAGGCATCGTGAAACGAACTCTGCCATAGCCTTCTTCATTCCTGGCCACCAGTGCTGTCGTCTGAGGTCCTGGTACATCTTTACCACTCCAGGATGTACCGCCAAAGGAGAAGTGTGAAACTCTCTCAGCACCTCCTCTCGTAAAGCGACTGGTACCAAGGTACGTCCTCTGAAAAGGATGTCGTGCTCTGATCCAAAGGAGAAGCCGTCAGGTGCCTGTCCTGAGGATAACTGTGCACACCACGTCTCACAGTCATCATCCTCACGTTGTGCCTCTCTGACCCGCTGCAGTAGTGGAGGGGTGACTGTGAGAGACTGGAGGAAGGTTGTTCCATCTCTATCCACGAAGGATATATGCAAAGCGGCTAGCTGCTCTGTCGCCTCCTCAAGTAGCTGAATGCTCGTCCTCCTGCTGAGAGCATCGGCTACCACGTTCCCCTTCCCAAGAATATAGACTATCTCAAAGTCATAGTCCTGGAGGAACTCGAGCCATCGCCGTTGTCTCAGGTTCTGGTCCTTCTGCGAGAAGATGTACCTGAGACTCTGATGATCAGAAAAGACTGTAAAGCGCTCGCCCATCAGGTAGTGTCTCCATGTCTTCATAGAGAAGACCACTACTGCTAACTCCAGGTCATGGGTAGCGTAGTTCTTCTCATGCGGCCTCAACTAACGTGATCCATAGGTGATCACTGCCCACTCCTGCATCAGGACACATCCGATTCCGGTCCCTGATGCATCGCAGTAGACTACGTACCCTACTCCCTCCTCAGGCAACCTCAAGATAGGTGCGTTGGTCAATCTCTATCTCAGCTCCTAGAAGCTCTGTTGACATCTGTCTGAGCACACAAAGGGTTTCCCCTTCTTCGTCAAAGTTGAGAGTGGTGCCTCAATTCTGGAGAAGTCTGGCACGAATCTCCGATTGTATCCAGCTAGTCCCAAGAAACCCCGCACCTCCGTCACGCTCTTGGGTGGATCCCAAGCTAGCACTGCCTCGATCTTCGCAGGATCCACTGCAACTCCCGCCTCAGAGATGACGTGCCCCAAGAAGTGGACCTCAGGTATCCTGAACTGACACTTCGAGAGCTTACCATAAAGCTGGTGCTCCCAGAGTGTGTCTAGTACAACCCGCAAGTGGTAGGTGTACTCCTCCTCAGTCGTCGAGTATATCAAAATGTCGTCGATAAAGACCACGACAAATCGATTGAGGTATGGCTGGAAAATCCTGTTCATGAGGCCCATGAACACTGCTGTAGATTTGGTTATGCCGAAGGGCATAACCAAGAACTCATAGTGGCCATACCGACATCTGAAGGTCGTCTTCTGCACGTCCTCATCTCAAACTTTGAGCTGATGATAGCCTGACCTGAGGTCTATCTTCGAGAACCACCGTGATCCCTTGAGCGGATCGAAGAGGTCATCAATCCTCGGTAGCGGATACTTGTTCCTCACTGTCACCTGGTTCAGGCGACGATAATTGACACAAAGTCGTAAGCTCCCGTATGCCTTCTTGGCGAACAATATCGGCGAAGCCTAGGGTGAAACACTGGGTCGGATGAAACCCTTGCCCTGCAAGTCCTCCAACTATACCCGTAGCTCTCGAAGCTCAGCGGGGGCCATCCGATATGCTGGAGTTGATATCGGGGTTGTCCTGGGGTACAGGTCAATATGAAAGTCTACCTCTCTATGGGGAGGTAGCCCTGGAACGTCCTCGAGAAAGACGTCCGCGTACTAATCCACCACTGCAGGAAAACTAGGACTCTGCACGTCAACAGCTCCTAGGATGAGGCTATCCAACTAATGAGTGATGGGTTGTCCTCTCCTCTGCGAAAGTCCATCATGTGCTGCGAAGGCTCCCTTCTCGCCGGTGAAGGTTAACCTTCTCTTGTCGGTGCGTACACATCACACCTTGCACCTAATACAGTTAATCTGTGCATGGACTATAGATAACCAATCCATGCCCAAGATGACGTCGTAAGGCCTCGACGCTGCTACAAGAAGATCCCAGTCGAAGCTCTCGCCTCCTAGAGTAATCTCACACTTCCGGCACCAGTGCGTAATCGTCAAGTCTGCTCCCGTAGGAGTCTCTAGTCGTAATGATCGAGCCAATGGCTCTGTCGGAATCTTCGAGCTCCAAACAAAGGCAGCAGCTATGAAAGAGTGACTCGCTCCTGTGTCTATAAGAACTGCAGCAAGGGTGGAATAGACACAGATCGTACCTCGAATCATCATGGGTGCGCCGTGGTTGTAGGCCTTCGCTGCCTGGAGCTGTGCCTGTCTCTTCCTCCCAGCTCCCTGTGGTCGGGGCGGGCCTCCTGGTGGTGGTGGTGGTAGAGCCTCAAAGCGTCACCCACCACCTGCTGCTCGGCCATCTCCTCTGCCTCGTCTGCCTCCTCCCTGCGGACCGCCACGGTCGACCCTCTGCCTCTTCCTGGGTGGCCCCTCAATTGTCTGCTGCTCCTCGGCACGGTGGGTCGGGAAGTGACGAGCCATGTGACCCTGTCCGCCGCAAAGTTTAGCACTGCCTGCCTCTCGAAAGACTGGCTCCACGCTGTGTGCCCCACACTGCTGAGCCAGTGTCCTGAGGCTGCCTATGTGAGGGTCTGGTCTGCCTGGACCCCTGAGTCATCCGATGACTACCCGCTGCGGAAGACTCTGCTACGTGCCGCCAAGCGGTAGGTCTCGCCGCTGGAGAAGTCTTGGCAAGAAAGCTCTCAATCAAAAGGGCTCGCTCCAGTACTCCTGCCTGGGTCGGAATGCTGAGGGAGATCAGCGATGCCCTGATCTAGTGTCTCAATCCCTGCTCAAAGGTCTGGGCCCAGAAGAACGGGTCTCGTACCATGTCGGTCGAGTAGCACGAGAGATCGGTGAATCTCGCCAAGTACTGGGCGACCGTCAAGCTGCCCTGCCGCAGCTGAAGAAGCTCCTGGATGTGCACCGCACGGAGGGTGGCCGAGACGAACTCTGAGCGAAAGAGGCCCTCAAAGTTTGTCCATATGAGAGAGGCCTCATCGTGCACTTGGAGCATAATGCTCCACCATCGTCCTGATGCTGCGTGCAGTAGGCTCGCTACGAGGATCACCATGAGGTCTGCTGGTGTCCTCACTAGTCGGAAAACTCGCACCACTGCCTCCAGCCAGTCCTCGGCTGCCTGGGGGTCCGTCTCCCCATGGAACCTAGGCGGTCGCTGGCATTGAAACTCATACAGAGCACTGAGGCGACGTGCATCGTCAGCGGCGGGGGCTGGAAGCATCGGTGGCTCGGTGGGTAGAGGTACCACTGGTGCCTCCGCTGTCAAAGGGCCATGTACCGAGGCCTCATCGCTCGGCGGGCTGTCGTCACGTACCACTCTCGGAACCCTAGCTGGCTGCCGTCGTGGGGCCATCCTAAAAAGCAAAAAGGTGTGCCACGGTCAAAACAGTATACCTGGTGAGCTGACATAAAGTAATCACAAAGAAAACTTGAAACACACATGCAATCAATGTTTTCATGCATTAAGTCGGAAATCAGAAGTCAGGGTCCTGGTGTACGGATACGTCGGCCGCCGCACCAACACTGGACTCCCTAGACTGATAACCACACCCAATACCCTAAACACTATTGCTTCACATAGAAGAAAGATCAGAGTCTACGGTAGAACCGACCACCTTTGATACTAATTTGTCACGACCCATCCTCGGGCCCGTGCCGTGACTACCCCAAGCCCACCTTCCATAGGCCAGGGGTTGGCGACTAGCACTAATGCGTAAAATCCAAGAAAAAGGGAAGGCATTGCCTTTGGAAAGTAAACAAGCACTACAGAGTAAGCAAGCGGAAAAAGTAAACACTAAGTAAAAGCTGGTACAACAGTAAGTGCGGAAAAGTAAAGGGGGCCGGAAATACAAGCCCAACTGTAAAGTACAACGGAAAGGGAAAAAACAGCAACTGAAAAGTAAAGCCGCAACGTTGAGCCGTCCTCTGGAAGTCCCACCTGAAGGGTGGGTACAGAAAGCCTCCACTGCTCCTCGGGTCTAGCCTACCGCTCCGAGTACACTCCGCCCAGTGGTCCACCTCTAGGTACCATCCTGCTCCGCAAGCCTCCACCACGATCAGCATTGTCCGTCGTCTGCAACCAACACAACGTAGTGCGGGCATAGCCCGTGCAGGGGTGAGTATAAGCTACTCAGTAGGGACCCCGAGACCCCCGAATGTCTCCCAGAATCCACAAAGGATAAACCACAAAGGAAAGATACAAACATTAAGTAACATCCGACACGGATTAGGTATATGCCCATACATATACCTAATTCATCAATTCTCTCTCGGCTCCAACATCCGAGATCAAGTACAATCCAGTCCACATAGGAAAGAAAAACGTAAAATCCACACAGGATAGCTCAACACAATCCACAAAGAAAAGTAAAACGTAAATCCACACAGGATTGCTCAACACAATCCACAAAAGAAAGTAAAACAGAGTTTCAGCTCACACAGGTATACTTCTTCGAATGACGATAGAGATGATCACTGATCCATCTAAGTCGTCAGACCCACAAAGGATCGATAGGTACTAACCCCCGCAATGACCCACAAAGGATCTGACCCACAAAGGATTGATAGGTAACTAACCCCCGCAAAGACCCACACAGGATCGGGCCCACACATGACCTGTAGGCGCTGGCTCACACAGAACCGCTGAGCGCTGACCCACACAGGATCGGACCCACACAGGATCGGTATCACTAACCCACAAAGGATTGCTGAGTGTTGTAGTCGTCGTCGTCGAATCCACTGAGGATCTCTGCACAGTCGTCGTCGTCACAGTAGCAGTCGCAGCCAGCTCTAGGGTTCCCGCACACAGAAAGCTCGTTCGGGAGGGTCCGCTGCACGAGCCGAGAGGCTGATACATCTACTGACACATAGTCCATAGTTGATGTATCCAAAAGTTCTGTATCACCAACAGGAACTTCACGTCGCAGACGGCGCGTCAAACGGACGCCCGGTCTGAGAGATATTGGCTTTTTCGTCCTAGGGGCCCGGTTGGTTTTTAAGGCAAAACCAACCCGACCGTACTCCACCTGTATCCAAACCACGGTCGGAGTATGCCAAAATATCCGTCTCACTTAGAGGAATTCAACGAATTCGACGGCACGTCAATCGGACATCCAAAGCTCAAGATATGAGTGTTTCCGCTCCAAAGGATCGGTTGGTTTCGTGTACGAACAAACATGGCCGAACCCAAATTATTCCGAAACCTTGAGTGCAATATACCGAAACGACCGTCTCCATCCAAGGATCGCATCGCCGCTGACGGCGCGTTGTTCGGAGGCTCGTAGCTCAAGTTCCTGACAAAAGACTTAAACGGTCCGAAGACGGGGGGTCTGGGCCCGGACCAACCCTGCCCAACCTCCCCTGGGTCGGCCCGAACCGGGTTGACCAGACCCGGGTCCAGGTCGGACCCAGTTCGGCGTGGCCCGGTCCGGCCAGGGCGCGACCGGGTCGGTCGGGCCGGCCCGGCTCGGCTCGGCCGAGCGGCCGAGCGTGGAACCCGCGGGGTGGGTGCTGCCCCCGCAGTGTCAAAGTAACGCGGCCCCGAGTGGGGCCGCCCCGAACCACCTGAACGCGGCCGGGCCGCCGCGTCCCTGAATCGCGGTTCTGTGCGGCCGCGGAACCGCCTCGCCGCCGCGGCTTTAGCCGCGGCGAGGTTTTCCCGGCGGCCGTGCCGGCGGGGCGCACCGGCGGAAGCTTCCGCGAGCCTCCGAAGTTGCTCCGGTTGTCCGTTTTCGTTCTCGTCTGCGTCGTGGCTCCTCCCGGGTCCCGTTCTTCACTGCGAAAACAATGGATCATCCCTCCGGCATGCTTTGTCATCGCCCGCCAATCCGCGCATCAACGAAGAACTGCGGAGGGTAGTCGGGCCTCGTTTGTTTGGCCCGCACCCTCCGCGTTAGATGATAACAGTCGGGAGAAATTATCAACACATAGAGAACATATCAAAAACAATTTTAATAAATTAAAATTTTTCTTATGAAACCGGGTTCTTTGTTTGGAACAGAAACATCCATGGAGTAAAAACATTCCCAATAAAACCCCTACCTCGTCAAGTCATCGCACGCGCGTTCTTCGTGGAATTGATCGTCGCGGAAGGAGGGGACCGTCGCATCGTCGCGGTATCCGACGTTGCGTCGACGAACTCCGAGGACCAAGAAACAACAGATTTAATTATATCAATTAAATATATGTGTTGTTATAATCCGCAAAGAAATTTAAAGAACCGCAATCTCTCACCTCAACGGATGATCGAAGATTTTGTTGCGGATGAAGGAACGTCGCAGAAGAACGTCGCGGGAGAGGAAACGTCAGCATCGCGGAACACGGCGTCGCGTCTTCGATTTCCGCGGGTTCAGCGTTCTTCGTCGTAGGCCGGCGTTCTTCGCGTTCTTCGCGTTCTTCGCGATGGAGGATGAAGAACTTGAGGTTTCTATCAAAACCTCTCAACGAACAACACTTAAGGAGAAAAAGCGTTGGTCTTATTTTATTAACATGCTAACAAACGAAAAAGAGATAACTAACAACCAATTAATTCATAGAATTAATTCAACGAATAAAACCGCCCAATTAAATGGTGCGTTAAGAATTTAAAAAAAACGCGTCAGTTGACTTTCATAATGACGGGTTTTCACGGGTGCGTTACTTAGCGGAAAAGAAACGGTGGGGCTCGTGCGGGCCCCACCTCACAAATATCCTACCAAGAGGGTAGGATATTTTTGGATAACACCCTGTCTGCATCAACTCAGCTTAAGAAGCTTTAATTGGCTTCAAGTGTCTTCCAAGTGGCTTAAGTGAAATAAAATAAAGTTTGTCGTACAATTTATTTTATTTCTTAACTTTAAGCCCAAAAATTAAAAACCACACCCGAGAAAACGCAACTCCGGAAGAGGCGTTTCTAAGAAATTACCGGCGCTACGATTCCATCGGTGCCCTCAGAATTTGATTCTGAGCACCAGTTCAAAAGTTAGAAAAACCCGCTCGTCCGTTCACTGAAAGTACCCAAGCCAAACTTCCGAAAATGATTCCGGGCACACCGGGCCTCGGAATCAGGTGCCGTCAGAAACTACATTCTTGTAAAAATCCCAAGAAAATTAAGAAAAACATTTCATTGAATTTTTCGGGTCTTTACATCACTCCCACCTCAGGGCTTTACGTCCCCGTAAAGATACATCATAAACTAGGGAAACAAATGTGGGTACTGAACACGCATCTGAGCCTCCCGCTCCCAAGTGCTCTCCTGGAGGTTCCAGTGCTGACATCTGATGCGCACAAGAGCAATCGATCGCCCATGTAGGACCCGCTCCTGTCAATCCTAGATCTCCACCGGGACCTCTGCAAAAGTCGCCCCATCATCCACGTCTAGCTCCCCATGGTCAATGATGTGCGTCAGGTCGTGCACGTATCTCCTCAGCTGGGATACGTGGACGATGTCGTGCTCCCAGTGTAACTGAGGTGGTAGAGCCAGGTGATAATCCACCTCGCCAATCCTGATGATGACCTGGAATGTTCTGATGAAGCGTGGAGACAACTTGCCGCCTCGGCCAAATCTCCGTAATCCACGTCAAGATGACACACGCAAGAAGACGTGGTCACCATCCTCGAACTCTAGTGGCATTCGCCTCCTGTCAGCATAAGACTTCTGCCGGCTCTGAGTTGTCCTCATCCGCTCCTGGATGACCTGGACCTTCTCTGTCGTGGCCCGGACCATCTCTGGTCCCACAAGTGCTGACTCCCCAGGGTATGTCCAGCACAAAGGAGATCTGCAAGGTCTGCCATACAACGCCTCATATGGTTCCATCCCGATGGTGGAGTGGTAGCTGTTGTTGTACGCGAACTCCACCAAGGGTAGGTGGTCCTTCCAGCTGCGACCAAAGTCGAGGACACATGCGTAGAGCATATCCTCGAGAGTCTGAATGGTCCTCTCCGTCTGACCATCCGTCTGAGGGTGAAAGGCGGTGCTCAGACGTAGTCGCGTCCCGAACACCTCCTGAAACCCCTTCCAAAGCCGGGAAGTAAAGCGATCATCTCGATCAGAGACGATTGATGATGGCACACCGTGAAGCCGTACAATCTCCTGAACGTAGAGATGCCCCAAGCTCTCCATTGAGCCCTACTCTCTGATGGGTAAGAAGTGAGGAGACTTGGTGAGTCGGTCAACAATCACCCAGATGGAGTCGTTACCTCTGGAAGTGCGTGGAAGTACAGTCACGAAGTCCATAGATACCCCATCCCACTTCCACTCCGGGACCTCCAAGGGTTGTACCAAGCCCGCTGCTACCCGATGCTCTGCCTTCACCTACTGGCAGGTGAGGCATCGTGAAACGAACTCTGCCACAACCTTCTTCATGCCTGGCCGCCAGTGCTATCGTCTGAGGTCCTAGTACATCTTCGCCACTCCAGAATGTACCGCCAAAGGAGAAGTGTGAAACTCTCTCAGCACCTCCTCTCGTAAAGCAACTGGTACCAAGGTACTTCCTCTGAAAAGGATGTCGTGCTCTGCTCCAAAGGAGAATCCATCAGGTGCCTGTCCTGAGGATAACTGTGCATGCCGCGTCTCACAGTCAGCGTCGTCACGTTGTGCCTCTCTGACCCGCTGCAGTAGTGGAGGGGTGACTGTGAGAGACTGGAGGAAGGATTCTTCATCTCTATCCACGAAGGATATCTGTAAAGCAGCTAGCTTCTCTGTCGCCTCCTCAAGTAGCTGAATGCCCATCCTCCTGTTGAGAGCATCGGCTACCACGTTCCCCTTCCCAGGAGTATATACTATCTCAAATTCATATTCCTGGAGGAACTCGAGCCATCGCCACTGTCTCAGGTTCAGTTCCTTCTGCGAGAAGATGTACCTGAGACTCTGATGGTCAGAAAATACTATAAAGTGCTCACCCATCAGGTAGTGTCACCATGTATTCAGAGTGAAGACCACTGCTGCTAACTCCAGGTCATGGGTAGCGTAGTTCTTCTCATGCGGCCTCAACTGACGTGATCCATAGGCGATCACTACCCGCTCCTACATCAAGACACATCTGATTCCGGTCCCTGATGCATCGCAGTAGACTACGTACCCTACTCCCTCCTCAGGCAACCTCAAGATTGGTGCACTGGTCAATCTCTGTCTCAGCTCCTAGAAGCTCTGCTGACATCTGTCTGACCACAGAAAGGTTTTCCCCTTCTTCTTCAAAGATGAGAGTGGTTCCGCAACTCTGGAGAAGTCTGGCATGAATCTCCGATAGTATCCATCTAGTCCCAAGAAACTCCGCACCTCCATCACGCTCTTGGGTGGATCCCAAGCTAGCACTGCCTTGATCTTTGCAGGATCCACTGCAACTCCCGCCTCAGAGATGACGTGCCCCAAGAAGTGGACCTCACGTATCCTGAACTGACACTTAGAGAGCTTTCCATAAAGCTTGTGCTCCCGGAGTGTGTCTAGTACAACCCGCAAGTGGTAGGCGTACTCCTCCTCAGTCATCGATTATATCAAAATGTCGTCGATGAAGACCACAACAAATCGATCGAGGTATGGATGGAAGATCCTATTCATGAGGCCCATGAACACTGCTGGAGAATTGGTTACGCCGAAGGGCATAACCAAGAACTCATAGTGGCCATACCAACATCTGAAGGTCGTCTTCTGCACGTCCTCGTCTCGAACTATGAGCTGATGATAGCCTGAACTGAGGTCTATCTTCAAGAACCACCGTGCTCCCTTGAGCTGATCGAAGAGGTCATCAATCCTCGGTAGCGGATACTTGTTCCTCACTGTCACCTGGTTCAGGCGACGATAATCGACACAAAGTCGCAAGCTCCCGTCCGCCTTTTTGGCGAACAATATCGGCGAAGCCCAGGGTGAAACACTGGGTCGGATGAAACCCTTTCCCTGCAAGTCCTCCAACTGTACCCGTAGCTCTCGAAGCTCAGCGGGGGCCATCCGATACGCTGGAGTCGATATCAGGGCTGTCCCGAGGTACAGGTCAATATGAAAGTCTACCTCTCTATGGGGAGGTAGCCCTGGAACGTCATCGGGAAAGACGTCCGCGTACTGATCCACCACTGCAGGAAAACTAGAACTCTGCATGTCAACAGCTCCTAGGATGAGGCTAGCCAACTGATGAGTGATGGGATGTCCTCTCCTCTGCGAAAGTCCATCCTGTGCTGCGAAGGATCCCTTCTCGCCGGTGAAGGTGAACCTGCTCCCGTCGGTGCGTACACATCGCACCTTGCGTATAATACAGTTAATCTGTGCATGGACTGTAGATAACCAATCCATGCCCAAGATGACTTCGTAAGGCCTCGACGCTGTTACAAGAAGATCCCAGCCGAATCTCTCGCCTCCTAGAGTAAGCTCGCACTGCTGGCACCAGTGCGTAATCGTCGAGTCTGCTCCCGTAGGAGTCTTTATCCGTAAGGATCGAGCCAACGGCTCTGTCGGAATCTCTAATCTCCGAACAAGGGCAGCGTCTATGAAAGAGTGACTCGCTCCTGTGTCTATAAGAACTGTAGAAATGGTGGAATAGACACAGATCGTACCTCGAATCATCTCGGGTGCGCCGTAGTCGTAGGCCTCCGCTACCTGGAGCTGTGCCTGTCTCTGCCCGCCAACTCCCTGTGCTCGGGGCGGGCCTCCTGGTGGTGGTGGTGGTAGAGCCTCAAAGCATCGCCCACCACCTACTGCTCGGCCATCTCCTCTGCCTCGTCCGCCTCCTCCCTGCGGACTGCCACGGTCGACCCTCTGCCTCTACCTGGGTGGCCCCTCAATTGTCTGCTGCTCCTTGGCATGGTGGGTTGGGCAGTCACGAGCCATGTGACCCTTCCCACCTCAAGTGTAGCACTGCCTGCCTCTCGAAAGACTGGCTCCGCGCTGTGTGCCCCGCACTGCTGAGCCAGTGTCCTGAGGCTGCCTACGTGAGGGTCTGGTCTGCCTGGAACCCTGAGTCATCTGACAACTACCCGCTGCGGAAGACTCTCCTACGTGCCGCCCCGCGGTAGATCTCACCGCTGGAGAAGTCTCGTGAAGAAATCTCTCGATAAAAAGGGCTCTCTCCAGTACTCCTGCCTGGGTCGGGATGCTGAGGGAGATCAGTGATGCCCTGATCTCGTGTCTCAATCCCTGCTCAAAGGTCCGGGCCTGGAAGAACGGGTCCCGTACCATGTCGGTCGAGTAGTGCGAGAGATCAGTGAATCTCACCGAGTACTGGGCGACCGTCAAGCTGCCCTGCCGCAGCTGAAGAAGCTCCTGGATGCGCACCACACGGAGGGTGGACGGGATGAACTCTGAGCAAAAGAGGCCCTCAAAGTTTGTCCAGATGATAGAGGCATCATCGTGCACCTGGAGCATCAAGCTCCACCATCGTCCTGCTTCTGCGTGCAGTAGGCTCGCTGCGAGGATCACCATGAGGTCTTCTGGTGTCCTCACTAGTCGGAAAACTTGCACCTATGCCTCCAGCCAGTCCTCGACTGCCTGGGGGTCCGTCTCCCATGGAACCTAGGCGGTCGCTGGCGCTGAAACTCGTGCAGAGCACTGAGGCGACGTGCATCGTCAGCGGCGGGGGCTGGAAGCATCGGTGGCTCGGCGGGTAGAGGTATCGCCGGTGCCTCCGCTGTCAAAGGGCTCTGTACCGAGGCCTCGTCGCTCGGCAGGCTGTCGTCACGTACCACTCTTTGAACCCTAGCTGGCTACCGTCGTGGGGCTATCCTAAAAAGGAAACAGGTGTGCCACGGTCAAAACAGTATACCTGGTGAGATGACATAAATTAATCACAAAGAAAACTTGAAACACGCATGCAATCAATGTTTTCGTGCATTAAGTCGGAAATCAGAAGTCAGGGTACTGGTGTACGGATACGTCGGCCGCCGCACCAAAACTGGACTCCCTGGACTGATAACCACACCCAATATTCTAAACACTATTGCTTCACATAGAAGAAAGATCAGAGTCTGTGGTAGAACCGACCACCTTTGATACCAATTTGTCACGACCCGTCCTCAGGCCCGTGCCGTGACTACCCCAAGCCCGCCTTCCATAGGCCATGGGCTGGTGACTAGCACCAAGGCGTAAAATCCCGAAAAAAGGGAAGTCATTGCCTTTGAAAAGTAAACAAGCACTACATAGTAAGAAAGCGGAAAAATTAAACACTAAGTAAAAGTTGGTACAACAGTAAGTGCGGAAAAGTAAAGGGGGCCGGAAATACAAGCCCAACTGTAAAGTACAACTGAAAGGGGAAAAACAACAACTGAAAAGTAAAGCCGCAACGTCGAGCCGTCCTCTGGAAGTCCCACCTGAAGGGTGGGTACAGAAAGCCTCCACTACTCATCGGGTCCAGCCTACCTCTCCGAGTACACCCCTCCCATTGGTCCACCTCCAGGTACCGTCCTGCTCCGCAAGCCTCCACCACGATCAGCGTTGTCCGTCGTCTGAAACCAACACAACGTAGTGCGGGCATAGCCCGTGCAGGGGTGAGTATAAGCTACTCAGTAGGGACCCCGAGACCCCCTAAGGTCTCCCAGAATCCACAAAGGATAAACCACAAAGGAAAGATACAAACACGAAGTAACATCCGACATGGCTTAGGTATATGCCCATAAATATACCTAAGTCATCAATTCTCGTTCGGATCCAACATCCGAGCTCAAATACAACCCAGTCCACACAGGAAAGCAAAACGTAAAATCCACACAGGATAGCTCAACACAATCCACAAAGGAGAGTAAAACGTAAATCCACACAGGATAGCTCAACACAATCCACAAAGGAAAGTAAAACGTAAATCCACACAGGATAGCTCAACACAATCCACAAAGGAAAGTAAAACAGAGTTTCAGCTCACACAGGTATACTTCTTCAAATGACGATAGAGATGATCACTGATCCATCTAAGTCGTCGGACCCACAAAGGATCGATAGTTACTAAACCCCGCAATGACCCACAAAGGATCTGACCCACAAAGGATCGATAGGTAACTAACCCCCGCAAAGACCCACACAGGATCGGGCCCACACAGGACCTGTAGGCACTGGCTCACACAGAACCGCTGAGCGCTGACCCACACAGGATCGGACCCACACAGGATCGGTAGCACTGACCCACAAAGGATCGTTGAGTGTTGTAGTCGTCACCGTCGAATCCACTGAGGATCTCTCCACAGTCGTCGTCGTCACAGTAGCAGTCGCGGCCAGCTCTAGGGTTCCAGCACACAGCAAGCTCATTCGGGAGGGTCCGATCCACGAGCCGAGAGGCTGATACATCAACTGAAACATAGTCCATAGTTGATGTATCCAAAAGTTCCGTATCGTCAACAGGAACTTCACGTCGCAGACAGCGCGTCAAACGGACGCCCGGTCTGAGAGATATTCGCTTTTTCGTCCTAGGGGCCCGGTTGGTTTTTAAGGAAAAACCAACCCGACTGTACTCCACCTGCGTCCAAACCTCGGGCGGAGTATGCCAAAAGATCTGTCTCACTTAGAGGAATTCAACGAAGTCGACGGCACGTCAATCGGACGTCCGAAGCTCACGATATGAGTGTTTCCGCTCCGAAGGCCCGGTTGGTTTCATGTACGAACCAACCCGGCCGAACCCAAAGTATTCTGAAACCTTGTGTGCGATATACCAAAACGACTGTCTCGATCCAAGGATCGTATCGCCGCTGACGGCGCGTCGTTCGGAGGCCCATAGCTCAACTTACGAGCAAAATACCGAAAAGGTCTGAAGACGGGGGTTCTGGGCCCGAACCGACCCGGCCCAGCCCCCCTGGGTCGGCCCGAACCGGGTCGACCCAACCCGGGTCCGGGTTGGACCCGGTTCGGCGCGACCCGGTCTGGCTAGGGTGCGACCCGGCTGGTCGCGCCGTCCCGGCTCGGCTCGGCCGAGCGGCCGAGCGTGGAACCCGCGGGGTGCGCGTTGCCCCCGCGGTGTCAAAGTAACGCGGCCCCGCGTGGGGCCACCCCGAACCACCCGGAAGCGGCCGGGCTGCCGCGTCCCTGAACCGCGGTTCCGCGCGGCCGCGGAACCGCCTCGCCGCTGCGGCTTTAGCTGGGCGAGTTTTTTTCCGGCGGCGCGCTGGGCGTCGCCGCCGTGCCGGCGTGGCGCGCCGGCGGAAGCTTCCGCGGGCCACCGGAGTTGCTCCGGTGGTCCGTTTTCATTCCCGTCTGCGTCGCGGCTCCTCCCGGGTCCCGTTCTTCACTGCGGAAACAACGAATCATCCCTGCGGCATGCTTTGTCGTCGCCCGCCAATCTGCGCATCAACGAAGAACTGCTGAGGGTAGTCGGGCCGTGTTTGTTTGGCCCGCACCCTCCGCGTTAGATGATAACAGTCGGGAGAAATTATCAACACATAGAGAACATATCAAAAACAATTTTAATAAATTAAAATTGTTCTTATGAAACCGGGTTCTTTGTTTTGAACGGAAACATCCACGGAGTAAAAACATTCCCAATAAAACCCCTACCTCGTCAAGTCGTCGCACGCGCGTTCTTCGCGGAATTGATCGTCGCGGAAAGAGGGGACCGTCACGTCGTCGCGGTATCCGGCGCTGCGTCGTCGAACTCCGAGGACCAAGAAACAACAGATTTAATTAAATCAATTAAATCTATGTGTTGTTATAATCCGCAAAGAAATTTAAAGAACCGCAATCTCTCACCTCAACGGATGATCGAAGATTTTGTTGCGGATGAAGGAACGTCGCGGGATAGGAAACGTCGGCGTCGCGGCACACGGCGTCGCATCGTCGATTTCCGCGGGTTCGGCGTTCTTCGTCGGAGGCCGGCGTTCTTCGCGTTCTTCGCGAAGGAGAATGAAGAACTTGTGGTTTCTATCAAAACCTCTCAATGAACAACACTTAAGGAGAAAAAGCATTGGTCTTATTTTATTAACATGCCAACAAACGAAAAAGATATAAGTAACGACCCATTAATTCATAGAATTAATTCAACGAATAAAACCGCCCAATTAAATGGTGCGTTAAGAATTTAAGAAAACGCGTCAGTTGACTTTCATAATGATGGGTTTTCGCGGGTGCGTTACTTAGCGAAAAAGAAACGGTGGGGCTCGTACAGGCCCCACCTCACAAATATCCTACCAAGAGGGTAGGATATTTTTGGATAACACCCTATCTGCATCAACTCAGCTTAAGCATCTTTAATTGGCTTCAAGTGGCTTCCAAGTGGCTTAAGTGAAATAAAATAAAGTTTGTCGTACAGTTTATTTTATTTCTTAACTTTAAGCCCAAAAATTAAAAACCACACCTGAGAAAACGCAACTCTGGAAGAGTCATTTCTAAGCAATTACCAGTGCTACGATTCCATCGGTGCCCTCAAAATTCGATTCCGAGCACCGGTTCAAAAGTTATAAAAACATGCTCATCCGTTCACTGAACGTACCCGATTCAAACTTCAGAAAATGATTCCGGGCACACCGGGCCTCGGAATCAGGTGTCGTCAGAAACTGCGTTCTTGTAAAAATACAAAGAAAATTAAGAAAAAAAATTCTTGAATTTTTCAGGTCTTTACACATAGGGTGTTATCCCAAGCCCAAAAATAATTGGATATATGGGATTTTATCCCAAGACTAAAAACAATAGGGTACATGGGTTGTTAGCCCAAGCTAAAAAATAAGAGGGTACATGGGTTGTTGTCCCAAGATAAAAAAACAAGTGGGTACCTAAGTTTTTATACCAAACCCAAAGCTGGTACGTGTGTTATTATCCCAAGCCTAACATGTTATGATTATCTTGGTAGGTATCGTTAACATAGAATTTTATATGCTTGTGTGTATTCCAAAAATTCCATGTATTATGCCTATGTTATGCTCTCATGGATTATTCTCTTTAATTTCTTTATAATTCATTCCATATGAACTACCAATCCTTATGTAATGACATAATATTATGAGATTTGATATGAAGGGTATGATCTTCAAAATTTATTCTCAGGTTATCCTTACATATCTCCTTTTTCTACCCATACTGACCATCTAAGTTCAAACTTTCTTATATTTTCATTCCCTAGGTTATGAAAAAATGTTTAAAGTAGAAGTACTAAAGGTGAAGATATTTATTAGAGATGTAGAATATTTTTCACCAAATTAGAATAATGTGTTCCTAGTTTCCAAACGCAGTAAACTATTATGGTCCTTAGGCATGTGTTTGTATAATGTAATGAATATTTATTTAAATAGATGCAATATCCATGTATGAAAATCCCTAGGTCACTATAGTTGCTATCAAAGGAAAGTTTTAGTCAAACATTGGAAACTTGGATGATAAAAATTTAGTGAGATACCTAGGGCAATTTTAAAGGATATATCCAGGGATGTCTTTATGGATAAGTATAAGGATGAGTAAAAGTTTAGAAAAATGTCATGGAATTTTGGTAGAGGTTTGAGAGAGTGGTTTCCAAGAAATTACATCCATGTATGTATACTAAAACTAGATTTCATTCTGGCACAGATGTATACATAGGTAATAACCTAGAAAAACTGTATTGATCTAGACTCGATTTAGACCTGGTGCATGACAAAAGGCCTTGCTACACACCTGGTTTGACACTCCCAGGGGATATTATTTGGAAATTCACAAACACTTAAAGAACCATAATGAAGGATTTAAATAGATTATTAATATGAATAACCTATTATAAACCTAATGTGTCATCGATTAAAGAAGATTTTATGACTGAGACATCATATAAGTGCTTTTTCATGATTATGTGGTTGTCCCACTATGATTAGTGTTGCTCACATTATTATTTTTGGTCTTAGTCAATGGTTGGAACCAAAAAGAACCATGTTAATGAGTAATTCAATGGAAGATAAAATGGTTATCCTCATAAGAAATTGAATGTCCTATGAGATGGAATGAAAAACCTTTTTCCTATGACTATACAACTTTCTCAAGTTATAAATAATGTTGATCTTCCAAATGATCAAAGGAGTGAACAACTTTTTCTTGATTCCATCATAAGGAAACATCCATATTCTTTTAGGGGAATTACTGATCCAATTGTTTATAAGAAATGGATTTTTACCATTGAAAATATATTTTCCATTATCCATTGCTCAGAATATGAAAAAGATATTTTGGGCACCTATCACTTGGAAGGTGAATCAAATCAGTGGCGGACCATTATCACGAATATGATTCAACATGATAAAATTGATTGGAATAAGTTCATAAAAATATTTTTTAGTAAGAAACTTCCCCGTATTCTTCATAAAAAATAGAAGATTAAAGTTTCCCATAAATCTCATGGTTATGATAAGAAAAGAAGGATATAATTCAAAGGAAACTCTAAATACTATTGAGAGAAGAAGATTAGGTTTAATTTATGATTAAATTGTGGAAGGGAACATTGAGAAAATTGTATTAAGGTGGATTTTAAATGTTTTAAGTGTGGAAAGAAAGGTCATCTAGAAAATGAATAATGAGTAATGGGAAATATCCATAAAATTCACCTCCCACACTTCAATGTTTCAGTTACAAGGAGTTAGAGAATTATTCTAACAGGTGCCCCAATCTAAGGACTAATGTCGACGATATGCCACAAAAACCTCTGAAAAAAAGGATAAAGGAAAATTTTAATATAATGGATGAAGTGAATCATGATAATTAGTGAACACTTATTCTCCCCTCCTTAGCTGGGAATTTCATGTTTTACTCTGTATGAATAAGCCATATAAAAAAACTTGTTTTTATATTTCATTTGATTATCTATCTCTATATGGATTGTGGAATAATAAAATCACATTTGATATTTTATCAATACAAGGATAGACCCAAGGTTACAATGATAATGTTTTTGGGGTAGGATAAGATCCAATTTAAGGAATAAAGAGTGAATTCTATTTTGGAAGGGTTATTAGTTTAACCATTTCTATAATGGTTTAAGTTAAAATTTGAATGATGTTTTAGAGATTAAAGTATTACCTCTCTATATGAGGATTTATTCATATTGGTTAACTTATTCTAAACATATTTTTTGATGATAACTAAGGATAGACGAAATGAATTATCATTCTATTTATGGATCTTATGAACTATTAGTGATTCAGGCATAATAAATTCACCTTTGTTTCATGGAGTAAGTGATGAAGTGAAAATTGATCAAGGTACAACCAAAGGGTGGGATTATGATTATAAAATGGAATGAAATCAAGTAAGTATTTCTTCTCTTGAAATTCTTCAAATTTAAAAAATGTATATTGAAATAAAATGATGTCATGTTATAATCGTTTTTGATGATATCAATGACATTTTTCATGTATCTATGGTTTATGGATTTTTGGTCATTAACCTTATCTGGATCACCCACTTCTACTGATCAATGTTTTTTATCACTCCCCGTCAGTATTTGAGTGTTAGTTTTATTTTTTTATGTCCATGTTTTTACTTGTCACATATGTTCTCCTATGTGGAATCCTAGTTACGAGTTACTTTGGGTAACTGTTATGTTTCTAACTTTTAGTTTTTAATGGATGCTCTATTATCCATTTTTTCAGCATGGGTTTCTATGAAAGTAACTTTCAAATATTAATTCCTTAATGAAAAAGATGAATTTAAAGGGATAAATCCATTTTAAAGGGGGTAGAATGTAACACCTCAATATTTTTGTGAATTTGTTTTTCAAATAAATTTAACCTTTTCGATACTTTTCATTTCACACAAAAGTGAATATATCTTGTGTTACATGTTTGGATTGTCTTACACACTACACAAATCTTGTGTCATACGCTACACCGACTTAGATTGTATTACACACAACGCCAAGTAAATATTATGTTACATGCAACCATGGGTTTTCTTACACTACACATAATGCTCAGTTAGCTTTTATGGAATACAAAACTTCCATATCCTAAGTTTCACACAACACTATGTTCAGCTTCAGTTATACACAACATTGAGTTTAAATAAAACATGACATATTATTATGATAAATTTGGCCTAGCCATTGGAATGGTGGTTATGAATAATATTAACAAAATTATTGAAATATGGTTTAAATTTTTATATTATATTAATTCTTTGGTGACCAATTACAAGAGGTGAAAATAAAACCCTTTTGAAAATATAGGAAATCATTTTATGAAAATCTATTTTTATGCAATAAAACACATTTTACCTCAATAAATTAATTAAAACAATTTTACTGAATGGTTTTAATGAAATTAATATAGTATTTATTCAATAAACTATTTAACATTCATCATATGTTTTTATTGGATAAGAGATAACAATATATCCAACTTCATACATAAAAACCCATATTTTTATAAAAAAGTAGTTTTGTCACCTTTTTATGGAACTCATTTTAAAAATAATTTTTGAAAATTTTATAAAATTAATGATATAAAATAAAATCAATTTTTTAAATATTAATATAAATATTATCTTAGGATTAATTTTCTATATTTTTCTAAGAAGTTTTATTTTTTGATGAATAGTAAAAAAAATACTAAATTTTAATTGAAAACTACATTTTTGATTAATTTATTTATAAAGTAAAATTATATTTTAAATTTGTTTTAATGTATAAATATAAAAATTAAACATAAATTAATTTTATATAGGTCATTTAAATCAATTTTACATTTAAATTTCATATAAAAATATTTCAAACTTTTGAACATTTTCACTTTAAAAACTCGATGTCTTGCTCTGCCGGATTAATTTTAATTTTAATTTTTCCAATTATGTGAATTAAATTTAAAAACTGGATTCCATATTTTTTATAATCATAATTTCTAATAAGTTCAAATTATTTTTTTTACCAAAGTTATTAGTGAAAATAGTTAAAATTAATCACAATGATTAAGGTAAAAACAAGTTTAATTAGTGGTTAAACATAGATCATAAGGTGTAAAAACGACCCTAAACCTATCAAAAACCCATTTTATGGAAATATGTTTCCATATAACCACTTTAATATAAAATTTTTCATTATTGGAGTAAAACTATTTAAAGGATACCTCTCAATAGTGTTTTCTTTTTGGTATTTACAAGAATTCCACTCCTCTACTATAAAAGGGCACTCACCCTCCTATATTCTTCACTCCTATAAAGCCTATTTTATTATTCACAACCTTCCAAAATAAACTCTATTAATCCCTCACCTAATCCTATAATCCTTACATTAGGCATAAATCCAACCATGGAAGTCCTTTGGTACAAACTAAAAGAAGATACCCGAAGAAGAGGTAACGCTCATCAACAAACATCTTTATTTTAGTTCTTCCTTAAACCCCTTAAATTGTTTTTATATATTTATTATATTATAAACTCAGTATCATATATATAATGATATTTTATTATGTTATGTTTCTTACCTACAACTCCACACACTTTCATCAAATGGGATACAGAATCATCATTCGTGTAAATGGAGGACTACCACCTCACGAAATAATGTTGTGTGTTCTTACATTGCCACCTTTCAAGGTTGCGAATAATGATTTATTTATAGTTTATATATTATTTTTATTATATTTATGAATTATTTATTTGTTCTTCATGATTTAAATTTTGTGGGAATACGATGACATCGTTTGTGGATGTGAAGACTACTGCCTCCTCAAAGCGATGTGATTTATTCATGCTTTACATGGAATGTATTAAGGATGGATTTATTAAAAATATGTAATATGTATTAAATAATTATTATTATTTAATTATACTATATATATACATAATTTACTTCTCTTTATTTCTATATGACAAGAAAATGAAAGACAGTGTTAATGCGTACGTACGGCTTATCGTCTTCATGAACGGTGCATTTTATTTTCTATCACTAATATTTATGGATAAATATAAATAATTATATACTGAATATATATGTGATATTTATATCATGTTTTAAATTATTTATATTATTAAATCATGATCTAATTAAGTGGACTAAAAAATAACACGTCAAAACATATATGAAAGAAAAAATGGTTATTACCAAAAATGTAACTTTAACCAAGAATCGTTAATAAACGGGAAATATAAAGTCATAATCAAATCATATATGGTACAATATATGTTAATATGTTTCTGTGATAGATTTATAATAAATTTATATTCATTATATGGGATTTTTGAACATATATGATGGAAGTCAATACATAATGTAACGGAATTCAGTCTCACTTTTTTACTTTCGTGAGACACATTCCATATTCACCATCTCTTTATTTAATGTGGTGTATATACTGACCTATGAAATTATATATCATTAATATAACTCATTTAATGATAATTAATGTTTCCATTTATGTTACTCTTTCACAGGGATTATGATTTAAAAGTTACTCAGTCAATAAGGGATTTTTATCTCAATTTTTATTCTTTGAGACGTACATTTTTCTATACACCTATATTCTTTCAAAATGTGTATATGAGTACCATTTCACATGTATATATCATTAATAAATATATACTCATGATGTTTTAAGTTTCAATTTATGTTATTCCTTCATGGTAATTATGATTCAAGATTACCAAAGTGGTAATGATTTTATGTTACAATCTCATTGTTTATCAGGATTTTATATGATCAAGTCTCCAATATTGAAATATCATGAACTACATATCATTAATTCCCATTAATTTTATTATCCTCTAGTTATTTGTGATATCTTCAAGTAATGGTACCATTTTTCTACTCTTTGGTACATAAGAGAATTAAGAAAATGTTTTTAAAAAAATCTGACATTATTTCTTTCTTCAGTCGGGAATATGTTTTCTTTCAAAACCATGTTTCATAAAAATGTTTTCAAAAAGTTTTTTGTTACTCTCTTATTATTTTAAATGACTTTTTTACCTATTTTTTACTTTTAAAAAAAATTAATTGAATCTTTATTTCGTTTTCCAAAAAAATGCATGTTTGGATTTTACTGAAAAGGCGAAAGGATCTTTATTTTTAACTTGTATGGAATGAAAGGAGTTTCCAACATCCTAACGAATAATTTCTTCAAATATTTATTTATAATTTTCCAATTTTATTTTAAAAGAAAATGATTTTCAAAATGTTTTATTCTTTAAAAATAATTTTCAAGTAAATGATATTTTCATCGAGAAATATTTTAAATGATTGATCAAAATCTTTTTCTATCTAATGTGACATCCTTTAATATAGTTTATGCTTTATTTGGGATATGATCCAAGGAAACCATTCTTATTCATTCATTGAATTCTTTATATTTAAGGTGAAAAGTTTTTTATAAAACTTGTTTCTCTTCCATGGGTTATACCATGATAAAATGATTATGAACCCCACTTATTTTCACGTGTTATTCTATGATGAAATGATTATAAAACCTATATCTTTTATATAGGTTATGATATGATGTTTATGATACCCATTTCATTTCATGGGTTATTATATAATGAATTTTTATGATCTTTTGTCACACATAAACATGGTATTAATTATATTATTAGTGGGACTAATATCTCCATCTAATGCATCGGGTAATGATAAATATTATATTAGCTCAAAGGATACACAGGTCATTAACCCAAGACAAAAAACAAGAGGTTACATGGGTTATTATCCCAATACTAAAAACAAGAGGTTGTATGGGTTGTTATCCCAATCATAAAAATAATAGGGTAAATGGGTTGTTGTCCAAAGTCCAAAAATGAGAGGGTACATAGTTTATTAGCCTAATACTAAAAATAATAGGGTGAACAAGTTGTTATCTAAAACATCAAGTAGGTATATGGGTTGTTATCCTAATCCTAGCGTCCTATAATTCTCTTGGTAGGTATCCTTGAAAAAAAATCTATGCTTATGTGTATGCCACAAATTACATGTCTTATGCCTATGTTATGATCTCATGGATTATTCTCTTTAACTTATTTATAATTAATTTATTATGAACTACAAATATTTATGTCATTACTTAATATTATAATATTTTATATGAAGGATATTATCTTAAAATATTATTCTCATGTTTGTATACCCTTATACACATGTTATGCTTACATATCTCCTTTATTTACCCTTCATGAGCATCTAATCTCACCCTTTCTTATGTTTCCTTTCCACATGTTATGAAGAAAGGTTTTAAGTAGGCGTAATAATAAAGGATATCTTTACTAGAGATATTTAAGATCTTTTACCATATTAGAATAATGTGTTCCAATTTTGAAAAGGTATTGAACTATTATGGTCCTCAAACATGTGTTGGAATAATGTAGTGAATATTCATCTTAAAAGATGTAATATCCATGTATGAAAAGCCCTGGGTTGCTACATGGGTGGTTCACCCCATAACCATGAATATGTTCTATGACATGCATCGGCAATTTTGGTGGCTAGGTATGAGATTATATATCACTAACTTTGTTTCTCATTGTTATACCAACCAACAGGTCAAATCCAAGCACTAAAGTCCTCCAGGTTTGCTTCAGTTACTTCTAGTGTTGACCTGGAAGTGGGATGAGATCTCTATGGATTTCATGGTTGGGTTTTCACGTATCCCTTAATTGAATAATGTGATATGGTTTGTGATCAATAGGATGATCAAATCGTATCACTTTGTACCCATTCAAGATATAACCAAAGTTGAGAACTTAGGACGTCTCTACATGCAGTAGATTATCATATTTCATGGAGTTGTCTTCTATAGTCTATGAAAAGTTTTCTCATTTAAATTATTTCTTCTGTAGAGTCATCAAAGATGTCATGGAATCAAATTTATATTTAATCATATCATAACAACCATATACAGATGGCCATACATGGTAATTTTTATAGATTCTTGTGGAGATACTACGTGCATGCGTTCTTGACTTTGGTGGAACTTGGGATGACCATTTTGGACTGGTAGAGTTATCATATAACAAAAATTACTAGTTCACTATAATGATTTCTACTTTTTAAGACTTGTATGGTATGCCTTGAAGATCTTGGTTTTTTTGTCACATATTGGTGAGAGTTTCTTATTTGGACCAAGTTTGGTCTAAGAGATGATGATGAGGATTCAATTGATTCATCAAAGAATGTTGAAAGTTCAAAGCCTGTTTAAATCCAATATTGATCTTCATTTATGACCATTGTAGCTTTTTGTCAGTGACTAGCTGTTTTTTATAGTTTCACCTTGATTGTGACACCGAATTCATGGGAAATAGGGAAATCGTGCACCAGGGTTTGTGGATCCTTTTTGGATTATTGAGTGTGTGGGTAAATTATCACACCCTTTTGAATGTCCACCACATTTGAATTTAATCCATAGTATGTTTCATGTATCTAATCATCAAAAGTATCTTTAGGAACCTTATCATTTTCTAAGATGGGAAGATCTTTATGTTGATCCTATTTATCCATAACTGAGCATCCAGTCAATATTGTTGACTCAGAGACAAATGTTCTTTGTGGGAATATGATACCTTTGGTATGTGTGTTATAGTATCATGGTTATGATTTACATGATATATGGTAGCATGATACATTTATGAGAGAGTAGTGACCTCATATCTTTGATATGGAATGTTCTGGACATGCTTTTTGAGTATAGAACGTGTTTATTGTGGGGAGGTTGCAACATCCTGTTACCTTCTTTCATGTACATATTGACTCTTTATTTGATTTACTTTTTGTTTGGGGTGTATTTCAGGCCTTTTGAGTATGGGTATATTTTTTCTATGGAGAATAAACTAAAGTTTGGTGAAGTATTCTTGTTTGAGTTAGTGGAGTCCCGGTATAAATATGTCATCAAGATTTGTGATGTGGTGTATGGGATATGGCGTGGAGAGTACCAGTGGTACTGTGGTCCATTAGGATATGGAATAGGGGAGATTGAGATTGAACAGGATATTAAATGAGCTATCACCTATGCCATGTATCCCTAGAGGATGTTTTTCATAGCTACTACCAATTTCATCATAGCTATGTCATGAAGGCTCAGCTATGTCGTGGAGCCTATGTTAGGGAATTTTGTTGATTATAGAAATTAAGAACCACTATGACATGTTTTTTATATTGTTTCACAACCTTGAACAAGGTAAATATGATCTAGGTGAGGGATTTGGCTTGTTTTCATATGGGTAGTTGAATGGGGCTGGATGTGGTGTGTTTGAGAAAGTTTTTTCATGGTCGGGTTTTTTTCAACCATTCTATGTTGTGACCATGTGGGGATATGGCATGGCCTGTGTTTTTATAGAATTAAATTTCTTGGATAGTTTTAAAATTTAAAATTCCCTCCCCTTAAGCCTCATTCAATATTTTGGCTCTTGAAGGCTCTCGAGAGGCATTTTGGACCCTCCAACTTCTTCTCCTTGCGAATCAAAGTGCTGGTAATCGCATTCGATCTTCTTATCGTGAGTAAATCATTTTCCATGTGAAATCCTTTATTTTCTCATACCTCTTTCTTACATATTGATATATCATCATGATATTTATTGATCTAATCCCCATGATGTTGAATCTTGATTTTTGGGTTATTCCTTGATCTTCTATGCTTACGTCTCTCTATTGGAATTCCCGTTATGGATGTTGTGTTGATCGTTGATCCCTTAATTAGAGGTAAGTAGTTATATAATATTTATTCCATACAATTGAAACCTTGTTTTCTTGATTTATTCAGATTTCATATAAAACTGGTTTTCTTTTCTTTGAATTAAAATGGATTTGATGTATGAATTAAAATTCATGTATTTGTGAAATAAAACCTCATTTTTAGTAGTTTTTTTCCATGGAATGATTTGAGAAAGGAAGGATTGTGATGGAAATAGTTTAGTAAAATTATTTTCATTAATTTGAGAAAAAATTCTTTAAATTAACGATGATTTGATAAGGGAAAAAATTGATGAAAACCTAGGATTTTGTGTTGAAATTATATGGAATGTTAAAAACTAAAACTGGGTAATTGCAATGTGAAAGATGAAATTATTTGAAATTATTGATTTCCCCATGTTTTATGGACTATTTTATTTGAAGAACATATATCTTTGGTAGTTAATGGTAATTAGGAAAATCATGCTAGAAAATTCCCCCCAAGAACTGGATTGATGATGAAAGCACTAAAATACACATACTATGGCATGTTTTTTTCCGATTAGGAGTTGAGTCTGGGTGGACTGAGTCATGGGACATATGGAAAAATTGAGCTGAGATCACTGATGAGTAGTTTGAGGATCCTATTTCCAAAAATCTAACATGCATTAGGGCTTGATACATGTGCTATGATATGTCTAATTTTGTGATTACATTCCATTGATTTATGTAACTATTTTATTAATGCCAACTGCTTTATATAAATGTTTTATATAAAATGTTCATTAAGTCTGTTTTGATATATCTGTCATCACTTTTTATTATGAAATTATGTTTTTCTGAAAATATTTAGATTAAATTCCTTTTTTTATAAAAAATTGAAAGCATAGTTAGTTTAATTGTTATTAAATTGATTATGGAACACTTTGTGATACCCTACTTGGCATTATAGCTCACACCCAACCTTTTCCTTTAGGAATATTTAGATTATCTTATTCCAAATCTGAGAAAATTGAAAGTTACACTTCGAGGTGGTTGATGATATTGATCTTTGGGACCCATAGTGATAGAGGTGACTTATTGAGATGTGATCCACATGATGCATGAGATTTTAGTGTTTTTATCTTGGTATACATTGTGTCTTTGATAATGTGTTGTATGTGTGTTGTCTTACTTGTTTATTTATGGTAATTTATACATTTATAGTGTTGATAACATTAGATTTTATCCTTTATCTTTTGTTTTATTGTGGAGAAATGATTTCCCCAGGATTCGTGTATGATGTCGGGTTCTAGACACCAACCTATGGGGATTGGGAATTCCATTCAGGTCATTTCAAGGCCATTTTGGGTATCTACATACCAAGATATCTGGTCTGGTTCATGACATGGTTTCTAATCTCTTGAGTTTCCTTGCTTAAGTGTTAATAAACCCCTTATAAACCTAATATTTATTCATTTGTTATAACACATGAGTAGATACATGAACTTCTGAGGTATTTCCTTGAGGGTTTTATAAATCCTACTATCGTGTGATGTTGGTAGAATATTTTCTTATTCATTCCAAGATAAAACTCCCCCATCACATAGATCTCTTATTCTTCTTCTACCTTTACCTATCAAGATGACCGAACATCACGGTAAGAAGAAGGATCCCTCTTATACGATGACTGATTCAGAAACCCATGTGATGAGAACCATATTGAAAGCACCGAGTCGATTTCTCAGGTGGAGGAGTAATATTTTCAAGGCCCGATAATATGAGGGGGATTAACAAGGTTGAATACTACAATGGTCTCCCATATATCTTTGTTTAAGGACCAACAGATCTTTCCTTACATGGATGGAGACAATGGGTCTATTATATCACTTATTCAACCCCAAAATTGATGTTTAAAGCTTGTCCCACATGGTTTCGCAAATTTTTGAAGACTTTCCTACTTGGAGAGATATAGAATGGCATATATGGACACAAAATTCAAATTTGATGGTCAAGGTACTCAAATTCAAATCCAGTGGGCTATGGGTGGAAATACATGTTCTAATTTTCCTAAAATTCATTTTCAGACTTTAACTTTTTGGCTTTATGGGGAAAAGGTAGAAATATGATTTATGACTTTAAGGTATTATAACCTTATCCTTTTGTGTAATCGCTTTAATATAAATATAAACCCCATATAATTTTATTCTCATCCAAGTTTTCATTAGTGAAACTCTATGATTTTATTCTCTCTCTTTTGAGGATTTATACTTTCTTCACGTGCTCATTGCACTCTTTACTTGGAAATATACAAGTTATATTGGTGATCCAAGATCACATAACCCCCAATTCCGTGCATCAACCCAAGTGTATTGTTGTGTGGATTGGCCATCACACCCCTCCCTTGATTTTATTTTCTAAGTAATAGCTCATGATTCATATAGAGTTGGTTGACTACTTGCTTCCAATATCCAAATCTATCATCCTCTACTTAACCCTAAACCATCACTGCCATCAACCACCCTAATACATGAATATTGTTCCACCCTTTGTGTCTCACATCACCTGGTATCAGAGATCTGGTTGAAATAGTATTCATCTATACCTTCATTTAAATTACTTTTACCCATTACCCTTCTTATCCTTCTATATTATCCACCCATTCAAAAAACCCCAAAAGACCCCATTTTTTTAAAACCTCCAGAAAATTCCTAATTTTTGAAATCTTGAAATATTATGCATTGACCCAAATATTTATTCCTTTTCTTTTCATAATTAATTATCTTGTGTGATTATTATCCAAAAATATAAAAAAAAATCAAATTCTCTCAACTCATCATTTTGTGATTTTCAAAATTAATAACATTCTTTCATTGAGAGATTTCAAAAAAGATATTTTCTTACTCTCTGTTCATTATCTTCTTCTTTAAAACACTAAGCACAATAGTTTTTGGGGAGATTTGACAAAAAAAGAAAAAAATTGATACAATTTCATCTTCATCTCTTTGTTATTTATATTATTAACACTTCACATTTCCATAAATCACTTTCTCTATCATTTTACTCTCTATATAATTTTTGGATGCTTGTTATTAATTTTTTCTTATTTTTCACAATCAATAAAAACCCTCGTACCACCTTTCTACCCCCCTTTTACCTTTTACCCATTTTTTACCCCCTTTCTCAGCCTTTACCATTTTGTTACCTTTTACCACTCAAACCGGTTGTGTTAAACCATCCTTTTATATAATCTTGGTTTGGGAAGGATTTGTGGCACATGATCACCCCAAACAAGGTATTTGATTTCATAATATCTTGGCATTTGAATTGAGTTTTGAGAGTGGAGAGAAATAAGAAAAAAAAGTTGTGTATGTGAGTGTGTACATCTTTTTGTGTGCATTTGTTTGTGTGTGTACATCTTGTGTGTCTGAGTGTGTATCCTTGTGAGAGTGCATGTGTGTTCTTGTGTACGTGGGTGTGTATATATTGTTTGTGTAATTGTGTATCCTTTTGTGCATGAGTGTGTACATATTGTTTGTGTGTGTGTACATCTTGTGTGTGTGTGTGAGTGTGTATCATTGTGTATGTTTCTCCCCGTGTGTGTTTGTGTTTGTATAAATTATCATGGAAGAAGATCATGGGAACAAAATTGCTCAATTTAGCGACAAAGGAAGTCGAATTGGATCTCCCACACCTGAAGCTACGCAACTCCAATTGCAAGTTTTGGTGAGCCACTTTGAAAAAGGTTTTAGCGACCGACTTTGGTGGTCTTTCAAGGGTCACCCATGTCATGAAAAACGTTTCAGCGGCTAACTTAGAAGGTCACTAATACCTGTTTTTCTACTATTGTTTTCATGTGTTAATATATTCTAAATATATTATAAATGTTTTATTTTTACTTAAATATATATGTTTTCTATATAAATATATTCTCAGTATGTATGTTAGTGTGTTTTTTATCTTGTGTGTATATATATGTTCTATCTAAAATAATATATGTACGATTTGTGTGTGTATTTTTTATATCTTTCATGTATATTTTGTGTATAATAAAATTATATGTTTTTATATTATCTAAATATTATAATCTATACAAGAATACAAGAATACATGCATAAATAGATATAAACATAATGTAAAATATAAATATTAATAAAATAATAAACAAGGCACCAAATTTAAGTTTTTTATTTTAAAACTATCATGATTTACTTTTAAACCAAAATAATCAATTTTATAAAAACATATCATATATAATGTATGTGTGTGTTATGTGATTTTTATATTCTAAACATATATATTCTAAATATATATTATGTTTATATATATGTTATATTATTTATATATATATTAAATGTATTCTAAATACATTCTAAATTTGTTCTGTATTTATTTGTTTGTTTTTCATATTCTAAATATAATAATAATAATAATAATATATGTGATATATTATTATAAGAATATATGTTTTTTTTATAAATACATTCTCTATGTATATATTTATAAGTGTGTGTGTTTGTTTTATGTGTGTGTATATATATATAGGGTGTGTTTGGATGTTTTTTATATGTTATATGTTGTGTATTTATGTTTTGTGTTATAGTGATCTATGTTTTACTTGATAGTGACTTAGTATTTATAAAAAATTGGTCTCTCATTTCAATTATATTAAATTATTTGGTAACAATATTTATTTAATTATTCATTCGTAAAATTTAATTAAGTTTCATGAGAATTTTGGAGCAAAAATATGAAATATGAAATTTTATATGAATTAGAATCCTTGAGAGAAAATGAAAGTATCTCAAAAAATTAGTCTTCATTGAAATTCTATAAATGTATTGTTTTTCAATGAATGATGTTTAATTTAGTTTTTATGTTAGTTTTAGGTGATATTTTGGTATATCTCTATGGCGACTTGCCTTTTTATTTTATAAATATTACATTTGATAACACAACATTTAACAACTTGGAATATCATTTAGTTTAGTGTCTTGGAAAAAGGAACTTAATACATGAAAACAAATAAACATAAATATAAACATTATTTTAATCCACTATATATACTTCTTCATAGGTTCTTCCTGGGTTACTCCTACTTCATCTCATATCCTGGGAGAAAATATATCAAAGAAAGGGGTGAGCATAAATCCCATAATGGGAATGAACAAAAGAAACACTTAGCATGTGAGAAAGAGGAATAAAAACAAGGAATGATCAAATGAATATGAGACATATCATAAAATAAATAACACGAATCATAACATGTAAATGAGGCTACAGTATAAAAATAGTACATTCATAATCATAGTACTAAGGTCCATCCCCAAGGTTTCATAAATCATAATTACCGAGATTATTCACCAAGGTATCATAAGCATGGCAACTCTAGAGATTAATTCTTTACCCAATGAAATGGATTTCTATCAGGTAACATGCATTATATGTCTTAAATTATGTTATCCACACTGAAAATAAATAAAATCATTTCATCAATAACCCGTGGAAATAAATAATGGGTTTCATTTAAAAAACATTGTGTACAAAGTACTTAAAGGTTGACTATAACAACATTTTTAACCCATGTAAAGTGAATGTGGGTTTAATATATGTAAATACCTGAATAAATAAATCATTTTTACATATAGGTGAATACCCATGGAAAATAAATAGTTTTAGGTATTCAAAAAAATAAAATAAATTATAATTTCTCAATTAAAATAGAGAAATTTGAGAAGTAAATTCGACAGCATAAAGGGTATAAAACATGGTTTTATACAAGGGTAAAATAAGACAGAATTAATGTATTCCATTGATAAATCATAAATTTTTAGTAAATTTAATATAAAAATGTAATAAAATATAGTCTCATAAAATTTAGAATAAATATACTAAAAGAGGTTCTTGAATTGAAGAGAAAGGGAGGATAATTCATTTACCTTAAAGAGTTACTCTTAAACCTTGAGGATTGAAAACTTGGGAGATTAAATACACATTGGTAGGACTACTTGGTAAGATAGCATATAATAAATTAATGGATGATGGATTTGGAGTGGAGAGTGTGGGTGGTAAGTGTGTATTTATACATGAGAAGGGGTGGGTTTTAAATTATTAAATACTAGTTATTTTAATATATAAGTCGACCACTTGTGAGAATAATAAATTAAAACCATATTAATGGAATATTTTAGAGTTGGAAATGGTGGGTGGATGTTAAATTCTTCCCCAAACTTAACTACACCTATCAAACTACCCAATTAATGCAGAAAATCATAAATAAGTTTTATCTTTAAAATTCCAATTTTTTATTCCAAAAGGAAATATTTAAATTCATAAATTAAAATTCATATTTTTAAAAAATTTATTATAATTATTAAATGATATTTTGATTAAATAAAATTTTTCATTAATTTTTAATTCATGATGACATAATAATGATGTCATAAATTCATAGCGATTTTTAAAGCGGCAATTTTCACTTTTTCACTAAAAAATCATCTTTTTTAGAAAATTACTAAAAAATAAAACTAAGATAATTTTTATATGTTTATTCCAAAAATAAAAATAATTCTCTAATTATGATATTTTTAATTTTTAACTAAATCATTATTTTAAATAAAATTAGCAATTTAATATTAAAATCAACATTCAGACCATTATAAAAATTACTTTGAGATTAATTAAAATATATTATCATTTAGAAATAATTCTATATGATAATTAAATGATGAAAAAAATTAAATACTTCTACATAAAACATATTTTGATATAATGTGTTTTATAGTATTTAAAAAATAATTCGATTTTGACTATATCATTAAATAATATCTATGATCATTTAAATGCATCTATGTAACCAAAAATACTAATGACCAACTAATTTATTGATAAAAAGTCATAATTATTATCAAATTTATTAGTTGAAAAACCTAAATTCCGATGATCATATTAACCAATAAATACTCTATCATTATTATTCTCTATCATTATCTTCAATTCGAAACAAGGTTCTATATCATTTTTAGAATGAATTTTATTTTACAAACTCTTCATTTATTTTTCATAGCATTTTTAATCGGTGGGATGATTCTAGGGGTCAAGGTGACACTTTTTTATATTTTAATTTATTTATTATTTTTTAGTCTTCTCATTTTAATATTCCAATTAATAATAAAAATTATTGTAGAATAAATGTAATGTTATTAAATAAAGGAATAAAGTGTTGTTAGTTTTCTAGTAAGTTTTTTTCTATCCTTTTAATATTTCTGGTTGTAAAAGTTCATATCATCCTCTGATGTAAAAATTTCCCATGAAATAAAAAAAAATTCTATGTGATTCTATTGTAAAACATAGTAAAAATTAATTGGGATGAAAGAGATACATTAAAATAATAACATTTTCTAGGTTGTTACATTCTTCTCCCTTAAAGAAATTTCACCATCAAAATTTAATTTTACCTACTAAAGTGAAAATGTGTGAGGGTATTTCTGATTCATGGATTCCTATGGTTTCCAATTAGCCTCTTAAAACTTGTTATTTATTCATACGGACTTTTACAAGCCTTGTTGTCTTGTTCCTCAACACTTATTCCCTTATTTTAAGGATTTGAATCGGTTCCTCTTCATATGACAAGTCAGATTCCAAAAGTACACCATTACTATTAAGAATATGTAATGGTTCAAACATATACTTTCTTAGTAGGGATACGTCGAAGACATCTTGGTCATTGTAAATATTTGGTGGTAGTGATAAATGATAGGCAACCACTACAACATGCTCTAGAATTTCAAATGGACCAACATTCCTTGGATAAGGTTTCCCCTTCTTTACAAATATCATAACTCCCTTCCATGGTGATATCCTTAAGAATACATGATCCCAAACTTGAAGCTCTATGTCCTTCATTTTTTATCATTATTTTTTTGTCAAATTTTAGAATCCTTGATGTGTTTATGAATCATTTGAATCTTTTCTATGGTTTCCTTCTCAATTTCTAGTCCCAATATTTTCCCTTCCCTGACTACATCCCAACATGTTGGAGTTCTACACGTTTTTCCTTATAGAACATAAAAAGGCACCATTTGAATGCTTGATTTGAAACTATTATTATGGGATAATTAAAAAAGTTGAATATTTTGATCACAACACCCATGAAAATCAAGTGAGATATCCTGTAATATATCATATAGTGTTTTAATAGTCCTCTCAGACTTCCCATAAGTTTGAGGATGGTAGGTTTTTCTCAGGTTTACTTCTGTATTCATATCTTTTTAAAGGATCCTCCAAAATTTAGAAGTAAATCTTGGATATTGATTAAAAATAATCAATACTGGTACTCCATAGAGTCTCAATACATATTGGATATAGAGAAGATCTAGGAACTCTAGGGGGGAAATCCTCTCTTATGGAAATGAAATGATCTAACTTTGTTAGTCTATTGATGATTACCCAAATAGAATTTCTACCCTTGGCTATCTTCAAAAATCCAGTGAAAAATTTCATGGTGATTTTATCCCACTTTCGCATAGGTATAGTTAGTGGTTTTAATACCATTTAGGAAGTTATCTCTTCACATTTACTTGTTTATATACCAAGAACTTTTCAATGTAATCAGCAATATCCATTTTCATATTATCCTACCAATAATGATCATGAAGGTCCCTATACATTTAACTACTTCCAGGTTGTATAGAGAATGGAGAGTTATGAGAATCATCCATCATCTCCTTCTTTATCTATGGAATATATGGGATACATAGCCTTGTACCAAATTTCATTAAACCTTATTGATCAATATTGAAATCAAGAAACTTCCCTTATTTCACAACCTATAACTTCTTTTGAAAAAAAGGATCATATCCTTGAGCTTTCTTGATATTCTCTAGTAATTTCGTTTCATAAATAATTTAATATAGCATTGATGATGACCCTTCCCTTATGATTCCTATGTCAAAACATACTAGGTTCTTGATTAGTGTATCTCGTTCAATCTTTATCATTTCCAGAACATTGGGATCTTTTCTACTCAATGCATATGCGAAATTTTTTCTCCTAGGGGTGATAATGAATTGAACAATAATAGTATTTAGGAAGCTCCAAAAATATCTTTTTTCTCATTTTAAATTAATTATATGTGAATATATACTTCAAACTATGGTGGTATGTGTATATATCCGACTTTCCCCCATTAATATTGTGTCTCCATATCTTCAGAGAAAAAATGACTATAGCTAACTCCAGATCATAGGTAGGATAATTCTATTCATGATTCTTTAACTTCTGTGATTCATAAGTAATCACTTTATCATTTTTTATGAGTACAAATCCAATCCCCTTTAATGATTAATCGCTAAAAATGGAAAATCCTTCCCCATTGGAGTGTAAAGTTAGCATAGGTGCACTAACAAACCACCTCTTTGGTTCTTGGAATCTTTCTTCACACGCCTTTGTCTAGACGAACTTAACTACCATTCGAGTCAATTTTTTTAGTGGATCACAAATTTATGAAAAAAAATCAAAATATTTCTATAATATCCTGCTAGACTAAAGAAACGGTGACTATCATTTTCAATTGTAGGATGTGACCACTCCTCTATGACCTTCATCTTTAATGGATCCACTGATATTCCTTCATTGGTCATAATGTGTCCCAAGAATTCAACTTATTGTAACTATAACTTACATTTTATGAACTTACCAAATGAATTATCTTTCCTCAGAGATCATTAGATGACCCTTAGATGATCTTCATGCTCCTCATAGGTTTTGAAATAAATCATAATATCATCAATAAATACTACGAAGAAATTATCAAGGTAGTACTTAAAAACTCTATTCATAAAATCCATGAATATGGAAGGATAATTAGTCTATATGAATGGAATAAAAACAAACTCATAATGCCTATATCTTGTTTAGAAGGCAGTCTTTGGGATATCCTCTTTTTTAACCTTAATTGATGATACCCAGATTGAATGTCAATCTTGGAGAAGAATTGAGACCCACAAAGTTAGTCAAATGAATCATCAATCCTTGGTAGAGGGTACTTCTTCTTCATTGTGATCCCATTAATTTATCTGTAATCATTGCATAGATATATTGATCCATCCTTCTTACTTACAAAGAGAACAAGTTCTTTACAAAAAGACACACTTGGTTATATAAATACCTTCTCCAAAAGATCTTAAATTTTTTGCTTTAATTTCTATAATGCCACATTTTCCATTCTATATGGAGTCTTCTTATTGTCTTGGAACTTGGTATGATTTCAATGCTGAACTCTACCTATCATATTGGGGGAGGTCACGTTAACTCTTCATTAAAAACATCAATGTATTCCTGAATGATAGGGAAATTTTCTATCTTTATACTTTAATTTACTTATCAATCTTCACTGATCATTTCCATAATGAAGGCCATGAGAGGTTCTTCTAGACAAATATCAATATTGGATATCTCTCCTTTTAAAATAACTATAGGTTTTCCATTTAATACTACTAAAATTTTCTCATTTATGCAGTTTATATTAGCATTATACTTTGAGATCCATTCCATCCCTAGTATATTGTAAAATTCCACCATAGTAATGACTACTAGATTCGCGATGAGATTGTACTCACAGAAGTTAACACTAGAGTTTATGTATACTATTGATGCAAATATAATCCCTCTAGAAATCTTGAGTGATAACTCTATTTCTAGAAGCTTGGGGGTTAATTCTATATTCTTTGTAAACTTGGAAGAAATAAAGGAATGCGTAAAACTGGAATCAAGAAAAGTACTTGATAGCTTTGGGAGCATAATAAATGTACCTAGCACCACATGATTTAGAGCTTCTACTTTAGTAGTCATAATTGAAAAATCCTAACCTTTCTCCTTTGGCCGGTTTTAAGGTTGATTATGGTTTCCCTCCATTATGTTCTGATTTGGAAAATGATTTTAAAAGTTCCCAAGTTGTCTACACTTTAATCATTGAACTTAAAGTTGTGCCTACACCATTTTCCCTTTTTATTATTTTTGATATATTGAGGATTCACCTCACTAATATATTTCCATTATATGTGTTCACCTATTCCACGATTTTATCACATTCTACTTCCAAGAAAGTATTTCCTCAAATACTTCTTCCCATAATTTTTCATATGAGAAGTTTCACTTTATTTCCTTCTCTTCCATGGTCAAAATTATTCCCTAATTTATCTTAATTGATCTCTTCTTTTAATTTAACTTATGTGAACAGAAAAATCTCCCCAAACACCAATTCAACCTCCATAGAACTCCACACTAACTCCCTCATAGATTTCATAATTCCCACTTGCTAAATTCATTCGTAGACAGGGTCTCATTCTACTGATGAATCTATCATCCTTACCCTTAAAGTCCATAACAACTCTAGTGGTGTATCATCTAAGTCTTATAAATTTCATTTCATAGATTCCCACTGATTCATTTTCTTTCTCATTCAACTCTAATAATTCCTTATCTATTTTTTTACATAGAAAAAGGAAAAAAACTTATTGAAAAAGATTCCCCTGAACTCTTCTCACTCCATAGCATCAATTTTCCCTCTTGGATTTATATTTTCAATCAATTCCCACCACTGATCATCTTCTCCTTCTAAGTGGTAGACTATCAATTTGACTTTCTCTAGTTATAATCAATAGAGTATAGAAAATATCTTTTCTATTGAGGTAATCCATTGTATATAAATCATTGGATTGGTAAATCCACTAAAATTAGGTGGCCATTGACGCATAAAGGATTCAATTGCTAGTATTTCCTTATATGGTGAAGTAAGATGCTCCACATAGTTTTGGTTGTTATTCATGACTTGAACTAATTGATTCATTATTATCATAAAGTTTTCCACTCTATCTCCCCCTTTATTGGGATGGTCATCATCACCTTAACCATTGCTTCCATTGTTTTCATGTGTTTTTCTATTTCTTATCATTTTTTCTAGAAAGAGAAAACCTAAGTGAGAAATTTGATACTATTGGTAATATTATAATTACAATTATAATGTATGGAATAATCCTAAAATATTTATAATATCATGTTTCTAGGATGATATACATCAATATTAATAAATTTTTTACATTATATCTATATCTTTTATAATGGTTTGTACAAGCTAGTTATTAACTAAAACATATCCCTCAGTAGTGTAAAAATAAGAGTTCAGTAAGGCCCATTTTCAGACACCAGGAATGTATTGATTCTAGCTCAATGTGGTGTTTTGGGTGTTACCTTAAGGTACATCTATGGTAGAGCCACATCCACTTGTTTATATCCAAACAAGGATTTATTTTCTCAAAAACCACTTACTTAAAACTTAACAAAATACCAAGATATTTAGAATTATACTTAGGGTTTTTACTAATGTTTTTTATCCTAATTTCCAAAAAAACTATCCTTTTATACAAACTATGTTGGCCCTTTCATATTTCCCACTAAATGGGGCTTTGGTCATTTTTCCTCGTCAACATGAATGACATACTTTATGTTTTTTTAGTTCCAAAGAATCTAAATATCCATTCTGATGTAATTTTGTCAAGTGTTTCTCATTTACCTGACATAGCCGGTGATTCCAAAGTTGGGTGTGGTATGGATCATGTGAAGTATCTTTGTTATCAATTTCCTTTACTTGGTTTGTGTAATCCAAAACGTAAATAATGTTGCATGAATGTGCCCTACCAAAAAAATTATATATTTGTAAAAGAAGCAACATTCATTTCTGAACTTGAAATCAAATCCACTTGTATCTAGTCTGGATATAGAAATAATGTTTTTGGTTACAAAAGGCAAAAAAAACCCCTTTAATGCCAATATCATCCTAGCTGGAAATGTGAGGTGGTAGTCCCTAATAGCTACAACAGCAAGTCTATCTATGTTGGCTCTTGTAGATCTACCTACCCTAGGTAAATGTTTTTGATTCTACTTGGTTCTTATATTTTAATACATATGTGAGGACCACAAGATGTATCCAATATCCAATTTTTAGAAATAGATAATTTGCACTCGATAACAAACGTACATGAAGCTTCCACTTTCTTTCTTGACTGGGTATAGTTTTTCTTTTAGTGGCCCTTATTTCCACATGCGAAACAAATAGCCTATGGCTCCCTTCTATCCCCTTTGATCTTCCTTTTCTTGGAAGGATGTGAATAATATTTGGGCTTAAATATCTTTGCCTTCCCTTTCCTCTTATTCACCATAAGGACAGAAATATTTTCATGGATCATATCTTTTTTCACTTGGAAAATGAGGATAAGAAGATCAGATAGAGACTTCTAAATGTTGTTCATATTGTAATTGACAACAAATCTAGAGAATCTCTAAGGGAGTGACGAAAAAATGAGATCGGTACCCAGTTCTTCAGGGAGTTTAAACCCTAGAACCTCTAGTCACTCAATGTATCTAATGATTTTGAATACATGAGTTCTAGCTGGGGAACCCTCTCCAAGCATACTCTGAAAGAGTTCCTTGGAGATCTCAAACCTTTCATTTCTTTCTCTATCCTGTTAAAGACCACAGAGGTGGTCGAGCATGCTATAAGAATCCATGTTTTTATGAGAATTCATGAGATAACTTGATATTGATGATAACATCAAACATTGAACATTGACCATGTTATTCATATGTTTCTCACAGAACAAGAAATCCCCATTACTCTCCTCTTTGGTAGGTGGATCAGGTAATGCTGACTCCAACACGTAAGACTTCTGTTCGTGGCATAGGACAACCCGAAGCCGTCTAAACCATTCCTAGAAGTTATAGTGAGGATGTTGTCTTTATCCAGAATTGATCGAAGGGATAGTGTGGTTAACTAGCTTGTAATTTCTATTCTACATTTAAAAGATAATATCATTAGTACTTTATTACATTTTATGAGAAATAATAAATTAATTTTATTAAGTCTCCCACTATTTTATCAAGTCCCAATGGCCCTCATCATTGAACTCGAAATGTCTAGTTTCTATGACATTCTAGTGGCAAGGATATGTATTCCCCTTCTCATAACCCCAATAAGGGTTGGTCAAGCTATTTGAAGGTATTTAGGTAGGAAGTTCTTTTCCAATCACGGGCTACAGCTCCTAGATCTATTGATTGGACTCCCTAATCCTAAAATCCTGACTTGTATTTCCTCAACTATTGCATAAAATATTACACCAAGTCTATGAAGGGAAACTCCTCTTCATAATGGATTTCTTTATAAAAGTTAGCGTCCCAAAAAGGGTTGGTCAGACACATATTTTTATTGAGTCTTTTTCTTAATCAAGTAACGTAAGGCTTAGTATGACTTAATATTTTATTGAGGTTTTTTTATATTTTATGCATAAATTTCTAATTATCTTTATCATATACTTGTTAATATTAAGTGAAACTTACTTAAATTCTTAACCATGTCTTGATAATATTTACGCATAATCCTGGTTTATTTTAGCTCCATCTTGCATGCTTGTCAGTTCATTAATTATGTGATCGCAACAACACATCCATAATGAAAAAACCATCAAACTGACAGAAATAAAATAAAGTAAAGGGAATGATCATGAGATTTTATAATGGTTAGTTTATCTATTGGTTGATAAATGAACCCTAACCTAGAGAAGAAACACCTTGAACCTTTTGAGTTTATTTTGATAGCTTTCCGATTGTCCACCATTGTATCTACCCAAAAAGTATTATATTCATATACTATTTTACCCTTATGACATATGGCATACATGATGCTTCAATGAATAGAGTAACAACTTGTAGTGTGATTTATACATGATAAGTAGTTCTAAACATTACACAAACATTAAAGTTTTAACTTTGTGTAATTTGGTAAAGTACACGGTGTGTAGTTTTGACTACATGGTGTGTACTAACTTCACTGCCTTTCCCAAAGTACAGGATTAAGGACTCGGTGTGTGAGGCGTAATTTGAAAACTTCAGAGTACACGGTGTGTACAGTGGGATACACATCATGTTGTCTCCGAGTTACACAGTTATCGTTCAGCTCAATCTGCATATGGGATACACGGCTTTTCCCTTAACCCGAAGGGACTACACACCGTGTGCAGTGGGCTACATGAAATGTAATCCAGTAAGTGTGTGACTATCTATCCCGGTCAACACGTGGTCTAAAATTAATTACACTCTGTGTAATAAATGCACATGGCTTGATTAATTTCAGAATTACTCTCGATGCACTAAACACTACTACACGGCGTGTAGTCTGGATTACACGACATTAATGGAAAAGAACACGATGTGGAGGTCCACACACACGGAGTGCACTTTTGTGTCACCTAGGAAGAATCATCAGTGCCTCTTGATGAGTTCCTCATTTTAATTTTAATCCAAAAATTATTCATTTCTATGAAATCTACAAGAAATTAAAAAACAAAGAACATATCTCAAAATTTCATATTACAAGAACGATTAAACCTTTAATTGAAAAACTAAATTATTAAAGAGTAAATTATCAATGATAATTAAATAATTATAAAGGATGATAAGATCTCTCTGATACCACTTGTAGGATCTGAAAACAATGGAAGTGCAGTGTTGGGTGGGGCCCAAATTTGCCTTTGCCGTAATCGATGAGAAATCCAGGATCAATGTGGAAATGAATGCTAGTATCCACAGATTAAAAATCAAAGATTTAGAAAAAAGAAGAAAGACATTGGATCCAAGAGAGAAATTATCTTTCACATCATGTTTATAATTAATTTAATTAATTTTGTAAATAAAAGAATACTTGGATCTTTGGTACTTTCTTCATTGATGATGTTGATCATCTGGAATGACCCTTCTGGGTTATCTCGTTGCACTTGTGATGATCCAAACCAGAATCCCTCTAGAAATGATCTACACTTTCTATGAAGGCCTCCGATCGACACCACTCATTCTATGGGTGTTATCACGGCAAAGTGAGTGTCTTGTGTTGGTCATTCTTGATTGGTTGTTCTCAGTCTTGAAGAACGTCTCTCATTCTTGAGAGGGGACGAAAGAGTATTCAAGAGATAAATTATTTGGATTAATAATTCTCAATTCATTGGGCGTGTAGTTCGGTACATGGCACAATAGATATACTTTTCTATTTATCAACATGGGGCTTCAGTTACAATATTTAATTGTGTAACAACAAATAAATACATTCATAACCTTAGAGAAAACAAATGCTCTTAAAAATAATACCATGTCATTTTTTATGGTTCACCAACTTGCACAAAACTAAATTATAAATAAAATTCCACAACACAAAATAATAGCGGCGTTATTATTATTTTAACTTCTTCCAACTAGTTAAATAATTATTTACCATCTTGCAAATATTTATTTTACTACTGGATCGGCCTTGGTCCACTCGAACTCCACTTCCATTTATTGAACACCCAAATAAATAAATAAATAAATTATTCTCTTAAATAAATATTTTATTTAAAAACTAGTAAATAAATATTTATTAAATGTTCAATAAAATAAATAAATATATTTTACTCACAATCTAGTGAATAAATATTTTTTTAATTTATGCGATCATTTTAACTTCAATAAAATTATTCCATGGTCTTGAGAATAATATTTATTTCATTAATTAAATTCAAATTGAATTTAACCGAGACCACCAAAAACACTTAGTGTATGACCCTATAGGATTATTTCTCATTAGCATTATGTTGGCTTGCCTAATGTCCAAGAGTACTATCTTGCAAAGAGTCAAGTCACCCAAGAGAAAGAACTTAAATTCACAACAACAACATCCACAAATAAACGCTCACTGTGTAATATAATCCCTTTGTCTCAATATCTCATCAAAAAGGTTTCATGATAGTTTCATCAACCTTTGTGCCCGATACGTCATTCTTTAACAACCTAAAATAAACTTGTTGTTACACCATGGACATGGAATTTCATGTGGTAGTTCTATTTAAATAAAAGGGTCGAGATATAAACTTCCATAAATAGAATGGACAAATCCTTCCTCAATTTATCCAGTAATAGCATGCCACTCATGACGCACCCAACATACCCTACTTCCTGACAATATATGGAGTGACAGTTTTTTGTCAGTAAATCAAAGTAAGTGATTCATGACACGTATTAATGATAATATTAAATTCTAAGGACCATTACAAATGCTAATAGATAGGAATATCCGATCACACCAAAACATGTAGAATTCCTATTGATGGGTATGTTCTCATAATCTACCATCTTAGAGATTACCAAGTGTGGACTTCATGAGAGTAAATCTCATTTTCTTAAGAGTAATCACACCTGACGGTCTGTATACTATATTCCCCATCATAGTATTTCATCCAACTGCAGAACAATATTTAAGAATATTGTTATAACATTTCAAGGTTCTATTCATAGAGGAGAACATCCATGACCTTATCAATGCAACAAATACTCTAGGACATTATTACATCATTCTCATATAGAACAATGAACAATATTTAATAAGATATGTAATATTTAAATACGTTAAATATCCATGCAATAAAAGTAAAAAATATTTGGTTCTAGGACACCAAATCTAAAAAACTGCCACTTGGATTAGATCCAACTGCCTACGACTTTCAGTTTGCTAGACCTCACATGATGATCATGTTTCTTTTGAAGAAAGGATTTTGTCAAGGGATCCTCTACATTGACTTATGTGGAAATAATAATCACCATAACTTCACCTATCTGAGAAAAAACCCTCAAGATATGATACTTCTACAGTATTTTATTCGTCTTCTGATGTGACCTTGGATCTTTTTAAAGATCCACCACTACAGTATTATCACAATAGAGTGTGATGAGATCTTTACTGCTAGGTACCACATCCAGATCCTAGAAGAAGATTCGTTTCCAAACTACTTATTTATCTTCCTTAGAAGCTATGATATACTTGGAATCCACTGTATAATCTATGACCACACTCTTCTTGACCTCTTCCAGCTCACATCACCTCCATTCAAAGTGAAGATTTATCTCATTTGCGACTTCATGTCATCCTGATCAGTCTGGAAACTAGCATCTTCATATCCTTTGATGACTAGTTCCTCATCTCTTTCATAAACTAAGATCATATCCTTAGTACACCTTATATTCTTAAGGATGCTTTTGACTTCCATCTAATAGCGGTCACCAGGGTCAGCTTGATATATGCCTGCTACACTCAATGCATAGGCAACATTTGGCCTAATACATTGAATGGCATACATGAATGGCCCAATCACTGATGCATATGGAGTCCTTCCATTAACTCTCCTTCCCCATGTGTTTGAGGACACATTTTCTTAGAAATATGAATGCCATGTGATGTCACGACCCATCCTCAGGCCCCGTGCCATGACTACCCCAAGCCCACCTTCCATAGGCCAAGGGATAGTGACTAGCACCAAAGGCGTAAATCCCAATAAAAGGGAATTAATTGCCTTTATATAAGAAAACAAACACCACAAAGTACACAAGATGAAGTAAACTGAGTACAAAAGTAAGTGCTGAGAAGTAAATGGGCCAGTATACAAACCCAACTGAAAGTACAGTACAACAGTAAAGATAGAACAGCTGCAGTAAAGTAATCCAGCAACCACTGAGTCGTCCTCTGGATATCCCACATGAAGGGTGGGTACATATGGTCTCCTCAGCTCTTCGGGTTCGGTTGTCCGCTCCGTGTACGTCCCGCAAAGTGGTCCACCTCCAGGTATCATCCCGCTCCACTAGACTCCACCTCGATAAGTGTTTTCTATCATCTGCAACCAACACAACATAGTGCGGGCATAGCCCGTGCAGGGGTGAGTATACGATACTCAGTAGGGACCTCGAGACCCCTGAAGGTCTCCTAAAATCCACAAAGGTTAAATCGAAGTAAAGATACAAACATGAAGTATCAACCAACTCTACTTAGGTATATTCCCATACATATACTTAAGTCATCAATTCCAGTTCGGCTCCAACTTCTGAGCCCAAGTACAACCCATTCCACACAGGAAACCACAACCCATTCCACATAGTAAAGTACGACTCAATCCACACAGGAAAGCAAGTAAATAATATCGAAGATAATGATTGAAAGTCAAGACTCAGCTCACACAGGTAAACTACTCACAAGGAGGGGTGTAGATGATAGATGTAGCCTCTAAATCATCTCCACCGCCAAACCCACGTAGGATCCATGTACAGAAGTCGTCGCTGCCAAACGCACGTAGGATCCAAGTACAGTAACCATTGCTGCTGAAACCATGTAGGATCCAAGTACAGTCTTCCTCGCTGTCGAACCCACGGAGGATCCAAGTACAGTCTTCCTCGCTGCTGAACCCACGGAGGATCCAAGTACAGTCGTCATCGTCATTACAGTTGCAGCCAGCTCTAGGGTTCCCGCACACAGCACCCTCGATTTCTGGAGGGTCTGCTCCTCGAGTCAAAGATCAGTACATCAACTGTCACGAAGTCCAGAGTTGATGTACCCCGCAATTCTGTCTCACATCATAGGGGAAAAACCAAGAAAAACGTTCCCATGTCATGAAGAACAAGACGATCAATCCATTTCTCAAAATTACACGGTGTGTAGGTAAAGGTTACACATCGTGCCTTCAGACACCGAGTACTGCCCATGTGAAACGGCCCGTATCGCAGGGCTGATCGTGTAAACAAGTAAGTACATGGTGTGTAGTCTGGTTACACGCCATGTCCAAACCTCGAGGTTCGGTTCCATGTGCGCTGGCCAAGCATGGTCGTGTGGTGGAGTACATTCTCTTGTACTCCAATCTGTGTCCATGTATTTCCGGAATACATTCCGAGCCTCGCGAAGCCGCTTCTGCCATGGTGGTAGTAGTACACGCCATGTCTCGTGGTCATGCGGTTCGGCCCGTGTCCGTGTATCTCCCAGATTACACTCTGAGCCTCACGAAGCTGCTTCTTCCATGGTGGTAGTAGTATACACCATGGCTCGTCGCCATGTGGTTCTACCCGTATCCGTGTATCTCCCAAATTACACGCCAAGCCTCACGAAGCCACTTCTTCCTTTCTATGAAGATAATTCACGTTGTGTCCATCAAAGTCTCCTCTTTCAAACTGTGTGGACAGTACACGTTGTGTGACCAGTGTCACACACCCTGTGTCACTTCTTATGATGTCTGTTACTTCTTTCGCTGAACACTTGTACTACACGGCGTGTGATTTGGAAGTACACGCCGTGTATTCTGGAATTTTCCAGAAACGACGCCTCTGGCCAGAACACCTCTCGAGGTGTCTGTTCTTCACTTTGATGACCTGTTTGCTACAAAACTTCTTCTCCTAGGTCGTCCCAATGTTCCGAGGACGTTTCCAATGTTTTTGGGCCTCCGATCGGCTCCGAAAACTTGCCTTGATTCACCGCTCAAGAACGATAGGAGGACACCATACAACAAGAACGACGGCGGAATCAGACCGTGTTAGTTTGGTCTGGTTCCTTCCGCATTAGATTGGTAGAAAATGGTTCTATGAGAAACAAAAACATGGAAGGAAAACCAATGTTGCTCAATTAAAAACACCCCTACCTTAATTTAACGATGTCGTTTTCCGGCGACGCAGAAGACGGCGTCGCGGGGTGAGGTTTCAAAGATGGCATTGGCGTACGTCCAAGGAAGGATGGCGTATCACACTAGCTGCAGAGAGATGAAGGAACGACACCTCGTCTCTCTTTGTGGTGACGGCATTCTTCGTCAAAGGGTGACGTTCCTCCCGGGAAGATGAAGTTCTTCAAAGGGACTTAAGCTCTCTCCTCCAAAGTCTCCACACAACAATCCCAACCCCAAATAAAATAAGAATTACTCTTATTTTATTATAACATTCCATGAATTCAAAACTTAAAATTCATAATCTTAGTTAGATTAATTGAATAGGTTTAATCAATCAATTTAATGTGAGTTTGCATGAAATAAAGAGGTAGAGAGGTTGAGTTACTCAATTAAAGGGATACAAAATTAATGGGGAGTTTCCATGTATTAAACATGGGAGTTTCAAGGGACTAAGGGTTATGGAATGTGAAAAGGTGGGGGATCATGTGGGCCCCACCTCCCACATAATCACACATGGGAAGTTGGGTGGTTGTGGTCCCCACCAACAACTTCCCCTGAGAGAGTTTAACTTCCATGGATAAAATAAAATTGTACACAAATTTATTTTCTTCTTATTTAAACCCCAAAAATTAACTTCTTCTCCCATGAAAACGCATCAACGATAAAATTCCTCTTAAGAAAATTTCGGCACTACGAGTTCATTGGTGCCCTTGGATTTCGATTCCAAGTACCGGTTCAAAATATAGGAAAACCCGCTCGTTCGTTCACTAAACATACCCGAGCTAATTTTGGAAAATGATTTCGGGCACACCGGGCCTTGGAATCAGGTGCCTTCAGAAACTACGTACTCGTAAAATCCCATAGAATTTATTCAAAAAATTCTCTTTGAAATTTATGGGTTTTTAAATTACTCCCACCTCAGGGATTTACGTCCCCGTAAAGATACATCACAAACTAGGGAAACAAATGAGGGTACTATGCACGCATCTGAGCCTCCTGCTCCCATGTGCTCTCCTGGAGGTTCCCGTGTTTCCACCTGATGTGAACTAGAGGAATAAATCGTCCACATAGGACCCGCTCATGTCGATCCTCAATCTCCACTGGGACCTCCACAAAAGTCACCCCGTCATCGATGTCCAGCTCCCCGTGATCAATGATATGTGTCGGGTCGTGCACATATCTCCTCAGCTGAGATACGTGGAAGATGTCGTGCACCCAGTGCAACTGAGGTGGAAGATCTTGGTGATAAGCCACCTCACCTACCCTTCTGAGGACCTAGAATGGTCCGATGAAGCGCAGAGATAGCTTGATGCCCCGGCCAAATCTCTGTAATCCACGTCGATGTGAGACTCGTAAGAAAAAACATGGTCACCATCCTCGAACTCTAGTGGTCTCCACCTCCTATCAGCATAGGACTTCTGTCGGCTATGAGTAGTCTTCATCCGCTCCTGGATGATTTGTACCTTCTCCGTCGTGGCCTGGATCATCTCTGGTCCTACAAGTGCTGACTCCCCATGGTCTGTCCAGCACAGAGGTGATCTGCAAGGTCGGTCGTAAAATACCTCGTATGGTGCCATCCCGATGGTGGAGTGGTAACTATTGTTGTACAAAAACTCCACCAAGGGTAGGTGATCCTCCCAGCTGTGACCAAAGTCAAGGACATATGCACGGAGCATGTCCTCGAGAGTTTGAATGGTCCTCTCCGTCTGGCCATCCGTATAAGGGTGAAAGGTGGTGCTCAGACATAGTTGCGTCCCAAATGCCTCCTGAAACCCCTTCCAAAGCCGGGAAGTAAAGTGAGTGTCTCGATCAGAGACGATAGAAGATGGCACACCATGAAGCCGTACGATCTTCTGAACGTAGATTCGTCCCAAGATCTCCACTGATCCCTACTCTCTGATAGGTAGGAAGTGGGCTGACTTGGTGAGTCGGTTGACAATCACCCAAATGGAGTCGTGGCCTCTGGAAGTACTAGGAAGTCCTGTCACGAAATCCATGAATATCTCATCCCACTTCCACTCTGGGACCTCCAAGGGATGTACTAAGCCTGCTGGTACCTGGTGCTCTACCTTCACCTGCTGGCAGGTGAGGCATCGTGAAACGAACTCTGCCACAACCTTCTTCATACCCGGCCACCAGTGATGTCATCTAAGATCCTATTACATCTTCGCTACACCTAGATTTACCGCCAATGGAGAAGTGTGAAACTCACTCAGCACCTCCTCCTATAATGAAACTCATACCATGGTACGTCCCCTTAAAAGGATGATGTGCTCTCCTCCTACAGAAAATCTATCAGGTGCATGTCTTGTGGATATCTTTGCACGTCGCGTCTCACAGTCAACGTCCCCACGATGTGCCACCCTGACCCGCTGAAGTAGTGGAGGAGTGACTGTGAGTGACTATAGAAAGGCTGCCCCATCTCTATCCACGAAGGATATCTGCAAAGCGACCAACTGCTCTATCGCCTCTCCAAGTAGTTGAATGCTCAACCTCCTGCTGAGAGGATCAGCTACTATGTTCCCCTTCCCAGAAGTATAGACTATCTCAAAGTCATATTCTTGGAGGAACTTGATCCATCGTCGCTATATAAGGTTCAGGTCCTTCTGTGAGAAGATGTACCTGAGACTCTGATGGTATGAGTAGACTGTAAAGCGCTCGCCCATCAGATAGTGCTACCACATCTTAAAGGCGAAGACCACTGCTGCTAACTCCAGGTCATGAGTAAAGTTGTTCTGCTCATGCTACCTCAACTATCGTGATCCATAGGTGATCACTACCCGCTCATGCATCATGACACACCCGAGTCTGGTCCCTGATGCATCGCAGTAAACTACGTACCCTATGCCCTCCTCTGGCAGCCTCAAGATGGGTGCACTGGTCAATCTTTGTCTCATCTCCTGGAAGATCTGCTGACAAATATCTGACTACACAAAGGGTTTACTCTTCTTCATCAAAGCTGAAAGTGGTTCTGCAACTCTGGAGAAGTCTGGCACAAATCTCTGATAGTACCCAGCCAAACCTAGGAAACTCTGCACCTCCGTCACGCTCCTAGCTGGCTCCCAAGCAAGCAATGCCTCGATCTTCATAGGATCCACTGCAACTCCCACCTCAGATATGACTTTCCCTAAGAAGTGGACCTCTCTAATCCAGAACTGACACTTTGAGAGCTTACCATAAAGCTGGGGCTCTCTAAGTGTATCCAGTACAACCCGCAAGTGGTAGGCATGCTCCTCCTCAGTAGTCGAGTAAATCAATATTTCATCGATGAAGACTACGACAAATCGATCAAGGTAAGGCTGGAAGATCCTGTTCATGAGACACATGAACACTGATGGAGCATTGGTTATACCGAAAGGCATAACCAAGAACTCATAGTTTCCATACCGACACCTGAAGGCTGTCTTCTTCACATCCTCATCTCGAACTCTGAGCTGATGATAGCCTGACCTGAGGTCTATCTTCAAAAACTATCGTGCTCCCTTGAGCTGATTGAAGAGGTCGTCAATCCTCAGAATCATATACTTGTTCTTCACGGTCACCTAGTTTAGGCGACGGTAATTGACACACAGTCGCAAGCTCCAGTCCGCCTTCTTGGTGAACAAAATCGGGGAAGCCCAGGGTGAAACACTGGGTTGGATGAATCCCTTTCCCTGCAAGTCCTCCAGCTATACTGGTAGCTCTCAAATCTCAGCAGGAGCCATCTGATGTGCTGGAGTAGATATCGGGTTTGTCCCGGGGTATAGTTCAATATAGAAGTCTACCTCTCGGTGAGGAGGTAGTCCTGGAACGTCGTCCGGAAAAATGTCTGCATACTGATCCACCACAACAAGAAAACTCAGACTCTGCACATCAACTGCTCCTAGGATGAGACTAGAAAAATGATAAGTGATCAGTTGTCCTCTCCTCTGTGTAAGTACATCCTATGCTGCAAAGGCTCCCTTCTCTTTGGTGAAGGTGAACCTGCTCCCATCGGTGCGGACACACAGCACCTTGCGCCTAATGCAGTCAATCTGAGAATGGACTGTAGACATCCAGTCCATACCCAAGATGACGTCGTAAGGCCTCGATGCCGCTACAAGAAGATCCCAGCCGAAGCTCTCACCACCTAAAGTAATCTCACACTGTCGGCACCAGTGCGTAATCGTCGAGTCTTCTCTCGTAGGTGTCTCTAGCCCTAAGGATCTAGCCAACGGCTCTGTCGGAATCTCCGAGCTCCGAACAAGGTCAGAGGAAATGAAACAATGACTCTCTCTTGTGTCTATAAGAACTGAAGAAAGGGTGTAATAGACACAGATAGTACCTCAAATCATCTCAGGTGCGCTGTGGTCGTAGGCCTCAACTACCTGGAGATGAGCCCGCCCCTGTCTGCCAGCTCCCTGTGGTCGGGGTGGTCCTCCTGGTGGTGTTGGTGGTGGTAGAGCCTCGAAGCGTCTCCCACCACTAGTTGCTCGGCCAGCTTCTCTGCCTCGTCCGCCTGCACCCTGCGGACCGCCACGGTCGAACCTCTGCCTCTTCCTGGTTGGTCCTTCAACCGTCTGCTGCTCCTCTGCATGGCGGGTCGGGCAGTCATGAGCCATGTAGCCCTACCGGCCGCATGCATAGCACTGTCAGCCTCTCGTATGACTGGCTCTACTACGTGTGCCCCGCACATCTGAACCAGTATCCTGAGGTCACCCACCTAATAGCCTGGTCCGCTTGGACCTCCGCGACATCTGTCTAATGCCGGTTACAGAAGACTTCGCTACGTGTTGCCCTACGGTAGGCCTCGCTGCTGGTGTAGGCTCAGCAAGGAATCTCTCCACAAGTAGGGATCACTCCAATACTCCTGCCTGAGTCGGAATGCTGAAGGAGATCATTGAAGCCTTGATCTCATGCCTCAGTCCCTGCTCGAAGGTCCGGCCCCGGAAGAATGGATCCCGTACCATGTTTATGGAGTAGTGTTAGAGATCAGTAAATCTCGCCGAGTACTGGGCTACTGACATGTTTCCCTGCCACTGCTGTAGTAGCTCCTGAATGTGCACCACAAGGAGGGTGGATGGAACGAACTCCGAGCAGAAGAGGCTCTCAAAATCTGTCCAAAGAAGTGATGCCTCATCGTGCACCTAGAGCATCAGGCTCCACTATATACCTATTTCTGCATGCAGGAGACTTGCCACAAGAATCACCATGAGGCCAGATGGTGTCCCTACTAATCTGAAGACTCGAACAACAGCCTCCAACTAATCCTCGGCTGCCTGAGGGTTTATCTCTCCACAGAACCTGGGGGGCCTCTGACGCTGAAACTCATATAGTGCACTCAGGCGACGTGCACTCTCAGCTGCTGGGGATGGTGGCATCGGTGGATCGGCGGGTAGAGGTACCACTAGTGCCTATGCTCTAATGGGGCCCTACACCGAGGCCTCGTCGCTCGGTGGGCTGTCATCTCTCACAAAGCTCAGAACCCTAGCTGGCTGCTGTTGTGGGTCCATTCTGAAAGAAACAGGTGCACCATGGTTAATACAGTATACCTTGTGAGCTGAGACAAAGTAATCACAAAGAAAACTTTTAAAACACACATGCAATAAATTCTTTCGTGAACTAAGTCGAAAATCAGAAGGCAGGGTCCTGGTGTATGGATACGTTGGTCGCCGCACCAACACTGGACTCCCTGGACTGATAACCACACTCAATACCCTTAAAACTATTGCTTCACAGAGAAGAAATTATCAGAGTCCTTAATTCTGTGGTAGAACCGACTCCTCTGATACCAATTTGTCACGACCAATCCTCGGGGCCCATGTCGTGACTACCCCAAGCCCGCCTTCCATAGGCCAGGGGCTGGAGACTAGCACCAAAGGAGTAAATCCAGATAAAATGGAAGGCATTGCCTTTATATAAGAAAAAAAACACCACAGAGTACGCAAGATGAAGTAAACACTAAGTAAACTGATTACAAAAGTAAGTGCTGGGAAGTAAATGGGCCAGTATACAAACCCAACTGAAAGTACAGTACAACAGTAAAAATAGAACAACTACAGTAAAGTAATCCAGCAACCATTGAGTCGTCCTCCAGATATCCCACCTGAAGGGTGGGTACAGATGGTCTCCTCAGCTCCTTGGGTCCGGCCGTCCGCTCTGTGTACGTCCGGCCAAGTGGTCCACCTCCAGGTACTGTTCTGCTCCACTAGACTTGACCTCGATTAGCGTTGTCCGTCGTCTGCAACCAACACAACGTAGTGCGGGCATAACCCGTGCAGGGGTGAGTATACGATACTCAGTAGAGACCCCGAGACCCCCGAAGGTCTCCTAAAATCCACAAAGGATAAACCAAAGGAAAGATACAAACATTAATTATCAACCAACTCCACTTAGGTATATGCCCATACATATACTTAAGTCATCAATTCCAGTTTGGCTCCAACTTCCGAGCCCAAGTACAACCCATTCCACACAGGAAAGCACAACCCAGTCCACACAGGAAAGTACAACTCAATCCACACAGGAAAGCAATTCAATAATATAAAAGATAATGATTGAAAGTCAAGACTCATCTTACACAGGTAAACTACTCACAAAGAAGGTTGTAGATGATAGATGTAGCCTCTAAATCATCTCCCATGCCGAACCCACGTAGGATCCATGTACAGAAGTCTTTGCTGCCGAACCCACGTAGGATCCAAGTATAGTAACCATCGTTGTCGAACCCATGTAGGATCCAAGTACAGTTTTCCTCACTGTTGAACCCACGGAGGATCCAAGTACAGTCTTCCTCACTGCCGAACCCACATAGGATCCAAGTACAGTCATCATCGTCGTTACAGTCGCAGCCAACTCTAGGGTTCCCGCACATAGCACGCTCGATTTTCAGAGGGTCCGCTCCTCAAGTCAAAGATCGGTACATCAACTGTCACGAAGACCAGAGTTGTTGTATCCCGTAATTCTGTCCCATGTCATAGGGTAAAAACCAAGAAAAACGTTCCCAAGTCATGGAGAACAAGACGATCAAGCCATTTCTCAAAAGTACATGGCGTGTAGGTAAAGGGTACACGTCGAGTCTTCAGACACCGGGTACCGCCCATGTGAAATGGCCTGTATCACAGGGCTGGTCGTGTAAACCAGTAAATACAGGGCATGTAGTATGGTTACATGTCATGTCCAAACCTCTAGGGTCGGTTCCATGTGCGATGGACATGTGGTGGAGTACATGCCCGTGTACTCCACCCAGTGTCCGTGTATTTCTGGAATACACGCCGAGCCTCGCGAAGCCGCTTCTGCCATGGTGGTAGTAGTACACGCCGTGTCTCATGGTCATGTGGTTCTGCCCGTGTCCGTGTATCTCCCAGATTACATGTCGAGCCTCATGAAGCTGCTTCTTCCATGGTGGTAGTAGTACACGCCATGCCTCATGGTCGTGTGGTTCTGCCCGTGTCCGTGTATCTCCCAGATTACACGCCGAGCCTCATGAAGCTGCTTCTGCCTTTCTATAAAAATAATACACGCCGTGTCCATCGAAGTCTCCTCTGTCAAACTGTGTCGACAGTACACGCCGTATGACCAGTGTCACATGCCGTGTGTCACTTCTTATGATTTTTGTTACTTCTGCCGCTGAACGCTTGTACTACACGGTGTGTGCTTTTGAAGTACACGCCGTGTATTTTGGAATTTTCCAGAAACAACGCCTCTGGATATCATGCCTCCCGAGGCATCTGTTCTTTGCTATGATGACCTGTTTTCTACAAAACTTCTGCTCCTAGGTTGTCCTGATGATCCGAGGCCATTTATGATGTTTTTGGGCCTCCGATCGGCTTTGAAAACTTTCCTTGATTCACCACTCAAGAACGGTAGGAGGACACCATACACCAAGAATGGCGGAGGAATCAGACCGTGTTAGTTTGGTCCCATTCCTTCCACATTAGTTCGATAAAAAATTGTTCTATGAGAAACAACAACATGGAAGGAAAACCAATGTTGCTCAATCAAACACACACCTACCTTGATTTAACGATGTCGTTTGTTGGTGACGCTGAAGACGGCGTCGTGGGGTGAGGTTTCAATGATGGTGTTGGCATACGTCCAAGGAAGGAACGGAGTCTCACACTAGCTGCGAAGAGATGAAGGAATGGAACCTCGTCTCTCCTTGTGGTGATGGAGTTCTTTGTCAAAGGGTGATGTTCCTCCCGAGAAGATGAAGTTATTCAAAGGGACTTAAGATCTCTCCTCCAAAGTCTCCACACAACAATCCCAACCCCAAATAAAATAAGACTTACTCTTATTTTATTATAACATGCCATGCATTCAAAACTTAAAATTCAAACTCTTAGTTAAATTAATTGAATGGGTTTAATCAATCAATTTAATGTTAGTTGGCATAAAATAAAGAGGGAGAGAGGGTGATTTACTTAATTAAAGGGATAAAAAATTAATGGGGAGTTTCCATGTATTAAACATGGGAGTTTCAAGGGGCTAAGGGTTATGGAATGTGAAAAGGTGGGGGCTCATGTGGGCCCCACCACCCACATAACCACACAGGGAAGTTGGGTGGTTGTGGGCCCCACCAACAACTTCCCATGAGAGAGTTTAACTTCCATGGATAAAATAAAATTGTACACAATTTTATTTTCTTCTTATTTAAACCCCAAAAATTAACTTCTTCCCCCATGCAAACACATCAATGGTAAAATTCCTCTTAAGAAAATACTGGCACTGCGAGTTCATCGGCGCCCTCGGATTTTGATTCCGAGTACCGGTTCAAAAGATAGGAAAACCCGCTCATTCGTTCACTGAACGTACCTGAGCTAAACATTGGAAAATGATTCCGGGCACACCGGGCCTCGAAATCATGTGTTGTTAGAGATCGCGTACTCGTAAAATCCCAAAGAATTTATTCAAAAAAAATTCTTTGAAATTTATGGGTCTTTACATGTGACTATGGAAACAATCCCCTCTTATATTGTTCCATACTGAATCTCTTCAGTATCTTGTCAATGTATGTAATTTGACTTAGGACTAGAAACCTATTGGATCTATCATGATGGATCTTGATCCCAAGAATATATGAGGCCTCACCTAGGTCCTTTATAGAGAATAATTGATTCAACCATGCCTTAACAGACTACAATACTGGTATCTCATTTCCCATAAGTAATATTTCATCAAAATATACTATTAGGAAAATGAACGCACTCCCACTAAACCGTTTGTAGACACAAGGCTCACATTAATTCTTAATAAAACCAAATTTTTTATGGCTTTATACAGACAAATTTTCCATTACCTATATGCTTTCTTCAATCCATAAATAGATTTTTGCAACTTTCATACCTTGTTGGAATCTTTTGGAGTCAAAAACCATTCAGATTGTGTCATGTAGATATCTACCAGAAGGTTCCCATTAAGGAAGGCTATTTTGACATCCATTTTTCAAATCTCTTAGTCATGGTAAGCAGTAATGGCCAAGATAATTCTGATGTATTTTAGCATCGCAACTGGTGAAAAGGTTTCATTGCAGTCAATACCTTTATGTTTTTTAAAACATTTTTCAACTATCCATGCCTTATAGGTACTGACTTATACTTCTATGTCTGGTTTCTTCTTGAATGCCCATTTGCAACAAACAGGATTTACATCAATTGGAGGATCAACCAAAGTCCAGACTTGGTCTTCATACATGGAATCCATTTTAGAATTAGTTTCTTCTTGCCACTTGGAAAACATTGTGCCACTTACTACTACCTTGTAGGTTATTGGATTATTATTATCAACTAATAATGAGTCACCATCCTTGGTAACTAGAAAACCATATCATTCTGGTTCTCTAACCTCTCTTGTGCTCCTACAGAGTACTTCTGTCTCTAGAACAAATTCTTCTTCTACAGGGCTTCATGGAATCTGTTTATATACCAACTCTTGTATACCTTGAGCCTCGACTTCTTCGAAGACTATCTCAATCCCACTATCTCTTTTAGATATGTGTTCCCTCTCAAGGAATATGGTGTGTCTTGACATTGTAACCTTTTTATATGAGGGGTTGTATAGGTAATATCTCCTTGTTTCCTTGGTGTATCCTATAAATGTACACTTTGTTCCTTGGGGTGAAAGTTTGTTACCTCAAGATGCCTTAACAAATGCTTCGCTACCCCACACATGTAAGTTTGATAACATAGATTTTCTACCACTCCAAAACTCATATGGAATACCATTTATCAATTTATTTGGTACTTGGTTTAGTATATGTGTTTCAGTTTGTAATGCATATTCCCAAAAGGATAATAGAAGACTCGCATAACTCATCATTGGTCTCACCATGTTCAACGAGGTGTGGTTACTCATTTCACTTGCACCATTCCACTGAGGTGTGTAAGGAGGATTGAGTTGGGATAAGATCCAAAACTCCCATAATTAATCAATGAAGTCTTGATTAGGATACTCTCCACCTCATTCTGAGAGTAGTTTCTTAATATTCTAACCAAGATGGTTATCAACTTCATTCTTGTATTCTTTGAACTTATCAAAAGAATCGGACTTATATATAATTAAGTAGATATATCCATATCTATTAAAATCATCAGTAAAAGTTATGAAGTATGGGTACCCACCCCTTACTTCAATTGAAAATGGTCTACACACATCGGTATGAACCAATTAAATAATCCCTTTGGCCCTTTCACATTTCCCACTAAATGGGGCTTTGGTCATTTTTCCTTGTAAACACACATGACATACACCAAGTGATTTTAGTTTAAAATAATCTAAATATCCATCTTGATGTAACTATGTCAATCATTTATCATTTACATGACCTAGCCGGTGATGCCAAAGTTGGGTGTGGTATGAGTCATGCGAAGTATCTTTGTCATCGATTTCCATTACCTGGTTTGTGTAATCCAACATTTAAAGACCATTATATAAATGAACCTAACCAAAAAAATGTTTTTTTTAAAGAAGCAACATTTGTTTCTGAACTTGAAAAAAAAATACATTTGTATCTAGTATAGATAAAAAATAATTTTTTAGGTTACATAAGTCACATAAAAAACAACCCTTTAACACCAAGATCATCCCAGTTGGCAATATGGGGTGGTAGCCCCCGACAGCTATAGAATTAAGTATAGCTATGTTGGATGCTCTTATATTTACCTCCCCTTATTCAATTTTCCTAAATATACTAGGTTCTGGTATTTGAATATATATTTGAGCACCACAAGCTATATCCAATACCCAATTTGTAGAAACAGATAAATTTCACTCGATAGCAAATGCACTTGAAGTATCTCCTAGATTCTTTGGATGGCTGCGGTTTTTCTTCTAGTGGCCCTTCTTGACTCATGTGAATAAAACAGCCTCATATTCCTTTGTCTCCCCTTTGATCTTCCTTTTCTTGGAAGACCATGAAGAAGCTTTGGACTTAAAGTTATTCTCCTTCCCTTTCCTTTATTCACCATAAAGACATAAGACTTTTTGGGCTTCATATATTTTTCCACTTGGAAAATGAGGATAAAAATATCAGATAGAGACTTCTCAATGTTTTTCATATTGAAATTAACAACAAAGATGGAGAATCTCTAAGGGAGTGATGCATGAATGAGATCGGTTCCCAGTTCTTCTAGGAGTTTAAACCCTAGAACCTCTAAGCGCTCAATATAGCCAATGAGTTTGACTATATGAGGACCAGTTGGGGAACCCTACCCAAGATTACTCTGAACGAGTAACTTGTAGATCTCAAACCTTTTCTATCTTTCTCTCCCCTGGTAAATACTATGGAGGTTCTTGAGCATTCTATAAGCATCCATGTTTTTGTGAGACTTCATTAGCTCACTATACATTGATGACATCATTAAACAATGAATTTCAAACGCATTGTTCATATGTTTCTCATAGAACAGGAAATCCTCATCACTCGCCTCTTTAGAAGGTGGATCATGTAATGTTGACTCCAACAATTAATACTTTCGTTCATGGAGTAGAACAACCCAAAGGCATCTGAACCATTCCTATAAGTTACTCTCAGTGAGGATGTTTTCTTTATCCATAATTGATCATAAGGATAGTTTGGCTGACAAGATTTTCATTTTTATTCTACAATTAAAAGATCATATCATTAGTAATTTCTTGATTACATTTTTTGATAAATAATAAATTAATGTTATTAAGTCTCTTACTATTTTATCAAGTACCAATGGGCCTCACCATTGAACTAGGAATGTCCAGTTTCCATGAAATTCTAGTAGAAAGAATCTATATTTCCCTTCGCATTACCTTAACAAGGGTTGGTCAAGCTATTTGAAGGTATTTTTGTTGGTAGGTATTTGCCAAATGCGGGCTTGCAGCTCCATGATCTATTGAGTGGACTCTCCAATCCTGAAATTCTGACTTGGATTTCCCCAAATCTTACCTCCAATATTACACCAAGTATAGAAAGGGATAATCCTCTTCATTTAATATGGTTAATTCAACCCAAAAACATTCATAAGGGGTTATTGTATAAAATTAAGTTTCCCAAACAAGGTTGGTAAAACACATAGTTTTGTTGAGTCTTTCCCTTAATCAAGTAACAGAAGGCTTAGTCTGACTTAATATTTTGTTGAGGGATTTTTTTCTCTTATTCTTAAATTGATAAATATCTTTATCACATGCTTGTTAGTATTAATTGGAACTTACTTAAGTGGTTAAACATGTATTGATAATATTGATTCATAATCCTAGTTTATTTTAGTTCCATCTTTCATGCTTGTTAGTTCATTAATTATGTGATCGCGACAACACATCCACAGTGAAAAAACCTTGCAACAGAAAAAAATAAAATAAAGTAAAGGGAATGATCATGAGCTCTTTTAATGGTCAGTTTATCTAGTGGTTGATAAACTAAACCTGATATATGGAAGAAACACCTTGAATCTTTTGGGTTTGTGTTTACATCTTTCCACCTATCCACCTTTGTATCTCCTGGGATTGGTTTTGTCTTGGCTCCATCTTGAACCGCCTCTACTGTCTTGGGAGCTCTATCCATTACATATTATTTTTAACTCATGTGAAGGTATGGGGTAAAAACGGGTTTACATAAAAGAAACCATGGGCACACAGGCCCTATATATTAATAAAGAGAGATGACGCACAAGCCAACAATTAATTTAACAAAATAAATTAAAATGGAAATGAATCACATACCATGTCTGGTCTAGCTCATGATCATCCACATACATGCAATGAGTTACACATTTAATAAAACTAACATTCAATTATTTAATCATTCTTATTAACATAAATCACACTCGAATTAATAAATTATTCTCTTTAATTAATCAATCCTTTTATCTTAATCCTTTTCTGAATTTTCTTGAGATTTTCATTCTTGTATATAAATGCACCTTGGAGGTAACCTGCTGAATACATGTTCGAAACTACCCAACATGTATTATAATAATATATTGTTTTACTCTTCTGAACATTACAAAGACATTAAATTTATAACTTTTTTTAATTTGGTAAAGTATACGGTGTGTAATTATGACTACACTACGTGTACTACCATCACTTTTTTTCCAAATTACTTGCTTAGGTACTCGGCGTGTGAGTCATACTTCGGAAACTTTGGAGTACATGGTGTGTACAGTGGGCTACACATCATGTTGTCTCCGCGTTACACGGTTACTGGTCAGTTCAATCCGTGTATGGGATACACGGCTTTTCCCCTAACCCGAATGGAATACACGCCATGTGCAGTGATCCACACAGCTTATAATCTAGTAGGTGTGTGCCTATATGTATTGATCAATACACGGTGTAAAATTAATTACACTGTGTGTGATAAATTCATACGACTTGAGTAATTGTCGAATTACCCACGATGTGATGAGCACAACTACACGGCGTGTAGTCCAAATTATATGACATGTATGGTAGAGAACACAAATTGTAGGTCCTAACTCACAGTGTGTACTTTCATGTCACCTAGTAAGAATCATCGGTTCCTCCTGATGAGTTCCTCATTTTAATTTTAATCCAAAAATTATTCCATTACGTAAAATCCATGAGAAATGAAAAAACAAAGAACATATCTCAAAATTTCAGATTACAAGTACGATTAAACCTTGAATTTACAAACTAAATTATTAACATTTAAATCACAAATGATAATTAAATAATTATAAATTATGATGAACTCACTCTAATACCACTTGTAGGATCCAAACACAACAGAAGCGCGGTGCTGGGTGGGGACCAAATTTGCCTTTTTCGTAATCGATGAGCAATCTGGGATCAATACGATAATGAATTTCACTATCCACGAATTAAAATCAAATATTTAGACCTAAGAAGAAATTTTCTAGATCCAAGAGAGAAAGGATCTTGCACATCATGTTTATAATTAATTTAATTAATTTCATAAGGAAAATAATACCTAAATATTCAATTCTATCTTAATTGATGATGTTGATCATCCAGAATGATCCTTATGGGTTTTCTCATTGCACATGCGAGGATCCAAACTAGAATCCCTCTAGTAGGGATCCACATGTGCCCTGATGGCCTCCGATCGACACCGCTCGTTCTCTAGGAGCTAGCGTAGAGAAGCGAGTGTCTTTTATTGATCATTCTTGATCACTTTTTATTTGGTCTTGAATAACATATCTCGTTCTTGAGAGGGGAGGAAATAGGATTAGAGAGAGAAATTATTTGGCTCAACAATTCTCAATTCACAGGGCATGCAGTTCAGTACATGGCACAATTGATGTACTTGTCTATTTATCGACATGGGGATTTGGTCACAATATTTAATTATGTAACGTAAATTAAATAAATTCATAACCTTATAGAAAACTCATACTATTAATAATAATATCGCGTCATTATTTATGGTATTCCAACTTGCGCAAAACAGAATTATAAATAAAATTCTGCGTCACAAAATAATACCAGTGTTATTATTATTTTAACTTGTGCCAACTAGTTAAATAATTATTTACCATTTTGAAAATAATTATTTTACTACTGAACTCACGTTGGTCCGCTTGAACTCCACTTCCATTTATTGAACACCCAAATAAATAAATAAATAATTTATTCTCTAAAATATATATTTTATTTACAAACTAGAAAATAAATATTTATTAAATGTTCAATAAAGTAAATAAATATATTTTACTCACAATCCGGTGAATAAATATTTATTTAATTTATGTGATCATTTTTACTTGAATAAAATTATTCCACGGTCTTGAGAATAATATTATCTCATTAATTAAATTCAAACAGAATTTAACTAAGACCACCAAAAACACTTAGTGTGTGACCCTCTATGAATTTTCCCATTGCATTAGGAGGGCTTGCTTAAAGTCCAAGAGTATTGTCTAGTAATGCGTCGAGGCGCCCAAGAGAAAGAACATAAGTCACAACAACGACATCCACATATGAACGCTCATTGTGTAATATAATCTCTTTATCTCAATATCTCATCAAGAAGGTTTCATGATAGTGTCATCAACCTTTGTGCTTGATATGTCATTCTTTGACTACCTAAATTAAAATCGTCGTTACACCATGGCCATGGAATTTCATGTGATGGTTCTGTTTCAATCAAAGGGATGAGATATCAACTTCCATAAATGGAAGGTACAAATCCTTCCTCGACTTATCCATTAATAACATGCCACTCGTGACACACCCAACATACCCTACTTCCCGCAAACATATGATGTGACGGTTTTTGTCAGTAAATTAAAGTGTGTGATTCGTGACATGTATTAATGATAATATTTTAGTCTAAGGACCATTAAACACGCTCACAGATAGGAATATCCGATGACACCAAAACATGCGGAATTTATACTGGCAGGTATGTTCTCATAATCTCCCATCTTGGAGATTATCAAGTGTGAACTTCATGAGAGGAAGTATCATATGCTAAAGAGTACTCACACCTAATGGTCTGTATAATATGTGTCCCATAATAGTATTTCATCTAACCACAGAACTATATTTTATAATATTGTTATATCATTTCAAGGTTCTCATTTTCGAGGGGAACTTCCATGACCTTATCAATGAAACAAATACTCTAGGACATTATTACATCATAGTCATGCAGAACCATGAAAAATATCTAATAAGAGGTCTAATATTTAAATACATTAAATATCCATGTAATCAAAGTAAAAATAGTTAGTTCTAGGACACCAACTCTAACATAATCAATCAAATTTCTTGCTAGCTTTTAGATCACAATGAATATACCTACCACCACATCATTTAGAGATTCTACTTCATCGGTCAGAATTAAAAAATCCTAACCTTTATCCCTTGTCTAGTGTTGAGGTTGACGGTGGTTTCCTTCCATTATCTTCTAATTTGGAAAATGATTTTAAATGTTCCCTAATTTTCTGCACTTTAATAATTGAACTTCAAGTTGGGCCTACACTATATTCCCTTTTTATTAGTATTGATATATTGAGAATCAGCCTCACTAAGATAGTTCCATTATATGTGGACATATCTTTTTCACTTTTAGAACTTTATACTCCTAAGAAATTAGTTCCCCGAATACTTCTTCCCATATTTTTTCATGTGGTAAGATTCACTTTATTTCCTTCTCTTTCATGGTCAAAATTCTTCCCTATGTTTTTCTTTATTGCTCTCTTCTTTTAATTTTACTTATTTGACCACAACATCTCCCCAAAATCCAATTAAACCTTCATAAAACTCTACACTAACTCCCTCATAGCTTTCATAATTTCTGCTTTCTAAATTCCTCCGTATAAGGGGTCTCAGTCCACTGATGAATCTATCATCCTTACCCTTAATGTCCTTAACAAATCTAGAGGTGTATCATGTAAGTCTTGTAAATTTTATTTCATAGCTTCCCACTAATTAATTTTCTTTATCATTCAACTCTAATAATTCCTTCTCTATTTTTTCATCAAACAAGTAAAAAACTTATTGAAAATATTCCCATGAACACTTCTCACTCCATAGCATCAATTTTCCCTCTTGGATTTTTGTTTTAAATTAGTGTCCACCACTGATCAACCTCTCCTTATAAGTGGTAGACTATAAATGTGACTTTCTCTAGATATAAACAATAGAGTACAAAAAATATCTTTTCTATTGAGTTAATCCATTGTATATAAATCATTTGGTTATTAAGTCCACTAAAAATATGCGGCCATTGACACATGAAGGATTCAACTACTAGTTGTTCCTTTCTTGGTGAAGTGGGATGCTTTACATAGTTTTGGTTTTTTTTCATGACTTAAACTAATTGATTCATCATTATCTTAGTGTTTTATACTCTATCTCCCCTTATATTGGTAAGGTCTTCATCACCTTGAACATTTCATCCATTTTTTTCATGTGTTCTTCTATTTCTTGTAATTTTTTCTAGAAGGAGAAAACCTAAGTGAAAAATTTGATACTACTAGGAATATTATAATAACAATTCTAAAGGATGCCATAATATTAAAATATTTCTAATATCATGATTCTAGTATGATATACTTCAATCTTAATAAAAGTTTTACATTATCTTTATATCCTTTATAATGATTTATACAAGCTAGTGATTAAATAAAGCATATCCCCCAGGAGTGTCAAACAAAGAGTGCAGCAAGTCCCATTGTCATACACTAGGACCGTATTGAGTCTAGCTCAATGTGGTGTTTTTGGGTGTTACCCTTAGGTACATTTGTGGTAGATCCACATCTACATGTTTATATCCAGACAGTTATTTATTTACTCAAAAACCACTTACTTAATACTTTCAAAAATACCGGGATATTTAGACTTATACTTAGGGTTTTTACTAAAGTTTTTTTATCCTAATTTCCACAAATAACTAAAATATCCTTTTATACCGACTATGGTGGCTCGCCTTTTTATTTCATAAATATTTCATTTCATAATACAACATTTAACAACTAAAAATATCTTTTGGTTTAGTGTCTTGGAAAAAAGGAATTTAATACATGAAATGAAATATTCATAAAAATTATTTTAATCCACTTACTATACTTCTTAATAGGTTCATTTTAGGTTACTCTTATTGCATCTCATATTTTGGGGTAAATACATCAAAGAAATGGGTGATCATAAATCCCAACAATGGAATAAACAAAATAAACACCTAGCATGTGAGCAATAGGCGTATAAACAAGGCATGGCCATATGAATATGAGGAATATAATAAAATAAGTAAAATGAATCATAACATGTAAATTTGGATACGACATAAAAATAGGCTATTTATAAGCATATCACCAAGGTCCATCCTCAAGGTGTCATGAATCATAATTTCCGAGGTTATTCACCAAGGTATCGTAAGCATGTCGTCTATAGAGATTAATTATTTACCCAATGAATTGGAGTGATATTGGTATGAACCCTTTATATGTATTAAATCATTTGAGACACATTTTTCATAAATGAAAAAATTTCATTAATAACCAGTGGAAATAAATAATGGGTTTTAAATAAAAATAATTGCATACAAAGTGCTTAAAGGTTGAACAATAAATAATTTTTAACCCATGGAAAGGGAATGTGGTTTTCATATATGTAAATACCAAAATAAATAAATAATATTTATATATAGGTAAATTACCATGGAAAAATAATAGGTTTTCATAGTCATAAAAATAAAATAAATTATAATTTCCCAAGTAAAAGTGGAAATTTGAGAAGTAAATTCGGCAGCATGACGGGTATAAAATAGGGTTCTAGAAAAGAGTAAAATGAAAGATAACCAAGGTCTACCATTGATAAATCATAACTCTTAATTATGGGTAATATCAAAAAATTAATAAAATATAGTATAATAACATTTAGAAGACATATACAAAAGGAGGTTCTTGAATTGAAGAGAAAGGGAGCAGAATTCCCTTACCTTAAATAGTTACTCCTAAATATTGAGGATTAAAACCATAGAGGATTGAATAAACCTTGGTGGGACTCCTTGGGAGGAAAAATGAGAAGAATTTTGTAGAGTATATATTTGGTGTGGATAGTGGGGGTGGGAAGGGGGTATTTATACATGAGGAGGGATGGATTTTAAGTGATTAAATATTTGTTATTTTACTATATAAGCCAACCACTTATTAGAATAATCAATTCTAACCATCTTGATGGACTTTTTAATATTTATATAGGGTTTGTATAGGTTTAATACTTCCCTAAACCAAACTATACCTACCAAAACACCCAATTAATGCACACAAATCAACAACATTATCATTAAAATTCAATTTTTTGGTTCCAAAATGCAAGATATAAATTCCTAAATTAAAATTAATATTTTTAAAATATTTTTTATAGTTACTAAATTATATTTTTATTAAATAAAATTTTTTATAAATTTTTAAATCATGATTACATAATAATGATGTTATAAATTCGCAGTGATATTTAAAGCAGCAATTTTTCCTTTTTCTCTAAAAGTTCGACATTTTCAGAAAATTACCAAAAAATAATACTAAGACAATTTTGATATTCTGAGTCCAAAAAATATTATTTCATAAAAATAATTATCTAATTATGGTAACTTTAATTATTAAATAAATCATTATTTTAATGAAAATTACCAATTTAATAGGAAAATCAACATTCGGACCATTATAAAAATCACATTGGGATTCATTAAAATATATTATCAGTTAGAACTCATTTTAAATGATTATTAGATGATATCAAATTTTATTTAATCCTTCTATATAAAACATATTTTGATCGTATTTGTTTTATAGTATTCAAATAATAATATAGTTTTGACTATATCATTAAATAATATCATATATTATTTAAATTCATCTATGTAACCAATAATAGTAATGACCAACTAATTTATTGACTAAAGGTTATAATGTTGATCAGCTATATTAGTTGAAAAACATAAATGTTGATGATCATATTTCCTTATAAATACTCTATCCTTCTTATACTCTATCATTAACTTTGATACAAAATAATGTTTTAAATAATTTTTAAAATGATTTTTTTTACTAACTCTCTGTTTATTTTCTATAGAGTTGTTCATGGGTGGGATGATTCTCTGGGATCAAGGAATCCATTTTTTATATTTTACTTTATTAATTCTTTGTTATTATTCCTGTTATAATATTTGGACTAATTGTAGGAATTATTTTAGACTGAATGTAATGTTCTTAGATAAATGAATACAGTGTTGTAAGTCTTCTAGTAAGTGTTCTTCTATCCTTTTAATATTACTAATTGTAAAATTTTATCTCATTCTCTGATGTAAAAAGTTCCCATGAAATAAAAAATTGTTCTATTTGTTTCAATTATAAAACATAATAAAAATAATTAGGAAGAAATATGTCCATTAAAATAAGAACATTTTCTCAGTCATTGCAATCTCAGGCCCACTTTTTCTATAAATAGGTTCTAAACCTCTAATTGCCATGATTATGACTAGTGATTTAAGCCAATGAGATGTAGAGGAATGGCATGTGATATATCCATCAATGTGGCTAGTTTATACTTGAATAATAAAGGATGTGTGGGTTTTATATATAGGAATTCCATATTCTATGTCACGTTCTCACTTGATGACATAGAAAAAGGGAAAGTAGGAGAATTCATGCTAGCATGTGATGTGATTGGTGGAAATAGGTATAGAGATACTTGTGTTTAATGGAGATCATTCCAGATCTATTTATAGCTTGGGTAGAATTGATTTTTTTCTAGTGGTCTCACTTTGCTTACATTTTGGATTAGTATATTCATATTTTCTGTCAACTCTATAAAGGAATGTGGGGTCACACATTACTTTTGAAAGAATGAAGATTGATTTGACTTAGAGAGTTTTTTTAAAAGTGTTTTAGAGTTAATTTAAAAGTGTTTTGTATGGGTATTCACAAGTCATTTCATATGATGAAATACATGGTAAGGTTAATAATAGATTTCAAAAAGTATTTTGGAAGATATCTTGAAGAGTTTTGGATATAGTTTCACAAGTTGTTGTATACGATATGATATAAGGTTAAATAGAAGGTAAGTCTTTTAGGGTTTAGTGAAAGTGGTATATTGAAGGAGATATTCCCTAAATTTTTTTATACATGTGATTGATATGGATATATCATATATTACGTTTAAGGTATATTATAAGGTAAGAAATGAGATTTCATGCCTACACCATGTTCAATCGTACTATATGATTGAAAGATATCATAAGGCATGGTCATACAACCACCTTGTTCAATTGTATTTTTATAGTGTGTTGCATTCATAAAAGGGTTCAATGAACTGGTTGAGGCCTTTACTCATTCACTATAATGTATTAGTAAATAAATGAAATATTGAGGAATATAATCAAAGAATTTATAAATCCTGCTATCATCTGATAGTGGTACCATTCTTTCCCATCTATTCTAGGATGAAACTCTCTCATCCCATATCTCTCTTCGTATTCCACCTTTACTTAGTGAGGTGTTGTCACTTAGTGGTGAGAATAAAGATCGATCTCATATAATGAGTGATTCAATAACCTATGGATACCTTTGGAGGAAGGATTGCAATAAGATTCCTATTTTTGATCTCTATCAAGACTGTATGATGATAGAAAAAGATGAATATAGTAGTAGCAGGCAACGACTTTGGTGTAACATACAGACAACAACCCAACTCTTTATTACACATCAATACCTAATTTATTACATAAGATTCCATTTAATACAACCCAAAATATCAATAATTATAGTTTCTTTATGAATTTGGTATAATACATAACAAATTAAAACATTAAATACATCGTCTTCATTGAAAACCTCCTTAACATGTTCATAATATTCCTTCGTACTTAAAACTGCATGGAATATCCTAGAAACAAACATAGTAAATAGGTGAGCTATAAATCCCAGTAAGGTAATAAAAAAGGCATAACATGAAGAATTTAATACATGTTTGACAATATGAATATAAATGGGGTATAAAAATAATAGGAATCATAAACATGAATGATGAGACATGATATATCATGATAATCATAAAATGGGAAATGTGGTAACAACATAAAACACTGCATCAAAAACAAAAGTCAAGGATAAATATGTCAAGTATTCATGGTGTAAAAAAATACCATAAAGGAATCAGGTAAAAATACTATCCCAAAGTGACATATCATGATAATAACCATTACCCAATGCATTGGAGTGCTGTATAATTATGGGCGTACCTGTCACTTTTATTTCATTCTCATGCTTAAGTGTGCCACAAAGATCAATCAACATGGATTCATTCATCATCATAATTTATTCCATGATAATGGATTGAGGAATAAATACATGTATGTCCATAATTAAATAATTATATGTGTATAAAGTTGAATACCCATGATAGAAAATGGTTATGGTATTCACTACATAAATGTTTTGGAATGGAAAATCACAGTGCAATTTCGGCAGTATAACGACATCACATAAAAATTCATAAAATGGGTTGATGAAAGAGAAATGAGTATATCATAATTTATATATGAAATGTATAGTAATTTGGACATGTAAATACATGTACCAACATAAGTAATTGGAAAATTATGGTGTAACATAATAAAGAAACTTGAAGAAATAGGGGAAAGGAAAGAACCCTAAATTGAATGTGTGTATCCAAAGGCTTCAGAGGGGCTTCTTGAGATCTTGTAGAGCCTTGGGAAGACTATATAGAGTGTAGGGAATAGTTTTAAAATTATCCAAGGAGTTTTAGTGAAAATAATTGGCATATTGGGTGGGTTTATATAGAAAGGAGGGGGATTTCTTTATTATTTAGGTTTTGGAATCTACATAATAAAATATCCAAAACCACATACCATAACATTGTTTTTTCTCATTAATTATTCAAAATGGGAGTGTATTGAATTATTTTATATTTTTAAAGGCCTAAATTATTGAAATAGTACCCTTAGTGATGTGGAGGTGAGTTACAATCTTAAATAAAGGATTTAGAAATCATAAAATATATTATAACTCTTGGAGGATTCAAAATGGATTTCAAAAATAAATAAAATTAAATTAAAATCACATTATTTTAAATTTTAATCATATGTGTGGTTGTGTATCCTATTTATATTACTTATTACATCACTTTTGGGTCATTTTGATTTCATAAAACACAAGGTACATTTATACGGTATTTATTATTTACCTGAAAATTCGATTATCTCAAAAAATTATGAACAATTCACTATTGGATAATTTTTAAATACTAACTCCAAAAATAATATTCATTTTATCTAAATAATTTTCTAAATAGGTGAATTTTTACTTTTAAAATAAAAATTGACATTTATTGAAAATGAGGGTTTTTGATAATCACATTTTTTGAACCCTTATAAAAATTACATTTCGCTCATAAAAATTATATGATCATTTATATTTTATAAAAAATATTTAACAATAATATTTTTATAAAATAATATTTATTTCAAAAAACCATTAATTCAAAAATTCTTTAATTGAATTTGAAAACTAACCAAAAATACAATTTGTTATTTAAAAATCATTTACAAAGTAATAAAAATAGATTTAAAATATATTCATTATTTTATAAAAAATAATGTACATATTACTATTATTAGGGTCTTGATGCATATACATTTAATACACCATCATAATCCCTAAGGGTGAGGTGCGTTATGGTGGGGATTTCATGGGGATGTTCGGCGAACATGGTTTGGGTTGTGATCTCTATGAGCTTTAACTTCTCCCATAAATTGTTCCACTCGTGCTTAAATTTTTGGATATCAACTTTTTTTTGGTCAAGGTAAAGGCCTAAAAATGCTATATCCCTTAGAAGCTCTGATAAATAGTCTTCTTGGAGTACAATCCTACTGGTTGAGGCCATCACTTCTTTTGTCTTTGTCAAAAGGATTTGTTAAAAATCATATATTTATACTATTCATGCGATCGTTGTTCAACGGTTATATTATCAATGGTAATGATACTTAAGAGTCATCTAAATCCAATTGGATATAAAAAAAATTAAGCTCAAGTGTTTTCTATAACCATAAGACATTTAATTAAATAAAAAAGGGTAATATTATTCATAACAGTTTAGGTTGTTACAATATTCCCCCCTTTATAAATTTCTTCCTTGAAATTTTCTTTTCCCACACTAAAACAAATGAGTGTAAATCTACTTCCTCACATCCTATGGTTCCCACATTTCTTCTTTAAACTGGTGGTTTCTTCACAACACTTTGATGAGGGGCATTGTCTTATTTCATAGAAATGTTTATGTACAATCTAAGATATTCACCGGTTTATCTTCATAGGAAAGATAATTCTACAGTGATACCACCTCTAGATTGAGTACATGTTAGGGCTCTAGTATGTACTTTCTCAAGAGGGATGCATGGAATACATCATGTACTTGAGATAGGTTTTGTGGGAGTGTTATTTGATAGGTCACCGCTCCAATGCGATCAAGGATATCAAAAGGGTCGATGTACCTTGGACTAAGCTTTCCCTTGTTCCAAAATCTCATCACTTTATTCCATGGACATATGAAGAGGAAAACCATGTCTCCAACATCAAACTCTATTTCTTGTCAATGATTTTCAGTATATCTCTTCTTTCGACTCTGAGCATCCTTGATTTTTTACTGAATGGTCTTAACATTCTCCACCATTTACTCAACCATTTTAAATCATATAAGTTTTTTCCCCAAATTCATCCCAACATACCGGTGTTCTGCACCTCTTCCCATAAAGGGATTTATAGGGATCCATTTGGATTCTCGATTAGAAACTGTTGTTGTAAGAGAACTCGACCATAGGAAGATGTCGGCCTCAACCTCCCTTGAAGTAAATTGAGCATGATATCAATATTTCCTAAATTTTTTGGATAGTTCACTCATATTGGACATAAATTTGAGGGTGATAAGTAATACTAAAGTTCAACTTAGTGCTTAGAGCATGCTGGAGACTTTTCCAAAACTTATAGATGAATCATGGATCTTGATCAGAAACAATTGATAGTGGTACTCCATATAGGCTCACCACTTCTCTGATGTATATCCATACAAGTTGATCCAATGAGAAATCTTCTCAAATCACAATGAAGTGTGAAGTCTCTATAATATGGTCTACAAAAACCCAAATAGCATTGTATCCTTTGGATTTATTCAGAGGTCTGGTGACAAAGTCCATGGTGATGCTTTTCCATTTCCATGATTGTATGGGTAATAGTTTCATCACCCCATTAGACTTATTCCTTTCAACCTTCACATGCTAACATACTAGGAACGTTGATGTATATGTAGTGATCTTATTCTTCATGTTGTCCCACAAATAGTGCTCTTATAGATCTCGATACATATTTGTGTTTCCTGGGTGAATAGAGAAAGTAGAACTATGTGAATCATCTAATAGTTCCTTCTTTAACTCGTGATTTGATGGAACACATAGTATTGACCCAAATCTCACAATTCCTTCTTTATTAACATTGAACTCTGAGGATTTCCCATACCTTATAGTATCAAATCTCTTCTGAATTCTCATATCATCTTTGTGAGCATCCTTTAAACTTTCCAAAAGATATGGTTGGGTTATAATTTGTAAAAGGATTGGTGATGTTCCTTTCTTTATGATTCCCATGTACATCCTCTTAAAATAAAATAAGATTAGATCCTATTTAATTCTCATAAATGATATAATTTATGGGTCCTTTCTACATAGAGCAACCACCACCTTATTTTCTTTAACTGAATGGTAGTGGATTGAGAAATCATAATCCTTTATGAGCTCTAACCATATTCGTCGACGCATATTAATATCTTTCTATGTTAATATATTTTTTAGGCTCTTGTGATCATTATATATCTCACACATCTCCCCATAGAGATAATATCACCATATTTTTAATGAAAAGATCATAGATGACAACTCTAGATCATGAATGGGATAGTTTTACTCATGGATTTTCAACTATCTTCAGGCATAGGCAATGACCTTTTCATTTTTAATCAACAAAAATCCTTATACCTTCTTCGAAGCATCGCTGAATATTATTAAAAGTTCCCCAATTATGGGTAATGTGAACAAAGGGGAAGTGAAAGCCTACTTTTCATCTCCATAAATATTTCTTGACATTAATTATTCCAAGAATACTTGAATCCCTTCTGAGTTATCTTGGTAAGAGGTTTTTACAATCATGATAAATTTTACACAAATCAGAGATAATACCTAGCTAACCCAAGGAACCTATGGATATCTATCATGGATTTTGGCCTTGGAAATCCTTCAATTGCTTTTTTCTTTGAAGGTTTGATAGATATCCCATTACTTGTGATGATATTCCCCAAGAATGTGACTTCCTTCAAACAAAACTCACACTTTTTATACTCTTCATATAGATTCTCCTTTCTTAAGTTCTATAGCACAGTGTTCAGATACTCCTCATGGTCCTCTTTGGTTTTAGAGTATATTATAAAATTATCTATAAATACTATAGTAAACTTTTCATGGTAATCTATAAAGACTCCATTCATTAATTCCATGAAGATTGTGAGAGAATTAGTGAGTATGAATGGCATCACTATGAACTCATAGTGCATGTACCTTGTACAAAAAGTGCTCTTGGGGATATATTCCTTCTTCACCCTTACTTGATAATATCCCAACCAAAGATCCACCTTGGAGAAATATTGTGCTCAATGTAGCTAATCGAATAGATCATTAATATGAGGTAGAGGATACTTGTTCTTTATCATGATTTTATCCTATAATTGTCTCTTTAACTCCTCAAGTTCGATAATAGCCATCCTATAATGATTCATGGATATTGGAAACACCCTAGGTATAATCTCGATCAAAAATTCAACCTCTCGTCTAAGAGGAAGACTAGAAAATTCTTTGGGAAACAAATCAGTGTATTCCCTCACAATAGGAATTTCTTCGAGGTTGGTTTTTTCCTTAGACTAAATCATTGGATATAGATACACTTTCTCATAGGGAAATAATATCAATTCTTGAGATGATGATGCTAAAGAAGATTCATCCTCCACCTTACACTTATATAGAATTAGGGGCATATTCATAATATAGTGAGTGATTTCCTTCTCATGGAAATCAATGTTGTATCTATATAGTTAAATCCAATCCATGCCCAGAATTGCATAAAATTACACCAAAGGGACTATAACATGGTTCTACATGAATTTTATCCCACAAATGTTGATAGGGTAGGAGTTATATACTTGGGATGCAATAATTTCCCCATTTTCCATTTTCACCAACATCTTTACTTCCTTGATTTGTGGTGGTGTTTGATTAGTTCTACTAGAATTTCATGATATTAAGGAATGAATAGAACTATAATCAAAAATTATGTTCATTATTCTTAAATAAATAACTAGTTTACATGTCACCACTTTGTTTTTGTGATCCACCTTGGCGGTCAGGATAGAAAAATCTCTCCCTTGTTACTTAAAAGGTTGTTGGTTGCCTCTGAAAACCCTTGGTTTAGTTCACTGGTTCACAAATTTTCTTGGTTCCTTGCAGTTGAAGTAGTGAACAATGCATTGAGGGTTTACCATAGCATTCATTTCCTATGTCACATTTTTGGGTTTATCTTATTGGTAATCATTTTCCAGGTTCCCTTCTCTTAAACACATAAATAATTTCCTTGTTCCCCTTAAGCAATTTTCAGGGTGCTTCTTTCTTCACCTTTGACAAGTGGGATACTAAAATTTCTTAGTATCGTTGGATTTATCCATTAGAATACTTGAACTAAACCTCACTTTATGCTTCTTGTCCCTATGATACCCTTGATATTCTTTGATATCCATATTGAATTTGAGGGAACATCGAACAATTCCTTCATATCTATCAAAGTCACAGATCACCATGTCTTTTCATAGACTAGGATTTAGCACACCAAAAAATGGTCAACCTTGAATTCCGGGGTAACGACAAAACCATAGGTGTATCATGCAAGTATTTTTAAGTTTTCCTTATACGCCCCAATAGATTCATCATATTTTTGTTTGAGGTCAAGGAAATCCCTTTCCATATTAATTCGGAGAGTTTGAGGAAAATATTTATCGAAAAACATTTTCTAGAATTCCTTCCACTCTATCACTTTGATCTCTTCCTCAGGATTCATATTTTTTATCAATGTCCACCACTGATCAGTTTCTCCCTTCATATGATAAACAACTAGTAGAACCTTATCTTGTTCATAACATTTAAGGATGGAGAATATATTCTCAATGGAGTTGATCCATTATTCCAAAATTAAGGGATCAAATTATCCATTGAAAGAAGGAGGCCTTTGTCGTATAAAGCTCTCGATTTCAAAATATTCTCTCTTAGGGGGTTTGGACACTCCTGATCTAGGTTTCTATTCAAAACCTGAGTCAGTTGAAAGAGTATTGTCATAATGTTCATTATTACTACTCCCATAGGTTTTGGCATCACTTTGGGGTAGTCATCGCATTTCCCATTGCATTTATTATTTACCTAATTCCTCCTATTACCAGCTATTGGTTGGAATAAAGGGAAAATCAAGGATGATTATTTTAAACTATTAAACACAAAAAGGGGAATCCAATGAAATTAAATGGATAACATATAAATTACATTTTTTATTAAATTATGAATTTATAGGATTCAATCTATGTTATCCATGATCTATTTACTAGCATATATTCTTATAGGTAATTTTTTTACCTTAATAATGGTTCTTAATGAGATTATGAATTTTCCAAAGAATATCCTCTAGGAGTTTCAAACCACGTTCATAGTAAGTCCCGTTGTTGTGTACTAGATTACCTAGATTCAGGCTTGGAACATATTTTTAGAGCTGTTACCGCTATGTACATCCGTGCTAGAAACACGTCCACTTGTACTATCCAGACATGGATGTATTTTCTTGATAAACCGATTACTCTATACTTACCAAAATCTAGGGATATTTTCATATACTTAGTCTTACTTATAAGTATTTAACTCATCTTATCTAATCATAATCCCAAAAAATAGCTAAACTTTTCCTCTAATACCAACTATAACAACCCAACACTTTATTACACATCAAAACTTGATTTATTAGATAAGATCACACTTAATACAACCCAAAATATCAATAAGCCTTGTGTATTTTGGAATTATGTATAGTACATAACAACTTGAAACATGAAATACATCTTTTTTATTGAAAACCTCCTTAACATGTTTATAATATTCCTTTATACTTAAAAATGCATGGAATATCCTAGGGACAAACATAAGAAAAGGGTGAGCTATAAAGCCTAGTAAAGGAATAAAAAAGAATAAAATGAAGAAATTAACACATGTTATACAATACAAATATAAATGTGGTATAAAAAGAGTAAGAATCATAAACATGAACAATGATACATTATATAGCATGATAATCATAACATGGTAAATGTGTCAACAACTTAAAACACTGCATCATATACACAATTCAAGGATAAATACACCAAGACTTGATGGAGGGAAAATTTCAATAAAGGAATAAGATAAAACCCCTATCCCAAAATGACCTATCATGATAGTAACCATTACCCAATGCATTGTATCACTATATAATTTTGGGTGCACCTATCACTTTCATTTCATTATCATACTTAAGTGTGTCACATATATCAATAAACATGGATTCATTCATCATCCTAATTAATTCCATGATAAAGGATTGTGGAATAAATACATGTAATTACCCAATAAAATAATTATATATGTATAAATTTGAATACCCAAGATATAAAATGTGCATGGTATTTACTACACAATTGTTTGGGAATGGAAAATCACGGTGCAATTTTGGCAGCATAACAGTGTCACATAAAAATTCATAAAATGGGTTTATGAGAGATAAAATGATAAATAATATTTTAGATATTAAATTTATAGTAATATGGATTTTTAAATACATGTCTCAATATAAGGAATAAGAAAAATAAATTGTAACATAATAAAGAAACTTGAAGAAATAAGAGAAATGAAAGAACTCTTATTGAAATGTGTGACTCCAAAGGCTTGGGAGGGGCGTCTTGAAAAATAATTGGATCCTTAGGAGGACTCTAGGTAGTGGATCCAAGAGTTTGGACACCCTACAAAGAGTTTGAGTGAAGATAAATTGGATCTTTGGTGGGTTTACATAAGAAACAAGGGGTATTTCTTTATTATTTAGGTTTTGGACTCTACATAATAAAATATCCAAAACCACATACCATACAATGGATATTTTACATGGTTTATGAAAAAATGATTGGTTTAAATTATTTTATAATTCCAAGGGCCAAACTTACTAAAATACTACCCTTGGTGATGTGGAGGTGATTCACACTCTTAATGAAAGGATTTTAAAATCATAAAATATATTATAACTCTTGGAGGATTCATAATGGATTTAAAAAATAAATAAAATTAAATTAAAATCACATTATTTTAAATATAAAACATATATTTGGTCATGGGTCCTATTTATATTATTATTACATCACTTTTGGGTCATTGTGATGTCATAAAACACAAGGTATACGGTATTTAATAATTACCCAGAAATTCGAATATCTCATAAAATTATAAAAAACAAATGTTAGATAATTAGGACATCTTGATTCCTAAAATAATATTTATTTTATCTAAATAATTTTCTAAATATTTTAATTTTCATTTTTAAGATAAAACCTAACATTTATTGAAAATGAGGGATTTTTTATAATAACATTTTTTTGAACCCTTATAAAAATTATATTTGACGTTATAAAAATTATATGACCATTTATATTTGATAAAAATTATTCAATAATAAGATTTTATTAAAATATTATTTATTTAAAAATCCATTAATTCATAAATTCATTAATTGAATTTTAATATTAACCAAAAATATAATTTTTTCTTTAAAAATAATTTACAAAGTAATAATAATAGGATTAAAATATATTCATTATTTTATAAAAAATAGTGTGCATATACCTATTTCTAGGGTCTTGATACATATCCCTCTAATACACCAGAATATTCTCTAATAGTGAGATGTGTGGTGATGGGGCTTTTATGGGGTTGTTTGGCGAACATGGTTTGGGTCGTGATCTCGATGAGCTAGAACTTCTGATGTACACAGTTTTTTTCATGATTAATTTGTTAGATCTCATATTTGTCTTGGTCAATGTAAAAGACCATATATGATATCACCCTTGGAAGCTCTAATAAATGGGCTTCATAGGGTGTGATCCTTGGGGTTGAGGCCATCACTTCCTTTGTTTGTGTGAAAAGGATTTATTAAAAATCCTATATTTATACTAGTCATGTGATCATTTTTAAAAGGATATATTATTAATGGTAATGATACTTAATGGTCTTATAAATACAATGGTATATGATAATAAAAAATTGCATGTGTTTTACATAACCATAATATATTTAATTAAATCAAAATGGGGAATTTTATTCATAACAGTTCGGGGCGTTAAAGTACATTCCTGATAACTTCATTAATAATATACTTGGTTTAATTAACTATCATGGTTCAAACTTGTATTGGGTATATAAAAATCTCCAATTTCTATCAAGTGTCTTTATATCCTTTTAAGACCATGAAGTATTTCTTACCCCCAAAGGTGGTTTCTAAAACTAATCCTCTTAATATAATTAATATGTTATGGAAACCAGTATTAGTGGTTGACGGTAGTTCGAAACTGCCATTGGAAATAACTAAAGGTATTTTGTGAACTAACTTATCATAATCACCAAAAATATATCTCCAATAATTTACCCATGACATTAAAAAGGTTTTAGCGACTGACATTGGTAGTCACTCGGTGGTCACCCAGTTCATGAAAAAGGTTTTAGTGACCAACATTAGTGGTCAATAATGCCTATTTTTCTACTATTGTCTTCTTGTGGATATAGATTCAAAATATATTTTAAATTTGTTATATGTATTTAAATATGTATGTTTTATATATAAATATATGATCATATGTATTGGTGTTTATGTGTGTCCTATGTGTATATATATGTTTCACCAAAAACAATATATATATACGTTATGTGTGTTTCAGTTATGTATATAATACCTTTTGTATGTATATTTTTTTTGTATAATAAAAAAAATGTTTTGTATACAATCTGAATATTGTAATATTTTCATTCATCCATGCATTCATACATACATACATATATAATCAATTATTATAAAATAATAATAAAACAAAAAATCAAGGCATAAAATTCATGTTTAGTATTTTAAAAATATTTGAATATACTTTTAAACCTAAATATAAAATTTTATAAATACATAACATATATCTTATATGTGTGTGTTATTTAATTTATATATATTCTAAATATATTTTATGCTTATATAGAGGTTATTTTATTTTTATATATTTTAAATGTATTCTAAATACATTCAAAATTTGATCTATGTATTTATTTATATGTTTTTTGTATTATAAATATAATAATATTATATGTATTATATTATATATGTTTTGTATATAAATACATTATACATGTATATATTTGTATGTGTATGTGTTTATTTTATATGTATATATATGTTTTGTGTAAAATAAAATATATATGTTTTGTGTATCTATTTACACTTTTTATATGTTATATATTGTGTTAATATGTTTCATGTTATAATGATCTATGTTTTAATTGATAATGACTTAGTTTACGTTCAAAATTTGGCTCTTATTTCAATTTTATTGGATTCTTTGGTACCCATATTTACTAAATTTTTCTTTGGTATAGTTAAATTAAGTTTCATGGGAAGTTTAAGATAAATTTTGAAAGTTTGAATTTTACATGAATAAGAATCCTTGAGAGAAAATGTAAATATGTCAAAAATGATAGTCTAGATTGAAATTATTTAAATGTAGTATTTCTCACATAATGATATTTTATTTAGTTTTTATGTTATTTTTATATGTACTTTGGGTTTATTTTGAACCCACTTTTTCTATAAATAGGTTATTAACCTCTAATTACCATTGTTATAACTTATGATTCGAGTCAATGGGATTTAGAGGAATGACATGCGATGTATTCATCATCTTGGTCAGTATATACTTGGATAATTGATAATTAAGAGTTTCCCATTTTTCATTGAAATACTTCATATCCTATAATCCCTTGATTTCATGGAAAAAGGGAACATATGATAACATACACTAGTATGTGATGCGACTGGTGGACATAAGAATAGAGATACATTTGTTTGATGGAGATTATTTTAGATCACTTTGGAGCATGAGTAACATTGATTATTTTCTATTGGATACTCTTTTCTTACATTTATGGATCCATATATTTATATTTATTGTCAATAATATAAAATCCCATGAGTTCACACTTTATGGTTGACTAAATGGGATTGAATTAACACAAAAACTTGCTCTATAAGTGTTTTAGAGTTAATATAAAAGTATTTTGGATGGGTATTCACAAGTTATTTCATATGATGTAATACACGATGAAATTAATGGTAGTTTTCCAAAAGTATATTGGAAGATATCCAAAATAGTTTTGGATATAGTTTCAGAAGTTATTGTATAGGGTCTAATATAAGGTGAAATGGCATGTATATATTCTAGGAATTAGTGCAAGTGGGATATTGAAGGATATATTCCCTAAATCTATTTATACATGTGGTGAATATAGATATATCATATATTATGATTAACATATATCATAAGGCATGAAATGAGATTTTATTCCACTTAAATGTTAAATCATGTTGTATGATTGGTGGATATTGTAAGGCATGGTTTTACCATTTCCTTACTCAATCATATTATACAATTAGGTGATATTGTATGGAGTAATTTCATATGGTATGATATAAATACTATGATTTTGTTATCTAAATGATAAAATTTATCATTTGAGTGAATAATTCACACATTGCCTATCATTAATAACTATCTCATGATATGAAATTCTCAGGATTGTGTTGTATTCGTAAAAGAGTTTCATAAATTAACTGAGACATTTACTCAATCGTTATAATGATTTATTAAATACATGAACCATTAAGGATAATCCTTGAGGTATTTATAAATCCTACATCCATGTTCTGGTGGTGTCACACTTGATTTTTCATTCATGTATGAAACTCCCTCAACACATAGCTCTCTTCTTCTTCCACCTTTACCTAGAAAGGCATTGGCACACCGTAGTGTGAAGAAGGATCCCACTTGTATGATGAGTGGTTTAGTAACTTATGGATACCATTGGAGGAGGGATTTCATTTTAATACCTCTTTGTGATCTTCACCAATCCCATATGATGATAGATAAAAATGGATACAAAAAAATAGGCAACAACTTTGGTATAAGGTACATGCATGAAAACCTCATCTATAGTATACATGGTTGAATTATCTTTCATGGTTAGATATTGGATCGTGTTTTTATACTACCTTTACTATTTTAAAAGTTTTGTTCGATATCTCTAAAACCCAGTAATATTAGAGACTCCCAAAGGTAGTTTCTAAAACCAATCCCTACAATAAAATTACTAAGTTATAGAATCCTCTATTAGTTTTCTCTAATAGTTATCCATTTCCATTCGCAGTCACTAAAGGTATTTAGAAACCTAAATTGTTGCAATCACCAAAAATAGATCATTGGTTGATCACTAACATCATGAAAAAGGTTTAGGTGGCCAAGTTTTGTGGTTGTTCGATGGTCACCCATGTCATGAAGAAGGTTTTAACAACTGACTTTGGCAGTCACTGATGCTTGTTTCTCTACTATTGTATGTGTGTACAGATTCTAAATATATTATAAATATGTTATATTTATTTAGATATATATGTTTTATATATAAATATATTATCAATATATGTAGTTGGGGTCGTAGCTTAGTGGTAAGTTGTCATGTAATCCTATATCAAGGTTCAAATCTATATTACCTTAAATATAAGGGATTTGTTAGCTGGTGGTGGAATTAACACTGGGTATTATGGAAGGTTGTTTTGGGGATACATGATGTTAGAAAGTGTGCATATCGGTGTATTTGGTCTATTAGATGATGGTCGGCTAGCGGCATTGGGCCATAGAACACGCAGCGCGAGCAAGGGGACCTCGATCATCAGAGGATGGTGGCATGGGTGGTCGAGGTAGATCCAGCAAAAATGGATGGACATAGGTGTGGGGGTACTGACCATTGGATGATGGTGGTAGCGTTTAGTGGCTACGACAAAGTCGGATCAGGGTTGGATAGGTCGGTTCAGAGTCGGTGAGCGAGGATGGATGTTAGCAGGAGCAAACAGATCGGGTTGGAGCAAACAAGCCAAACTAAGGGGCCCTTGGGCCATTTCTTCAGCCTATTGACCATTTGGTCATTAGACCAATTATTGAAAAAAAAAATCAAGTACTATGGTCCATATTTATTGGGATTTAATTCCCATTGGGCCTACAGGCCATGTAATGAGTTCCCCTCTACCCAGAAATGGAAAAAGATGTGTTTATTTGGGTTAATAAAAAGGGTTCCTCCCTAGCATGTTTAAAAAAAATATTCTCAGTATGTATGTTTGTGTGTGTGTCCTATGTATATATATATGGTCAATCTATAATAATATATGTATGTTCTATGTGTTTTTGTTTTTTATATAATATTTGTTTTATGTATATGTTTTGTGTATAATTAATATATGTGTCTTTTATATTATCTAAATATTATAATCTATGCATGAATATATACGTACATACATACATATATATATATATACATATATAATCAAAAATATAAAATAATAATAAAACAAAAAAAAAGGCACAAAATTCATGTTTTCTATTTTAAAACTATCAAAATATACTTTTAAACCTAAATATGTAATTTTTTAAACACATAACACATATCATGCATGTGTGTTTTATTTGATTTATATATATTATAAACATATATATTATAAATATATTTTACGTTTATAGATATGTTATATTATTTATATAAATTTTAAATGTATTCTAACTTTGATCTTTTTATTTATTTATATGTTTGTGTATTCTAAATATAATAATAATATATTATATATATTATATATAATAATATGTGATTTTTATATAAATGAATTCTCTATGTGTATATTATTATGTGTGTGTGTGTGTTTTAAGTGTAAATATATATTCTGTGTAAAATAAGATATATATGTTTTGTCTGTGTGTGTGGACATTTTGTATACGTTATAATTTGTGTATATATGTTCTATGTTATAGTGATGTATGTTTGACTTGATAATGACTTAGTTTCTATTCAATATTTTTCTCTCATTTCAATTGTATTGGATTCTTTAGTACCCATATTTACTAAATTATGATTTTGTACAATTTAGTTAAGTTTAATGGAAATTTTGGAATAAAAATATAAAATTTTGAATTTTACATGAATAATAATCCCTAAGAGAGAATACAAATATCTCAATAATGAGAGTTTATATTGAAATTATATCAATCTAATATTTCTCATGTAATGACATTTCATTTAGTGTTTATGTTAGTTATATATGGGATTCGGTTCTACCTCTAACCCACTTTTTTAATAAAAAGATTATTAACCTCTAATTGCTATCATTGGGGCATGTGATTCGAGCTGATAGGATTTAGAGGATTGAAATGTGATGTATTCATCAACTTGATCAGTCTATACATGGATAGTCAAGAATGTATGAGTTCATTATATAGGATTTAAATAAACTATGTCCTATAGTCATTTGATGTTATGGAAAAAGGGAACATATAAGAATGCATGCTAGCATGTGATGCAACTGGTGGTCACTGGTATAGAGATACACTTGTTTGATAGATATCATGACAGATCCATTTATAACTTGAGTATAAATGATGTTTTTTTTGTTGAATATTTTTTTTACATTTGTAGATTCATATATTTGTTGTAAATGTGGGTTCCCTAGACCCAAATTGAATAGTACTTTTGATTTTTATATCGTGTATACAGATAGATATATAAGATGTATTCTTACCATTATAGTGTAGATATTTCCACGTCCACTATTTAATGGTAATGTTTATAGATTAATTGTCACATCAAAAGGTTATAGAAGATCCCGGGATATAATGAGAACCTTGAGATACTATGACATTAAAATTAAAGAAATTTTCTATATTCTAGGTACATCATACTGACTAGAAACAGTTGATGTTTGACTATTAGGTGTTAGGGCCTCATAAGCATTAATACTTCTTCACATGAAGTCTGTAGTTGGTGATTTATAGTAGTGAGATCACGAGGATATACCCTCCAATAGGAACACTACATGTTTTAGGTCCCATTTTTTGTTCCTATATATCGACATTGGTATTGGTCTCCATACTTTAGATCATTACTAGTGTGTTCCATTTGATCATGTACTTTGATACATGGAAAAATCCATGATAATGAAATATTGGAGAGGTAGATTGTGTTGGGTATCTGATTGGTGGTATGGAATTGGTTGAATGGTCAAGAAAGGATTTGTTTCTTCAAAGTTAAGGAAGTAATATATCTCAAGAATGGTTGATTAGGATGGTACTACCTTCATAAGTCTTTGGTCAAAGCATTCGAAAGGTAAATCCATCTGATTAGATCAAAAAAATAAAGCAAGAAAAGGGTGATGACACAAATGTGCATCCTTCTTTTTGAGATACTTAAAGACAAATATATTATAGTACACAGTAAGAATTCATGTGTTGGTTTCCATTGTTATGACTATCACTATCTCTTTAGGGGCCTTAATGGGTTGCTAGACTCTGCTCTTGGTCTGTGAATTTTATTCACTGCTATCGAGATATGGTCCTATAGGGTCACACACAATAGAATATTCAATAATCAACCCTATTCAGTTGAATAGGTATATTGTATATGGTGGGACCCACCATAGGCTCTGAGTGTTTTCCAAGTTATCTATCACTGATAAATAAATAAATTCATTATTATTCAAGTAAATAATAATAGGGTTGATTTTATTTTTTAAAAGTATTTATAAGTTAGTAAATATGAGAAATAATATTGATCTAATGAATATTATTTTAATATTCCAGGTTCGTTTAATATTAAGTCGGAGTTTCGAGTTGAGTTAATGACTCTATTTTATCACATAATATATTTAATATATATTATAGGTATGTGATAAATTATTAATAATATTTATGGAGTAGTTTAATTCATCATAATTATTATCAAGTGGATGTTAAATTTATGGGGTCTAAGGAACCCTACCAGGTGTCTTGAATATCCACTATAAATAGAGAGAGGATATTGCATAAGAAATATTATTCATTCACTTTTTTAATGAGAGCCTCTCTCTCCTACCATATTATAGAGATATTTTCTCTCTCTATTGAGTGATAAGCCAAGAAATCCTTCAAGCATCAAAGGCAGAGGACCGTGATGATCATCGGGATGTCGAAGACATTATCGGATAAACGTGCCAGCACCAAAAATTCGACGTTTGATTATCTTGAAGATTTTTGTAGCACGTATGGATGATCTAGAGGGATTTAAATTTTAATCCTTCATGTAAAAACCATCATTGAAAAGAATATTTCAACTAAAACTTCATATTTGAAAAGGTCTGTTTTCGGTTTATGTTTGTGGTATTTGATTAATTACATAAGATCCTTGAACCATACCGGGGATCAGATCATCAGATATGACAAGTTACGTCACATAGATGATGAAATTTTTTAAAATCCCTCACCCATCGGCTTCTATTGTGACCCCAGTACCTTCAATTGGAATCAGAGCAAGCACGTGAATTATCTGATCCAAGAAAATTAAACTTTCTTTAAATTTATGTTGAGGTTTTGATTTTGGTCGCAATGGACCCAACCGAGATTCAATGTGATGTTATATGGCCATGTAACGGTCATCTGGAGAAATTTTTATAGATCAAACATGATCATTTCATGGGTATTAAATTTATGAATAAAAAATATATGTTCATGTTTTGTTTTCGATTTTTTGGAAAATCTCGTAAATCCAGCTATGATCAGACCGGTTTCCAAACACTAGAAATAATGCAGGTTGATGGTATTATAAATTATAATATTATAATTATAATAAATATTATTATTTTAATATAATAGTAATAATAATTATTATATTAAAAGGATCACTACTTAGCCTTTATAAAATTTGTAATCGAACAAATTTTTGAGTTTAAAAAAAACATAACGTGGGCGGGTTTCTTCAAAGTCAAAAAAAATAGGGGGACTTTTCTTCAAACTGGAAAGACCCATAGTTGTCTCCTCCTCCAGCATCCACTCAGTCATACCACCTCCTCTGACTCTTAGTCAAGCCATTCTTCAACCTATTTCACACATTGTTCACCCTTCTTCTCTAAGTCGTTGGCCACCCCACTACGCCACCCCTAGTTCACCTTGCCTATGTGTGAGTTTTTTTGTACAATTAGATGAACATGATGGATGGTGTAGACCTATCAAATATGAGGTGGTGTGTCATGATGAGGATAGTTTAATATGTAGACAATGCCAATTTGAGGCATACTACAGACGAGCAATGGTCATATTGGATATGGCGATCTATATCATGAGTCAAGCGATGACTCGAGTATGATGCCCCTAGGTCATGTTTGGTCCATTGAATTTAAATGGATCGACCAATATTATATTCTCAAGATCAGTCAGGTAGTAGATTTTTTTATGCATTTATTTTTTTATTATATTCATTTTATAACAACAGCAAAATACATAAAATAATAAATAATAAAATTCATAAAGAAGTGGTGAATGTTTTTTCTATTAATTTTTAGTTGTGAGTGTGACAAAATAAATGAAAAAATTAGTATAAAAGTATTACATTAATCATGAGAAAACCCCACAAAAAATCCTCAAAGAAATATTAAGTCATAAACGCCTTCTTTTGTTTGAATTTGAACACAACCAGGTATTTGGGGTGCTCAGTCAACCATAGATGAGGTTTCCCCTTACTACTGTGGAGTTTTTATGATAACAATTGGTTTAATTAACTAAAATTGTAGTAATTATTAGCCATAAATAACATTATATCACTTTAAAGTCAGTAGTTGAGGGAATCAAGGTTATGATTCTAAAAAGTTGGGACTTCACTCAACAGATCATGGAGCCACGAGTTAATGAAATTACCTAGTCAAAATCTTACATTGAATACTCTGAGTAGTGTCATAGGCATATTTTGTAGACCATGAGGGGATTATAAAGAATACTTTCCACTAAATACTCAAGTGAAAAATTATTTTGATTCTAGTATAGAGGGTTCCTATAATTTGATAAAATAGTTGGAGACATTAATGATATAATTAATCAGTAATGTCTAATTCAATAATCAAGATAAAAGTACAATCTTATAGAAGTTTATTTTTATAGAAAATGGAAAGTAATACCACAAAAAATACACTGTGATTATATAAAAAAAAAGTAAATGTTCAAACTAGCATGAATCCTCAAGTGTAGTACAGGTACTTGCGCACACTACTATGATTTAATAATTACAAGGTGCTCATGTCCCAATACCTTTTAAACTATCTCAAGAAGTGAGGGTTTAATATTGCTTACAAGATACGCATATATGAAGTATATGATAGTCATGTAATAATGTTATCACTAATGTATGATGTTTGTTGTGTTAAAAATATTGGGATGTGTATGATATAACATGTAGTATCATATCTGAGAAAATTTATGATGAGAAAGTGAAGAAAGATATGAATGTGATAATTATACTGGTTGTATGTAAATTGGAAGGCAGATCATGATCTTTCAAATAATCTTATTCACAATTAAATCTGATTACTCTTGTTTCTTTTAAGGTTATAAAACAAAAAGGATGGAGTAAAATGCGTCGATACCTTTTAGGTAAGATTCTCTAAGAAATAATAATATTAAATAAATTTTAATATTTAGTTCTTATGGTGAATAAATTAAAAGTAAAATCGGAAAAGGCCAATGGAAAGTGAAAATCCAAAGAAACTTTCTCAAAATCATTTAATTAAATGAAGTTGGTTATTAAATAGTAGGTTATTTGCTTCACATAACATGAAATTAATTTATGGAAATTTAAATGAAACAAACTGAATTAAAGATGCAAGTAACCAATTCTTCTTCAGTGTATATTCATCAATTAATGTTTCTAACATGATTATTGCGTATTAATTAAAATATTCCTTTCACATATGTGCATTGAAATATAATAAAAAAGTAAGTAATAAAATATTATAAGAAGAAAGGTGTATTCTCCAAGTGACTAAGAAAGGGTGATTACTAAGTCAGCAGTGAGAAGCACACAACTTATAATTTCCAAGTTAATGATTTAAGTTAAACTACTATTGAGTAAAACTAAAACATTTATCTCATGTGTCCATTCGACACTAAGAGAAATTATTCTAGGTTCAAGAATGAATGATTTTTTTGGTGTCTCATACTCAACTAATAGTTCAGTGATAATTGAATCATAGGTAATATGTGATGAATATAAAAATGTAAGACTCATATACCTAGTTGTGGAAAGATAATTATTTTTAAAGTAAAACTAAAAGTAGATGTTAAGAATACACCCAGTTTGGTATTTAGACTCGGTACATCTAAACACCTTTAGTATTATCAATATTTTTAGTTTGGACAAAGAAACCTTTAGCAATAAATGTATGCCATAAATCATTTAGAATTAGTTCACCAAGAGAGCATGAACTCTTCCAAGGTTAATCTAGTGGTAATAAAATACTTCATAAAATTTGTTTGAGTAGTTAAGGATTGATCTAGTGAAGTATATGCATGGTTAGAAGATATGTGTTGCTTCAGGCCAACATGCTGAATAATATATCGACCAAGAATTCATCGATCATGATAATGTAGCATGGAGTAGTTCCTAAATGAACAATATGATATCTACATCAAGGTATTAATGTTTATAAGGAGGATTGATGATAATTATTTCATGTTAACATTGATTGAAAAAATGTAGCATGGAGAAATTCTTAAATTCACATTTTATACATCAGATTTTTAATGTAAGGAGTATTAATATTGAAACTTATAGACACTTACATTATTTGAAAATATTGGCAATATCCCATAACCATATTCCAACTAAAAATGAAAAATGGATATCATACGAGTCATAGTATGATGGAAATCTATTATGTCATAGGACATGTGTTCAGATGAAAAGTGTTTGTTAGGATATAAACAAACTTTCATCAACCTAAACACATTGTTCATCAAGTAATTATCCTAAAGGTTTCTTAATATATTACATAAATGTTTAAGATACAAAATTGGTAGTCAAGTGATAGACTACATTTCTATAAAAGGGTGAACATCTCTACTTGAGATAGTGGGATCCATATTGACTTGGGTTTAGTTAATTCTACAAATTCACATGTAGTTGGGAAAGTAACAAGTTCCACAAGAGTTGTGGAAGATGAATGTTCTAGAGACACATACTGTGTGGGAGGGTTAAAACTATAGTGATGATTTTATATTCACATTGGCTGGTGATAAATTATTCATTGAGAATAATAATTCTTACAATTAATAAGTATATGTAAATAATATAAGATTGAAATGGTCAATTAGAATTCAATAATGGATTCCATGTATCAAAGTGAAAAGGGGATTGTGATTTTGAATACTATGGTGGGTATTCGAGTAAGATGATACATGGATGGTACAGGTGAGTTACTAATAAGGCTTAATTGGTAATACCAATTCATTATTCCTAAATCCATTATAATTTTACTTATCATGGCTATTTTATAAGATCATTTAATTTGGAAGTTTGAAATCTAGACAAAATATCATGCAAGGTGTATATATAAAACAACTAGAAAGGGAAGGTGACATCGCATAATACCAATAAGGTTTCAAGTTACTAAAATCCAGTTTATGATTGAAGTAAGTAACAGAATCATAGAATATTTATTTGGAATGAATATTTTACATGTGTATACCAGAAGTTAGTGGGACTAACATTATTTTCTAAGTGAAATATGTTCAGAAATATATGGAAAACATGTATTGGTCTTACAGTTAGTCAATACCATGATAAAATTAATTCTCCAAAGATTGACTTAAAGTAGAAACCTAAGTTCTAGGGAACATATAACAACCCTACACTTTATTTCACATGTAAACATGATTTATTACATAAAATTACACTTAATACAACATGGAAGATCGATAGGTCTAGTGTCTTAGGTAAATTAGATACATTAAATAACAACTTAAAACATGAAAAAACAACATCTTTATTGAAAACTTCTTTAACATGATCAAAATGTTCCTTCGTACTTAACACTGCATGGGATAACCTGAGTAAATACATAAGAAAGGGGTGAGATATAAATCCAAGTAAGAAAATAAAAAAGGAATAACATGAATAATACAATACAGATTATAAAATAGTCATATCAATGGATTATAAAAGGAACATGAATAATATGGTATGATATATCATGATAATCATAACATGGGAAGTGTGGCAACAACTTAAAACACTTCATCATAAACCTAAGTAAAGGATAAACCCACCAAGACATCATGGTGAGAAAATTCCCATAAAGGAATCTGTTAAAACCCATTTCCCAACATGACATATCATGACACAAACCATTACCCAATTCATTGGAGCTCTATATAATTCCGGTCACACACGTCAGTTTCATTTCATTCTTGTGCTTAAGTGTGCCATATAAATCAATCAACATGGATCCATTCATTGTCATAATTTATTCCACAATAAATTAGTTTGTAATACATACATTTAAGTCACCAATAAAGTAATTATATGTGTATAAAGGTGAATACCCATGATATAAAATGGTCATGGTATTCAGTATACAATTGTTTTGGAATGGAAAATTGCAGTGCAATCTCGACAGCATAACGGTGTCGCATAAAAAAATCATAAAATGGGTTGATGAGAGAGAGATAGTTCTCTCATAATTTAGATATTAAATTTACATTAATATATACATGTAAATACATGTTCCAATATGAGTAATTTTATAAAACAAGGTGAAACATAATAAAGAAACTCGAAGAAATAGGTGAAAGGAAAGAACCCTTACTTGAATGTGTGACTCCAAAGGTTTTTTATGGTATTATTGAAAGATTTGGGGAGACTTAGGAGGGATCTTGGGAGTGGAGGAAAGATTTGGGACGTTCTCCAAGTAGTTTGAGTGAAGATAAATGGAAAATTGGGTGGGTTTATATAGGAAATGAGGGGGTTTCTTTGTTATTTAGGTTTTAGACTCTAAAAAAATAAAACATCCAAAACCAAAAACCATCCCATGGTTTTTTCCCATGGTTTCTACCAAAGGGTATTTTCTTACATTATTTTATAAGGTAAATGGACGAAATTATTAAAATACTACCCTTGGTGACATAGAGGTGAGTAACCCTCTTAAAGAAAGGATTTTAAAATCATAAAATATATTATCACACTTGGAGGATTCGTAATGGATTTACAAAATAAATAAAATAAAATAAAATAAAATTATTTTAGAGTTAAAACATATATTTGGTCATGTAACCTATTAATATTACTTATTACATCACTTTTGTGTCATTGTGATGTCATAAAACACAAGGTATATTTATACGGTATTTAATTTTTACCCAGAAATTCAACTATCTCAGAAAATTATGAAAAATTCACGATTGGATAATTTAAAAATCCTAATTATAAAAATAATATTCATTTTATCTAAATAATTTTCTAAATATTTGAATTTAAACTTTTAAAATAAAAGCTGATTTTTTTTTTAAAAATGATAGGTTTTTTATAATAACATTTTTTGAATCCTTATAAAAATTACATTTGACTTCATAAAGAATATATGATCATTTATATTTGTTAAAAATTATTTAATAATAATATTTTATTAAAATATTTTTTATTTTAAAATTCATTAATTTATAAATTCATTAATTGACTTTGAATATTAACCAAAAATACAATTTGTGCTTTAAAATTCATTTACAAAGTAACAATAATAGGATTAAAATATATTCATTATTTTATAAAAAATAATGTACATATTTCTATTGATAGGGTCTTGATACATATACCTTTAATACGCTAGCATACTCCCTAAGAGTGAGGTTTGTGATGATGTGGCTTTCATGGGGCCCTTCAGTGAATATGGTTTAGGTCGTGATCTCGATGAGCTTGAAATTCTCCCATAAATAGTTTTGCTCATAATTAAGTTATTGGATCTCATCTTGGGATTACTCAAGGGAAAATACCAGAAATGATATCTCCCTTAGAAGCTCTGATAAATGGGATACATAGCATATACGATCCTACTGGTTGAGGCCATCAATTCCTTTTTCTATGTAAAAAGGATTTGTTAAAAATATTGTATTTATACTAGTCATGTGATCACTATTCAACAGCTATATTATCAATGGTAATGATATGTAACAATAATCTAAATCCAATTGGATATAATAAAACAAAATAATTACATATGTTTTCTATAACCATAATACATTTAATTAAATCAAAAAGGGTAATTTTATTCTTAACATTTCAGGTAGTTACAATCTTCTCCCCTTTAGAAATTTCACCCTCAAAATTTTATTTTCCTATAAAAAAGTATATGAGGGTGACCCTACATCATCACCTCCTCCGGTTCCCACATTTCTTATTTGAAATTTTGGTTTCTCCACAACACTTTGATGAGGGTCATTGTCTTATTTCATAGAACATTTTCTCTACGATATATGATCTTCACTGAATGCTCTTCATAAGAAAGATCATTCTCTGATAGTACCTCCTTTGGATTGAATACATGTGTGGGATCTAGTATTTAATTTCTCAAGAGGGATACGTGGAATACATCATGTACTTGAGATTCGTTCAGTGGAAGTTCTAGTCAATGGGCTACTGCTCCTATATGATCAAGGATCTTAAAAGGGATGAGGTACCTTAGAATAAGATGTACCTTCTTTCCAAATCTCATCACTTTATTCCATATAGATATCTGGAGTAATACCATGTCTCAAACATCAAACTATAGTTCTGGTCAAATATTGTTTTTATAGCTCTTTTTTCAACTCTGAGAAACCTTGAGGTGCTATTGAATGGTCTTAACCTTCACCACCACTTCCTCAACAATTTCATTACCTAAAATTTTTTGTTCCCCAACTTTATCCCAAAATGTTGGAGTTTTATACTAATTCCCATAAAGAGCATTATAGGGATCCATTAGGATGCTCGAGTGGAAACTATTGTTGTAAGAGAACTCGAATAGAATAATATATTGGTCTCATCCTCCCTTAAAGTCAATTGAGCATGCTCTCAATATTTCCTCATGTGTTTGGATAGTCCTCTCATATTAGCCATAAGTTTGAGGGTGATAAGACATACTGAAGTTCATATTAGTGTTTAGATCATGTTAAAGACTTTTCCAAAACATAGAGGTGAATCTTGGATCTCAATCAGACACAATTTATAGTGGTACTCCCTGAAACCTCACCACTTCTCTGATGTATATCTTTGAATGTTGATCCAGTGATAAATCCTATTGAATTGTAATGAAGTGTGAATTCTTTGTAAGATGGTCCACAAAAACCCAGATAGAATTATTTCCTTTGGATGTCTTTGGATGTCTAGTTCCAAATTACATGGTGATTTTTCCCATTTTCATGTTGGTATGGGTAATGGTTGCATCATCCCCTTAGACTTCTACCTTTAAACTTTCACTTACTGACATACTAGAAACTTTGATGTATATTCATCAATCTTCTTATTCATGTTATCCCACCAATAGTGCCCTTAGATATCTCGATACATATTTATGTTTCCTGGTTGAATAGAGAAATTTGAACTTTGTGCATAATCCAATAGTTCCTTCATTAACTTAGAATTTTGTGGAACACATAGTCTTGATCCAAATATCACAATTCCTTCTTCATTAACATTTAACTTTGAGGATTTCCCTTTTCGTATAGTTTCCACTATCTTCTAAATTCTCACATCATCTTTTTGAGAATCCTTTAACCTTTCCAAAAGAAAGGTTTGAGCATTAAATTTTGAAAGCATTTATGATGTTCCTTTATTTAAGATTCCCATATCCATCCTCTTCAAATCCAATAATAGTGGATCCTTTTCAATTTGCATCAATGATAGAATTTTTAGTTCCTTTCTACATAGAGAATCCACCGCTTTATTTTATTTACTAGAATGGTAGTGGATAGAGAAATCATAATATATGATGAGATATAACCATCTTTTTTGGAGTATATCAAGCTCTTTCTGTGTGAATATATATTTGAGGCTCTTGTGATCTTTACATATCTCACACTTCTCCCCATATATATAATGCCGCTATATTTTCAACACAAAGATCTGAGATTCCAAATCTAGATCATGTGTGGGGTAGTTTTGATCATGAATCTTCAAATTCTTTAAGGCATAAGCAATGAATTTTTCATTTTTAAATAACACACATCCCAATCTCTTCTTCAAAGCCTCAATGAATATTACGAAAAGTTTCCCACTTGTGGGTAGTGTGAGAACAGGGGTAGTGATAAGCCTCATTTTCATCTCTATGAATCTTTATTCACATTCATCATTCCAATAAAAATTGACTCCCCTCATAGTTATCTTGGTAAGAGGGTTTGACAATCATGAGAGATTTCTCATAAATCGATGATAATAATCATCTAACCCAACAAAGCTACGGATATCTGTCATAAATGTTCTCCTTGGACATCCTTCAATTTATTTTTTATTTGAAGGATCCACACATATCTCATTTCTTGTGATAATATTCCCCAATAATGATACTTCCTTTAACCAGAACTCACACATGTTGTACTTTTCATATAGCTTCTCCTTTCTCAAGGTATGTGGTACAATGATCATATGCTCTACATGGCCCTCCTTGGTTTTTGAGTATATTAGAATATCATCTATGAAGACTACCAAAAAATTGATTTAATCTATAAAGACTTTATTCATTAAGTCCATCAAGATTTATAGAGTATTAGTGAGTCCAAATGGCATCACTATGAACTCATAGTGCTCGTACCTTGTATGAAAAGTGGTCTTAGGGATATCTTCCTTCTTTAACCTTGATAATATCTCAACCAAAGATCAACCTTGGAGAAGTATTTTTCTCCACATAGATGATCAAACAAGTCATGAATCTGAGGTATAGGTTACTTGGTCTTTATCATGATTTTTTTGAGGTCACGATAATCAATGAAAAGGCACATTGACCCATCCTTATTCTTAATAAAGAGGATTGGTGCACCCCATGGTAAAGAACTTGGGAGTATGAAAAATTTATCTAGATTCTCCTATAGTTTTTTCTTTAGCTCCTCAAGTTCTATAACAGGCATCCTATATGAATTCTTGGATATTGGCAATTCCCTAGGTATAATATCGATGGAAAATTCAACCTCTCGACTGGGAGGAAGACTAATAAATTCCTTGGGAAACACATCAGTTTATTCCATCAAAATAGTCATATCTAAAAGGATGGTTTATTCCATAGACTCAATCATTTTAGCAAGATATTATTTCTCATAGGGTAATAATATCCATTCTTGGGATGATGGTTCTAGAAGATCAATCCTCCTCCTTTTACTTGTAAAGAATCGGGGGTCGATTCACAATATGGAGAGCGATTTTCTTCTCACAAATATTTTTCTTGGCTATATATAGGGAAATCCAATCTAATCCCAGAATTAAATTAAATTCCACCAAAGGGGGTATAACAAGGTTCTCTAGGAAGTTTAGTCCAAAAATGTTGATAAGGGATGATTTATATACTTAGGATTCAATAATTTCCCCATTCACCATTTTCACTGACATTTTTACTTCCATGCTTTGTGGTGGTGTTTAAATAGTTCTACTAGACTTTTGTGATGTAAAGGAACGAATAAAACCATAATCAAATGGTATTTTTTATATTATTGAATGAATAACTATAATACCTATCACCACTTTGTTTTCAGGATCCACCTTGTCGATTGTGATAGAAAAATATCCCCCTTTCTGCCTTAGAGTTTCTTGGTTTCCTCAAAAAACCATTAGCTTAGTGCACTGGTTCGCAAAGTTATATGGTTCCTTGCAGTTGAAGTAGTGAACAATGAGTTGAGAGTTAACTGTAGAATTTATTTCCACTATCACATTTTTGTGTTTCTCCTATCAGCAATCTTTGTCCAGGTTTTCTTCTCTTCCGCACCTAAAGCATTTCCTTGTTATCCTTAGGAAATTTCTGGGTTGCTTCTTTCCGCACCTTTGACAAGTGCGATGCTAAAATTTCTTAGCACCATTGGATTTATCCATCGAACCATTAGAATTAAACTCCACTTTACACTTCTTATCCCCATGATACCCTTGATATTATCCAATATACCTTTCAAATTTGATCTCACATCAAGCAATTTCCTCATATCTATTAAAGTCGTGGATCGCCAAAGATTTTTTTAGACTAGGATTTATCCCACCAAAGACGTGGAAAACCATACATTCAGGGGTAATGAAAAATCTAGAGGCATGTCACACAAGTCTTGTGAGTTTTTCCTCGTACTCCCTGATATATTCATTGTCTTTTTTCTTAAGTGTAAGGAAATACCTTTTCATTTTATGAAGGAGAGTGTGAGGAAAATATTTATCAAAAATCGTTTTTTTGGAATTCCTTTCACTCCATTGTTTCAATATCTTCCTCAGGATTTATATTCTTGATCAATATCCACCACTGAATAGATTATCCCTCTATATGATAAACATCCAGAAGAACCTTCTCTTGTTCATAACATTGAAGGATGGATAATATATTCTCAATGTATTTGATTCATTATTCCGCAATTAAAGGATTAGATGATCTGTTGAAAGTATGATGCCTTTGTCATGTAAAGCTCTCGATTATGGATTTTCTCTCTCTTAGGGGGATTTGGACACTCATTATGATCTAGGTTTATTTTTATAACCTAATTTAGTTGAGATATTATCATCATGAAGTTTTTGATTCCTACTCCCATCGGGTTTGGCATCTCGTTGGGGCAATATTTACATTTCCCTTCACATCGGTTGTTAACCTTATTCCTCCTATTATAATTTATTGGATAAAATAAAGGGAAAATTAGGGATGGTTATTTTAAAATATTAAACACATAAATGGGAATCCAATGACAATGAATAGATAACTTATAAATTACATTTATCTCTTTACCTTATGAGTTTATAGGCTTCAATCTATGTTTTCCATAATCTATTTCATAACACATATTCCTATGACCATTTTTTTGTTCCCTTAATTATGGTTCGTAATGATATTATTAATTTACAAAAGAATATCCCATAAGAGTTTCAAACCCAGTGTCCAGTAAGGCCCATTTTCATGTACTAGATTACCCTGATTCTGGCCTGGAACATCTTTTCAGAGTTGTTACCCCTAAGTAGATATGTACCATAACCACATCCACTTTTCATATCTAGATAGGGGTGTATTTTCTTTATAAACCACTTAATCTATAATAACCAAAATTTAGGGATGTTTTCTTATACTTATTTCTATCCCTAAGGATTTCACTAATGTTTTTTAATCCTAATCCAAAAAATAACTAAACCTCCCTCTAATAACAATTATAACACTGCTCTTTATTACATATTTAAACATGATTTATTATAAAAAATTAAACTTAATAAACCCAGATGATCAATATGTCTACTATATTTGGGAAATTAGGTACATTACATACCAACTTAAAACATGAAAAAAAACATCTTTATTGAAAACTTCTTTAACATGATCAAAATGTTCATTCGTACTTAACACTACATGGTATAACCTAGGAAAATACATAAAAAGGGTGTGAGATATAAAGACTAGTAAGGGAATAAACAAGGAATAACAAGAAGAGTACAATACACATTAGGCAATTGGCATATCTATGTATCATAAAAGTAACATGAATAATAAGGTTTGATATATCATGATAATCATAACATGGGAAATGTGGAAATAACTTAAAACATTGCATCATAAAAATAGGTCTGGGATAAACACATCAAGAAATCATGGTGGAAAAAGTCCCATAAATTAATTAGGTAAAACTTATATACCAACATGATGTATCATGATACTAACCATTACCCAATGCATTGGAGCACTATATAATTTTGGGTGCACCCGTCACTTTAATTTCATTCTCATGCTTAAGTGTGCCACATCGATCAATCAACCTGAATTCATTAATCATCATAATTTTTTACACGATAAAGAATTTTAGATATATACATTTAATTCCCCAATAATATCAGTCTATGTGTATAAATCTGAATTCCCATGATAGAAAATGGGAATGGTATTCACTACATAATCGTTTTGGAATGGAAAATTTTGGTGCAATTTCGGCAGCATAAAGGTATCACATAAAGATTTATAAAATAGATTGATGAGAGAAAAAGGGGTATATCACCATTTATATATGAAATTGAAAGTAATATGGACATTTAAATACATTTATTGACATAAGTAATTGAAAAAATAAGGCGTAACATAATAAATAAACTTGAAGAAAGAGGAGAAAGGAAAGAACCCTTACTTGAATGTGTGACTACAAAGACTTTATAGGGGCTTATTGAAATATTGGAGATGTTTGGGAGGACCCTAGGGAGTGTTTTAAAGAGTTTTTACCTGATAAAAGTAGATTTAGATAATATAAATGGGATCTTGGGTTGGTTTATATAGGAAAGGAGGTGGATTTTTTTATTATTTAGGTTTTGGACTATACATAATAAAATATCCAAAACCCCAAAACATCCCTTGGTTGTTTCCCATGGTTTCTTTAAAAGGTAATTGGTTTAAATTATTTTATAATTATAATTTCCTAACTTATTAAAATACTATCCTTGGTGATGCGGAGGTGAGTCACTCTCTTAAAGAAAGGATTTTAAAATCATAAAATATATAATAACTCTTGGAGGATTCATAATGGATTTACAAAATAAATAAAATAAACTTAAAATTACATTATTTAAAAATTAAAACATATATTTGGTTGTGTATCCTATTTATATTACTTAGTACATCTCGTTTGGGTCATTGTGATGTCATAAAACAGAGTATATTTATACGGTATTTAATTTTTACCCGGAAATTCGACTATCTCATAAAATTATGAAAAATTCCCTATTGGATAATTTCAATGTCTTGATTACCAAAATAATATTCATTTTATAGAAATAATTTTATAAATATGTGAATCTTCACTTTAAAATAAAAACTGACATTTATTGAAAATGACAGGTTTTAGATAATAATATCTTTTTGAACCCTTGTAAAAATTGCTTTTGACTTCATAAAAATTATTTGGTCATTTATATTTGATAAAAATATTTAATAATATTATTTTATTAAAATATTATTAATTTAAAAAATCCTATTAATCATAAACTATTTAATTTAATTTTAATATTAACCAAAAATACAATTTGTCCTTTAAAAATAATTTAAAAAGTAACAACAATAGGATTAAAATATATTCCTTATTGTATAAAAAATAATGTACATATTACTATTCATAGGGTCTTGATACATATCCCTTTAATACACCAGCATATTCCCTAAGAATGAAGTTGTGATGGTGGGGCTTTCCTGGGGTCATTCGGCGAACATGGTTTGGGCGTGATCTCGATGATCTTAAACTTCTTCCACAAATAGTTTTGATCATGCTTAAGTTGTTGGATCTCAACTTTGGCTTTGTCATGGGAAAATCCCAAAATACTATCTCTCTCAGAAGCTTCGTGAAATGGAATTCATAGGGTACGATCCTACTAGTTGAGGCCATCACTTCCTTCGTATGTGTCAAAAGAATTTATTAAAAACCCTATATTTATACTAGTAATGTGATCATTGTTCAATGTCTATATTATCAACGGTAATGATACTTAACTATCATCAAATCCAATTAGAAATAATAAAACAAAATAAGTGAAAGTGTTTTCTATAACCATAAAACATTTAATTAAACCAAAAAGGGAGTTTTATTCATAATAGTTTAGGTATTTACGAAACAAGATCTACTGAGGTACATATAATGGTTGATTGGACCTAGTCAATAATACATATACTAACATGGTATTGAAAAATAAAAGTTTTAATAATTCAAGAGAAGAATTGTTTCCAGTGTCACATGGCATAAATCTCTCCAAGTAGACATGCAATGGAATAGGAGGATATTAAGTGGTTAGTTGAGTTACATACGCTTCAGCGATCGATCAATCATGTGTGCCATGATATGTACAAGATATGACATTTCCGACATATAATTTATGGTAAGAAAATAATAGTTATATACAGGAGATCTACAATTAAATAATTAAGTACTCTCCTATTGTACTTGGGAATGTACAAAATATATGTACCTGGTAAGTGGATAAGAAAGGATACTAGTTTTTGTGGGACACAAAATAGGATTCTTTTAGATAAATTTGATCTAGTATCATATTTAGGCTAAGTTGTTGAGTGAGAAAACATGATAAAATCTAGTGGTATTCATACCTAAAAATACTAAATATGTTTCAACTTGTGAGGTAGCTAAGATGTAGTTATACACAACAATTTTTTCAATAATTGGAATCACACCTAGTAAGTACTGCCATATCATAATATAAATTATGATATTATTACTATCCAAGATTTCAAGTTTTGAAATTAGAAAAAAGGGATATAATTGGGGACACTATCTCTTAAGAAGTTTTACTCAAGGAAATGAGGTCGTATATAGTATAATATCCACACAGCAGAAATGTGGTAGACCCAATAGCTAAATTCCTTACTCACCAAAAACATGATCTTTATCATGTGAGTGATAACAAGGTTAGTTAGCATGTTAGATCTTGTGCAAGTGGGAGTGTTGTAAAAGTTTGTTCCCTAGACCCAACTTGAATGTTAATTTTGATTACCATATCTTGTATATACTTAGATATACATAATGTATTCTTAACATTATAGTATAGATATTTCTATGTCCACTATTTAATTTTAATATCAATAGATTAATTATTGTATCAAAAGGTTATATAAGATCCCAAACTATAATGAGAACCTCGATATACTATGACATTAATCATAAACAAAGATTATATGGTCTAGATATATCATAATTACTAGACATAGTTTATGTTTTTCTATTAAGTGATGGGGGCTCATAAGAATTGAGACTTATTATCGTGAAGTTCTCACTTGGTGCTCTCTATTAGTCAGATCATAAGGACGAACCTACTAATAGGAACACCACATGTTTCAGGTGTCATTGGTAGTTTCTATCTACGGACATGTGTATTGGTATCCTGAATTAAGATCATTACTAATGTGTACCATTTGATTGAATTCTTTGATACAAGTAAAAAACCATGATAATGAAATCATGGTGAGGTATCTTGTGTTGGTTACGTCATTAGTGGTATTGCATTAGTTGAATGGACAAGAAAGGATTTGTCACTTACAAGTTAATAAAGTAATATATCCCATGCATGGTTGATCTAGATGGTACAACCTTCATATGTATTTGGATAAAGTAGTCAAAAGGTAAATCTATCTGGTTAGATCAACAAATAATAAATCAAGAAAAGGGAAATGACACAAGTGTGCATCCTTCTTTATGATATATTTAAAGACAAAGAGGTTATAGTACAAAATAAGTGTTTGTAGGTTGGTTGTCATTTATATGACTATCCTTATCTCTTTAGGGTCCTTGATGGGTTTCTAGAATCCTCTCTTTGTCTATGGATTCTATTCACTACTACCGAGATTAGGGCCTAGAGGAGCACACACAATAGTGTATTCAGGGATCCTCCCTATTCAGTTGAATAGTTATATTGGACATAGTGGGAACCACCACATGGTCTGAGTGTTGTCCAAGTTATCGATCAATGATAAATAAATAAATTAATTATTACTCATGTTAATAATAATTGGGTTGAATTTATTTATTAAAATTATTTACAAGTTAAGTAAATATGTGAAATAATATTAATCAAATTAATATTATTTTCATATTCCAGGTTCGTTTAATATTAAGCGGGAATTTTGAGTCGAGTTAATGACTCTATTTTTTCATGTAATATATTTAATATATATTATAGGTATGTGATAAATTATAAAAAATATTTATGGTGTAGTTAAGTGCATTATAATTATGATCTAGTGGATGTTAAATTTTCGAGGGCCAAGGAACCATATCGAGTGTTTTGAATATCCACTATAAATAGAGAGAGGCTCTTGCACAAAAAAATACTATTCATTAATTTTGTATTGAGATCCACTCTCTTCTCCCATTTTCTAGAGTGATCATCTCTCTCTCTCTTGAGTTATGATCTAATAATAACTTCAAGTATTGAAAATAGAGGATCGTGGTGATCATTAGGATGTCAAAGACATCGTAGGATCACCATGAAAGCACCCAGAATTCGATGATTGATGCTCTTGTGGAATTTTTATTCATTTTTGGATGATCTAGAGGTATTCATCTTTGGATCCTTTATACAATTATCATCAATTACAAGTAGATGTCAACCATATCTTCATATTTTAAAAGGTATGTTTTCAATTTATGTTTTTGTGATATGATTAATTAAACAATATAATTGGACCATACTAGGGCTTGAATCATCAGAGATGACAAGTTACATCACTCTAATGGTGAATATTTTTAAAAACTCCGGCCCACCAGCTTCTTCTATGACCCTGTTACCTTCAAGATTCATATTTGTTTTCAATTATATAATTTCCCATGTTTCATACTTTATGGTTAACTGAATAGGTATTTTTTGAATCATAGAGATGCTCTAAAAGTGTTTTAGAGTTAATTCAAAATTGTTTTAGATGAGTATTCAAATAATATTTCATATAATACAATACATGATGAAGTAAATTATAGTTTTCTAAAATTATTTTGGAATATATCCAAAATATTTTTAGTATTTTCAATCTCCCATGTTGATCTGTGTATTTCATTGTAATTAAAATTTATGAATTATAATGTCTATTTTAATAATATTATGATCATGTTACTTCATTATTATTGAAAATTTGATGGACATAAGTCATCAAGCACTCCATATTATTATACAGTGGTGTGAATATCTTTACCTTTCCAAATTGAGGTACTATTATATGGAAATAATGAAGCCCCATGAAAAAAAAAATACTATCATTGTGAGGGTGGTTTCCTCCCAAGGACATTGAAGGTGAGAGTGGGGTTTCACATGGAAATATTTTCAAACCTTGGGTGGAAATATAAGATAAACATAGAGACTATATTTATAGTGTATCTACTTCATGGTACATTAGGTATAAGGCCTATAATGTGCAATGATAATAATAGGAGGTATAGGCAGTAGTGATGGGAAGCAACACGATGTAGTAAACTCGGAGCTAGAGTTAAAGAAATATTGTTTCTAATGGTAAAATTTTCATCTCCCAATCATGATCAAGAGATTAAAGAGGGTACCCATAGAAATGGTCATTGGATGGTGCTGAGTGGGTTGGCCCATGGTGGTCCAACCCTTTTTGGTTGGGTATATATTTTGAAATGAGTCACCAACCATGACACAAAAAAAATTTAAATATACAAACTCAGAATCACCACTAGGTGTGTGACACCACATTCCATATATCTCTTGTCCCATAGGATTATCATAATACACCACATATCATCCTAATGAGCTTCCATGCAGCCCATTAGAAAAATTAAATAAAGTGTGAAATTTTATCCCAATATTCATTTTGGAAAAATAATTAATTGGTTTTATTTTTTTCATATAGATCATGATGCTGATATATATTGTGAAAATTTAGATCACTTAAATGTTTTTTAGGTATTTTAAATATTTAGACACTGAAATTGATGACAGATCAATCTATGAAAATTATTATATTATTTTTATACTCATTTTCTCAATTAGAACGCAAATATGTATTCTTTTGGGTAATTAAATCCTTTTAATATAATGTTTTTACTAAAATAATATTTTGTACATGAATGTACATATAGGAATTCTAGTGGTTGTTGAAAAGACTACCACAAATAAGGAGCTCCAAGAAGGATCCATGATCACGGGTATGACAATGAGAATTCATTTTGATTATTTATTTATTTTTACATGATGTTTCAATGGATTTATTTATAATGATAATTTTTTATGAATCTATAACAGGTTAATTGAATTAAAAACCTTCAATAAGTGTCGTGAGCTCATAATTGATCATTGAATATTCTTGAGTTGGACAATATTTTTTTATGAAATGATTATACCAGAGTATGATGTGATTTAATAATCATAGATATGATACTCATATTCCCTAATTCATATTAGTGTATGTCATAATACAAATAATGGTTTAAACTAGGTGAGAGTTATACAACATTAATTTATACACTATGAAGAGACAACTAGGATATGACCTAGTTATGTGATATTTTAGGATATTGATGTTGATGTTGATTTAACCTACTTATCAATTAAATGACTTGTGCCATCATACCAGTGGTATTACTCTTGGTTATGATGATGGTGGTGATGAGATGACTTTATATCATGACTATAGTTATTGAAAGATGATGTCATATACATATTTCTCTTTTATACATTTTCATGAATGGGTTGATGTGTGATTTCTTGATGGTTTTTTTAATTTCATCAATGAAACTATAGTGGAACGCCAACTAGATATATTTTATCAACATGGACCTTTCACTATAATGGGGGTACCGGTGGACATTGGTTGGGTCATAAGTAGATATATGGGTTCAAACATCCCCCCTAATAAATCCTTTCCTTAATAATCTATAATTCCTCTATATTAGGATGGGGTCACGTATCCCCTTGGTTGTTAATATTATCAATGGGGTGTGGGTCCTCTACTAGAAGTGAGGGACTAAACCAACTATGGGGAGAATATACCCTCAAAATAATATCATAGGGGTAATAACTAAATCTATATAAAAATAAGTATGGTTTATCTATACAATAGATATACCCTAAATCTATATATAAAAAATTGGGAATATGATGTAATATCCATACAATGTAATAGTATAATACATCCTGAAACCATTATAATTAAATACACAAGGTGTCCCCTTGGTCCATATAGATGTCATGAAAATTTTAAGAAAAATAATCTAACTTATAAACCAACTCACACAGTATCCCATTGTATCCTTGCCCTCCATAACACTAATCATCTTGAGCCATAAGTCAAAATCCAAGATAATATATGAACCTAAAACAAAATATAAATTTTTACCCATGTACATTGAAACTCATATCATGTATTCAGTTAGGGTTGAGTCTAAAAACCTAATATTATTACCTAACATTCCTTAACTCATTTATTTTTAGTGACTAAGTGTATGTATATGAAATTTTATAGTGACTAGGCCCACCCACAAAAATAACCCATGCATGATCATGTAATAGACTCATTCATACATACCACCATAGAAAAAACACATGAACCTCATAGAGAAATATACCAGTACTACCCAACTCAAGTCAAGACCAACCAGCCCATAACCAAATTCATATATACCCTCATATCCCAAGAGGTAAACCAAAAGTCCACTCTCATCTTATCGGACATTATTTACAAGAGGTATCATCTCATATCCATAAGACTCACTCAAAACAGTCTCACCAAACCCATCATCATCTCACTTCCCATTAATTAATAAAAACCTCAAATATAGTGGGAAATAATGAACTTATTAAGAAATAAAATAATGGGTAATCAAATAGGGCCCAAAAATCAATATTTGTGGTCAAATGAAAATGAAAACAAGAAATACATGCAAAGAGGTAACAAAAAAACAAATTACATATACTACTATAAATTTAACCTATACCTATAAAACTATAGAAACATTTTGATAAAACTATTGATATAGGTATGGTTTTTGGCCACCTATTCCAATGGTTTAGTCAAATAGTTCATATAAATATGGTATATGTCCACCTATACTAACTATTTTAGAAAACTATTGGTATATATATTGTTTTTGGACATCTATACCAATGATTTGGTCAAACTAATTGTATAGATATAGTATATGGCCACCAATACTAATGGTTTGGATAAACATTTGGTATAGGTTTTTCTTACAGACACATATACCAATGGTTTAGTTAAACCATTCATATAGGTGACTTATACCAATGGTTTTACCATATCCTTGATATAGGTAACACCATTATTTTTGTGTAATAATAATAATAATAATAAATACTTCAAAATTAATAGTATTTTTATATACATACATATATATATTTATGTATATATGAACATAAAAATTATTGTAGCCTAGTGGTAAAGTCTTTGGAAAATAATGGTCAGGTATCGAGATCAATACTCGATGTTGGAAAAAAATTCAATAGAAAACTTATACCAATGGTTCTCAAACCATTGGTATATACCACTTATACCAATGGTTTGACTAAATCATTGTTATATGTATTTCTCAATAGAATTACACCAAATGGTTCATAAAACCATTGGTATAAGCTATACCAATTGTTTGAGGTCCCATACCAACGGTTCCAAACAATTTTTATAGCCTTTTTTTTATACTGAAATAAATTGTAAACCCGTTATAAAAAAATAGTAAAAATAAATAATGGGGCCCAATAAAATCAAATAACAAATCCTATTTCTGACATCGTGACCCATCTTACCTCAATGTTTCACACTTGAGATTTATATTAGACTACACTCTATAGAATCTTAATATCTATTCCAAATATCAAAATTCATCATAGTGGTTTACTCCTACTATAAGATCATATAACACAATAACTACACGCTACTCCCACATGTCAAACATCAAGTATTATTATCAAAAAAATCATGTTCTATGGGAATAGTCTCACCATGGTGAAACCTAGAATAAGATAGACCTCTTACAAGGTGGTATTATCTCATCCACCAGAATAATCACCCTTCTCACCTAGAGACAAATCAGCAGCATCATTGTATTTAATATCTAATGGAAAAGATCACTTATATGGGAGGAACTTTTATCAACTATGTGTATCATCAATGATGTATGTGACATCACCAAAAAACAAATCACAATACACTCAATTACATTCATTATCCTTAAGTAAAAATATGAAATCAACTCCCCATCTAAGTTATATTGTGATACTTGAGGTCATCCTAGATTTTAACTACATGTTCAAGGTTCAACGCTAAACCAACCCTTGCCTCATAGGCTACATGTCTAGTTGCTTTAAAATATAAAATTTTTATTCAAAACAAATTTGAATGATTTTGATTGTTAATATTTCTTAAATAGAGTCCTGGATAGAAAATCCATCAATGTATCCTTTATTGGGATAAGGGGTTTTAGATAGTGTGGTATAATAAATATTTGGGTATAGGGTCATAGATTGGGACCATTTCAGGTTATTAATAAAAATACCATTTTAAACTAACCTGAGATCTATAAAACCCTCACTCATCTTCAAATTAGAATATTATCCACCATTGGAACTAAAATTCTAGAGTTAATGGTGTTTTTAAATTCATCAATGAGGATCCATTATATTTCAAATTGATGTTGGATCACAATACAACAACCAAAAAATATCATGTTAGGACTCATTTTATAGAAATTTTCTTTGTTCATTATGTAATTTTGAAATCATTATCCTTATTTTAATAAATTAAATCCTTATAATTATTTATCTTATAAATTTTCATATTTTTATTTTTGGTTTGTGAATTCATAAAATAAATAATTCATGAAGGAGAATAGGGTAGCTAAATTTCCATCATCCATCATTACCTCACCTACCACAGGTCACATGTCTGACATGGTACACCATCACCAGCAGAATCAGGATGAAAAAACATAATGAGGGGAGGTTGAGACTCTCCTACCACTATAAAATATTTCCCCTTTATCTCTCTATCTCTCTTATCCATTGTGATGAATAAATCACAATCAACATTCATAATGGTTGGTAGCTAAAAAGAGTAAATGATGGTTGTATGGTGAGAGAGACTTTAGAAGATTGGAAAGCATGGGATTAGGTAGTTAGTGATGAAAGGTGGAACAATGTTCAGGCCAAGTGAAGAAGGTATGGAATAAATAAACATTTGAAATAGATAGCCTGAGAGACGGGATTAGGTTCAGAATGATGAAGAGGCTTGGGAAGAATTAGTAGGGAATTGTGGTGGTGTGGTGAGGTTGGTGGAAGAAATGGAGGTTAGTTTCTAGGTTTTCACTAAGGTAGGATGGTAGGGTATCACCATATCCATTAGATATGCTGGGGATCAAGGTTCATCCTCTCATCACATGGAAAGTAGAGAGGATAGGAACCGGTGAGCCGACATTAGGCCAGTGTATTACACTAGATCTGGTGATGTAGGTTTGCCAATTAGTTCAGCTATGTGGTGGCTTGAGTGGATGGACTAGATCAATCAGCTAGGTTCATCAAAAATGTCAGGTCATCTGACCTAAATCAACCCAAGGGTGATGTGATCTGGTCCATGAGTCAACCTCTCCTAAGAAAACAACCCAAACAGTCAGGTGGGTAGCATTTATACAAGGAATGTAGCCTATTGGAATATTCCATATCCATCAAGTAACATGGTAAAGTACATAGAATATACCCTTAGATAAATTTTGGATTTCACATGTTGTATCACCCAGAGGACATGTCATGTAGATCAAAGGGCATGACTGGGTGATAGTAGTACATGCCCAACCACTACTAGGGGCATGCATGTCATGTTAGTCGATGTTCATGATGTATGCATCTCTCCCTCAAGAGTGTTTTATATCTTCTTGGATGAGTGTCAAAATTAGACAAGGGAATAGCCCATTATGGGAATTTTTTTATGTAGATAGAAAAGTGGGATCCTTTTCTTCATTAGAGATAATTTACAAGGTATTCTAAAAACCTAAATATTTTAGCTACATAGGGATGATGATAAGGTTCAGGAGATATGATCACATTGGACATGGGGTTTGGTACTCCCCTATATAAATATTGATAATAGGGCACATGTCCCCCACATACTTCATAGAGTTCAGTACTCCCCCCTGAACCCGGGGAATGGGTCCTTTATTATAAGCACGGGGTTGGGTAATACCTTTAGCATTACTTCCATAAAAATTCATGGGCCCCTCATAAAAATTATGGGACAAGGAAATATCCCACATATGGGGCACAGATCCTCTATACATGGATTCAGTACTCCCTTGATTGATGTAACTTATTCAACATTTCATGGGTCCTCTCTTGTGGTCAATACTTCTTTGACTGGTGTGCTTACATACAGGCCCCTCGCTATAGATTTTAGTAAGATGGTGTGGTTTTAGGAATTTGGGTAGTTTAGATATTAGGAGACTTAAGATTCATGAAATACCTTTATTTTCCTATTAATATTATCTTTATGAAGATGGTTTGTGAATATTAGGACTTTACTTTATCCCCAGGTTCTCTATACATAAACTATATATGAGTTTTTTTTATCTTTGTTCCTCCTTGATTTTAGTTTTGAGATGACTTATCATTCATACAACCCTTTATGTTTTATGATGTCTGATTGGGTATGTTAATACTTACCCCCACATGGGATTTCTTCCCATGAATGTTGTGTTATATGTAGATGATGAGTAGTTCATGGGTGATTAAGGAAGTAAATGGAGTTGGTGGAGATAGAGCATAATGGTTATTAGATATGATGATAGATATTAGTTTTTGTGTTAGGATCCATTATGATGAAGAGTACCTCATTAAATTTATTTTATGTCTATATTTACATAGGATATTGTTCATTATTGAGAGAATTATATCTCATGTTTGTTGTGTATAATGAATTTATAACCGTCTAAAGTGAGTTAATCGGGTATTTATAAAGCTAGTTTAGGGTTGGTAATTTTACATAGGCACTTAGTCAATCCTTTATTCCTTAGAAAACCCCATGTCTAATAATAATATAAATATTATTATTATTTACTTAACTTGCATAGTATTTTTGGATAAATAAATATCATATGTTAAATAAATAACTTGTTGTATATTTGAATAATATTTAATATGTCAATTTCTAATAGACCATTAAACTCGGTCTGTTTATCCTCCCCAGTATCCCAAGTTCATTGTTTTGTGGATTGGTCATCACCTTGAGTGTGTTGTGTATATTGTATGTCCTGATTTGTATAGAATTGGTTGACTAATTTCATCCACTATCTAAACCCATCATCCATTAATTATCCCAGAACTGTATCCTTCATATGTCATCCAACACCATGAGGATTGGGTCTCCCCATGCATCTCGCATAATAAGGTCCACTATTTTCTAGATTTACCTCATAACAAACAAATAGTCAAAGTGATCCAATGCTCAGTCCATGCTTGGATTAGCTCAAAAAATTCCAATCTCCTCCATCCTCCTTTCAAACTCCTAATCATAGTTCATACCTATATACTTTGGTAAACTCTAGTGATAAAACTTATGCAACATCTTCCTCCATGATTCCTCCTCCCCAGGATCAACCCATCTATGATCTATCAAAAAATCTTGTTGAACTTCACCAATATAAACCACATAAGGCATCAACTCATCTTATATATCTATTAATAAAAATAAAAATCCCTAAGACTAAGGTAGGGAATTCATTTAAAAATATTTTAATTAAATTCAATTTTAACTCACCAAAATTTACACAAATAAAAAAAATAAAAACAAGCATATTTCATGCTACACACCTAGCTCACTACCATAAAATAAACATAATCTCACTTTAGTATGTTAAATATTCTTAAGTTCCTTATGTCATATCATAGGGGTCTATCTATATACTTATTAAACACCCTTTACTATGTCACATACTAAGATTGAATGATATTTTTACCTTACCAAACCAATGCCTTTACTCACTAGTTCTTAACTTGAAACTCCATACTAACTCTCATCCAAAGTTCTAATACTACTTATCATGATCTATCCCCACTAGATCCTCTCCTAGGATAGTAGTGAAGACATGAGTGACCTCTGAATTCTTACTTCAATATTCCATGGGTTGATGACTAGATACAAGGTCATAAAACATATATATATGAGGAATTGTCCTCTTTTAGTCCAAGGAATGGAAAAGAATACTCCATTCAATTTATACTCTATAAAAGATAAAATTTACCACAATATCAACAATGATAACATAATTCATGTAATTTAATATAGGAACATGAATTCTCCAAAGTAAATACTAAAAAGAAATAAATCTTATGATAACAACCTCACCAACACTAACCAACTGACAAACCAAGAGCTAGTAACACTTAGACTACTCCTTGAATATGTCCTATAAATCTTAAAAAATAATATATATATATATATATAAGTAGGAGTGGTCATACAATTACTCTAAATAGGTTAATCCCTAGAAATTATCATGATAATGTAGAAGAATTATACTAAATCCTCAGTGAATAAATAACAAAACTAACTCATTACCCGTCTCATGTTTATTATATCCTATCTCCCCAAATATCACTCTCTAAATCTATATACAATTAAAATATAATAAGTTAAGAAAATATATTAAGTTAATTACCCAAAACAGCTTCCCTACTAATCTAGTAACCCTCACATCCAAAAAAAACAATTCTTGGAACTCTCATCCATTCTGTATCCACATACCACAACCAAATAACCACAAACTCATACCTTGACTAAAAACTACACCCAAAACACATAACCACATCACTTACATGGCCAAGCATCATATCACTACCACATAACCATATCACTACCTCTTTCCACATACCACAACCACAAAACCACAGTCACATCTAGAATGAAGAGATGGATAGGTGGAGTGGTCAGTCATTCATATCATCTATATCTTATATGTTTTCCTAAACATAAAACCAAAAACATCATGTGGGCATCAATCATGTCATAATTGGAAACAAGTTCTTTTGTTTCATTCATTTAACATTAGTTCTTTATAACTTCTGTTAAAAAATATTTTTAATATATGTTATAAGGAAACCAACATTAAAGTCCTAATATGAATTGTTTTTGTTGTATTTTTTATATAATTGATGTTAAAACAAATTTATAACAATGGGTTTTTAGAAACCCTATGTAAAAAATAATTGAAAATTTTAATAACACGTGTGTTTACCATTTACTTTGAATGATATTTCAAACCCTAAAAATCTATCTCTAAATACAGGAGACTCTAATTCACCATTTCATACCATTCTTGTCAATACTCTTCATTCACCACCTCTCAATTACACCTCTCTATAACTATCTTACCTCTATAGCATCTCTCTATTATCCTCGCACCACCTCTCCCTCACCTCTACTACATAGGTCCATCATCCCTATATCACCCCTTTGTTAATCATTTTCTCAATTGATACCATCCCATTTACTATAAGTATGTTTCAATATTTTTTATATCGAATAATTATATTTATTATTTTCTTTATTTTTACATAAATTACATTTTAAATTGTCACTAATTTTTTTATTTCACTGATAGTTTTTTTATTATCTTCATTTTATCAACCTCTTCTTTATCACCACCCTTCATGTTTCTCTTCCTACTCTATTCATTGTAAGTATTTATTAACAAAATTTCATTATGATGACATTTTATTTGTAAATTTTAAATGTGATATAAATCATATATATTCTTAATTTCTATAATTTTGGATAAATTATATTATAATTTAATAGAATAATTATTTTTAGTTTAATATAATTAGTAAAAAATTTGAATTATCATTATATTATAAGTATGTTTGGAAGATAATTTTTAATAAGTTTATATATTTTTATTTAAAAATTGTAATTACCTATATAAGTACAGGCATGATAATTTAATAATAATTTGAAATTTTAAAATTAGTGGACAGCCATAATTTTTATCTGGTCTTTGGAATGAAATTGTGGAAGTTAGAGAACCTCATATGGCTGTTTTTTGATAGGTAATGAAGCTCGGGGGCATATTGAGGGATTGAGAGATCCCGGGAGAGGATGATGTTGTTTCTAAAGAAAACAACCAGCTATAAGGTGTTAATTTTAGGGGGTATGATTATAATTCTTCTCCCGCGGGTTTTTAAATGGAGGATGCCCCCCTTCACCTCTTCTTTTGGCTGCCTAAACCAGGGGGTCTTTCCCCCTTCTCCTTCCTCCTCCCATATGATTTGGGGTTCATTTTATGATTTTTTTATAGATTATATGTATTTCTCTAACTATGTTGGTCCCTACTATAAAATCTTAATATTTTAAAAGAAAGGAAATGTTTGATACCGTACAAGATATGCAACACCAATCTTAAACGATCCACAGAATATTATTATTTAAATATGACCAGTATAACCTATCCATTGAATTGGAAGGTATGAATAAGATTAAGAACATTATAAAATACATATAAAGGTACTAAACAATAAAAATTTATTGATTAATTCTTTGTAAATAACACTCAATTTTTAGAAAATATATTTTATTCTTCAAAAATGATTTTATTATTTTTTTGTGAGAAAATATTATAATTAATTTCTTAAAATTTTATAAATTTTATTTGATAAAAATGATATAATTATTTAAATAATCATTTCAAATTTTTCTTAGAGTGAAATTTTGGTATTTTTCTAAGATATTGATTTTCCAGTGAATGGTAAAAAATATATATTTTCAATAAAAACTATATTTTTGTTTCAAGAATTTAAAATGTTAAATTTTGTTTTAAAATGATTTAAAAGTGAACTTAGTTATCTTATATTATGAATAATCCAATTGAGTTCATTATAATCATTTTTATAGTAGAATTTCGTATAAAAATATTTTTACACTTAAAAATGATTTTTTCAAAAAAACTATTTTTAATTGCATTTTAATATTAAATTACTTCATATAAATTCTAGAAATTTAATCTTGGAAAATTTATTTCATATTTTGAATCATTTTTTCCAAATTATTTAAATAGATCCCATTTATTTTTTGCCATTATGAATAGTAATCATAGTGAATAATTATAACCACAATAAGGGTAAATCTGGTAATTAAGGTTAAAAATAATATGATAAGGACTAAAAAATGACCCTAAAACTTTATTTATCCTATTATATGAGTGAAATTATACCATTACCATCTAATATTTTAAAATATGGAAACTTGGTGCAATTTGTTTTTTATTTTGACCTTTATAATATTTAAGTAAAAGATAAACTCAAAACGTTTACTTTCACACTTTTAATATCTATAATATTTTGTGACGGGGATAAAAAAAAGTTATTATTTGTTATAAATAGTTGTTTAAAATATAAATTATTTTTTAACATGTTAATTTATTAATAATTTTTAGTGATTAAGTAATTACCTTTAACGCTTGTGCAACACTGACACAACATTTATTCAATTAACAGAAAAATAAAATAAACGATTTTAAAAATGTTCAAAGTAATATAATTTGAAGGAATTATTATGCACCATTAATTTTTTAGAAAAAATAACATATTATAGAGGTTTTAATGTATAATATTCTAATTCCATTGTTTTCATGTTGTTTTAAAAGTCAAATTAATTGAATAGTTCCAAAAATGAAATTATTGATATTTTATAATAAATAATATTTTATTAAATGATTTAAAATACCTACTATATTTAGGAAATTGATTTTAATATGTTTAAAAATATCACTTATGATCCATTTATAGAATAATATTCCTTTTATAGAAAATATATTGACCCCTAAAGAGTAAAAACTATGTTATCGCGGTAATTGTCAAAAAGGGTTAACGGGGGTTAAAACAAAGAGATAAGGGTAAAAAAATAATCTAAACTTGTTCATATTTTATTGTATGATATTATTTATACCTATAATCATCCTAAATTTTAATTATATCAGTTTCTATCCTTTTTGCTATGAAATTTATTTTATATTAATTTAAGATTTTAAGTAATTTCAAGAGTTCCCCTCCCATCACTTATAAAAGGGAAACTCCTCTACTATTTTATTTAAACTTAAAAATCCATTTATTTTAGAAACTAACTACCTAGATAAATTACTGAAATCCAAACCCATGTTTTAGATCTCTTGGTTTAGGAAAAATACAAGACTTATAGGGTTTAATGTGTAAAGAAAAATAATTTTTTTGAAGAATAGGTATAGATTTTTACCAAATTTTTTAGTTGTATTTCTTATTATACCAACTTAAAATATTAATAAAACATTTTGAAATAACAAAACTTGTGTCTTCTATGTACTAAGATTTTATTATGTTAGTGTAATAACCTATATCCATCTCCTCTTACATTAAATGGTCAATGAAACTTTCATTCATGTGTAAGGTGGACTACCACCTCGTAAACCGATACAATTTGTTTTCCATAAATGCCTCTCATGGTTAATAATAATGATGGATTTAATGTTTATTTATGATATTCATCACATAATAATAATTTTTAAAATATAATATATCATATTTTTCTTACCTTTCCATCCATTGAAAAATAGTAATGTCGTTCATGTGTACGTGTGGATTACCACCTCCACGAAGTGATGTGACTCATTTTTATTAACCATGCCACATGGATTGTCATGAACCAAACTAAGTTGACCCCAAACCCATCACCCAAGTAAGCTCATAAAAAGGACCGGGAGGCATTCCTAAACATCCAAGACTATCAACTATAGTCAAGCATCAAATATAACTCAATTGGGAATGATTTATATTACAAATGAAAGATAAATAAATAAGAAAAAATAAAATTAAAACCGGTAGTTGATAAGAAATAAACTAGGCATACCTCCATATGACCTCATGGTTCACCACCAACCACAAAAACATACTCACTCCGTGAGTGAACCATATTTGGAAGAACCTAAAATGGAAAATAGATGGAGAATATAGGTGTGAGCATTAAAATTCTCAGTAGGGATTCCATAGATAAACAACACTCTATGAACTACCTTTAAATAGAAATCCAAATCATTCCAAATTAAAAAAAAGTCATATAAAAATAGGTTTTTATACTCTTTTAACAAAAAAAGTATCAACCTACCATTTTAATAAAAAATATTTCCATAATATTTTCAAAATATTTTTTAAAGAATGAAATAAATTTCAGTAAATTATTTTTAAAAGATAACCAATGATAAACAGGTGTCTCGGTATGGAAAACAAAACAGAGAATTTATTTTATAAAAAAAAATAAAATATGGGAATGTGAATCCAAGCGCCATGGTAAATCCCTAATAATTTAGGTTAATTAGGGTACTATGATCCTCATATTCTTAGTGATCAGTCACAACTATATCTATCCTCATGCATGATCCACTAGAGATTTCATCGCCAAAGTTCTAATGGTACCTTCAGCATCAACATAATCATCATGTTTAGTTAGTGTTCTAGTGTAAATCCTTCTAGGAAGTCAAGGTCGTAACCTTGTCATCTCTTTCAGCATACTATTCTTTACCCCTCCCGACCTAGATAACTAGGATTCCTATGTTCCATGCTCAAATGGAGGTGATTTTTCAATCAATATATAATATATAACCATATCACATTCTTTACAAAAAACCCCATCCATATTCTCACCTATGATATCCCTCCTTAAGCACATCCCCCTTCTAAGTCACACAACCAAGGAACAATCCCCTTTTTCTACTATTACATCACATTCCACAAATTTAGCACATTCACACCACATTTACATTTCCAGGGGCATGCCTTATGATGGGTTTTCATTTCTATTAAACATTTCAAGATGCCAACCGAGGCTCATCATTTTAAAAGGTAACACCATTTATTTTTAAACCACTTTTATCCAAAGTTTTCAAGTTCTAAAACCACATTCCATGCTTAAAATATATAAAACTAGATTTATATATAACTATCCTTTATCCCAATGAACATATTCCACTCTCCATGAGTGAATATATAGAGAGTTGGTGCCCATATATATATCCACCTATTTATATGTATGTAATTTATATTCAACAATTCACAAGACTAAAACACCTTTGGGAATTTCCACTTCACATGATAAAACTCATTTAGAAAACCATTTGAATATTTAAAATGATATACAATTTTAATTAATCTTGAAAACTTTCTTAAACAAAAGAAACCCATTTTATAAGCTCAATAAGAGAATGGAAAACAAGTGAAATGTTATTTTCAAGAACCACAACAATTTATATTGCATATAAATTTCATACAATAAGGAAAACACACTTTGGAAAGACCAAGAAATCATAGATTTCAAATTAAAGTCTTGGGCATAGGGAACCTACCTCAAAACATGACTCCCTTGATGACGGCCATTTCACACTTACAAACATATTCACTTTTACATATATATATATATATAAGCACACTTATCCCTAATGTATATATTCACACCACCATGAGCTAATATATACAAATGGGGTACTTATATATATGCATATATATATCTATAAGTCTCATTAAAAGTGTCGCAAGTCATCATCTTCGATGAACACCATAATAACATGCTTCAACTTGGGTCTCACAAACCATATTAACCAAGATACAACCAAAATAAACACCCAAATCAAGTTAGGGTTTGTACATGGTGTACACACTACGTGAGGGAGAAAGTAAACTAAGAGAATGTGGAAGAAAAAGAAGGAGGAGAGGAGGAGAAAATAAGTGAAGATGATCACACCAAAAATTGGGGAAGAAATCATCCAAAATAGGGTTCGGAAGGAGGGGTGTCAAATTTAAGGGGGATCCCCTTCTAGGAATGTTAAGCAACTGGGAGAGGGGGTGGGGGATTCAGCCTTAAGTGGGAGAGGGGTGATGGAGAGGTTTATTATTATTATTATTATTATTATTATTATTATTATTATTAATTTATTTAATTTAGTTTAATTTCTTATAAAAAAAATAGTGGGAAGGAAGTACAGTCTTACAGACTATGTGAAAACCGGGTGGTCGCCTCTGCCTGGGCCACATGGGCTGTAAGGGGGATGGTGCCTAGCCATGCACCTAGTTGTGTGACCTGAACAGAGCCACTATTTGGGACACATGGTTTTTTCTAGGCTATCATACGGTTTAAAATAATTGTACGCCAACAGTGAACCACCCTCTATCCCTCCTAAATTTCTCAATTCCAAGGGAAAAACACCTAGAACTCAATATGGGAGCCAAGAACATATACAAGGACCAATAAATAAATAAAAGAAAAGAAAACTAAGGTTGGGGTGTGAAGTAGATATAATATATAAGTTTATTTCAATAAATAATATGGTATTTATGATATAATTATCATTCTAAGAAGATAAAATAATACTTACCTTCTTTCTATAATGATCATGGAAAAATGTAAAGGTCACTCATGTGCATGTATGGCCTATCATCTCCGTGATTGTAATGTAGTTCATTTTTCATTACCATATTTCATGGATGATTTTAAAATTGTAGTTTATGTTTAACAATGATAATTTTTTCATTATTTTTATCTTAAATATTATGTGTTAATGATCTCTTTGACCATATTCAACCTACCAAAGTCATTTTGTATATAAGAGCTGAATATCGTCAAAACATCTGGTGAGAACTTAATTGATTAAGTGATTGTGTATAACATGGTAAAAAGTAAAATAAAAGGAATAAATAATTAAATAATTTATTAATAAATTAAATAATAAACAAAATTTTATTATCCAGGATGATAAAGAACGTACTTGATGATTTAGACTTAAGGTAAGAGACACTTTAATTTGAAACCCTCATTTTAAATAATTCAAAGATTTATTTTCTAAATATTTCTCTTCCTTGTATGTATTCTTAAAAATCCATTTTATATGTATTTATATGTTCTTAAATTTATAAATTAAATTTTATGTCTCTTTATTAAAAATCTTTTGAAAATAAGTCTTTTTATGGAATGTTTAGAATTTTTTTATAAAAGACAAAAATAATGTTCTATTTTAATGTATACAGTGTCAATGGTTTTTTCCACTGCCATAATTGTTATTTTATGTTTTTATTTATTTATAATATTCCATGTTTTCTTTAAATAAAAACAATACTTCATTAAGTTATTGGTATTTTCAAAATGGGTTTTAAATGGAATGGATATTTCAATTTCGAGAAATTTATTCTCATTGGTGTGAAGAATATTTTTATTAGTATACTGATGGAAATGAAAGATTTTATGTGTTATAATTATTTTATGGATCTTGGTAATTGATTATGATTATAGTATGTTTTTTATAAACCAGTGATGTTTTGTTCCTTTATAAACTAAGAATGGGTGGTTCTGTTATAAATTAAGGATGGGTGGTTATGTTATAAACCAAGGGTGGGTGAGTCTATTATATCCCTCCAATGAATTAGGTAATGATAATGATGGAATTTGGGAATTTATTTTATACCATATATAATATTTATATGAAAATTATGTTCTAAGTTACCTACATGATTTATTTATACTTTCAATTGTTTTTATTAAAATCGTATGATTTTACAAGGTAATTTGTTGGGTTTTTGTTAAAGTATATGCTAATTATTAGGGGTGAAATATATATAAATTTTTGAAAAAAATATGAGTTTTTTATTATTTAAAAGAAACTTTTATGAGTTCCATTTTTCCTTAAGAATTTTTATGAGATATTTTATGAATATATTTTTGTACATAAGTTGATTTTCTGTGTAAGAAAATGTTTATTTAGATCCCAAATATTATTTTCAAGAAAGAAAAATTTATATAAGTATCCATGGATTAATAGGTTTATTTATTTATTTTTATGTCCCTTTTTTGATTATTATACTCATCCCACATTTAAAAATTCATTCCATAAGGATTTAAGGACGATTAGGAATGATTATGAAGACATGATATGGGAATAGAAAAGTTGGGTATGGTAGGAATAATGCTCACTTAAAGTCATGGGTATCATTATATAAGAGTTTATTCTAATTCTTTAAACACTAATCCTAAAATTTCCTTGGGAATATAATTGATCCCATATTTCCTTTTGATGTTGTGATTTTTGTAAGGTTGAAATTGGGTCACATTGATTAGTATCAAATCCAGAGATGTAAAGTTCTTGATTTTAACACCGGATCGAGGAGTGTGGGTATTGGGCAATAATAGTTGGTATCAGAGGAAATGTTTAAAAAATTTCAGAGATTATAATGTTATCATTTGAGGTAAACTTAAGAGTTATGGATATAATCATGGGTTTATAAGTCTAAGGTTTACCACAATTCCAAAGGAATAAACACCCTTTTGAGGTTTTAAGTGATGATATTTTATAGTGATTAGTGATATTTTTTAAGACATTTTATTTAGATTGAGGTATATGTAACCCTTAGGTTTAATGTGAATGATTATTCTAGAATAATGGTGTTACATTTTTAGGTATGTAAATTGAAATGTATGAGATAACCCTCAAGGTTAAAAAAATTATTTAATATTAAATTTATTAAGGTTATTTTTGAGGATGTTCATTATATTTTGGTAATGTTATTAGAATCATATTAATATAGTTTTAGTAAAAGGACAACCTATCATGTTTGGTAAGGCCTCGAGCATAAACCCACAATAGAAGGGCAACAAGGTTGAAACATCTACCACTAGCCAACATGACGTCCTGGTCAGTTTTTAAAAAAATTACTTGAAAGATTTGATAGATAAAGATTGAGTCAAATTTGGGAACATTTGTTTTATCACGTAGATAACTGTGGGATTGAAAATTGATTATTTAATTAAGTGATTAATGTTATTTTAGAATAAGATCACTATAATTTTGGGGAACATTATATGATTAAGGTAAATAAAGTATTATAGGATTTTATTTGAGGAATAAAGGTTGAATTATATTTTGGAATCATATACGATTTTAAGGTGTCTTTATGGTTATTAAGGTTATTTATGGAAATGATTATCACATATTAGAGATTATATGATTAGGGAATATACATTTTTTTTGTATGATACATTAAGTTTGATTGATGTTATTTGTATATAAATACTAAATTTATCACTAAAGAATATGTTATCAAATCATTATAATATTTTTGTTTCAATCTTAGAATAGAATATTTTGAAGAATTTTGAGGATAGTTATTTATTGAATGATTTAAGTTGAACTTTAGCTGTTATTGTTGAGGTTTTGGAGATTAATGTTGTATTACTTCATATAAATGTTTATTAATTTTGAGAATTATTTTACCTTATGATAACCATTTTAGTTTTGGTTGATGTATAAAGATAGGAGGAATATATTTTTATCCTTTTGCAGAATCATGTGATCTACTAAAAGCTTATTTTATCTCTTTAGGAAAACAAATTCATCATTAATACTCATCGTTTGAATTAAAAGGTGATATTATGGTAGAAATTGTTGAAAAGATGAAACTATAGTTATCAAATAAGTATATTTCCTTATATTAATTTTTCTAGATGGTAAAATAATTCCCCAAAACTAGGAAAATAAAATTAAAAAAATATCTTATTACCTTAATTTTTTATTAATCAATGGTCTTTTTCATACATATTTGGTTTATGGTTTTATGGTTGTTAACTTTCTCATGACCATTCACTTTATTGTGATCGATGTTCTATTTTACTCTATATATTTATTTGGGACATGAATTTTTACTTTATGTATATATTTAACTTCCTACAAATTTTCTACTATTTGGAAACCTAGTATGTGTTATTCTAGATAACCATCATACCTCCCTTTCTCTCTTTTCAAGAGGAAGTTTTATTAAACCTTTTTATGATGTGGGGTTTCAAAAAATGTATTTTAAAATGTAAAAATTTGATTACCAATTTCAAGTTTAAATTGTAAGTATGAAATTTATTAAAGGGGTATAATGTGATATCGTGAGATATTAAAATAAATACTATGTTCGATATCAATCAAGATATACAAAACTGATCTTAAACGGATAATAAAATATTATTATTTAAATATGATCATTATAAAAAAGTAATTGAATAGGAGGTTATGAATTGTATTAACAAAATTATAAAATATATATAAAGTTATTAATCAATAAAAACTATTTATTAATTATTAGTAAATAAACACTCAATTTTTACCAGTCATTTTATTCCTGAAAAATACTTTTTCTTCATAAATGGTAATTAATTATTTTTGTGAGAAAATATTATAATTAATTTCGAAAACTTTTACAAATTTTGTTCGATAAAAATGATTTAATTTTTGAAATCATCATTTCAAAATTATCTTAGAGTAAAATTTTGGGATTTTTCAGAAAAGACTAATTTTCTAATAAATAGTGAAAAATACTGAATTTCATTAAAAGTGTATTTTTGTTTCAAGAATTTACAAAGTTCAATTTTTTAAAAAAAAATGGTTTAAAACTAAAATCATTTATATTATATTAATAATAATCCAATTGAGTTAATTGGAATCCTTTTTATGGTTCAATTTGGTATAAAAACATTTTTATACTTGAAAATATATTTTTCAGAAAAAAAAATATTTTTTGTTGTGTTTTTCATTTTATTCTTAAGTTAATTTTTTCACTTCTAGAAATTGAATCATAGAAAATGGATTCTAGATTTGGAATCAGTAGGTCTAAATTAGGTAAATATTTCTCTTTTATTTTTGTTCATTATGAATAGTAACCATAATGAATGATTATCACCATGGTAAGGGTAAATCAGGTAATTAAGGTTAAAAATAATATGATAAGGACTAAAAAATGACCCTAAAACTTTCCTTTATCATATTGTAAAATTTTATTTCTTCCACTTCCATCCGAGTTTCAAAATTATAGAAACTTGGAGCCATATTAATTTTATTTTTACCTTTATAATATTTAAGTAAAAAATAAAGTCAAAAATGTCACTTTCTTGTTTTTAATATCTATAATATTTTGTGATAGGGATTAAAAAAAATATTTTCAGTTATAAATTTATATTTTTAATAAAAATTATTTTTTATCATGTTAATTTATTTCCAATTTTTAGTGATGAAATAATTACCTTAAATTCTTACACAACGCCGATACAATATTTATTCAATTGAAAGAAACATAATATACATGATTTTAAAATGTTAAAAGTAATATAATCTGAATGTATTATTGTGTAACAAAAAACTTTTAGATAGAAATTAAATATTTTATAGTTTTGAATGGATTATATTATAATTTCATTATTTTAATGCTTTTTCCAATGTCAAATTAAATGAATAGTTCCAAAAATGATATTAATGGTATTTTATGATAAATAATATTTTATTAAATGATTTAAAATTCCTAAAAACCTATATTAATCCAAGTTATTGTTTTATGTTTAAAAATATTAAATATATTTCATTTATAGAACAATTTTCTTTTTATAGTAACTATATTGACCCCTAAAGAGTAAAAACATTGTTATCACGATAATTGTCAAAAGGGATTAATGTGTGTTAAAATAAAGAGATAAGGATAAAAACCTCATCTAAACTAATATAAATTTTATTGTATGGTTTTTTTGCCCATACTCATATTATATTTAAATTATATCAGTCTTTATCCTTTTTTCAATAAAGTTAATTTATATTAATTTAATATCTTAATTAATTCCAAGAGTGGCCCTCCCTTCACTTATAAAAGGGAACATCCTATCCTCTTTTATTCACACATAAAAAACCTTTTATTTTGGAAAATATCAATCCAAATAAATTTATAACTTCTCTTTCCAAATTATATAGGTCTTTTTTTGGGTATAATAACAAACATAGAGGGTTTAAGTTGTAAAGAAAATGAAGTTTTCTGAAGAAAATGTATAGATTTTTACCAAATCTTTTAGTTTTATTTATTCTTCTACCTCTTTAAAATATTCTCCAAACATGATGAAATAATATAACAATTATCTTAAATATAATAATATTTTTTATGTTAATGTAATAACCTATATCCATAACCTCTTTCATCAAATGAAGAATGAAACTATCGTTCGTGTGTATAGAGAACTACCGCCTCACGAATTGATGTAATTTTTTTTCCTTCAAAACCTATCAAAAATGGTAATAATGATGGATTTAGTGTTTTTATATAATATTCATGAAATAATAATCATTATTAAAATATAATATATCATAAATTTTTTCTTACCTTTCCATCCATTGAAAAATAATAATGTCGTTCATGTGTATGTGTGGATTACCACATCCACAAAGCGATGTGACTTGTTTTTCATAACCACATCACATGGATTATATATATAAGTTTATTTAAAGAAGTAACATGGTATCTATAATATAATTATAATTATTTAAATATAAAATAATACTTATCTTCTTTCCCTAATAATCATTAAAAAATAGTAACATTACTCATGCGTATGTTTGGTCTACCATCTCCATGATTGTAATATAGTTCATTTTTCATAACCATATTTCATGGTTTGTTTTAAAAGTATAATTGATGTATCAAAATTATAATTATTTTTTTATTATTATCTTAGATATGATGTATTAATTATCTTAATGACCATAGTCAACCTACTGAAGTTATTTTGTGCATACGAGCTGAATATCGCCAAAACATCTAGTGAGAAATTAATTTATTAAATAATTGTGTATAACATGGTAAAAAAAAAATTAATAATAAAATTGAAAATTTTTCTTAATAAATTAAACAATTAACATAATGTTATTATTTATAAAGATACATAACATATTTTATGAGTTGAACTCAAGGTACGAGACACTTTATGTTAAAAACTTAATTTTAAATATTTTAAAGATTTATTTTCTAAATCTTTCTCTTCTATTTACATATTATTAAATATCCTTTTTATATGTATTTATATGTACATAAATTAATTATAAATTAAATTTTATGTCTCATTATTATAATGTATTTCAAAAGTAATCTTTTTATGGAACGTTTTGACTTTATTTATAAAATTTAAAAAAAATAATGTTCTATTTTAATGTATACAGAATCAATGGTTCTTCTTGCCATCATAACATTTATTTGATGTTTAGATTCCTTTATAATATTCCATGTTTTCTTCAAATAAAAACCCTCATTTCCTAAGTTTTGGGTATTTTCATAAATATTATTAATTGGAATGGATATTTCAATTTCCAGAATGTTTTCTTATAGCTGCAAAGAATATTTTTATGAGTGTGATGATGGAAATAAAGAATTATGTGGTTATGATTATTTTATAGTTACTGGTAATTTTATATGATGATGGTTGGTTTCATTATAAACCAAGTACGGGTGGTTCCATTATAAACCAAGGTTGTGTTGTTCTGTTATAAACCAAGGACGGGTGCTTATGTTATAAACTAAGGATGGTTGGGTCTGTTATATCCCTCAAATTCTTTGGGAAATTATCATAATGGAAGTTAACCATGTAGGTTATTCCATTTATAAGAGTGATATGAAAATAATGTCTCAATTTACCTACATGATTTATTTTTTCATTCCCTTTTTTATTAAAATCATATCATTTTACAATATAAGCTATTGAGATTATCTTTAAAGGAAAGTATATTCTACTTCTTACCGGTGAAATGTATTACTTTTTGAAAAAAAATTATGAGTTTTTTCATTATTAAAAATAAACATTTATGAGTTTTATTTTTTTTTCTTTTAATATTTATTATGAAATGTTTTATAAAAATCCTTGGGTAGAAAATTCTATTTCTTGGGTAAGAAAATAAATATTTAGATCCCAAAGTTTATTTTGAAAAGGGAAAAAAATTATAATTATTCATAGATTAATGGTTTGTTTATTCTTTTTTATGTCCCTTACTAAGTTTTATATTCTCATACCATGTTTTAAAAAAATCATAGGGTTTTAAGGATGAGTAGTAGAGATGATGAAGACATAATATGGGAAAATAAAAGTTAGGTATAGTGGGAATAATGATCACTTAAAGGCATGTGTATCATTATGTAAGAGTTTTTTTCTAATTCTATAAAACTTTAACCCTAAAAGATCATTGGGTTTGTAAGTGATCCAATATTTCATTTTCATGTTGTATGTTTTGGATGGTTTAAATTGGGTCACATTGATTGGTATCAAAGACAAAAATGTAAAATTTATGATTTTAACACCAAATCCAAGACTGTAAGCCTTGGTATGTTAGACGAATTCTTATCCTTCTTCATTTTTCTCTAATTTTGGTTTCCCATGGTTAGGGTATAAATTATAATTCCATTAGAGCATGGTGGAATCATCCAAATCAGATGGGTCTTCCTTTATTCTTGCGATGAGGGCATCCCGAGGTGCTATCTTCACCTGATTTCTCAACAATTTGAAAAGGTATGTCACAGTTATATATTTTCTTAGGTTTTTGGAAAAAAAAATCAATTATGTTATCTATGTTATTATCAGGGTAAGTTAGTTTATTGGATCATTTGGATGTATGGGATTTATAGGGGACCTCTCGTGAATGTTTGGTCATAGTTTCGACATGATGAGGCTTTTTGTTGATTTTTCGATGAGTATTCCTTATTTAAATTAAGTTATTTAACTAATTATAAATATAATTAATTATTATGGGATTTTTTTCTTGATTTTGGAGATAGGGTCATTGAAAAAGCTCTATTAGACATAAAGGAGGCGGGATAGACCTTAGCAACTACAGTCACCTTTTTAAAATAATTGGAAAGCATCAAATAAAGGTTGGAAGTATTGCTTACTAGACCTATGGTTTATATTCTTGTTTATGTGAAATGAGGTGTACAGGATTTATATGGTAGGAGATACCATTTCAGTTAATTCATGTGATTCAATTTGATTTTAAATTAATATAGTAAATTTATTGAATTCCATGAATGAACCATATGTAATTCCAAGTTCCATGTGGGATCTTGTGAACTGGCTTGATGCCCAGTCAATGATAGTCAAGGCCTTAACCTTAGAGATGAAGTGTGACTTTTGGACCCCTTGAGGGGAATGACCTGACCTTATGATACATAGTTGTCCTAGAGTAGGTGCCTTGTTCCCCTCTTGAAAGTGGTGTATTGTGACTTGAGATGACTGAACCAAGAGGGAAAGGTGAGACTTCAAGACCCCTCTAAGAGGGTGGTGAGTTTTTCCTCAAAGGCCTTGGCATATTTATGATATACAGGACCTTTGGTATACCTCTAATCCTAGAGTATCATAGTATTGGTTGGGAGTGATTGTACCTTTTCCCATAGTGGTGACTTATCCAAGGTGGACAACCTTATGTTGGACTAGGATCAGGTTGGGTGAGTGGACCAGCTGAGTGGGACTTTTAAAATAAGATAGACCATGGGTTATATCCCTAGAACATTCTTTATTTGACTCACCTTTGGAGGCCAAGAGATCATTTTGTGATGACACTACCAAGAGTTGTGACTTTCCCAAGTGATAGACATTGGCCCGAGAGATTAGTTTGTGATTAGAGATACCAAGAGGGATTCCTGCACTTACATATTGATCAAGGGAACCCTAGTGGTTGCACAGTGATAGAATGACCCTGAGAGGGTGTGTGTGAGATGGGTAGTGGAAATTATAGGTTTTTTATGGGACTCAAGTTTCTTAGTAATCCCAATGGGTCCTTAATGATGTATTTCTAAGTGTAGAGATGATTGTGGGTGTCACCTTAGAACCCCATTTACATTGTGAGCATAGAAGGCTATAGTGGATGAGCCGGGTCAGGCGTGTGGTTGGCCCATTGTTTGTTTTTACTTAATAATGCTTGATTCCTTAGGATAATGGCTTCTCCAAGAATGTTTTTTCTTTTTAATTTCATTGTAATTTTACTGATAATGGGTATATTACCCCTGATTCCCATATATTCCATAGGTATGGGTATATTACACCTGATTGGATGAGATCATGTGATATGGGAATGGGTATGTTACCCCCGATAGGTAAATTCTCTCTAGATGATCTGGGGATGGGTATTTTCAACTGGATGGTATTCCACATGTTGTGGCTGATCTATTCCATGAGGATGGGTATATTACCCTTAGTTTTCTAAGATCACATTCTGCATGGATGGGTATATTACCCATGGTGTACCTGTGATCTCTAGATGATCCAGGGATGGGTGTCTTTCCCCCAGACAGTATTGTGCCTATGGTGGTTGATATATGATATGGGGATGGGTATCTTACCCCCGGTTGGTTGAGCCTTCATGACACATGAATGGGTATATTACCCTTAGTGGGACTGTGCTCTATGTTTCACCCATGATCACCTAGGGATCGGGTAGAGGGCCTCGTTGGTAAGCACAGTCATTGCGGTATCCTCAGAGGTACTTTGGCACTGGATGAAGTAGATATGGTCAATCAGGCTTATAGACCTAAGGATCGATGATGGTTATTGGGATTTTATTGAGTTACATGTTCATTACCATGGGGAAGTAGATATATTTTGGTTGGAACATTCATCACGATGCTCTCAAAGACACTTTAGCATCGGGCTAAAGTAGGTATTGTGGTGGTTTATTGGTAGATTTATTTTTTGTTCATTGGGTTATTTATTGATTATTGGTTATCATATCACGTGAATATATCACTACATATACCAGTTAGTATGGGACCTCATTGGTGGTTCCCTATTGAGTTTTTTACTCACACCCTGCTCGGGCTACCATAGCACATGAGTACCTGAGCATCCCTCATGTGGTTATTATAGATACAGGTTGGGCTGAGAACTATATTTTACCATGGGTTAGCGAGATGGAATGAACAACATCTATAGGTTGGTATGGGGCATGGATCAAAGTGTCATTGGAGACTTAGTTTATTTTATTTTATTTTATTTTGTATTTGTGTATGTGATCGGCCAAATGGGAGATCATTCTTGGATGCTAGAATGTTCTAAATTTCATTTATTATTTTTTGGATGTTTTATTATTCTATGCACTCTGTTTATTCATTGTTTTGGATGTTTTTTAGCTATTTTAATATTATTACATACTTTGATACATGGGGTATAGTCTTCCCACTGTACCACCTTAGTCTCCCTCTATTAGTCAGTAGCCTCTAACATTTAGGGAGGCGCGTCTAAGGTCACTTGGTGGTATGGTCTGGTTAATCTTTAGAGTGAGTCGGTTTAGGACGTTATAATGTGGTATCATAGATATTTGTTTTATTTCATCTTACTATTTCAGTTTTTATTGAATAAGATATAGGGATGTGTCAAATCTTACGATGGAACCTAGACTAGTGTTTTACCAACACCTATTTCGGTGGAAGTCCAGGTTACCATGGATATGGGATTTATGTTAGGACTTTCAATATTACATTTACTTAATTTTCACCTAGTGTGAAACACATTATGTTTGAGATTGATGATTTATTGTGGATTTTATATCTTGAACAGTTGGTAGGAGGAAGGTTATTTGATTTTGGATCTTGTCCTATAAAGGTAAGAGGTGTCTATATATGCATCATACTTAGAATATAGGGATTCACATGAGATATAGGGTCCTTCTAGTGTAATTTTTATCACTAGAGATAGAGGTTCAACTATTTAAAGTGTCAATAACTACTTATGTAGTGTTTTCTCATATAAGTACTTGGTGGCATTGTACTTAGGTATGCTAAATTTTATATATATATTTATTCTGATGGGAGGTCATATGGATCTATATCATGATGCTCCATCATGATGATGGGGATTCAATCCCTGGTGCACAGGATGTGCAGTGACCCTATTAGGTCAATGTAGGCATTTGACTCCTTAGTAATAAACCTCTTATGGGTGGTTTCTAAGTAGGTTTAGTTACTTAAAATATTAGCAAAAATCTATATATATATTTTACATATACCTTGGAATGGTATTTTACTTAACTGAACCGTCTGGATATAGTTTCTCAAAACTGTTCATCTGGTGTGATGCCATTGTATGTATACCTATTAACTAATGAGACGGTGATTCTCTAGTGGAATTCCATGTGTAGATACTCATGATAATTGGTTCCCTTATGGGTTGATGAGTTGTAATGTGATGTATCTCATATGTTGAGGACCTAGGATGTGTGTTTCGGAATATTGATGTTGTGGGATGATACAGAAGTGTGTATGAAGTTCCATGAGACATAACCTTAGTGATAATTTTGATCTGTGGGCTAGGTGTTCAGAACTAATAACCTTCAATGAGACCTGGTCCATGTGATAGATGTAAGGACCTAAGACCTAGTGATCTGGCTCAGTGTTTAGTGAGTTAGATCCTTTTTTATGATTGAGGGAAACTTGTGAGATGGGGTAGACAGGGGTTTTTAGTGACTTTTAGGTAGGAATCGTGGGTGGGTGATTTGGGTTATTCGATCAATACACAAAGGTGATTTTGATTATAAAATATGGTCATGGTTATTACTATAGTTTTTGTGATATCAAGCACCTTGGGTGATAGCATCATGGTATCAAGATCAGGTTCTAAGGGTTAGAATATTTAGGGTCCTAAGCCTAAGAGTGGGTAAACATTTTTTATTTTAGTTAAGCATTGGATGGAGTCTAGTTTTATGGATGATACAAATATGACTTGGAGAATGGATGAAAACCCACAATATTGAGATGATTCCTATGAAGCAGGTGAATGTGAGATATACCATGGCATAAGTGAAGTTCTAGATTATGAAGAGTAGCGATAATGGAACTCTTGTTAGAAAAAATTAATATGTCATAGAGAATCTCTATCTTGGTTAGATGATGTATGACTCATAAAAACATGACTTGGGTTTTACGATCAGTCGTAAAGAAGCATACACTATTATTTTTTATTGATATTGTGGTGGTATGTGTTGGATATATATAGTTATAGTTAAATTATGAAATGTGTGATGGTCATGAGATGGACAAGGGATGATAGACATTTTATGATATACTTTTGGGAATAATAGATGAGAATAGATTGTGAGTTTTGTTTCATGTTGGAATTCAAGAATGAGTAGGTTTGTCCATGTTTGGATGTGATGTTTAGTGGTGGATGGGTTATGGGTTTTAGTGATTTGGAATTTGATCCATTGAAGTGATGATAATTACACTCCTATGGTGGAGAGTGTGACATCAGTCATGGAGATATGACCCTCACACTAATAGAATTTTAGATACATGAAAATGTTCTTTGAATGGTCATTTTGTAATGGGTATGTTGGTGGGATAATGGTTTTGATTTTAATTGGAATCCTCAGTGAATGTTGGGTAGAGATCCAAATGTGATTCCTAATGGAGTTCGAGCACCTGCTTCAGGCTCAGGATGCTTTGTGGTGGTCCAAATTTTATCAAATCGATGGTACATTGGTTCTTGTGGTAGTACATGATGAATATTTTGGGATGGATTAGGTATCAACCATGAATTTAAACTATAATTAAAGTATGGACTTTTTTGTACAAGTTGGATGATCACAAGATTGCTTTGGGTATGGGGGGATCATGATCAAGGAATTGATAATGTGTTGGTAGCTGAAACTAAGTGTTTTCATTATGGGTCATCCAAAGGAGGTCAGACTAGTGGTTTTATGAGTATTGAATGTAGAAATATTGAAACCACATTGGGTGCATCATTTTGGATATGGTGGATGTTATTTGAGAATTGGTTGGGGATTTTCAGGAAAATCCAACATGCTCATGTTTTGTATGGATGAATGAGGCTCGTATGTTTATTTTGGGTTTTAAGAATGAATTGATGCACCACTGTTGGACTGGTGGTTTAATGTATATTTGGTCATGGTATTATGGAAACTATGCTGGGAACATCATTTGAACATGGTTATGAAGTTCCAATGGGAAATCCTAAAGGTTGAGGTGCCAAAGCATCAATCTTGGAAATTATGGGCTAGAGTTCATAATGGGGAGCACCATCGGCCCATTGATGAGTTGTAAAATGATGTGATCATGTCCTGGTATAGATAGTATTTATAAATCATCGTCTAAGTGTTTGACTAATGGTTATGAGAATTGTCTCATGGTTCGGTGACTTAAACGCATTTTTTGGAGGTTTCTCTTCAGAAGTGCATTTGGAAATCTGAGTTGGGACATCGTTGGTTGTTAATGAATTGATGAACAACAAGGTTGGGGTGTATGATTGGATAACCATTAGTTCTTCTTAGGGATAATAATTTTTATGGTGGGGATTTTATAATGCCTCACTTCCATAAAAACCTGATAATTTAAAGAGGAATTTAAAATTTTCAAATTAGTGGACAAGTCATATTTTTATCTAGAATTCATAATGAAATTCCAGAAGCTGGTGAACCTCAGAAATGTGTTTTTTATGAGAAATAAATCTTAGGGGTGTCTGGGGGTCTTGGGAGATCCTAAGGGAGGCTAGGGTGGTTGTTTCATCCTAACTTGTAGAAAACCAACAGATATCTAGTGGGGATTTTAGGGGGAGAATTATTATTCCACCCCTAGGGTTTTTAGAAGGGGGATTCCCCCTTATCCTCTTGTTTTTTCATGTAGAACAGGAGGTCATTTTTCATTCTCCTTCCTCATACCCCTTGATTTTGGGTGCTTTTTATAGTATTTCTAGTGAATAGAGGTTTTCCTTGGACTATGTTGGTCCACGCTCCTTTCCTCCACCATTTTTATCTAATATTAGTTTCCCCTAGTTAGGGTCTCAATTATGATTCCACTAGTTCAAGGAATAATTGACCAAATGAGATGGGGATCCCATTTTTATTTTGATGATGGAATCCTAAGGCTCAATATACACTCAGTTTCTCAATGATTTAACTAGGTATGTCATCGTTATGGATTTTCATAGGTTTTTACAAAAATTTCAACTATGTTATTGATGGTATTTTCACGATAGGCTATGGATTTGGATCGATTGGATGTTGTAGGTCCAAAGGGGACCTTTTGTTTGTTTTTGGTCATGGTTCCAACATGTAAAGGCCTTCCAATGAGTTTTTGACAAGTATTCCTTGTTTAAATTATGTTTTTTAATTAATTATAAATGTTATAACTAATTAATATGGGATTTTTTCCTTGAGTTAGGATCTCGGGTAGTTGATATGAGGTCAATTGGACATGAATGTGGCCAGATGGGCCATGGTAGCTATTAAAAACCTTTTGAAAATAATTAGAAAGTTTCAAATAATGGTAGGTGGTCTTACATATTATCTTTATGGTTTATATGATTATTTATGTGGCATTAGGTGTTTGGGATTTCCATTGGAGGCAATTCCCATTTGGTTAATTCATGGGATTAGTTTAGATTTTAAAATAAAATGGGAAATTGATTGAATACCAGGAATGAACTGTATGAAATTCTAGGGTCCATGTGGGATCTTGTGCACCGAACTAATTCCTTGGTCATCGATGTTTGAGGCCTTGACCTTAGAGATGATGTGTAACTTTCAGACCCCTTTAGGGGAGTGATTGGGACTTATGATACATAGAAACCCTAGAGTATTTTCCTTATTTTCCTCTTGAAAGAGTTGTGTAGTGACTTGATATTACCATCCTAAGAGGACCATGTGAGACTTTGAGACCCCTCCAAGAGGGAGGTGAGGTTTGACTTAGATAACTAGTCCTATTTAGGTCATTTGGAACCTTTGGTGTGACTCTAACCCAAAAATAGCATAGTATTTGGTTGGGAGTGATCATACCCTTTCCCTTAGTAGTGACTTATCCTAGGTGGAAAACCTTAGTTAGGACTAGGATCAGGTTGGGTGAGTGGACCTACAAAGTGGGACTTTGAAACTAAGATGTTCCATGGGCCATTTCCATTGACCAGTGTTTATGTCTCTTACCATTTGAGGCAAAGCAGTCATTGTGGGTCGACATTGTCGAGAAGTGTGACTTTCCCGAGTGATAGGCATTGGGCCAAGAGAATAGTGTGTGATTGGGGATTTCAAGAGGGATTCCTCCACTTAATTATTGACTAAGGGTACCCCAGTGGGTTCCCAGGGATATACTAACCTTAAGTGGGTGTATGTGAGATGGTTAGTGGAGATTGTAGGTGTTCTGTGGGGCTCATGTCACTTGGTAAGCCAAATAGGGATACGATGAGGTATGGTTAGCGGTATACATGGTTGTGTTTGTCACCTTAGAACCCAAATTATGTTGTGATATGAGAAGGATATAGTGATCGGGGTGGGACAGGCGTGTAGCCGACTCCTTGCTTCATTTTACATGCTCATGATTGAAACCCCGAGATGATGGATGCCTCGGTAGGTGTTTCCTTTTGCAGGTCATTGTGCTTGGCCCGAGGATGGGTATAATACACCTGGTGTCTAACTATTCCATAGTGATGGGTATAATACCCCCAATTGGCTGAGCTTGTGGGTCATGGGAATGGGTATGTTTCCCTCAGCAGGCTTGTGCTCTCTATATGATATGGGTATGGGTGTTTTCTCATAGATGGTATTGCGATTATGGTGGTTTATATATTATATAAGTATAGTTATATTACCCTCAATTTTCTAAGTCTATGTTCTATAGGGATGATTATATTACCCCTAATAGGCCTCTTCTCTCTGGATGATCCATGGATGGGTATATTTTCCCCAGACGGTATTTTACCTGAGGTGGTTGATTTATGCTATAGGGATGGTTATATTACCCCTAGTTGGCTAATCCCAAATTCCAAAAGCATTAGTATATTACCCCTAATAGGTTCATGCTCTACGTATCACCCAGGATTACCTAAGGATAGAACTGAGAGCTTGGTTGGTAGGAATTTTCATTTCAATGTTCTCAAAGACACTATGAAATTAGATGAAGCAGGTATAGTCGATCAAGGTCATGGACTTAAGGATCGATGATGGTAATTAGGATTATTATGGGTTACATGTTCATTCCCTTAGGGCGGTATTGATACCATAGTCGGTGTGGGTTACATGCTCAGATACACTCTGACATCGGGCTGAATCTAATATTGTAGTGGTTTATTTGTTAATTTCTTTATGTTATGTGGGTGTTTCTGTGATTATTTTTGAGCATGTCACATTCATATATCACTGCATATACTAATTAGTATGGGACTATACTGTTTGTTCTCTACTAAGTTCAATACTCACACCCCACTTAGGCTATCATTGTACATGGGTACCTGATCATCCCTCACATGGTTATTTCTTGCACAGGTTGGTCCGAGACCCAGATTTTAGCATGGGGAGTGATACAACTTAGATAGAATCAGAAGTTTGGGATGAGGCATGGCTCAAAGTGGAAGTAGAGTCTCAATGTATTTTATTTTCTTTTCTTATATATTTTTGTATGTGATCAATCTAGTGGGAGATCGGTCTTAGATTCTAGTATGTTCTATATTTTATTTATTATTGTTTGATTGTTCTAACATTCTAATCACTCTGTTTATTCACTATTTTGGATAATGTTTGGCTATCTGAATATTATTATATAATCTGAAATAGGGGTTTTAGTCTCCCCATGGTACTGCATTGGTCTGCTACTGCCCGTCAGCAGCCTCTGGCATTTGGGGAGGTGCGCCTAAGGTAACGTGGTAGTCCAGTCTGGTTACTGTTCAAAGTGATTTAGGCTGGTATGTTACAAAATTTTTAAATTAAAACTATTATATTTTAGAAATCAGTACATCTAATGTTGATTAGGAATTTTTTCCTTCATTTTTTTCCTTCCTTTGTATTATTATTTTAAGTAATTTATAGATTATAATTGGATAAATTCATGGAGAACAAGTGATGAATATCAAAAAGGGTTTGACAATTTCTAATATTTTTCTAAATGGAATATTGAAAATGGAGAATTGTTTTACTATTCATGTGTAAAGTATTTTAATGTGAGAAAATTAGGGTCTAGAGAAATAAAAAACCATTTGATTCACAATGTTTTTAATATTAGTTATTTCTATTAGATCTATCATGGTTAATTAACATATAATTCAAGATCTAATGTTGATGAAAATTTTTATTAAGAGACAAAATACCATCTTGAAAAATAAATTCATGTTTCAAAAGTTGAAGTCATTAAAAAATAGTGGTTATAGAATGATTTTAAATATATTCTTAAAATACATTATTTCTAAGATATAGTAAATTTGTAGAATTATAAGAAATACTGAGATTGGTTAACTTAAAATAGAGAAATGGTTGGATTGAAAAATATTTCACTAATTTACTTGAAATTTTGACAGAGTTACTTCTATAAGGTAATGGCCTTCTAGATTTCAATTATGATGCTAAAAACTATTACGTACAACATAACTGGCTATAAGAAAATACATGGTTTCCCCCTACGACTATGTTCTATATAGTAAGGAATATAAAGGTTTTCAAAATATCCTATATGAGGGATATCATGGTAAAAAATTAGTGGAATATCCAATTATGATTCATCCTGAGGGATAGGTACCAAACCTCAATCTAAGGAAATTTATTATCTTTAAATAATTACTCATTTAAATCATTTATTTAAAAAATTATATGATAAAAATAGGCCAAGATAACATGAATATATATGAATCTATAATGGAAACCTATGTCACCCTCCTAATTCACCAAATGGAAGTGATTTGATCAACAATTTATTTATTTTGTAAATAAAGTTAAAAATATCATAATAAGACTATGAAAACATGGAAAATCCATATCGGAGCCTCAAAAAATAATATAATTCTTAGCCTGTGATGTTGGATGTTTGCATCTTATCCTTATAGATATGTATGAAGTGAAAATATGTTATGAATATTTTGATGATTTCTGGATCAAAACATCCTGGAAATGATATTGATGTATATTTTTAACCATTGATTGATGATTTTAAATTGTTATGGGATACAAATGTTAAAGTGCTTAATGTGTACAAAAAAAAGAGTACTCCATTATCCATTATATGATAATGTTCACTATAAATTAATTTCTGGAATATGTACATCTATCTAAATATAGTCTTATGAGACATAAATATTGTATAATTTGTGAAGAAGGGACTTCATATCATTAACTATAGAATGGTAGAAAATAGTGTACATGGGTAATCAATGATTTTTTTCAAATGGATCATTATTGTTGAATATTAAAAAAATATTTAATAGTTATATGTGTTTGATTTTCCCCCAAAACCTCTATTGATAGATTAATATTATAATAAGGTGAAATATATTGATGTTAAATTTGGGAATATAGAATTTTCTAGTCATCAAAAATATATATGAATTAAATGGTCCATATTTCTTATCTATCTCATTGAATATTTTTATAGGTATAACATGAAATTGATTTTATTCATGTTGAGAAAAACATTTGTGATAGTTTGATAATAAAATTTTTTGATGTAAAAGGAAAGAGTAAAGGTGTATTGCATGCAATATTAGACTTAAAATCTATGGAAAAACATTCCGAGTTAGCTCCTACTAAAAAAGTAAAAAAAAAGAACATACCTACCTCTAGATTGTCACATGTTATCCAAGGGTGAAAAAATGAATTTTTTCAAAGTATTAATGGTATTAAATTACCCATTGGGTATTCTTAAAATGTGAAAATTTTAGATTCATTAAAGGATTTTAAATTAATAGGCATTAGACCCCATTATTGTCATGTATTGATGTAGTAACTATTATTGGTTTCACTTCCTGTCATATTGTCGATGTCTTCCAAAAATACTATCATCATGTTGATTTAATTTTTAAATTCCATTTATAGAAAATTCATAGATCCTAAATTGTTAAATATGTTTAATAATTAAGTTAACATCGTACTTTTTCAACTGGATATGTATTTTCCATCATCATTTTTTTATATAATTATTGATCTAATGATTAATTTGATATAAGAGATAAGGTTATGCGGGCTTGTATATTCACATTAGATGTATCCTTTTGAATGAAATATTAAAATTTTGATGGGATACATTAAAAATATGAATCAAACAAAGTTATATATTGTTTAATAATATATATTTGAGGATTTGATTGAGTTATTTATGGACTAGTTGAATGAAATGGAGCACTTTGGTCTCCCTAAATCTCACCATTTGTTAGACAATGGTGAATGTAAGGGGTTCCATGGCATAAAAGTAAAGTTAATTTTATGTGATGAAAATATACAAACACATTTATACATTTTTAACAACACAGGTGAGGTTCAACCATATATATCATTCATATATCTAGATTGAATATAAGATACCTAAAAAATGAAAATTCGATTTTCATTGACTATAAAAATACATTTGTTTCATGGTTTAAGGATAATTTCATCACTAATTCATCTATATCAGAAACCCTGAAATGGTTAACTAGGGGTCCGTGTAAGAATTTGATCACATGGTTTAGTTTTGACCTTAATGGAAATATATATTTTATATAAAACATCAACACATTAATATTACTATTCAAAATAGCGGAATAATTTTCATCCTTGAAGAAGTTCATTTTTCAAGTGTTAAAGATAAAAACACAATTTCTACATCACTGGAATATTTTAGAGTTGTAGGGGATATAAAATAAATTGATTGCCTTAAATTATGAGCACTTATATTAAAGTAAAACTAGTTGATAGTAATAGTTGAGTGAAACATAATATTTACATTTTTTGATTTCAACATATTTAGTTGCAAAGAGGAACCATTTATCATGGAGATGCATGAAAAGTAGATATTTTATGTTATTGATCATTCAAATGGATAGTGGTATGTCATTTTTTAAGGTAAAAATAATAATTTGGGTGATGGGAATGTTTATGATCATGTGAACTTATGTGATATTTCTTTATCTATTACATGATTACCTAAGGATGATGATGACTATGATGTAGACATGGTCTATACTATAAAAAATGACCACATAGAGTGAATTTGGGAAATAATTCTATTAATATTCTAATAATTTATGTAAAAATAATTTTTGTATGATTTTTAGTTAAACTTACATGTTTAATAGATTTAATATTTTAATCTAATAATGTTGAACATTTTTTCCATTTTTATATTATTTTTTATACTTATCATTTTTTGATAGACATAATTTTAGTTAAATAAGCCTAGAATAATTGTTTTACCACTATTATTTATGTTTTTTCATCATTTATTGGTATGTTATTTTTTAATTTATATTATACGACAAAATATTATAATTTACTTTCTATTATGAACAATAAAATATTAACTAAATTTAAATCATTTACTTATATTAAAAAATGGGTAAAAAATTTTTCATTAAATTAGCATACATCTATTTAATTGAAGGACGTGAAGTAAGAGGAACATCCACTTAGGTATATGTATGTCTCTTTATATAAATATACTTGTGATAATTAAAATTAATTAATGAAATTTGACTTATGTTTTTTGTAATTATTTACATCACTATAAATGAGCCAACAATTGTTGAGTCTTCTTCTTATTCAGAGAAGATGACACCTAACATTGGTAGATTAAAGATTACATGTTTACCAAAACTTTCACTTTCTTGTGGAAATAATTACATGTTAATAGTTGATTTTTTTTATAACAATAACCTGGTATACTTGAATGTGAATTAGTTTATGATTTTAATGTCCATGTATAGTTGAAAAGGTTAGTATATTATATCATGATAGGAGGAGAGTTGACCAGTCAATTATAGATTCATTGTAGGAATTCCTAATGGTAAAATATCTCATATAATTTTTAAAAAAAAATTAAAATATTATATATTTCATATGACCAAAATTTAATTTTTTTTCAATTACATATTATATTCGACTTTCCTATTATGAAAGTAGCTAAGAAGACGTGTATTCCTTTTACAATAATTTGATAGTGGGATTTTGAATCAAAGTTGAATATATATTGTATTTTTGAGAAGAAAATGAATCAAAATCCTTGACTCAAATATGGGTTTTTAGATAAAATGAAATGGGAGAATTTTTTCACCAACTGATAAGAAAAATCCTTTCTAGTTTGATAATTGTTGTTTACAAAATCAATATGTATAATTATTTTTTTATTAATTAATGACTAATTCAGATGTTTTTATATAATATACAGCTAGGATATCTCACTGGGAGATCAATTCATAGAATGTATACACCCATACTTTTTCACGAGGATGGTACCCTTTACCACATGAGTGAATGATTGTTGAAAAGATTGAGGAATTAATAGCTATATAAAGTAGTGGATCTAAAGTGGTTTAGTTCAATCCTATATCTCCCACCACTCACTATAAAAAAAGTAAATGGGTGAGAATGATAAAAAATGGGAAGTATCTTACTAATCAATCAAAATACATAACTGATAATATTATAATAAGCTAATTATTACTTTATTAAAATATATTTTTTTGTAAATTTATCACACTAATATTATATTAATATATTTCATTTCAATACTACCTTCTAGTGAAAAAATCATTTGGGGTCCTTCATCTCTAATAATAGGAAGTAAATTCTTGCAACTTTTATATGTAAGGAAGAACACTCAGGTTTCATAAGAGTATATGAGGTAGGAATTAGTACTAAAAATGTTTTTGGTCATCCTAGTACTACATTGAGGGGGTCTGAATATAAGAGTAAAATAAATTCCTTGAATACTTGGCTTTGAGAGGTTGATCGGTCAATATAATATCGAATTGTATCATTTTTAGAGTCTAAGTTTGTAGATATGTCGATAAAAACCCATCTTGCTCATCCTACATATCCAACTCCTCCACATCCTTGCTTGGACCTGATTTTATACTATGAGTTACATGATGGGGATCCTTATTTACATATTATAACATCGGGAATAATAAATAATCTAAGGGATTGGGTAAATCAATATATTATTCATTCATATCAATTACGAGTGATGGTAAATGGTGTTATTGATCCTACTACTCCATTGTCTTTGCCTACTGAGGTGGTGGACATAGTTGGATAGATACCGAGTCATTTTTTACTTTTTCCAAATAGCATTAGGTGTTAGTTTATATATTAGGTATGATTTATTTCTTAAAAAATTCTTTAAATTTTATTTAAAATAACTTGAATTGTTTTATTACAATTTCCTTATATTAGAGGATATGAACTCTAAATAATAATTGAAAAAGAAACAAAATTTTTGGGAACTAGAACCTTAATATAATCCTCAATATTCTCAAAGTGATAAAAAAAATTATCAGTGAAATAGTTTATGTTAAGATAATTTTTTTGAGTTTCCAATGGATAATGACCTATGTGGGAGTGACTATTTGTTAATAATTTTTTAAATATATATTTTAGATTTTTTTTATAATCTCTCAGTACCTATGTTGAAATTTTTTTCCATTTATGTAAAATTTCATTTAAATTTTCATTTCATTAAGTAAATATAAATTACAGTGATTTAATTTATTACTTATCTAATTTGGCATCTCCACATTATTTTCATATAAAATGAGAGAACTTATGTTTATGGTTTTATGGATCTAGAATGTATAAAATGGTTGTGTAATAACTAAGGAATATTATTTTAGTTTAATATATATCCTAAAGATTGACTAACAGAGATATTAAGTATTGGTTCATTCCATTATTTGATTAGTAAGAAGACTTATATAATTATGAACTACTATTCAGTATAATGTCATTCATTTTAAAATTTCATATTTTAGTATACACTGTATTTTATGAGTATTTTTCCAACATGAATGAATAGAGTGATCCAACACTTTTTCAAAATATTATTACATGATTTTTAATATAAATATCAGTTAATATAAAACAAGTATTGAAAAGGCCTAGTGTCTTTGGAAGATATGTACATAAAACATCAATATGAAAATAAAGAATCTTAATTTTAATCTCTATAATATATTCCTAAATCCCTTTTAGATTCTACAACTACATGGGATAACCTAGGGAATACATATAAAAAAAGAGTCAGCTAAAAATCCCATAAAGGTAATAAACATGATAAGGATACATAACATGTGAGTCAAAGGTATAACATGATATCACAAAAGAGAAGGTTCATAAGTAATCACATGGAAGAATAACATAAAGAACATGGTATCACAAGATCATAGAAACATAGGAAATGTGGAAGTATTACAAAAAAATGACATAAGCATGAGTCAAGGATAAATACCAAGACCTCACATGGTGGATTAGTTTTACTCACTAATTTCATACATAATATCTCATGAGACAAAAGCTTTAACCAATGAATTGGAGTGACATCTGGTGCACCTATCATAGAATTTTAATGATTATGTGTGCCACAAAAATTAAATAGATCATAATTTATAAACATAATAATCACCCATGAAAAGAAAATGGGTTGCATAATCTTTCCTCATATCATAATCAAAAGAGACTACTTAAAGAATGCATTTTAGAAATGATCATAAGGCATTTATTATCCCATTAAAGGAAAGTATAATATGATTGTTATATATATGAGAGAAATATATATATATATATATAATTTAAAATCATTCCATAACATTAAAGTGAGAGATAAAGTGGGTTAGAGAGAGAATGGTCATAACTTGAAGGAAATGGTGGTTTAGAGAGATCTCTTACCTTGAGTCCAACTCATCATGTACATTATTTATCTTCCTAAATAATAAAATTATGCTAGTCATTTAATTTAGTAAGAATATTTTTAAGTTATTTATTCCTTTTATTTTATTTATTATCATGTTATATTCAACTATTTAATCATTTAGGTTCATGTCGGACGTTTTGACGACATTCGGCTCATATGTCCAAAAACACTTTGGTAAGTTGAATAAGGTCAAAATTTCTATTATTTCATCATATCCAGAATAATAATAATGATATAATTATCATTTTTTCATAAATTATAATTTTAAAACCAACCATGGAAGATGGTTATGAAAAATGAACCATGTTACAATCATGGAGATGGTAGGTCATACGTACGCATAAGTAATGTTTCCATTTTCTCAAATAACATGGCATAAATAATGTAAGTGTGATATTTTTTTCAGAATTATCATTATATCAAAAATATAATATTATTTATTTAAATACACTTATATTTACCATCCATGTGTGGAGATGATGAAAAATGAATCACATCACTTCATGGAGGTGGTAGTCCACACGTATGCACGAACGACGTTATCATTTTTAAATGAATGGAAAGGTAGAAAAATATATGATATATTCATTTTAAAAAATGATAAATATTTCATTAATATAATATATTTACTTCAAATACATAATTATAAACAACCGTGAGAGTTAGTGATGGAAAATAAATTATATTGGTTCACGAGGCGGTAGTCTGCATTACACATGAACGATGGTTTTGTTTCCGATTTGATAGAAGAGGATATGAAAATAGGTTATTACATTAACATAATAAAATATAAGAATATGAATTATAATTTTTTTATTTTATCATGTTTGAAGAATATTTTAAGGAGTTATAAGAAGAAATAAAACTAAAAGATTCAGTTAAAGATTACACCTCTTCTTCAGACAACTTCTTTTTCTTTCCACCTTAAACACTCTAAGGTTGGTATTATGACCATAATAAGAACAAATATAATGTGGTAAGGTATTTTATAAAGGTATTTGGGTAGGTATTGGATAAAAAAATGGTTCTTGAAGTGATAATAAAAGAGGAGGTGAGGTTCCATTTTATATGTCAGGAGAGGGGCACTCTTGGAATTTCATTAAATGTTAAATTAATATAAATTAATTTTCATGAAAAAATGGATAAAAACTAATATAATATGAATATATGATTATTATGGGTCTAAATTCTCTCATAATATAAATTTTTTATAATTTTATATTATATTTGTACACTTATCTATTAGTTTTAACTCACGTTAACCCTTTTTGATGATTACCATTCTAACAAAGTTTTTTACTTTTTAGGGGTCAAGATAGTTACTATAAAAAGAAAATATTCCACATAAATAGACCATGGTTTATATTTCCAACTATATTTCAATCACTAGGCTGAATATATAATTTTTATTAATTTTAAATCATTTAAAAAAATATTATTTATTATAAAATAACATTAATATCATTTTTTGAACTATTCATTTATTTTGACTTTGAAAACAAAATAAGAATAAAGGAATTAGAATATAATCCTTCCACATATATCTAATAGGTTATATTTATCTAAAAAATTCATTAAACGGAATAATAATTTCAAAATTTTTTAATTTTAATATTTTTTAAATCATTTATTTAATTTTTTATTAACTAAATAAGTGTCGTGTCATCCTTGCGCATGCATTTAAGGTAATTTTATCATCAATAAAAATTATAAATAAATTATCATGATAAAAAATTTACTTAAAATCAATATTTATAACTAAACATAAGTTGTTTTTATCCCATTCACAAAATATTATTGATATGAAAAGAAAGAAAGTGATATTTTTGTCTTTATCTTTTACTTAAATATTATAAAGTTCAAAATCAAATAAATACAGTACAAAGTGGCCATATATTCAATAATTCGATGCACTTGTATTATATAAAATAATAAAATAGTATAAAATAATGTTTTAGGGTCAATTTCTAATCCTTATCATATTATTTTTAACCACAACTATCTAATTTACCCTTATTGTGGTGATGATTATTTACTATAGTTGCTATTCATAATAACAAAAATAAAAGGGCCCTATTTACCAAATTTGGACCAAATGATTCATAATATTGAATCCATTTTTCAGGATTCAATTCACATAAGTGGTATAATTTAATTTAATATTAGACCCATGATACGCGATGAAAAATGTTTTTTCCGAAAAATGCCTTTTTTAAGTCCAAAAATTAATATATACTAAAATTAGGTATAAAAATGATTAAAATGTAATTAATTAGATTAAATATAACTAAATAATTCTTATGTTACTTTTAAATCAAATTTAAATCATAATGGGGCTTTTAAATTACTTAACTTATCAAAAATAAATGACACTAACAAAAAGCGGTATTTTTCACTATTCACTAAAAATCACATTTTACCGAAAAATCCCAATTTTCACCCTAATTTAATTTTGATATTATGATTTAAAAAATTATATCATTTTTATAAAATAAAATTTCTAAAATTTCTAGAAATTAATTATATCAATATCTCATAAAAATTAAAAAAAAATATTTTTCTGAAGAAAACGTATTTTTTAAGAATAAAATAACTTTACTAAAAATTGACTGATTATTTACTAGACATTTATCAATATTTAGTATGAAATTTATATATATATATATCATAAATTATTTCTTCATATTTATACCCATCAATTTAATGGCTAGGTTATAATGGTCATATTTAAATAATAATATTCCACAGTTTGTTTAGGATCAGTGTTGTGTATAGTATACGCTATCGAATATAGTTTTATTTTTAAAAAAAAAATCAGAGTGTTACATTATTCCCCATTTAATATATTTCTCCCAAAAAAAAATTATATTACATAATAAGGCAAAAATAGGTGATGGTACTTCTACTTCATGGCTTCCTCCAATTCCCAGATTGCCTCTTTGTATTTATGGTTCTGCTATAGTACTTTGACTATAAGAGTTGTATTATTGCATAAAACTTTATCTCTATGGTCCATGGTCTTCACTAAATGTTCCTCATAAGACAGGTCATTTTATAGCTTTACCACCTCTAAATTAATTATATGTGAGGGATTTGGTATGCACTTTCTCAAGAGAGATACATGGAATACATTTTGTACTTGAGAAATGGTTAGTGTGAGAGCTAGATGATAATCCATAGCTCTGATGTGATATATAATCTCAAAGGGTATGATGTACTTATGGCTTATCTTTCCCTTCTTCTTAAATCTCATGACTCCATTCCATGGAGATATATTGAGAAACACTTTATCCCTGACCTAAAACTCCATGTCCCATTGATGATTGTCAACATAACTCTTTTGTCGACTCTGAGTAGCCCTAATGTGTTTTTGGATGGTCATGAACATTTCTACCATTTCCTCAACCATTTTAGGTCTCAATTTTTGGTTTTCACCAACTTTAACCCAACACATTGGTGTTTTCTATCTCTTTCTATAAAGGGTTCATAAGGATCCATTTGGATGATTGAGTGAAATCTATTATTGTAAGAGAACTCGGTCAAAGGAATATGTTGATCCCATCCTCCTTTAAAGTCCATTGAGCATGCTTTCAACATTTCTTGCAATGTATGAATATTTTTATTATATTGGCCATCATTTTTGGGGTGATAAGTCATATTTAAGTTCAAATAAATATTTAGATCATGTTGAAGACTCTCCTAGAACTTGTAATTAAATATTGGATATCAGTCAGATATAATCGATAGTGGTGTTCCATGTAGCATCACCACCTCTTTGATGTATAACCTTGCAAGTTGATCAAGTGAGAAGTAATCTTGAATTAAAATGAAGTGAGAAGTATTTGTAAGATTATACAACACAAAAACATATGAAATTATTTCCTCTTGATGTATTTGGAAGACCAGTGACAAATTACATGGTGATATTTTCCCTTTTCCATGTCATTATGGGTAATGGTTGCATCATCCCCTTAGTTTTTTTCCTTTCAACCTTCACCTACTGACATACCAAACTCTTTTATATATATTTCATGATCTCATTATTCATATTTTCCCACCAATATTAATCTCATAGATTTAAATACTTCTTCATGATCCCTGGGTTGATGGAGAAAGTTGAGCTATATGAATCATTCAACTAATATTTATTTATCTTGGTATTTAATGGTACACATAGTCTTGACCCAAATGTTACAACTCCTTCTTCATGAATTTTTAAATCTAAGTATTTCCCTTTTCTTATATCTTATGCATTCTTCTAAATTTTACATCATCTATTTGAGCATCCTTTTTATTCTCTAGAAGGGATGGTTAACAAATAATTTGTTAAAAGGATGATTATGTTACTACATTTATGATTCAATGTCCATCCTTTTCAATTTTAATAACACTGGATCCTTCTTAATTATCATCATTGATAAATTTTCTGAATCATTTCTAATTATAGAATCTAACACTTTGTTTGATTTCCCATAATGTTAATGGATTGAGAAATCATAGTCCTTGATCATCTCTAACCATCCTCACTGGTGAGAATAAGCCTCCTTTTTTAGGAATATATATTTTAGGATATTATGATATGTATATATTAGAAACTTATCCCCATATAGATCATGTATATATATTTTTAATGAAAATATCACTACAGCCAACTCCAAATCATGTTCTGGAAAGTTCTACCCATGAACATTAAACTTCCTTGAGGCATAGGCTATCACTTTTTCATTTTTCATTAATACATAGCCCAAACCCTTCTATAAAGCATCATTGTATACCGAAAAACATTTCCCACTTGAGGGAAGCATTAGGATCGGTGTAATGATGAGCTCATTTTTCAACTCTTTAAAATTATCTTTGCATTTACTAGTATAAAAAAACTTTACCCCTTTCTGAGTCATCTTTGTTAGAGGGTTTTAAAATCATGATAATTTTATCACAAATCATTGATAATATCCAGCTAGTTCAAATAAACTATAGATATCTCTTACATATGATAGTTTGGTCCACTCATCAATTGCTTTGTCTTAGAATGGTCTACAGATATCCATTTACTAGTAATAACATCCCCCAATAATGATATTCCCTTTATCCAGAACTTGTATTTATTATACTTTGAATAAATCTTCACTTTTTGAAAATTCTTTATCATAGTTTTTGAATGATTCTCATTCTTCTAATTGCTTTTAGAGTATATACTAACATCATTTATAAATACTACCACAAATTTATTTAGGTAATATATATCGATTCTATTCAATAAGTCCGTAAATATTGTTAGAGCATTGGTGAGTCTGATGGTAATTACTATGAACTTATAGTGTCCATACCTTGATTGAAATGAAATTTTGGGAATATAATCCTTCTTCACCTTTAATTAGTGACGTCCATACCTTGTTCTTTATTATGATTTTTTTGAGTTTGTAATAATCAATACAAAGTCTCATTGACCCATCCATATTCTTTATGAAGAGGAATAGTATACCTTATGGTTAATCACTTAGGAATATAAAACCATTTTCCATATTCTCATGTAACTTTTTTTTCTTTTCTTACAACTCAACAGAGGACATTCTATTAGGATTATTGGATATGAGTAGAGATCTAGGTATAAGTTTAATTGAGAATTAAACCTCTCGGTGAGTAGAAAGACTAGGAAACTCTTTAGAAAATACATCAGCATAATCCCTCACAATGGTCATGTCTTCAAGCATGATTATATCCTTTGTCTCAATCATTTAGGCTAGATATGATTAATTATAAGAAAATAATATCCATACTTGAGTATAATATTCCATGGGAGATTCATCCGCCTCCTTACACTTGTACAAAATTAGAGGATGAATTTGGATTTGAAGAGTGATATTCCCCTCTCGACAGTTGATGTTGGATTTATATATAAATAGTCAATGCATGCCCAATATAACATCAAAATCCACTAAAGGAAGTAATATGAGAATTTATAGAAGATTCAGTCCACAATCATTTATTGGGGAGGAGTTAAATACTTGGGATACAACAATTTATCTATTTTTAATTCTCACAAATAACATAACCCTCATGTTTTAAGTGGTATTTGACTATTTCTACTAAACTTTCAAGATATGAAATAATTCATAAAACCATAATCAAAAAAGTATGTTCACTATTATTGAATGAAAAACCATAGTACTTATCACCACATAGTTTTCAGGATCCACCTCAATAGTAGTGATATTTTATTCCCTTCCTTCCTCTATAGGCCTTATAGGTTACTCTCATTGATTATCTCCAACAACCCTTGGCTTAGGTAATTGGATTGTATAGTTCCCATGTTCATTGTAGTTGAAACACTATACTACAAGATGAGTGTTGATCTGAACCTTCTTTTCCTCTATCGCATTAGTGGTCTTATTCATATCCTTTTGTAATTGATTAGCCTGATACCCCTTTTTCATCATTTGAAGCATCTTCCTATTCCCTTGAGAGAGTTTACATGGTGCTTCTTACCACACCTTTGGCATGTGGGATGTTGGGTTTTCTTTCCCCCATGATATTTTTCTATTGATCCTTCTGAAAAAACTCCATTTTATACTTTCTATCTTATGTCCCTAGAGACCATGGAGAGTTTCCGATCACTATATCAACTTTTAGGTCACAATGAACAATCTTTTCTTAGCTTTCAAATTCCTGAATCTCTAAATATTTTCATATTCTTGGCTTTAACCCACAAAATAAATGTTCCACCTTACTTTCAGTGTTGATGACAAAGCTAAAGGCATACTTTGAAATCCTTGTGAAGTTTTTCTCATATGCCCTGATAGAATCATCTTTAGTTTTCTTCAGTCTGAGGAACTCCCTCTATAGTTTAAGAGATAGAGTTTAGGGATAATATTTATTGAAAAATATTTTTCTTAAATTCTTCCCATTCCATGGAATCAATGTCCTATTTGGACTTCATGTTCTTGATCATCCTCCACCACTGATCATTTTCCCCCTCCATGTGATAAGATGCAAGAAAAAATTTCTATTTGTATGATCATTAGAAGAAATAGAAAATCTTCCCAATGGAGTTAATCTATTGTTCCACGATTAGGAGATCAGAAGATGCACTAAATATAGGATGTATTTTTTGTATAAAAGACTTGACTACATTTTCTTATTTCTTAGGAGAAGTAAAGAATTTTTTATGATTCAAGTTATTATTCATAACTTGATCCAGTTGAGCTAGTATTGTTATAAAGTTCTTATCTTCTACTTTAATAAGGTTAATCATATCATTAGGGTAATCATCACATTTCCTATCACATTAGTTTTTGGAATGGTTTCTCCTATTTCTCACCATTAACTAAAAAAACAAGATGAAAATACATTAACTAATAAACATACAAAATAGAAACTTATAAACTTAGAAGGAATAAATTATAAATAAAAATTATATCATAACTTATGAGTCTCAATTTTTTAATATAGGTTATCCATGGTAATTTTTTCTATTACTTTTTCTAAAATAATAGTTTTTTCAAGTCCTTCATAATAATTCATAAAGAGTTTGTGAATTTCCAAAGCATAACCCTTGAGAGTGTCAAAACATGGGTGTAAAAAGGTCTCTTTATTGTGCACTAGGTGATAATAGATTCAATTCCCAATGCATAATTTTCATGGTTATCATCCCTAGGTACAACTATTCAAGATCCACATACACTTGTAGTATCCATACATTGACGTAATTTCCTAGAATCCACTTGTTCTATACTTCATAAAATTTCTTGGATATTTTCCAACACATAGACTTGTACCTAGGGTTCTCACTAAATTATTCTATTCCAAATCCCCAAAAATAACTAGACCATCCTCTGATACCAACTATAGCGACCCTAGCCTTTTTACACATATTATTAGATGATTTTTAATGTAAATATCCCTTAATACAAAATAATGATCAAAAAGGCCTAGTGTCTTTGGAATACTAGGTATGTAAAAAATCAACGTGAAAATAAAATTTCTCTATTTTAATCACATTAATGAGCTCTTAAACTACAAGGGATAACTTAGTGAATACATAAAAAAAAAGGGTGAGACAAAAATCATAATAAGGGAATAAAAAATATAAGGAAATATAAGGTGTGAGTCAACAGTGTAGCATGATATCATTAAATAGAAGGCTCATTAGTAATCATATGGGAGAATAACATAAATAATATAGTACCATAATATCAAGAAAATATAGAAAATTTGGTAGCAACACAAAACATTACATAACCATGAATCAAGGATAAATTCCAAAACAACATCACATGGTGGAGATAGCCCCACAATTGATTAGGATTACTCCGTAATCCCGTACATAACATCTCATGATACATAAGCTTTACCCAATGTATTAGTGTGCTATCTAGGTTCACCAATAAGGAATCGACTTTAAATAATAAATATTCTTATATCTTTAGACAAGAATCCATTTTCTTGAATTCCCAAATATCATTTAGGTTTATATTTTTAAATAATTAGTTCATCACCATTACACAAATAAATATTACATTACAAAGTGGAAACTTCCACTCAGTATCCATTTTTCACATAATATAAAACTTTTAAAATAAACATGTTTCTATTCATGAAAATTTTTCACGACTTTCAAATTGACTTATTCTTTTAATTTAACAATACTTAAACACTATAAAATATTTTAAAACATGGGATGAGCACAAAAGGTCATTAAGGTACATAAAAAATAAATAAAAAGAAGTATGTTATTCCTTGTTAAGACCATGAGGTCATAAAAATAGTTTTCCTTTAAACTTTAAACTCAATGAAATCATCTTTAACACCCAAAGTTGTTTATAAAACACTTTATAAGAAAACATTAGGGAAAAATCATAACCATGAGGGTTTCTTATAAAACATGATAACTCATGAAAAACATTTTCTTAAAACATACCTTTTTACCCAAAAAGGGTCTATTCATTGGTTTAAAACAAATGATATTTAGTACACCTTTTGAAATAAATGATTTACATAAAAACACATAAGAAAGAATAGAAAATTCATGTAAATTTTTTGGGACATCATAATCATAGAACCCTTAAAATTTTAACAACTATATGGTAAACTTCCAAAATAATTCTTCAGAGAACATAATCATTACCCAATGCATTGAAGAGCTATAATGGGGCTCACTCATCATATCATGAGATGTAATGGGGCTCAACCCATCATATCATGAGCTATAATGGGGATTAACCTATCATATAAGTTTTATCAGGATCATAAATTATCATAAACAATGTTCAAGGAATATATCTTGAATAAAACAAATCTTTCACCTTTCTCATTATAAAAACTTTGAAAACTCTTTTCAACCCAAATTCAAAACATTTTCAGATATCGAAATACCCTTTAATTTTAAAAAATCATTTTCAAAACATAACTCACATAGAATAAGGGAAGTATGATTTTTATTTAAATAAAACATGGAATATTTTAAGGTAATTCAAATATCAATAATAGTTAAAGTGGTAAGAAAACCCATCATTGTCGTATACATTAAAATAGAACATTCCTTTTGACTTTTTGTCCAAATATTCCGTATAAAAAACATAAAATAATTCCTTTTGAAAACCTTTGAATTAATTTAAAAATATAAATAAAATTTTCATTATAATTATTTTATGTACATATAACTACATTAACTATACATTTTAAAAAATATGGACATGGAAGAAAAAGAGTTGGAAAAAAACTTCAAAAGAGGATTTTTAAAAGAAAGTTTTTTACCTCGGGTCCAACTCATCATGTATTTCTTAATAATAAAATTTTGATAATTATATACTTTCTTAAGAACATTTTTCAAATTTATTATTCCTTTTTACCATGTTATAATCAATTACCTAATCAATTAAATTCATGCTGGATCTTTTGAAAATATATGGCTTATATGTCCAAAATGACTTCGGTAGGTTGACTATTGTCAAAGTGTACAATATTCCATAATATCCATAATAATAATAATAAAATAATTATAATATTTATAAATAAATTATACTTTTAAAACAAATAATAAAATATGGTTATGAAAAATGAACTATGTTATAATCATGGAGAATGTCAGTCATATTTACGCATGTGTAACGTTTCCATTTCTCAAAGATAATTATGGAAAGAAAGTAAGTGTTATTTTATCTTTAAAATATTATAATTATATAATAAATACCATATTATTTATATAAATATACTTATATGTATCATCCATGTGATGTGGTGATGAAAAATAAATCATATCACTTCGTGAAGGTGGTAGTCCACACGTATGCATGAATGAAGTTATCATTTTTTATTGAATGAAAATGTAATAAGTTAAATGATATATTATATTTTTATAATGATAAATATTTAATGAATATAATATATACACATTAAATCAATAATTAAAACTATTGGTGAGTGATAGTGATGGAAAATGAATTACATCATTCTGTGAGTCGTTAGTCCGACATACACATGAATGATGGTTTTGCTTCCCATTTGATAGAAGTGGAGATTGATATTGGTTTTGACATTAAAATAACAAAATATAAGTATATGGAATATACTATTGTTATTATTTCATCTTAGTTTAATAATATTTTAAGGATGTGGAAGAAGAAATAATACAAAAACGTTTGGTTAAGAACTATACCTCTTCTTTGAACAACCTCTTAAGGTTTACACAAAAAGATTTTCTATGTTGGTTTTATGATCAAACCGGGGAATCTTGGATGTTGTTATAGATTTAAGGAAAATATTTGGTCATGGATTGGCTGAAACAAATTTTTATTGAAGTGTGAATAAATGAGAAGACACTACTGGAAAATAAGGTTATACCAATGATTTAAAACCGTTGGTATAGGTTGGAAAACCATTGGTATAGCCTATACCAACGGTTTTCCAAACCGTAGGGCAGTAAGCCGTGAGGAAAGCCCTATACCAATGGTTTGATCAAAACTGTTGGTATATCCCACTGTATTTATTGATATACCAACGGTTGTAGGCTAACCGTTGGTATATGTTTGTATAACATTTTTACCAACAGTTTACATAAACTGTTGGTATATATTGAATTCTAAACACTATACCAATGGTTGTAAAACTGTTGGTATAGTTTTTAAATTTCTCTCAAAGTATACCAACGGTTTAAAACCGTTGGTATTTTGTTTTTTCAAAACTATTATACCAATGGTTTAAAACTGTTGGTATTGTGTTTTTCCAGAACTATTGCACAGCAGCCCTCCAGTAGCCCCTCCAGTATACACCTGCATAAAAAATATCACAAAAACCACATAAAACTTAAAACAACATAAAAAATACCTAAAATAGCACAAAAAGCACATAAAACCATAAAACTCTTCCAACCATGTCATGTACTACAATTCCCTATTTAAATCTTCATATGACAACAATCATCCAGTAGAGTTAATAACAGTTTCAATAACTCAAACATTATTTACACCCATTTCAATCTTCAAATGAAACCCACTCTTCCAGTAGTAATTCACCTCACCCCTGCACAACCCCCCCCCCCCAACCATCACATCCCCCTACCTCACCATAAAATTCTAATAAGTACAATACTCTGAGAAATACTTATTATAGTTGAATAAGAGTTTGAAATTGGATCAAATCCCAATTTTTTTTCTGATCCTAGATTTGGGTATGTAATGATTTGTGATGCATTTTGCATTGAACTTGCATTTTTTATAATATATGGTGAAAAGGTATTTTCTTAGGAGTCTCGTCGCTTATTACCCCATGATTGAAATTACCCAACTCATGAAAAGAGTTTGCAACTATCGTTGATGAGTGTAAATTTCAGTTGTTGTATTCACTTAAAATGATGTCCTTTTGAAACAAAAGACAGACACTTTGAGTGGTACCGTCCACACCACACCTAGGATTGATGTGGGGTTGACTCATACATGTCACAAATTACCCATGGATCGTTTTCCTAAATTATCAACACAATCTGAATGCATTTGGTTGGTTTTCCGTATGCTGGTTGTTTTTACTTAAAAGTATATCCATTTTATACAAAAGAAAGACACTTTGAGTGGTCTCGGCCACACCGTGCCTATGATTGAGGCGGGGTTGACTCATACACATCACAAAGTACCCATGGATCCTTTTCCTAAAGTATCAACATAATCCGAATACGTTTGGTCCATTTTCCGTATGTCAGTTGTTGTTTTCACTTAAAATGTTGTCCATTTCAAAAAAAAGTGAGACACTTTGAGTGGTTCCGGACACACCGTGCCTCGGATTGAGGCAGGGTTGACTCGTACACATCAAAAATGACCCATGTATCTTTTTACTAAAGTTTAAATAGAATCCTAATGCATTTGGTCAGTTTTCTGTATGTCAGTTGTTGTTTTCACTTAAAATGATGTCCATTTTAAACAAAAGAGAGACATTTTGAGTGGTGTCAGCCACACCGCACCTCGGATTGAGGCGGGGTTGACTCTTACACTTCAAAAATGACCCATGGATCATTTTCCAAAAATATCAATATAATCTGAATGCGTTTGGTCAGTTTTAAGTATGCCAGTTGTTGTTTTCACTTAAAATCTTGTCCATTTCAAACAAAAGAGAAACACTTTGAGTGGTTCCAGCCACACTGGCCCTCATATTGAGGCAGGGTTGACTCGTACACATCACATATGACTGATGAATCGTTTTCCTAAAGTTTCAATAGAATACGAATGCCTTTGGTTGGTTTTTCTTATGTCAGTTGTTGTATTCACTTAAAATGATGTCCTTTTGAAACAAAAGAGAGACACTTTGAGTGGTGTCAGCCACACCGCGCCTCAGATTGAGGCGTAGTTGACTCTTACACATCACAAATTACCCATGTATTGTTTTCCTAAAGTATCAACATAATCCGAATGTGTTTGGTTGGTTTTATGTATGTTGGTTGTTTTTACTTAAAAGTGTATCCATTTTAAACAAAATAAAGACACTTTGAGTGGTACCGGCCACACTAGACCTTGGATTGAGGTGGGGTTGACTCCTACATGTTACATATGGCTGATGGATCATTTTCCTAAAGTTTCAATATAATCCAAATGTGTTTGGTTGGTTTTCTGTATGTCGGTTGTTGTTTTCACTTAAAATCATGTACATTTCAAATAAAAGTGAGACACTTCGAGTGATACCGGCCACACCATGCATCATATTGAGGATGGGTTGACTCGTACATATCACATATGACCCATGGATATTTTTCCTAAAGTTTCAATATAATTCAAATTCCTTTGGTCAGTTTTCTGTATTGTCAGTTGTTGTATTCACTTAAAATGATGTCCTTTCAAAACAAAAGAGAGACACTTTGAGTGGTGCCGGCCAAACCACGCCTCGGATTGAGGCGGGGTTGACTCTTACACATCATAAATGACCCATGGATCGTTTTACTAAAATATAAATACAATCTGAATGCGTTTGGTCAGTTTTATGTATGCCAATTGTTGTTTTCACTTAAAATGTTGTCTATTTCAAACAAAAGAGAAACACTTTGAGTGGTTTCGTCCACACCAGCCCTCGGATTGATGTGGGGTTGACTCGTACACATCACATATGACCCATGGATCTTTTTTTAATGTTTAAATAGAATATGAATGCATTTGGTCGGTTTTCTTTATGTTAGTTGTTGTTTTCACTTAAAATGATGTCCATTTTAAACAAAAGAGAGACATTTTGAGTGGTGTTGGTCACACCACACCTTGGATTGAGGTCGGGTTTACTCTTACATGTCACAAATGACCCATGTATAGTTGTACTAAAATATCAACACAATATGAATGCATTTGGTCAGTTTTAAGTATACTAGTTGTTTTTTCACTTAAAATATTGTCTATTTCGAACAAAAGAGAAACACTTTGAGTGGTTCCGGCCACACTGGACCTCGTATTGAGGTGGGGTTGACTTGTAAACGTCAAATATGACCCATGAATCATTCTCCTAAAGTTTTAACATATTATGAATGCCTTTGGTTGGTTTTACTTATGTCAATTGTTGTATTCACTTAAAATGATGTCCCTTTGAAACAAAAAAAAGAGACACTTTGAGTGGTTCCGGCCACAACACCCCTCGAATTGAGTCGAGTTTGACTCTTACACGTCAAAAATTACCCATGGATCTTTTTCCTAAAGTATCAACACAATCCGAATGTGTTTTGTTGGTTTTCCATATATCGGTTGTTTTTACTTAAAAGTGTATCCATTTTAAACAAAAGAAAGACACTTTGAGTGGTACCGGACACACTGGCCCTCGGATTGAGGTGGGGTTGACTCGTACACATCACATATGACCCATGGATTGCTTTCCTAAAGTTTCAACATAATCCAAATACGTTTGGTTGGTTTTCTGTATGCCAGTTGTTGTTTTCACTTAAAATCATGTCCATTTCAAATAAAAGTGAGACACTTTGAGTGATACCGGCCACACCGTGCCTCGGATTGAGGTGGGGCTGACTCCCACACGTCACATATGACCCATGGATCTTTTTCATAAAGTTTAAATAGAATTATAATGCATTTGTTCGGTTTTCCGTATTGTCAGTTGTTGTAGTCACTTAAAATGATAACCTTTTGAAACAAAAGAAAGACACTTTGAGTGGTGTCGGCCACACCGCGCCTCGGATTGAGGCGGGGTTGACTCGTACTCATCAAAAATGATCCATGTATCTTTTTCCTAAAATATAAACACAATCCTAATGTGTTTGGTCGGTTTTAAGTATGCCAATTTTTGTTTTCACTTAAAATGTAGTCCATTTCAAACAAAAGAAAAACACTTTTAGTGGTGCTGGCCACATCGGCCCTTGGATTGGGATGGGGTTGACTTTTAAACATCACATATGACCCATGGATCGTTTTCCTAAAGTTTCAATAGAATCCTAATTCATTTGGCCAGTTTTTCGTATGTCAGTTGTTGTTTTCACTTAAAATGATGTCCATTTTAAACAAAAGAGAGAAATTTTGAGTGGTACCGACCACACCGTGCATTGTATTGAGGCGGGGTTGACTCTTACACATCAAAAATGACCCATGGATCGTTTTCCTAAAATATCAACAAAATCCGAATGTGTTTGGTCAGTTTTAATTATGCTAGTTGTTGTTTTCACTTAATATCTTGTCCATTTCAAACAAAAGAGAAACACTTTGAGTGGTGCTAGCAACACCGAACCTCGTATTGAGGCGGGGTTGACTCTTACATGTTACATATGACCCATGAATCGTTTTACTAAAGTTTAAACAGAATCCAAATGCCTTTGGTCGGTTTTCCATATGTCAGTTGTTCTATTAACTTAAAATGATGTCCTTTTGAAATAAAAGAGAGACACTTTGAGTGGTTTCGGCCACACCGCGCCTCAGATTGAGGCAGGGTTGACTCGTACACATCACAAATGACACATGGATAATTTTCCTAAAGTATCAACACAATCCGAATGTGTTTGATCTGTTTTCCATATGTCGGTTGTTTTTACTTAAAAGCATATCCATTTTGAACAAAAGAAAGACAATTTGAGTGGTACTGGCCACACTGGACCTCGGATTGAGGTGGGGTTGACTCATACGCATCAAATATGACCCATGGATCATTGTACTAAAGTTTCAAAAAAATCCGAATGTGTTTGGTCGATTTTCCGTATGCTAGTTGTTGTTTTCACTTAAAATCCTGTCCATTTCAAATAAAAGTGAGACACTTCGAGTGATACCGGCTACACCGTGCCTCGGATTGAAGCGGGGTTGACTTTTACATGTCACATATGATGCATGGATCTTTTTCCTAAAGTTTCAACAGAATTATAATGCCTTTGGTTGGTTTTCTGTATTGTCAGTTGTTGTATTCACTTAAAATGATGTCATTTTGAAACAAAAGAGAGACACTTTGAGTGGTGATGGCCACACTATGTCTCAGATTGAGGAGGGGTTTACTTTTACACATCACAAATGACCCATGGATTGTTTTCCTAAAATATCAACATAATACGAATGCGTTTGGTCAGTTTTAAGTATGCCAGTTGTTGTTTTCACTTAAAATCTTGTCCATTTCAAACAAAAGAGAAACAATTTCAGTGGTGATGGCCACACCGACCATCGGATTGAGGTGAGGTTGACTCTTACACATCACATATGTCCCATTGATCTCTTTCATAAAGTTTCAATAGAATCTGAATGCCTTTGTTTAGTTTTCTGTATGTCAGTTGTTGTATTCACTTAAAATGATGTCGTTTTGAAACAAAAGGGAGACACTTTGAGTGGTGCTGGCCACACCACACCTCATATTGAAATTAGGTTGACTCGTACACATCACAAATGACCCATGGATAGTTTTACTAAAGTATAAACACAATTTGAATGTGTTTGGTTGGTTTTACGTATGCTGGTTTTTTTACTTAAAAGTGTATCCATTTTAAACAAAAGAAAGACACTTTGAGTGGTACCATCCACACCGTGCCTCGGATTGAGGCAGGGTTGACTCTTACACATCACAAATGACCCATGGATCCTTTTCCTAAAGTATCAAAATAATCCGAATGACTTTGGTCAGTTTTCTATATGCCAGTTGTTGTTTTCACCTAAAATGTTGTCCATTTCAAAGAAAAGTGAGACACTTTGAGTGGTTTAGTCCACACCGCGCCTCTCATTGAGGTGATGTTGACTCGTACACGTAAAAAATGACCCATGGATCATTGTTTTGTAGTATTAAAACAATAAAAATGCGTTTGGTTGGTTTTTTGTATGCCAGTTGTTGTTTTCACTTAAAATCCTGGCCATTTAAAATAAAAGTGAGACATTTAGAGTGGTGTCGGCCACACTAGCCCTCTGATTGAGGCGGGGTTGACTCGTACACATCACATATGACCCATGTATCATTTTCCTAAAGTTTCAATATAATCCGAATTCTTTTGGTCGGTTTTCCATATTCCAGTTGTTGTTTTCACTTAAAATCTTGTCCATTTCAAATAAAAGTGAGACACTTCCAGTGATACCAGTCACATCGTGCCTCAGATTGAGGCGGGTTTGACTCGAACACATCACATATGACCCATGGATCCTTGTCCTAAAGTATCAACAGAATACAAATTCTTTTGGTTGGTTTTCTGTATGTTAGTTGTTGTTTTCACTTAAAATGTTGTCCATTTCAAAGAAAAGTGAGACAATTTGAGTGGTGTCGGCCACACCGCGCCTCAGATTGAAGCGGGGTTGACTCGTACATGTCGATTGGGAATTTTGAGTGCCTTCAAGTTCGGATTGAAGATCTGTGTGAGTCTAATCCTCTTTTTGCTTCCTATTTTCAATTAGGGTTTGCACTCTTCTCTCATCTTCTTCCGAAGCTCTAAAGCCCTCTTTTCCATTGGGATGTAGGGTGAATCTTGAAGAGAGATTAGATTGGGATCTGGGGTCCAGGGGGGAGGGTTGGGGGGGGGGGGGGTTGTCCAGGGTCCAAAGAGGATGGTGGGGGGTTGTCCGGGGGGCTGTCTGAGGGGCTATCTGGGGTCCAGGGAGGAGGGTAGGGGCTGTTCGAGGGGCTGTTTGGGGTCCAGGGAGGACGGTTAGGGGGATGTCCAGGGGGGCTTTCCGGGGTCCAGGGAAGAGGGGGGGTTGTCCGGGGGCTGTTCGGGGTCCAGGGAGAAGGGTGGGGGGGTTGTCTGGGGTCCAGGGAGGAGGTTGGGTAATGTATCTAAAACTCTATCTAGGTATAATACATCGAATTCCTATAGGACTGCGAACAGTCACGGGGTGTCGACCTGGAGTAGGGACAAATCACGGCATTACCGTGGTGTGACCACAGCGTGACCGCAGTGTGATCGCGGCGTGACTGCGGCATGACCGTGGCGTGACCGTGGCGTGTTGGCCCGGTCCGGTGACATCTGCGGAGTAGCATCTTACATCCAGGATTCCAAATAAATCCTATGTAGTTGTCCTTCACATTATAGACACTGATCTTATGTTATAAAAAACAGACTCTTTATTCGGGATTGTGGTATGATAAAGATATATATTTTATATTCTTTGTTTTTAAAAGTGGTACTAAGTAGTTGAAACTACTGATTGAGAGTCAAATTATCACACCCTAAACTATCACTGTGAGTTTTCGTAGACAGCGCACCTCCGTTGGAGGGGTTTTATTATAAAAACATGACTTTATTTATCAAATGAAACAATTATATTAAATAAAACTTATTCAAGATATGAAATTCAATATAATTAAGCATAATTAAGAAAGAAACTAAATTCAATTTAAATAATTCTTAAATTAAAGAGGCTACGAGAGGGACTTTACCTCAAGGGGTGTCTCCCATGGGTGTCTTGTGGTGTGTAGTGTCTATCTATGATTTTTGTGGTGCTTTCGTATTGTGGTAAATGTGTATTGCATGGTCAGTTTAATAAATACATTTGTAAATTAAAAAATACACCCATATTCAATAGATATATACCCACTTTTGATAGATAATACCATCCAAATAACCAACTTGGAAATCTGAGACCAGTATTTTACTTTTCCAATTCCAATTACATAATATATGCTGCACCAACTTATGTTTTATGAACCAATAAATTAAAGGTAAAGAAACTCCTCATAATAAACCATAAATCTCATATATCATCACTCACCTCCAAAACATTATAACATCATTAGGCTTCCATATTTGGTCGAAAATAAAGAATTGTAATGAATTCAAAAATATCCATACCAGAGTGAAAAACCAGGTTCAAAAATAAAGAGTTATACAGAATTCCAAAAGGTAATGGATCAATCTTCCCTTGATCACCATCACCATCACCACTTTTATCAATGGCCTCATCCTTGCCGCCATATCTGTCCTTGTCGTCCTCATCATCGTCCCCATGCTCATCGTTGGCCCCATCTTCACCCTCGGTTCCATCCTCTCCCTCGGCCCCATCCTCGCCCTCGTCCTCATCCTCATCCTCGCCCTCATACTCTTCAGCATCCTCATCATCACCAGGAACGTAATAATCTCGACCGCCACTAGAACTACTACCTGGTGCATTGGATAATTTACCCCTCAATGACATATATGTCTGACAAGCTGTGTTGGCCTCTGGTGGAAGTGATGAAGATAAAGCTTTGATCAGTTTCATAAATTCATTATCCCTCGTTTGAACCTGTTCTTCCAACTCTGTGACCCTTTTATCAGACTGTCATGCATGCTCCTTGACCTGTTCCAACTCAGTGGTACTATAATGGATACCTGGAGAGGACCAAAACCTCGTCGGGACTATATTCTTACCAGGTCGGCAATGTACTCTACCAGAGTGCTCATCTCCCAAAACCTGATATAAATGATCGTGTGCCCCTAAATTGTTAAGCTCCTAGGCATCAAGAGCCTCTAAAGCAGCCTTTTAAAAATATTAATAGATTATTAAATTTAAAAATAGATATTAAAATTTGAAATAGACAAATTAAAACTTACAATCTTTTCTTGTGTCGGTTTATTAACCGCAGTTCCATCTTTTTTCCTTCTACTCGAGCAAAACAATTTTGCTCAAGGGATACATCCTTCAATATTCAATTTGTGCTTCTATAATGACATTGAAACAATATAAATTTAAAGTAAAATAATATATTAAATATTCAATAAATCACATAATTTAAGTAAGAAACAATAAAAAGGGAAAGTCTTAAAGAAAAATTATAAACAACTATATCATACCAGCTGCCTCTCATGATCTGACATAGTTTTGCACCCCAAAGTGTGGAGGTATTTCTTTGAATAAAAGTTTTTTTTTTCAGAAGATTCCTAAATAAGTTTTAATAATAAATAAGATAATATTAATTCAAAATATGAAAATTGTCATTTAAATATCTCAAATGGGATTAATACCTTAAATTTGGCAGTCGCCCAATGGGTAACCATTTGGCGATATTGCTCTATTAGGAAGTCATCCACGATAGGTAATGTATCCAACTCCATGCCCACTCTATCACACCAGCCCACATACAGCTCATGCTTATAAGCTCTCCAAAGCTCTCCTAGCTCCTTTAAACATGCTGATCGTACAGCTTCACCATCATGGAAGTTAAACCGAAGCTAACACCCAATAGATTAATTCATATAAATACAGAAAAAATACTACATTAAATCCAATAAATTTTTTACCCATATTTGTGCCCATGCATTATCCTTAACATCTTGTGGAAGATGTATCCAAGAGAGAGGGATAACCAGAATGATGTCAGAGTATTTGGCTAGTGTCACCAAAAAACCCCGAAATTCCTGCCCATATTTATCAATCATTTGTCCATTATCATTGTATTAAACCATCAATTGTGTCTAGAAGTTCCATACCGCATGCAAGCGAGTACGCCCCCTCCCCCTCCTCCTATCAGTAGATGAATCTGTTATTAAAGAAAAAAAATATCAGTATAAGTTATAATAAAAAAATTTGGTATAAAAATTTGTTAGAGTTATGTAAATATACTTGCGGTAGTCATATCAATGGTTGTCACTGGATGTGGAGAAGCTGAAGGAATATCCTGTACAGGTGGAGTGTCCCTCAGTATACACTCCTCATCCACATACTGTGTCAGAGTAAGAGTCGAAGAAGGTGGAATATGATAGCTCGGATATAATGAACCAAAAGCAAAAGATGATGGAAAAGATGTCTGGCCAATTGGTAGTGTAAACATCAGAAGCCTAAATATCTCGTATGTCCCTAAAGACGCAGTAGGATCAAAATGGGCTGTAGAAGCTATGTATGTGGTAAGGGAATAGTTCAATCAGGTAGGACCATTGGATCGTCTAACTCTCACACCATGAGCCCTCGTACCACAAGCCTCAGTACCGGGACCACCAGATGGTCGTCTAACTCTGACACCACCCCCCTCCTACCACCAGCCTCTGTACTGGGAGCAATATCAGGCTCCTCCTCGGATATCTCTCATCTAGGGGGTGGATCCTAAAAAAATTAACACAAAAGTAAACACATGATATTATAAGTTATTGAAATATATATATTTGAAATAAAATACTCACAATAGGGTTGAGTGTAGGAATTCCCATATGTGTCATGTGACGATTATTTTCTGTTATCTTTTTCCACCGCCTCTCTTCAATGAGTGTCATTTCCTGCAATGAAAACAAATATGGAAGTAATTAGAAACATATAACTAATGTGTAACCCAAAAAATAAAATATAGAAAAACCATTCTGATAAAAAAAACATAAAGAAACAAAAGATTTATGGTGGTTTGAAGGTAAGTACTAGGATACACACTCCGAATGATGTAGGTGAAACATGTAGGTGAGAACATGACTGTATGATTATATATATTTCCCACCACAACTTCGATTTCACAATTAACTCTGACAATTAAGCAATTGGATTCATCATAAGTAATAAACAGATTGCTTCTGATTGTAGTAGGGATAGTGTCAACTTCATCATCACCATCATCAACAACATTTCTGGGATTTACTTCAATAATTACACCAAATTTAGGATGAAGATGATCTTTGACATAAAAAACTTGTTTCACCATTAATGCCAATACATATGGTTCATCGGTGGCAAGAGTGTGAGTCATGTCAGTAACTCAAAATCCAAAATTATCAATAAAGGTGCCTTGCCGCGTCATTTAATCAAACCATTGACATTTCATCATTGTGACTCGACCATGCAATTAATAATCCAAAATTATTATTTTCTCCAAGACTCCATAATAAGCTACATTTTTAGAACGAGGTCTACTATCCAATGAACTGGCATAACAGTCTGTTGTGACAGTTGTCATAACACCATCATGTTGTGTTCTCATGTTTCTTGCTCATTCAGTGATAATAAATTTGTATCCATTGATCACAAGTGATTTGCAAGCACGAACCATGGTATTAGGACCAAAAGCTAAAGCTCTTATTTCCTCAGAAACAGAGTCTACAGGAAAACTCGATACCTGAAATATAAAAAAATTGTAAACTTAATTAAATATTATTTTTATTTAGTTATTAAAGAAATATTATTACCTTCAATTTCAACCAAGAAGAAAACCCTTTGCTATGAAAAGTCTCTTTCCTTCTCAAAGATAAAGAACGATGCTTCCTATATATCATTTCTTTATGTTCCCTATAGAAAAAATAATAATAGTTTAACAAATATTTAAAATTACAAGAAACAAGATAAGAGATACATGTACAATTTACTTACTTGATATACTCATCGAACAAATCACAATTGAACAACACTGTGCGATGTTCCATCTCTCGCTCTTCAAGGCTTAATGTCGTCAATTTATATGATCTCATAATTCCTCCTGTATGAGGAAGTGATGGAAAACTGGGTTCAATTTTTCCCATAATGTTCTTCTTCATTTCTATTTGGTCTGTCTATTCTCATAGTAAGATCAGACAAATACATTAAGCATAAACCCATACATTCTTGATCCAAGTAACCATTCACAATAGAACCTTCAGGATAATTCCTTTTCCGAACATATGATTTCAATGTGCACATGTTTCTTTCAGTTGGATACATCCAATGGAAAGCAAAGGGTCCTCCAAGAAGTATTTCGGTCGGAATATAGACAGTCAGATGAAACATGCATGTAAAAAATGATTTAGGGAATATTTTCTCTAACTCAACCAAAATTAATGGTGTCTCCGCCAATAGTTTTTTCAAGAAGGATTTGGACAACCTATTAGCACAAAGATCTCTAAGCAAATAGCATAACTGAATAACTGAGACTCTTACATTATTGGACAAGAGATGACAGATTTTTATTGGAATCAACTCATGAAAAAGGACGTGATAATCATGAGTCTTAAAATATTTCATCTTCAACTCTTTTCTGTTGACCCATTTTGATATATTGATTGAATAGACATTAGGAACTTTAATAGTCTCTAGCACTTCTAGAAATTTATTTTTTTTCAGCAGGTATCATCACATAAGAAGAACATGGAACTTGCCATTTATTTTCACTGATATAGATAGGATGCAATTCTGGTCTGATCCCCCAATCTACCAAGTCACACCGAGATCGTAAATCATCTTTTGTCTTCCCCTTGACATTTAAAAGAATCGAAAGCAACATTTCACATATATTCTTTTCAATGTGCATTATGTCTAAGCAATGACGTAACAAGTTGGTTGACCAATAAGAAAACTCAAAGAATATACTCTTATTATTCCAATTGTAACAGGTATCATTGGAAACATTTTTCCTCTTTCTAGTTTTCATTACACCCTTCCCAAATGAATAACTGAAATCTTTCAATTCATTAAGCACGTCAGTTCCATACATACGCTGAGGTGGATCATCAGTCTCCATGGGATTGTCAAATCTTCGACGATTGTTTCTATATGGATGGTTCATTGGAAATAATCATCGATGTCCCGGAAAACTAAAACTACGAAGATATTTCAGTCTTCTCGATCAAGTATTCTTCATACAAACAGGACAGGATAATTTTCCTTTTGTGCTCCATCCATACATCATTACATAAGCAGGAAAATCATTGATCGTCTATATAAGCGCAACACGCATCTGAAATATGTCTTTCGAACATGCATCATATGTGGGCACACCCACATCCCAAAGAAGTTTCAACTCTTTTATTAAAGGTTTCATGTATACATCTATATCATTGTCGGGATCAGAAGGACCAGATATCAGTATACTCAAGAAAGTGTAAGTCTTTTTCATACATAACCATGGGGGAAGGTTATAAATGTGTATGAAAACTGGCCATGTGTTGTGTGAAGTAAGCATCTGCCAAAATGGATTAAAATCATCACATGAAAGACCCAGTCTCACATTATGCACATCGGCTGAAAATTAAGGAAATCGAGCATCAAATCTCTGCCATGAAAATCCATCTGCTGGGTGAGCCAACTCTTCATTATTCTTTTTTCTCTTGGTGTCATGCCATCGCATTTTTACTGATATTTCATCAGACATGAAAAGGTTCTATAATCTGGGGATCAATGGAAAGTGCCACATTACTTTTTGTGGCACACAAGATGGTGTTCCATCATCTTTTGGCTTCCATCGGGAGGTTCCACATTTGATACAATCATTTCTCTCAGCAGTTTCTTCCCAAAATAAGCAAAAATCATTCAGGCAAGCATGATTTTTTTTTTTGAGAATCCAAGTTCATCAACTAACTTCCATGACATATAGTGGTTTGAGGGAATATCTGAATCATCTAGAAGTAAGTCCTTAAAGAAGGTAAGAATGTAATCAATTTCAGTATTTGAAATCCCATACATAGTTTTCCCATGAAACAATCAGATTAAAAATTACAACTTTTTCATTTTACCACATTGTCGATATACTGGAGTTGTCGTAGCATCATTCAATTTTTTCACCCTATCAACATCATCATTTTCATTGGATGCATCATGTGTGCTTGTATAAAAATCTTGTTGGATGGACATCCTTTCCTTCTCATGATGCTGAATAAATGGAAACTGATCATATATCAAACTCTCCAATTCAGTCATATCATTTGGATCATCAACATTTTGAGATTCCATTTTCTCTTCATTGTGATACCACCCATAATAGTTTTTTTGGAAACCATATTTGGTAATATGATAGCTAACTGCTTCATGACTCAACCAAGGTCTTCCAACACAATTAGAACATGGGCAGTGTATGCGACCACTATCTGAAGCCTTGTCAAATGAAAAATCTAGAAAGTTGTTCAAATTATTTTGAAAAATGGTTGAAATCAGATCTGTTTTGTACATCCAACTTCTATCCATTCTGTAAAAAAAATTGTAATAATTAATTTCAAAGAAATTCAATAATATTGAAGTTTAATCAAAAAAAATATTTAGGTAAATGACAATTTTTTACTTTAAATAAAAGAATAACTGACACGTTACTCTATATGAGAATCATATTAAGAAATACAAAAAAATACAGTGTATAAAAGAATATAAGATACATAATTTATAATGACTATATTCGAGGATTTCCCAGTAAGTTATTCTAAGTGGATCAAGGAATACATAATCCTTAAGGGTCTTGTTGGGAGTACATGAGTTTTATACTTTAACTTCTTCAGGGAAATCAGGATGAGGAGTAAGATGAGGATCAGGGAGTGGCGGGGCTATCCAAGGGGGTGCGGGGTGTCCAAGGGGGTGCGGGGTATCCAGGGGTGGTGGGGCCTTCCAGGGGGTGGGGGTTGTCTAAGGGGTCGGGGTGTCCGAGTGGGCGGGCTATCCACGGGGGTGGTCAGGCTATCCAGGGGGTAGGGGGAGTCCAGGGGGTGGGCGGGCTATCCAAGGAGGTGAGCGGGGTGTCCAGGGGGTGGGTGGGGCTGTCCGGGGGGGTACGGGGTGTCCAGGGGTGTGGGCGAGCTGCCCATGGGGGTGGCGGGGCTGTCGAGGGGGTCGGGGTGTCCATGGGGTGGGAGGGCTGTCCACGGGGGGTGGTCGGGCTGTCCACGGGGGGTGGTCGGGCTGTCCACGGGGTTGGTGGCACTGTCGAGTGGGGTCGGGGGTGTCAAGGGGGTGGGGGGCTTTCCAGGGGTGGGGGTGTCCGGGGGGATGGGGGTGTCTGGGGGGTGGTGGGCGGGTGTCCGGGGGTGGGGTGGGCGGGCTGTCAACAAGGGTGGGGGGGCTGTCCAGGGGGGCACGGGCTATCCAGGGGGGTGGGTGGGCTGTCCACGGGGGTGGCAGGGCTTTCCAAGTGGGGTCGGGGGTGTCCAGGGGGTGGGGGGATTTCTAGGGGTGGGGGTTGTCAAGGGGGTATGAGGTGTCCATGGGGTGGGCGGTGTCTAGGGGGTGGCGGGGGTGGTGGGGCTATCCATGGGGGTACAGGGTGTCCAAGGGGTGGTCAAGCTGTCCCTAGGGGTGGGGGGTAGTCCACAGGGGTAGGGGGTGCCCAAGGGGTGGGCAGGGCTGTCCAGGGGGGTACAGGGTGGGTGGGCAGGCTGCCCACGGGGGTGGTGGGGCTGTCCAGGGGGGTGGGCGGGCTGTCCACAGAGGTGGGGGGCTGTCCAGGGGGGTACGGGGTGTCCATGGGGGTGGGCGGGCTGTCCACAAGGGTGGAGGGGTTGTCCAGGGGTTCGGGGGGTCTAGGGGGTGGGGGGATTTCCATGAGTGGGGTTTGTTTAGGGGATACGAGGTGTCCAAGACAGACCACCCCCCACCCCCCTGGGACACCCCACACCCCCCACCTAGACAGCCCACCCCCCACTAAACCAAAAACATAAAACAAACCATTTACCCCCTACACTAAACAAACCCCACTAAAAAGACCATTTGCGATGTATGAAGTGTAGAAAAAAAAAACAAACAAATAGTTCGGTACTCCAACAACAATAACTCTAATTTAACCAAAATCAAAACATCAAACATAAAATAAAAAGAGGAAGAACACTAAAACTAAGATTACACTTACTAATTTGAAGTGTAGAAATAAAAATTTGTTTGATTGAAGAAGGATCTTCGGTTGGAAGGTATTTCACAGCCGAGAATACGTTGGGAGGAGGTCTGGATTAGGTCTGCAATCGGGCCTACTGAGAGCTGGGGCGTTGGTTATTTGAGGGAAAACATTCCCAAGTCAAGCGCACCCCATGGGTGGATAATTTTTAGGCTTCTACACTAATAGGTTGTTCATGGATTGTAAATAGGTTTAATTTCATAAAGTATAGACAGAAACATTTATTTTTAAATTTGAGATCAATAATAAATTATGTCAATAATACTATACACATCATAAAGAACACAAAACAGTGATACTTTTAAGGGATGGTTTATAAACCATATTCTATATACTCATAGACATCTACAAATCATGTATTAGTCATTGATTCGATATCAAATAGTGTGAATCATAAAATTTTCCAAAATCCCTAAAATAGGAAAAAATGACGTGATCTTTCTAGATATTGAAATAAATGTAGAAATCGGAGGAATAGGGATTCTATGTTTGTATTTGGGAAGAGGTTTAAAGAGTATAACCTGGATGGGGGAGTTGCAGTTGATCGGATGTAAGAACTCAGGTTAGGGTTCACCTCCGTGTCGGGGCATCTGGAAATTGGGGGAAATGAGTTCTATGTTGTGTTGCGGGGGCATCTGTAAATCGGGAGAATTTGAGGAGACCTTTCCCAATGGTTTGTAAAAACCGTTGGGAAAAAATGGCCTTTACCAATGTTTTTCTACAAACTGTTGGTAAAGGGTGCAAACATTTTGGATTTCCCAACGGTTTCTTCAAACTGGGGGGAAAGCCTTCACAAAACCAAGATTTACCAATGGTTTTTACAAACCGTTGGTAAAAAAAACTTATAACAATGGTTCTGGAGAACCGTTGGTATACAAGTATTAGGAAAACCCAACTTTCCAGTAGTGAGAAGAGGTGCCCTTTTATAAGAGAGGGGATGGGCACTCTTGGAATTTCATAAAATATTAAATTAATATAAATTAATTTTGATGTAAAAATGAGTCAAAATTTATAATATTCAAAGTTAATATTATTATGAGTCGAAATAATCTCATAAAATAAAAATTTTACATGTTTGGATCACATTTTTAACATTATATTTTTTTTTAACCCTTTGTCAACCATTTTGACAATTATTGTGATATTAATATTTTATTACTCTTAAGGGGTTAATATAGTAACTATAAAAGAAAAAAAAGCCATAAATGGATCATTATTAATATTTTAAAGCTTATACAAATAACCTGACTAAAGATAAGATTTTTAGAAATTTAATATCATTCAATAAAAAATTATTTATTGTAAAATCACACAAATGTCAATTTTGAAACTATTCATTTAATTTAACTTTTCAAACTACACAACAACAATGGTTTTCGAATACATTCCATAAAAACTTATAAAATATTTCATTTTAATCTAAAAAATCTAGGAACAATAAAAACTCACTCAAATAATATTATTTTTATTATTTTAAAATCATTTTATTGATTTTTTTTAATACTTGCACATACATAGTGTTAGTGTTTCATAAGATTTTAAGGAAATTATTTATTCACTAAAATTTAAAAATAAATTAGCATAATTAAAAAACACATTTATATTTCAAATTAATATCTATAACCTAACATATCCTCTATTTATCCCTATGTTAAAAATATTATAGTCACTAAAAGCAAGAGTGTGTCATTTTTAAATTTATATTCACTTAAATATTATAAAGGTCAAAATCATATCCAATTGGAAAAAAAAGGACATATATTTAAATTTTTGATGATTATGTATGATATATACTCATAAAATAAAATTAATTCAAGGGTTATGGATATTTTTTAGTCCTTCTCATTTTATTTTTATCTTTAATTACCCAATTTACCCTTTACCGTAATAACAAAAATTAATAAGGTTTCTATTCACAATGTCCAAAAATAAAAGGTACATATTTAAAAAAATTGGACCCCATAATTCAAAATATTTAATCCATTTTTTAATATTAAAAACATGTAATTGGTATAATTTAATTTAAAATTAAACTAGTAAAACGCTACGAAAATGGTTTTTCAGAAAAAATGCTCTTTTTAAGTATAAAATTTTTTATACTAATTTCAAGAATAAAATTCACTTAAAAACCCATAATTTGATTATTTTAAATAAAAATAAACTAATTAAATTTTAAAATTAATCCAAAATAAAATTTTAATTTTTAAATATTCAAAAAATATAATAAAAATTTCAATAAAACTCTATCTTTTTCATTATTCATTGAAAAATAAATATTTTTAGAAAATTATAAAAAAATTGTCCTAAAGTAATTTTAAAATGATGAATTAAAAAATGATGTTAATTTTTTAAAATTAAAATTCTATAATTTTAATAACTAGATTTTAAATAAAACCATATAATGCATGAAAATTCAATTTGGTTTGAAATAAATCTTTTTCCCTTTTGATTGAAAAATTATATAATATGAATAAAACTCTATAAAATATAACTAATGAATATTAATAAGACAAGAAAAAGATTTATTCTAAAAATAAATGGTTTGTTACATTCTTCCCCTTTTTGAAAATTGTATCCTCACAGTTTTATTCGCTTATTAAACAAGTGGGGATATATTTCCCTCATATCATTTTCAAATTCCCATGTTGCTTCTTCAACTATATGGTTTTTCCGTAAAACCTTAAATTGATGAATTATCTTATTCTATAACACTTTCTCTCTATGGTCAAGAATCTGAATAAGTTATTCATTATAATAAAGGTTCTCTTCCAACTAAACTACTTTAGTGCTGAAAACATGTGATGATTCTAGCTCATACTTTCTTATCATCAAAACATGAAATATGTTTTGTACCTAGGATAAACTCAGAGGAAATGCTACTAAGTAAGAAACTAATCAAACTTTCTCCAAGATTTAATATGGTCCAATGAACTGTGTACTTAGTTTCCCTTTTTTACTAAAACACTTAACACTTTTCCAAATAGATACTTTAAGAAAACCATGATCACCTACCTAAAAATATAGATCTTTACTCTGATTATCTACATAACTTTTCTTCTTAGTATGAGATATTCTCATATTTTGTTAAATCATCTTCACCTTCTCAACATTTTCCTCTACCAACTGTAGTTTCATAAAATTCATTTCTCCTACTTCATCTCAAAAAAAAATAACCCTACACCACTTTCCATATAAATATTCAAAAGGTGTCATTTGTATACTAGAATGAAAACTATTATTATAAGAAAAATAAAATAAATAAAGTTGTTAATCTCAAATTATCTGGTAATTCATTGAAAAATCATTAAGCATGTCTTATAAGGTCCTAATCATTCACTCAATTTGTTTGTTATATTGAGGATGAAAATTTGTATTGAATTTTAATTTAGTACCCATTGAATTCTGAAGTCCTTTCCAAAAATTTGAAGTGGAACTAGAATCGTGATTAGATACAATGGAGAGAGGAACACCATGTAACCTGGCTATCACCTTAAGTTACAGTATACAAATTTGATCTAAATACATAGTATTATAAATGGAAAGGAAATGCACAAATTTAGTTAGTTGATAAAAAATAACCCAAATTTCATTATTACCTCAAGTAGTATTTTTCAATCCCACCTTGAAATCCATGGATATATTTTCTCATTTTAACTCTAGAATTGGAAATGGATGAATCATCCCCTTTAGTAACCTTAATTCCATTTTAAACTATTGAAAAGTAAAACATTTCATGGTAAATTCAGAAATATCTCTTTTCATTCTATCCCACCATTAATACTCATGAAGGTCTCTATACATTTTAGTGATTTCATGATGAACGGAAAATAGGGAACTATGAGCTTCACTCAATAATTATCTCTTCAACTGATAATTATAAGGAATACTTAATATCTTTTGAAATCTCAAAACACATTCTTTATCAATATTATATTCAGTAAATTTACCCTTATTAACCTATTGTACCTTTTACTATAACTCAAGGCCTTCCTTCTGGGCTTGTTTAATTCTTTCTGATAGAGACATTTTTACTAACACGTGAAACAAAACAAAGTAAGTTTATTAATCAATAATTTCAAGGCCAAAATTCATCAATTAATTAACCAAATGGTTTTATTCCAAACATAACATGGTTAATGATGCATGATATTTTTTAATTAAAGAAATAGCTAATTTGTTTTCTTTTCTAGGATGGTAATGAATCATGAAATCATAATCCTTTATTAGTTCCATCCATCTTCTCTGCCTCCTGTTTAAGTCTTTTTTGAGTTAATATATACTTCAAACATTTATGATTAGTTTATATTTTACACTTTACTCCATATAAACTATGCATCCAAATTTTTAAATCAAAAAACCATGGAATCTTATTCTAGATCACGTGTAGTATAATTTAACTCATGAAGTTTCAATTGATGTAAAGCATAAACAATTACCTAATCATTCTGAATCAATACAAAACCAAGACCCTTCAAAGAAACATCATTGTAGATGAAAAATTCACCATTTATAGAAGGAAATTCTTAAATAAGATCATTCACCAATATTATTTTTAGTTTCTGAAAATAATCATCACATTATTTCATCCAGATGAATGTAAATACTTTTCGAGTTAACTTACTCAATGGGCTAGACAATTGATAAAATTTTTCAACAAACCTCTGATAATAACCTGTTAAACCAAGAAAACTATGAATCTATGTGATTTTTTTTGTTTTTTTTTCATTCTTCAACAAATTTAGTTTTAGTAGGTTCAACCATTATTCCATATTTAGAATCAATATTTCCAAAGAAAGAAATTTGTTGCAACTAAAATTCACACTTATTAAATTTTCAATATAGTTTAATTTATTTTAAGGTTTGAAAAATAATTCTTAGGTGTCTTTAATGATCCTCATGAATTTTAGAATATATCAACTTATCATCAATAACCAAAACCAAAAACATATCTAAGAACTCATGGAAAACACTATTCATAAGGTCTATAAATATAGATGGTGCATTTGACAATCCAAAATGAATAACTACAAACTCATAATGGCCCTATCTAGTTCAAAATGTAGTCTTCAAGATATCTTCCTCATTTACCTTCAAATGAAGATACCCTGACCTGAGATCAATCTTCAAAAAATATTATTCTCCCTGAAGCTTATCAAAAAAATCATTCATATGAGGAAAAGTATACTTATTCTTAATATTGATGTTATTCAAGGCTATATAGTCAATGAAAAGTATCATTGAACCATCTTTATTTTTAAAAATAAAATCGTGTCACCCCATGGTGAATTTCTAGTCCAAATGAAACCTTTATCTAGAAACTCTTATAATTTATTTTTCAATGATAAATTTATACTTATGCCATTTGATAAGATGGTTTTGAAGTAGGTTTAGCATCAGGTTTTAAGTCAATAGTAAATTTAACCTCTCAGTTAGAAATAAAACCAAGAAATTCATCAAGAAAAGCATACGTATATTCATTCACTACTAGCACATCACTAATTTTATAAGTTCCTTTCTTTTCAAAAACATGAGTTAGGTAACCTTCACTATCATCTATAATCAATTTCTCAGCTTCTTAGTATGTTATCAAAATTATAAAATCATTTAAAAAAACGTTATTGGCTATGTAATCTATCTTAGCATGATAAACTGAAAGCCAATGTATACCTAAATTAATATTAAACTCTATCATGGGTAGTTCAAAAATATTTGTAGGAAATATCACCCCACTAACAATAATAGGAAAATTCATATAAATATTTATTTCTTTAATATTTTTACCCATAGTTTTCACCAAATGTTGTATATTCTTTTCATGAGGTGATATTCCCATTTTTATTAAAAAATTATCAGAAAATAAGGAATTAAAAGATCTGGGTCTAAACAGGGTATTGGTATAATTAGAAAAAACAAGTAACATACCTATCACCACTTCATTTGACAGTCTACATCAACTATAGTAGTGGAAAATGATTTTCCACGCTTTTTTGTTTCTAATATTGATCATTTCTATCATGTATAACTAACTTAGTACACACATTATTATAATGTCCCAACTCCTTACAATTAAATAATATTACCATCAACTTATCATTATTTATCAAATCATATTTATTACAGTCACAAGCCACATGTCCAGACCTTTCACATCAGTAACACTTCCCAAATATTTCCTGAAATTTCATAGGATTATTTTTACCACACTTATCACAATATTGGAACTTTATTTTATTACCTCCATATTTTTATGATGAATGCGTCCCAATTTCCTACCATTGGGACCTTTTTTATTCATGTTGTCATGAAATACATGATCATCGATGAACTCCATTTCTAAATTCTAGAAACACCGAACAACTTTCTCATAACTTTTTGATTCATAGTAACATAATTCCCTTCAATATATTGGTTTCAAACCTGAGTAAAACTAATTAATCTCACTATCAATATTCTGGATAAAATCTAGTATATACCTGGCTAATCTTATAAAACTTTATTCATATGCAGCTATTGAATATTCATATTTTTTCTTCAATTCCAAGAATTTCTTCTCTATTCTTAGTTGAATAATTTTAGGTAAATATTTATCCACAAAAATATTAATAAATGTATCCCATTCCATGTCATCGAGTTAATCTCTTTCCCGAGTATTCTTATCCAAATACCACCATCGATTTGATTCACCTTAAAAATGATAAATGGTGAGGGTTGCCTTTTGGCACTTTGAACACCCCATGACTTAAAATATCTTTTATACAAGATTGATCCACACTTCAACTACCACTGGGTCTGAAAATGCAATGAATGCTGGAGGATATTGTCTCATAAAATTCTCCCCTATCATCATGTTCCTCTATGGTATATTTGGATACTCTCTAGCATATATAAAATCACCATTTATCACCTACATCAACTGATCTATCACTATAACAAATTGATTATTTCCAAATCCAACCATTTCGGGATGCTAATTTGGAAGTATATTTTCCTCTTGTGATATTCCTACTATAGTTTCCCTATTTTCTCTATGGAAAACCATTCTGAACAAACATAGTTTAGAAGAAGAAACATGGTAATGTTTATATTATATATCATTTGAAATTAACTATAAAGTATAATCCTTCAATGGAATTCAATTAACATTATTATAAACTCTAAATTATCTAAACCTAGGCTCTGATACCAACTATAAGGATCTAGACTTAAACAATACATATTCTTGTATCTTTAGACAAGAATCCATTTTCTTTCATTCCCAAATATCTTTTAGGTTTATAGTTTTAGATATTTAGTTCATCAACCTTACATAAATAAATATTAAATTTAAAAGTGTACACTTCCACTTAGAATACATTTTTCCCATAATATAAAACTGTTAAAATAAAACATGATTTCTTTTCATGAAAAATATTCATAACTTTAAACATGACTTGTTATTTTCCATTATCCATCCTTAAACCTTATGAAAAAAATTTAAAATATGGTATGAACAAAAAATCTAAATAAGGGACATAAAAATAAAAAAGGAAGAAACTCATTAGTCCATTTTAAAACTATGAGGTCATAAAAATAGTTTTCCTTTAAACTTTGAGCTCAGTGAAATTAGCTTTAATGCCAAAGTCTTTCATAAAACACTTTATAATAAAACATAAGGGAAAATAATAACCATGAGGTTTTCTTAGAAAACATTATAACCCATGAAAAAAATTCTCTGAGTAAACCTTTTAACTAAAAAAGGGTATATTCATTACTTCCAAAAAATGATATTTTGATTATCTTTTGAAATCCATGATTTCTATGAAAAATCATAAGTAAGAATAAAAAATTCATGTAATTTACTTGGAAAATCATTTTTATATAACCCTTACAATTGGAATAACTATATGTTATACTTCTAACATAATTATATGGAGAACATAATCTTTACCCAATGAATTAGAGAGCTATAATGGGTCTCACCCATTGTATCATGAGCTATAACAGGGCTGAACCCAACATATCATGATATATAAGGGGGATCAACCTATCGTATAAGCTATATAGGGGTCTACCAATATCATAAAAAAATTAAAAGGACTATATAATGGATGAAATATTTTAATCTTTCACTTCATTCATCATAAAACCCTTGAAATTTCTTTTTAACGCATATGCAAAAAAAATTGGATTTTAAAATACCCTTTAATTTTAAAAACCCTTTTTCAAAACATAAATAACCCAAAACAATAGAAGTAGAGTTTTTATTTAAATTAAATATGGAATCTTTTAAATTAAATCTAATATCAAATAATGGTTATGGTGGTGGGGAAAGTTTTTGTTACCGTATACGTTAAAATAGAACATTATTTTTGTCTTTTTTTCAACATGTTCCATATAAAATACATAAAAAGAATAATTTTGAAAAAAAATTAATAAATTAAAAATAGACATAAAATTTCCTTTATAATTATTTTATATCCATATAAATACATTAATAATATATATTTTTTAAAAATGGGCATGGAAGAAAAAGATTTGGAAGGGAATTTTTAAAAGAAAGTCTCTTACCTCGAGTCAGAATCATCACATATGTTCTTTATATTCATGAATAATAAAATTATGTTAATTATATACTTTATTAAAAACTATTTTCATGTTTATTATTTCATTTTACCATGTTAAAATAAATTTCTTAATCCATTAATTCCATGTCGGATGCTTTGATGATATTCAGATTATATGTCCAAAATGACTTCAGTAGGTTGACTAAGGTCAAATTGGTCATTATTCTATCATCTATAAAACAATAATAATTAAAAAATTATAATATTTATTCATAAATTATACATTTAAAACCAATAATTGAATATGGTTATGAAAAATGACTATGTTACAATCATGGAGACGGTAGTTCGTATGTGCGAATAGGTAACATTTCCATTTTTCAACGATCATTATAGAAATAAGGTAAGCATTATTTTTATCTTTAAAAAATTAAAATTATATTAGAAATACCATATTATTTCTTTAAATATAATTAAATATATCGTCCATATAATATGGTGATGAAAAATGAATCATATCGCTTTGTAGAGGTGGTAGTACACAAGTATGCATGAACAACATTATCAATTTTCCTTGAATGGAAAGGTAAGAAGTCAAATGATATATTATATTTTAAGAATGCTAAATATCTAATTAATATCATATATATATATACATTAAATACATCATTATAACTATCCATGAGACGATGATGGAAAACTAATTACATTAGTTCGCGAGGCGGTAGTCCACTATACACATGAATGATGGTTTTATTTACCATTTGATAGAAGAGGATATGGATATAATTTGTGCCATTAATATAGAAAAATCTTAGTATATGAAATTTATTGGTGTTATTATTTCATCATGGTTGAATAAAATTTTAATGAGGTGGAAGAATAAATAAAACAAAAACTCCCGGTTAAGAACTATATGTTGGAACCTTCTTATTTTAATGCTCACAAATCATGATTATTATGTTTCTAATGAGATTAGTGTTTTATAATAATATATAATTTTACGAAGAAATTTGGATAAGTATATATTCTATTTTTAGTTCAAATGTGCTACTGTTAGTTCATATGTGCTGTTGTTAGTTCAGATATGCTATTGTTAGTTAAAATGTTCTACAGTTAGTTCATATGTGCTACTATTAGTTCATATGTACTACCATTAGTTAAATTATGCTACCATTAGTTAATATGTGCTACCATTAGTTAATATATTCTACCATTAGTTCAAATTAGCTACCACCAGTCATGCTACCACCATAGTCATGCTATCCCCCAGTGTTCTATCACCAAATGTTCTACCGCCATATATGATACTACCAGACGTGCTAAAACCAGGTTTGATATCACTGGATGTTCTATAATTGGACCGTGCTACTGTTTGTTCAACTATTCCACCATTGTAACATGCTACCATTGGTCTATGCTGGTATCAAATTTTATCCACCATGAGTATGCTACCAATGTTTTTATGTCCTTTATTCAAATTTAATTCTTTCATTTGGCTAGTTTATAGAATATAATGAAAAATAGACTCATGTGGATGTTTTAATGATTATTCATAAAAAACTCCATGGATGCATTGAATACAAATTTAGAGGTTTCCTGATTTTCTACTCAATATGAGGATCCATAAAATCTTTATTATTATTTCTCAATGGACAACTGGACCTGCTACTCTATATATTTCAGAAGATATCCCTTGTGCATGTGGCTACTATCATTGAGTTTTATATGCTTCATAAATGATGAATAAATACAATTTTGAAAGTGAGGAACTTAAAAAATATCGATAACCTTTAATACACTGAATCAGAAAGTGTTTTTTTAGATTATCTACATACAGAAAAGAGAATTTTATGACACTTTGTTTTTCTGAAATTTTATAGAAACTTGTTTGAGCTCCTCACCAAACAAAATATGAGGACCCCAGAGCATCTAAAGCTATTCAATCCAAGAATAACAACATATTCTATCTCTTCTTATCTTCTCTCTCTATTTTATTATTTACATTTGAGCAGTGTGTCATACATCTCTATTTTTATGACACACACTCTCGTGTGGCTTAACTAGAGTATTCAAGTCAAACTCTCTCAAACCTTCTCTATTTTGTATACCCACGGAATCTATGGAATAGGTTGTGTGAGTATTTTGTTGTATTTCTTTCCACATATAACTATATAGGGGACCTTGATCCTGGATAACATGTGAGTTTTTGTATGTATACCCAATCTAGGTTTTGGATCTGATTATTTTTTATAATAATATTCTTAGCAATAGGTGATTTCAAAGTGGAGGGGATTAGGTCTCAGCTAGAGACTAAACCCCTTGTTTTATTCCATAGTGTGTTTTAGTTTTTCTTTTATTTATTTCAAAGTTAAAACTGAATCAATTTTAAATCTGTAAAAAACTTATACTTTGATAGTTAATATTAATTAGTATTTATATAAAGGATTTGATCAGGTATCGTAGTTTAAAAAATTAGAGTATCTACAAGATATTTTAATTGATCCATAATCATGCTTCTAAGAAACTATTTGAAAGATTGAAGTTATATAATTCTACTATTTTTATTAAATGAGATGTTTAATTAATTTGGGAGATTTTTCTTTAAATTGGTTTTAACAACAAAAATATTGGGTACTAAATTGACCCCCCCCCCCTCTTGAGATATTCACTCCGATCAACATTTGGTATCATATGTTTTTCAAATATCTTTTCAAATATTATTTATTTGTGTTTTAAATATCTTAAATTTATGTTATTTCAAAATTTACTTAATTATGGATAATAATATAAAAGAGGGATATTCTACCAACAGACCTACCTATTTTAATGGAATTAATTATTCTCAGTGGAGGATCAAAATGAAAATTCATTTAAAGAGTATGGGATTTGATATTTATATAGTAATTGAAGATAAATATAAGAAACCACAAAATCCTAGGGCTACTTAGAGTAATGCTACTAAAATAGCATATGATAACAATTATAAATCCATGAATTCCTTATATTGTGCTTTAGGTGAATATGAAATTAATAGAATATCTACTCATTCTACTACTTTTGAAATACTGGATACTTTAGTCATTTATCATAAGGGAACATCTAATGTTAAAGAAATGATATTAAATACTTATACTATTAAATATGAAATATTGAAGATGAAGCCTAATGATTCTATTTCTAATATGTATCTTAGGTTCAATGAGATAGTAAACACAATTCATGCATTGGGAAAGAAGAACACTGAAAAATATCATGTTATGAGACTTATCATATGCTTTCTAGAAAGATGGAGGGGAGCATCTATATAAATAAGAGAGTAATGTGACATTAGTACACTTTCATTAAGGGAAATTATCGGAAAGATGATTTTGTATACAGAGGAATTTCAAGTGAATAAGTAATAAGTGGATGAAAAAAATGAAAATTTGTTGCATTCAAAACCACTACCTCGAATAAAAAAATAACATCAAATAGAACATCTCATGTGAGGAAGATTCACCTACTGACAGTGATAAGTAAATGGACCACTTGTCTAGAAAATTCAAAAAGTTATATAAGAAAAATAATTTTTTTAGAAAGCCCAGTTATAAAGGAAAATATGATAATAGAGGAAACATGAGAAAGGACTGGAAGAAGGATGATTCTTTAAATAAAATAATTTTCTATGAGTTTAAAATAAAATGGAATGTCAAATATGACTTCCCTAATCTAAAATTCAAGAAAAATATTATGATAAGGATAAGAGGTATAATAAAAAAATGAAAGAAACTTGGAGTTCTTTAGAAGATAGTTCGATTTATTCATATTCAAGAAAAGAATATAAGAATGATAGTGTTGATATGTGTTTCATGATAAACACGTATGAGGTATCTCAAAATTTCCATGTATCTCTTTTATATACTTATAAAATATCCAGTTATGATAATAGTGATGAAAAACTTTCTAGTGAATAGATTTTCAAATACGATAACATATTGTAAGATACTTTTAATGAACTAAAATATAAATGCAACATTTTAAAGAAGAGGCATGCTCTGAATCCAAATTTTAAAACTAATATTAATATTGAAAAAGATAAAAATTCTCAATTTATTAAAGAGAAAAATTAATTAAAATTAACTAATGGGTAATTGAAAAAGGATTTATAAATATTTACAAATGTAAGAAATGGATTAACCTGTATTATTTTAATATATAAAGTTCCTAAGTATACTACTGGGATAGACTATCAACCTAGACATAGGATAATTATTAAAAATAAATTTATTCCTAGTTCTAGTTCTTCCAACACTATTACTGGTTCTTATTTTTCTGGACCTAACAAAGTATTTATCTCTAAAAGCATAAAATATTATTATAAGAAACCTCTTAAGAAATTATGGATTCCTAAATATTTGATAAATAACATTTCTATACCTAATAATTTTTGGGTACCAAAGTCATTTTTCATTTAATTTTTTTTGTAGGAAACCTTCTTGAAGAGATCCAGTGAGAATCTATGGTACTTGGACAGTGGTTGTTCTAGACATATGATGTGGATTATTCATTCTTTAAAAACTAAATAAATTTTAATGGTGGACATTTCATCTTTGGTGATAATTCTAAAGGAAAAATAATGTTCCTTCAACAAATCAGTAATTCTAATACGATTTTAATATCTAAAATATTATTTATAGATGGGTTAAAGTATAATCTCATTAGAATTTCTCAACTATGTGATGATGGTTTTCATGTTAAGTTTGAAAATAATTCCTATAATGTTTTTTATTCCAAAACTTCCTCAGTTTTTACTTTTTTAAGAAATGATAATGTTTATGGTGTTAATTTAGAATCATTATTGTATAAAAATATTTCATGTATAAGTGTCTTTCACAAAGAATATTGGATTTGTCATAGAAGACTAGGTAATTGTAATATTCACTCACTTATTATTCTAACTAAGAAAGGGTTAGTAAAGATCTACCTAAACTAGATTTCCCAAATGATAAATTCTGTTACCCATGTCAAAAATGGAAATAGTTCAAAATAACCTTCAAATCAAAAAATAAGTTCAAATTTTCAACCACTAGAATTGGTTCATATGGAATTATTTAAACCTGATAGAGTTTTAAGACTAAATGGGAATCACTATTTTTATGTTCTAGTAGATGAATTTTCTAGGTATACTTGGGTATTATTTCTATCTCACAAAATTGAGTCATGTTATTATTTTACCAAGTATGATAAATCTATAGAAAATATTAGTGGACTTAGAATTAAGGCCTTAAGAATTGATCATGGATGTGAGCTTTAAAATCAATAAGTTGAATCCTTTTTCTCATAGAATGGCTATAATCATAACTTTTCTTATCCTAATACCTCACAGAGGAATGGTGTTATAGAAAGGAGAAATAATACCCTTCAAGAAATTTCTCAAACCATACTCAATGAGTATGAATTACCTATTTACTTTTGGGAAGAAGCTATAAATACATCATGTTATATAATTAATATAATTTTAATTGCACCTCTCTTAAAAATAACTTCTTATGAATTATGGAATGGTATAAAATTAAATGTTATTTACTTTTAGAGTTTTTGGTTGTAAATTATTTATTATTAATACTAAGGATAATCTTCAAAAAAATGATTCCAAGAGTGAGGAAGGAATTTTCCGTGGTTATTCAACTTTTAATAAATTTTAGAGTATGTTTAATAAAAGAAGCAATATTGTGGAAGAGTATGTTCATGTAAAATTTGATGAAATAGATCCATGTGATCCTAAAACCCCTTTTGAAAACATTGAGGATAATTTTTCAAATCTGAACATCAATGTCAGAACTTTTGAAAATTTTGGGAAGTAAGCAGAGAAATCATACAATTCTGAGGAACAACCAAAACCTAAACCTATAGAATAAAATTAGATATTTAGTCCTTAATTTCCTGGAACTATTAGGACTCATATATACCATCCTCTAGATATTTTAGTTAGTGACATATATAGAGAGACACAGATAATATATTATCATATAAATTAGGTTGAACACCAAGAATTCAACTCACATCTTGAACCTAAGAACATCAATGATGCAATTAATGATGTATTCTAGGTGATTCCAATGAAAGATGAACTTAATCAACTTGAAAAAAAAACTTTTGAAATTAGTAGATAGACCTAAGGACACTCTGACCATTTTCACTAAATGGGTGCTTAAAAACAAATTTGATGAGGCATACAATATAGTTATAAATAAACCTAGACTAGTTGCACAATGGTACAGTCAAGAAGAAAGTATTCAATTGAGGAAACCATTTCACCAATGTCTAGACTTGAATCCATTGAAACTTTGCTTAACTATGTAGAAAATTTTGATTTCAAACTATATCAAATGGATGTCTACAGTGAATTCTTAAATGGTTATATTATTAAAGATGTTTTTGTTGAACAAGACACTATATTTAAAAACCCTCATTTTCTTAATAAAGTTTTTAAATTAACAAAAACATTATATGGTTTAAAACAATATCCTAGAGCTTCCTATGATAGGATCATCTATTTTATGATTTAAAAAGGTTTTAAAAAAGGTATAGATTATCCTACTTTATTTATAAAAATAATTTCAAAATATGTTTTAGTTGTTCAAATTTATGTTGATGATATTATTTTTGGATCTTCTAAAAATTATTTATGTATTGATTTTTCAAAATGATGCAAAGTGAATTTGAAATTGGTTTAATGGTTGAACTTAAATTCTTTATTGTTTTTAAAATTTTTCAAAATAAAGAAAGAATTATTTTCAATCAAAATAATTAAACTAAAAAATTTCTAAAAAATTTGGTTTGGATAGCACAAAGAGTAGTGATACTCCCATTAGTACCACATGTAAGATGGATCTTGATAAATCTGTGAAATTAGTAGATTAGACTAGTTACAGAGGTATGATTGGAATCTTTTTATACTTTAATACTAGCCTACCATATATTATGTTTAGTGTGTGTATGTGTTCCCACTTTTAATAAAACCCTAAAGAATCTCATTTACTTATTGTTAAAAGAATTTTCAAATACCTCAAATATACAACCAATTTAGGACTATTCTACCCTAGAGGACAATAATTTGACTTAGTGAGTTATTCATATATAGTTTTTGGTGGTTGTAAATTATATATAAAAAACAAATTTGGAATATTTCACCTTTTGGGAAAGTCACGAGTATCTTGGTGTAGTAAAAAAGAAAATTTTTGTTGTATTGTAAAATATTGATGCAGAATACAAAGCTGCAAGAACTTATTGTGCACAGATTTTGTGGATGAAATACACTTTACTATATTATGTATATCAATTCATATATGTCCCTATAATTTTTGATAACACAAGTTTGATAAATATTTTCAAGAATAATGTATCTCATTCTAGGAAAAAACAAATTGATGTAAGACATCACTTTTTGAGAGATCATTTTCAAAATGGTGGCATAACTCTTGAACTCATTAGAACTGAACATCATCTTGCTTCTATTTTTACTAATACCTTGAATTCAAAAAGACTAAACTATATAAAACATGAATTAGGAATGATAAATTTTGGCTAATTATCCATCATTGGAAGATCCACCATTGGAAGATCCACCATTAGAAAAAACCACCATTGGTAATCCACCATTGGGTGATCCACCATTGGTAATCCATCATTGGGTGAGCCACCATTGGTGATCCACCATTATAAAGATCCACTATTGGGAAACTACTGGTTTAACCTCTATCTCTAGTTTTTATATTGGTCCTATTTTTTCTATGTTTAATTTTTATTCTATTTTTTAATTAATTTTTATTACTTTTTAAAATACAAATCCCTAAATGATAAAATCCAACTTGAATCCAATTTCGAGTCACTCTCTCACTCACACTTACCCTTTGAACTATTTCAGCTTCCCTTATCTCTTGAACATTATCCTTCCTCACACTCTTCCTTCGCATTTGATTCAGAATAATAGTGAGAGTTAAGAGCCCTTTAGTGTATTCTACAAAAGGATTGTGGCCTATGAATAAATCTCATGGAGAATCAAGTCATGTTGTAATTGAACTGAAAAACCCCCAGCTTGTGAACCACATAGTTATTTCAGAAAAATAATTATATATGGAATATTTTTTTTCAATAAAATCATTGGTGATAATAGTTATTCAGGACCAAGGTTGGACAGATTGGTTCTCCAGAAATAAAATACCTTTTTATCTGAGGTTGGTTTATAAGTTCTACCAATATTCAGAGTACAACTTTGGTGAGAAGAATATATCATTTGTAGTATGAAAGATGGAAAAGAGGTTACATTTTCTTCTATATAATGGGATAGGTGAATCAATATACCTCATCAATGAATTTATGATGACAATCAAGGTTCAATACCAAGTGATAGTGAAGTTTTTATGTATGATAATGCATTTTTATAGATAACTAGGAATGGTACTATGAGAAGGCCTACTAATACTGAACTGTATGGTGAGCATAAACTTCTGTTTAAGTTTATTCAACATATGTTATGTCCCAAAAAAGGATATTTTATCATAATGATATATCAATATGTCTATATTTTATTCCTTACGAAAATATGGGATAAATATAATAATTGTAGATATGTTATGGTACACATGATGAAAATATGTAAGTCTTATTAAAGGTCAAATTCATTGATTTACCCTAAGATAATCTCAACCATGCTATAATCCAAGGTCTTTTTTGATGAAGAAGAAGAAGAAAAGGTTAAATTTGGTGGTTTATGTTTGACCAAAGTTACTTATAAAAGAATAAAAGTCAATTGGAATCCCTGGATGAAGAAGTGGGTTAAGTATAATGATAATATCTATGAGTATTTTAATCCTATGTAACTCCCTACCAGACCCAAGAATGTTTTTGACCTTGGTTTAGAGCTAGATGATATTGTGACTTATTCTTCTGATAAATAAAGGGAAGAATAAGTTGGTGAGGATGAATCTATTAAACAAGGTAATGATCCTAACATAGTTAAGAGCCCCTTTATCACCTACAGTGATCCTAGACCTTCCATTTATCTCCCTACTAGATATATTCTCTTGAGTGAAGGGTAATATGAATAGAAAACCAAAGTTACTATAGAAGAACAATTTCAATGTTCTTCTGAGACCACTATATAAGTAGTGGAAGTTCCTTGGGAAATAATCTTCATAGAACCCTTATAATTGGAATAACCATGCAGTCGACTTCCAACATAATTCTCCAAATAACATAATCTTTATCCAATGCATTGGGGAGAAATAATGGGGATCACTCATCATATCATGAGATATAATGGGGCTCAACCCATCATATCATGAGATATAATGGGGATAAACCTATCGTATAAACTATATCAGGGTCTCTTATTGTCATAAAAAATACCCAAGGACATTATTGTGAATAAAAAAATTATCTTGCACTTTTTTCATCATAAAACCCTTAAAATTTATTTTGAACCCATATGCAAAACATATTCAGATATCAAAATACTCTTTCATTTTAAAAACCCAGTTTCAAAACATAAATCACCCAGAACAAGGGAAGGAATTTTTTTATTTAAATAAAATATGGAATCTTGTAAATTAATTTAAATATAAAATGATGGTTATGGTGGTGGGAATAGTTTTTGTCACCATATACGTTAAAATAGAACATTTCTTTTTTCTTTTTTTCAAAACATTCCGTATAAAACATGTAAAAATATTAATTTTGAAGAACTTTGAAAGAGAGTAAAAATAGACATAAAAATTCCTTTATAATTATTTTATTCCCATATAAATACATTAATAATACATTTTAAAAAATACGGGCATGGAAGGGAAATTTTAAAAGAGAATTTTTAAAATAAAGTCTCTTACCTCGAGTCTGACTCATCATTTATGTTCTCTATCTTCATAAATAATAAAGTTGTGTTAATTATATAATTTCTTAAGAACCTTTTTCAAGTTTATTATTCATTTTTATCATGTAATAATCAATTAAGTTCATGTTGAATGTTTTGATGATATTCAGATTATATGTCCAAAATGACTTCAGTAGGTTAGCTATGCTCAAAGTGATCATTATTCAATCATCTCGAAAGTAATAATCATGAAATAATTATCATATTTATGCATCAATTATACTTTTAAAACCAATCATTAAATATGGTTATGAAAATTGACTATGTTATAATCATGGAGAAGGTAGGTCATACGTATGCATGTGTAACATTTCCATTTTTCAATAATAATTATGGAAAGAAGGTAAGTGTTATTTTATCTTTAAAACATATAATTATATAATAAATATCATATTATTTATTTAAATATACTTATATGTATCATTCATGTGTTTTGGTGATTAAAAATTAAATACATCATTACAACCATCCATGAGAGATAGTAATGGAAAATGGATTGCATCGGTTCACAGGGCGGTAGTCCACTTTACACACAAATGATGGTTTTACTTTCCATTTGATAAAAGAATATATGAATATAGGTTGTGCCATTAATATATAAAAATCTAAGTATATGTAAGATACTAGTATTATTATTTCATCATGGTTTAATAATATTTGAAGGAGGTGGAAGAAGAAATAAAACAAAAATGCTTGGTTAATAAAATATGTTGGCACCTCCTTATTTCAATGATCACAAATCAGAATTATTATGTTTCTAATGAGATTAATGTTTTATGATAGTAAATAATTTTATAGAGATATTTTTCTAAGTAAAAAATTATACCATTAGTTCAAATGTGCTACTATTAGTTCATATGTGCTACTGTTAGTTCATATGTGCTATAGTTAGTTCATATGTGATATTGTTAGTTCATTTGTGCTATCATTAGTTAAAATGTGATATTTTTAGTTAATATGTCCAGATGTTAGTTCATATATGCTATCATTAGTTCAACTTAGCTACTTCTAATCATGCTACCTCCAGGGTCATTCTACCACCAGGTGTGCAACCGCCAGATGTGCTACTATCAAGTGTGATACCCCAGATGTGCAACCAACAGGTGTCCTACCACTGGATGTTCTACTGCTGAACCATGATACCGTTAGTTAAATTTTTCTACCATCGTACCAGTCTATTGTTAGTATATGCTTCCATCAAATTTGATCCACCATCATCATGCCACCATTTTTGTTTTTTCCTTCATTTGAATTTAATGCTTCCAACAACTAGTTTATGGGAGCTAATGAAGACAGACTCATGTTGATGTTTTAATGATTATTCCTAAACCACTATACGGATGCATTGAATACAAATTCAGAGGTTTCCTAATTTTATACTCAATATAAGGATCTAAGAAATCATAATTATTATTCCTTAATGGACAACTTGACCTGCTTCTCTATATATGCAAGAAGATATCCCTCATGTCTGTGGCTACTATCATTGAGTTTTATATGTTTCATACATGATGAATACATGTGAGTGTGAAAGTTTAGAATTTATAGAAGAAAAAGGAAATTCTATACACTGAATCAAGAGAAGTTTTTTAGAGCATCTATAGATACAAAAGAGTACTCTGTGACACTCGATTTTTCTACAATTTCAAAGAAATCTATTCATGATACTCACCAAACCAAATATGAGGACCCTCAAGCATCTAAAACTATTCAAAACAATCCACACTACATATTCAAACTCTTATTATCTACTCTCAATATTTTATTCTTTACATTTGAGAAGTGTGTTTTATTTCTCTGTCTACTTGTACACATTGTCTCCTAAACCTTAACTGGAGTGTACAAGTCTCACTCTCTCAAACCTTCCTTATTTTGTATTCCCATAGCAACTGTGGAAGAGGTATTATGATACCTTTGTTGTATTTATTCCCATGTATAACTATAGAAGAGGCCTTGATCCTAGATAGACTATGAGTTATTTTTTGTATACCTGATCCAGGTTGTGGATTTGATTATTTTTTATAATAATCTTCTTGGAAGCATGTGATTTCCAGGTGGATTGGATTAGGTATCATATTGATATAGAACTCCTTTTTTTATTCTCCAATGTGTTTTTGTTTTGTTTTCATTTATTTAAAAGTTAAAACTAAATTTGTTTTAAATTTTTAAATATAAGTTATACTTTGATATTTAATATTAATTAGTTTTTATATAAATTATTTAATCAAATATCTTAGTTTCAAAAATTATAATATCTACAAGATATTTTAATTGAGCCATAATCATGATTTTGAGAAACTATTTGAAAGATCAATGTAAAATACTTCTACAATTTTGATTAAATTGGATGTTTAATTAATTTGGGGGATTTTTTTAAAAAAAATAATATAAATTTTTATTGGTTACTCAATAGAATAAAATTTGGACATATTTTGATACATTTTTACCCTTATCTTTCATTTTAACCCTTTGTTAACCCTTTTGAAAATTATGTGATATCAATGTTTTTTTACACTTAAGGGGTAAATATTGTTAATATAAAAGTAAAAACGTCCCATAAATGGAACATGGTTAATATTTTCAACCTTATCCAAATAAATTTCCATAATATAGGATTTTTAGAAATTTAATATCATTTAATAAAATATTATTTATTATAAAATAACATTAATGTAGAATTTCAAACTATTCATTTAATTTAGATTTTATAATTACAATACAACAATGTAAATCAAATAAAAAAGAATAAAAGCCTCTATAATAATTCATTATTATCTAAAAAACATGGAACACAAAAACCCTCTCAAATAAAATTATTTCTAGAGTTTTTAAATTCATTTTATTGATTTTTTTACTACTTGCACAGGAACTGTATCAGTGTTTCGTAAGCATTTAAGGAAGTTATTTCTTCACTAAAAAAATAAACTACCATATTGAAAAAAAAAACATTTATATTTAAAATTAATATTTATAATTGAAAATATTCACTATTTTTCTCTATGTTAAAAATATTATAGTTATTAAAAGTAAGAGTCTGATATTTTTGGCTTTATATTCACTTAAATATTATAAAGGTCAAAAATCATGTCTAAAAGGAAAAAAAGCCATATATTCGACTTTTGGATGATTATAGATGATATATACTCAACCAATAAAAATAATACAAGTTTTAGGGTTATTTTTTAGTCCTTTTCATTTTATTTTTAACTTTAATTACCCTGTTTACCATTTACCGTGATAACAAAAATTACTAAGCTAATTATTCATTAAATACAAAAATAAAATGTACATATTTATTAAATTTAGACCCCCAATTTAAAAATATGGAATCCATTTTTCAAAATTTAAAACATTTATATGTAATAATTTAATTTAAAATGAAACAGACAAAACCTGATGAAAAAACGGTTTCTCGGAAAATTTCATTTTTAAGTTTAAAATATATTTATACTAAATTCAAGTATAAAATTCATTTTAAAAAACCATAATTGGAATATTTTAAATGAAAAATAAATAATTAAATTGTAAAATTAATCCAAAATATAATTTTACTTTTTAAATAATCAAAAATAAAATACAATTTTCAATAAAAATCAGTAATTTTCACTATTCATTGAAAAATTAATCTTTTTAGAAATTTCTCAAAATTTAATAATAAGAAAATTTTGACATGATGGATTCAAAAATGATGTTAATTTTATTAAATCATAATTCTATAATTTCAAATAAATCTTTTAAATAGAACCATATAATGCATGAAAATTTAATTTGGTTATAACCGTCATAATATGTTCATGATTATGTGTTAGAAAAAAATGAAATCAACCATATGGAATAAATATAAGAATTAACCATGGAAATAAAATGGTTTGAATAATATTTCCTTATATCATAATCAAAAGAGATTTCTTAAAGAAGAAATTTTAGAAATGATCATAGGTCATGCATTAACCAATAAAAATAAGGTAGAATAAAAAATTTATATATGTAAGTGACATATATATAAAATTTATAATAATTACATAACATTAAAGTAAGATAGAAAGTTAGTTAGAGAGAGAATTTTCATAACCTGAAGAAAAGGGCAGTTTAAAGAGATCTCTTACCTTGAGTCTGACTTATCACATACATTATTTATCTTTCTGAATAATAAAATTTGTTAATAATTTAATTTATTAAGAAAAATTTTCAAGTTTATTTATCATTTTATTTTATTTATTATCATGTTATATTCAATTACTTAATCATTTAGGTTCATGTCGGAAGTTTTGATGATATTCGGCTCATATTTCCAAAATCACTTTGGTAATTTGACTAAGATAAAAGAGATTATTATTTAATAATCTCTATAATAATAATAATAAAATAATTATCATTTTTATACATCAATTATAATTTCAAAACTAACCATGAAATATGGTTATTAAAAATGAACTACATTTCAATCATGGAGACGGTTGGTTGTATGTATGCATAACTAGAGTTTGCATTTTTTCAACGGTCATGATGGATAGAAGGAAAGTATTATAATATTTTTATAGGATGATAATTATATCATAAATATCATATAATTTATTTAAATAAAATTATATATACCATCCATGTGTTGTGGTCATGAAAAACGAATCACATCGCTTCGTGAAGGTGGTAGTTCACACGTATGCACGAACAACGTTATCACTTTTCAATGAAAGGGAAGGTAGGAAAATATATGGTATATTAATTTTCAAGAATTATAAATATTTAACTAATATAATATATTTACTCTAAATCCATCATTATAAGCAACTGTGATATGTGATGATGGAAAACGAATTGCATTAGTTCGTGAGGGGGTAGTCCGCCGTACAAACAGGTGATGGATCCATTTCCCATTTGATGGAAGATTATATGGATATAGGTCATGAAATTAACATAATAACATATAAATATATTTAAGATAATAGTTTTATTATTTCACCAAGTTTTAATAATATTTTAAGGAGTTATAAGAATAAATAAAACTAAAACATTCTATTAAATACTATACCTCTTCTTCGGACAAATTCCTTTGATTTCCACCTTAATCACTCTAAGGTTGGTATTATTCCCAAAATATTATCTCTATAATTTTTAAGAGATATTATTAAGTTATTTGGGTAGGTATTTTCTAAACCAAATAGTTCTTGAAGTGTGATGAAAATAGGATATGATGTTCCCTTTTATAAGTGAGGGGAGGGGCACTCTTAGAAATTCTTAAAATATTAAATTAATATAAATTAATTTTCATAGAAAAAAGCCTTCAAACTAATATTATTTGAATATATGACCAGTATAGATCTAAATAATTTCATAAAATAAAATTTGGAAAATTTTAGGTGATATTTTTGCCCTTATCTTTTGGTTTTAACTAGTGTTAACCCCTTTTGACGATTATCATTGTAACAAATTTTTTTACACTTTAGATGTAAGGAAAATTACTAAAAAAGTAAAATTGAACCATAAATAGTACATGGTTTATATTTTAAACCATATCCCAATAACTTTGGAAAATATATAATTTTCAATAATTTTAAATAATTTAATAAAATATTATTTATTATAAAATAACGTTAAGGTAATTTATTGAACTATTCATTTATTTTGACTTTGTAAATAACATGAAAATAAGGAATAAGAATATAATCTTTTAACACATATATAATTAGTTATATTTATCTATAAAATTAATTAAATTAGATAATTACCTAAAATTATATTACTTTTAATATTTTTAAAATAATTTTTTTTATTTTTTCTAATTAATTAAATAAATGTGGTGTTGGTGTTATGTGAGTATTTAAGGTAATTATTTTATCACTAATAATTATAAATAAATTAACATAATAAATAAAAAACATCTATATTTAAAATTAATATTTAGAACTAAAAATAAGTTGTTTTTATCCCTATCACAAAATATTATAGATATTAAAAGCAAGAAAGTGACATTTTTGTATTTATCGTTTATTTAAATATTATAAAGTTAAAAAATAAAGAAATATGGAACCAGGTGGCCATATATTTGAGACTTGTATGGAAATGGGAAAACTTAACTCATAGAATATGATAAAGTAATGTTTTAGAGTTAATTTTTATCCCCTATCATATTATTTTTAACCATAATTATCTGATTTACCCTTACCTTGGTGATAATTATTTACTATATTTACTATTCATAATGACTAAAACTAAATGGGGACTATTTACCAAATTTATACTTCCTAAATCAAAACAATTAATCCATTTTTCAATATTCAATTCACATAAGTTGAATAATTTAATTTAAAATTTGACCCAAGAGATGTGATGAAAAACAGTTTTTTAGAAAAATGTCTTTCTTAAGTTCACAAATGAAATTACACCAAAATCCTATATAAAGATGATTCAAATGAAATTAATTAGATTAAATATAAATAAATATTACTTTATGTAAATTTTAAATAAAATTAAAATCATAGTTTGATTTTTAAATTACTTAAATCATTGAAAAAGAATTATAATTTTACAAAAAGTAGTATTTTTCACTATTCATTGAAAAATCACTCTTTTTAGAAAAATCCCAAAATTTTAATCTAAGATAATTTGGATATGATAATTTAAAAATATAATATAATTTTTATAAAATACCATTTATAAAATTTCCAGAAATTAATTATAATATTTTCTCATAAAATGCAATAAAATTGTTTTTTGAAGAAAACGTATTTTTGAAGAATAAAACTACTTTACTAAAAATGAATGATTATTTACTAAGAAGTTATCAATACTAAGTAATACCTTTATATATATTTCATAAATAAGTTAACCCTATTCATACCCATTAATTTAACAGCTAGGATAAAATTTTAATATTTTAATAATAATATTTCATGGTTCATTTAGGCTTGGTGTTACGTGTTGTATATGCTATCGAACATAGTTTTCTTTTCAAAAAAACTCATAGTGTTATAATGAAAAAAAAAATTATGATCCTTATTATGTGAAATTCATGAAAATTTTCAATATTTTTTGAATTTACAAGTTTTATTTTATTATATTAGTTCTTTAATATTAAATTTTTATTATTAAATTTATTTTGGTAATTAATATATAAAAATAAAATAGGTCATGGAAGTTGTTTCATAGGGTTCACTTTTTGGTAAAGAATCCAAATCCAATTAATTATGTGTTGGTGTAGGTATATAAATTTTATATTATTTAATAAAAAAAATTCCTTCATATATTTATATTGTTTTTTATTTTTAAAATTTTGTTTCATAACTACAGTATCATCATCAAAAATAAAGTTTTGAATGTGGTTACTATTATTTATAGTTCATTTTTGAGATAATCACTACTAAAATGATGATAAATTTTCAAAAGGTTAGTTCCATTATAGCTCTTATATTTTAAACCAGTATGTTTTATTGTTAATGTTATAATATTTGTTATTTTTATATATATTTTATTGTATTTCATTGTATTCAGAAGAATACTTAAACCATCTTTGAATATTATTTTCAAACTATTTTACAGTTTTGATTAATTTATAAAATGTATAGAAAAAATTTTCTTCTATGTATATTGTCTTGATAAATGATATTGTAGTAAATTTTAGAATGAGTTTCTATTTAGTTTTTTTTCTTTTTTTTTGATACTGGTAATATTTGTTTTCTTTTTTATAGGGAATGAGGTATTGTGTTGTAAGAGATTTTATAAAAACATTACCTTGGACTTTCACATCAGTTATTATAATAATCGATATAAAAAATCCATTTATACCACTTTTGGGTCAGAGTTTCAATGTTGGTAATTATAATAACTGATTTTGAACCCATGCTTTTAATTTCAGACATATTCATGCCACTTTTTTACCAACATTAAAATTAAAAAAAAAATCTAGTGCAGTGTTACCCGACTTGGTTGGTGGTGAATAAGAAATAGTAAAAAATAAAATGGATATAATATCATGCAAACCCAGCCTAGTATTTGTACCCATCAATACTGTTACAATTACAGCCTATCATTATACTTCTTCATCCACATAATAATATCAACTGATTCCACCTCTAAGAACACAAAAAAACACTATAACCACACAATAGTCGCACAACTTCTTTTCTTTTCATCCTTCCAATACCAACAACATTATTCATTAACTAACTATATTAAATTTATTAATTATATAATTCCATCACCTCTATATTCACATAAACCACTAACCATTTACCCCAATTCTTATATTTCTTATTCATTTTCCATATAATATTATTCACCCCTTCAATTCATTATATTTAGCACTTCAATTATTTAGCACAACCCATCCTTATTCTAAAAATATGGTTAAATTAATCATTATTAACATTATTTCATATCTAGGTCCACTACCACGCATAAACCTCACCACACTACCACAAATAAAATCACTAACACCCCACACTATCGATTTTATCACTTCTACTTCAACAACCCACAACAAACTACACCCATTACATCCTTCCACTACAAAAAAACTACAAAACATCTCGTTCTATACCAAAACAAATAAAAAAATCAATATTATCATAATAGAAACAATAAAAATAAAATAATAATCCAATTTCTTCATATCTTATTTATTAGTTTACCTCTTCATATTCAATATAACAATAGAAAAATCAATTAATTATAATTTTCAACTTTCCCATCATATTACTATATTTCAATTAATCTTACCAATTAAGTTATGATTTTCATATATTATTAAAAATATATTTCAATCATAGTATCATTATTATCCCACCAATCCAGCATCAATGCAAACTATGAAAAGGGAAATCATGTAAAGCATAATCTACTCACTTCCCTTCCCAATTCAATTCTTATCTTAATTAAGGAAAATCCTAACTCCTTAAACAGTAATAAAAAATAATTATATCCTACATTAACATAGTAAATAAAAGATAGATTCTAAATCACCTAGCTCAAATCAAATCTCTAATTATCACAATGCTAAGAAGATAAGGAAAGAAATATCAAATTCCCACAACTACATGAATATCTTCCACGAACCCTATAATCCATCAATACCCCATCACCTCAACACCCTAAGCATAAACTAATAACCTCAAGAGGATATAAGAGGATAATAATAATAATAATAAGAATTGCATAGATGAATTGCCTCATTATCTATAAATCTGTCCAAAGGAGGGGAAGAAATCATAGTTCATCAAAACATTGCTCAAAAATTCCTATTAAATCCCTAGAGTCTCTAAAATCTGATAATAAGTAAGAGAAAATAAATTTAATTCAAGAAACCAATTTTATTTAGAAAAAAAAGGAACTTATAAAATCATGATGATGGGGGTTGGTCAACCAGACATCCAAAAACCATAATGTGATCCATCTTGTCTCTCCCTTATAACTCATAGTCACCAACTGATTAATTTTAATGGTTATAAATCACATTAAATAATAATTATATTCATTATGACACAATATTTATACTTAAAAATTTTATAGTTCAATGAATAGCTCCATCGAAACCATCGATAAAAGCCACGACACAAGCAATCGCCTTTAATGACCATAAGCGACACCAAATCATTCAACCATAAGGAATTATGATGTAATATAACTCATCACACCATAATGAGGAAAATAAAATTAAAAGGAATAGGCTAAAATATCTAGAGAAAATTATTTCTTTTCAACACCACCAAGAAAAAAATCATGGCATAATAGGAAATTGTTATGACATGATTTGCATATCTATTGAAATTTCATGTTAAGTCCAAATTCTCTCCCACCATTTTCCTCCAAACTCACTCCCAACACTTCTAAAAATTTCAAATAACAAAGTAGACAACCAGGGAAATTTGGGCCTCTGAAATATTTATTTGAATGGTCCAAGATCCATATTTCAGTAAATGTTTAGTTTCGTTGATATTTTACCAAATATTTATATATTTAGGTAGGATATCATGGAATCATGTCACATATGACTCTTATATGTTTGAGTAGAAAACTTCTTATTCCATTCATTATATGATTTATCCAAACTCCATTAATCTAGGCACTTAATATTATTACGGTCTCTCAACTAAGTGTAACTCAAATATCGTAATTTAATATGGTAAGATAATCCTTTTAAGGTTACCTATACCTAGCATTACTTAGAAAAGATAATCCATGGGAACTAAGATCTAACATGGCCTTCTAATTTGGATAATCAAGGTCTTGATATTTTTTCTCTTTGGAATAAATATCACATTCATTATTTTCATGGTTTACATAGTCTAACAAATTATATATGAATTATATTCATATTATATGTATCTATTTCATCCCACACAATATTTATATCATGTGTAATCCCTATATGTATGCATTCTTATAGTTATAGTTTTTAAATCATATTCATTCAATCATATTAATATGTTCTAAAAATATTAATATATAACACCTTATACCACTTATGATTTGTGTTACGTACCCATAAATTTGATTATATCTACACATATAATTATGCATAAAATGCATAAGATACTTGAAATCCTATCATGTAATGTCTTGGAATAATATAAAAGAAAAATGTGCACAATATCAAGTAGGCTGAGATAGATAGTCAACCCCAACTTTTCTTAGATTTAGCCTAAGACCCCAAGTCAGTGAAAAGTATGACTCAACGCCCCACTATCCACAAATCAATACTCAAAAGAGGCCCTAATTCTAGTGAAACTCTAAAATATAATATTTCTATATAATAATCAACCCTTATTATTGAATTCATAAATAAAATAATATATCATAGTTTTATTTGAATGGAAACTAAATATTTTATATAATAAATAACATAAAACTATTATATATATAAAATGACAATTAAAATAAGTGGTTTAAAGAATTTAAACCAAATAATAAAACAATCATTATATAAAAAAATTATATACAGGTATAGAGATATGATAAATAAATAAACAATTAAAATATTTAACATGGGATATAAAAACTTTAAACAAGTATAAATTATATCAAAAACCACTTTTTATATGGTATAAAGTCACACAAAGGGCCCGTGCCAATGAAGGTTTTTGAGAAAAAAACTTTTTTAAAATTTTTAAAAACCATGGAAAACAACCATGATATGGTTTCATTACCTGACCCATTTTGGATAGTGAATTTTTTAAAGGCCCCACATTGAAACATGATGAATTTTATTAGCACGAGTCATTTTTTTCTATAGTCATACCATAACCCATAGCTAGTCGACATTTACTATGATGTGGTTTTTATTTTTTGAAATATTATTTCCATAAATGATGACCATTTGGTTAAGGAACCATGATGTGGAAATATTAAAAAAATCTCTATTTTATGATAAAATGTCCATAATTTTTTTTAAATAAGTCATTTTTACTGATTTTTTATATTAACCATGATATTTTTTATAAACTAGACCATTTTTTAAAAAAACACTCTAAACCATGAAGCAGCTTTATAACCTCATAAGTGGTTCTATAAAAACACCAAATTTTATTCATTTTTTTAATTATCATCATATTGATTCTTAATCTATAATGACTATGATACTACTAATGGGTTTTTTGGCACATATCTATGCCTAAATTCAGTAGAATAATACATAAAACTTGCACAAAAGATTTACTAGTAAAAAAATTTAGTAAGATGAAATGAAAATATATAAAACCAATCATACCTTATTATCCATGTTGAATCCTATAAAACAATGAGTTTTATTGAGTTCTCTTAGAAGAAACCAATGGGTTCCTATATCCAAAGGTATATACCAACCACTAGAATCACTGAATGCTTTTATAAGAATTCTTATCCTTTGAAAGTTTTCTAAAACATACTTTACAAAGGTGAATGAATAGAATATATTATAAATAGTTTTATCTTTGTAATTAATTACCGTTATGTTTGAATGAGATCCAAAGACTTTAATTTCTTTAACTATTTCTTTGAATGAAGGAGACTGTTATAGTCTAATGTTTTATATGTTATGATCTAATGTTTCATATGTTATGAAAAGGAAAACCTTTGTCTTTCCACTATTATAACTATTTATAAAAACTAGATCATTAATTAATTAATTTTTTAAAAATCTTTTTAAGATTCACTTAATATTCACATCATTATATGATGTGTCACAAGATGAATCAACATGATTATCATATTAGGAAAATATGTGAGAAGCATAGGAGAGAGTATGCCACCACTAAGAGGGGTGAATCAATAGTTTATAAAAAATAACTCTCAAAACCCATTATTACCATTTTTGGTTAGTGTGATTGGATCTCAATGATGTAAATGAGATGTTGAGAGATATAGTGAGAAAAATACACATAGTAAAAGGGTGAATATAAGGTTCTCCAAAAAAATTTATCAGGTAGATAATCCTTATTGAGAAATGATTGTAATCATTCTATAAATGTTCCTGGTTTATTATTATTATTATTAAAAAAAGAGTATGTATACAGCCTTAAACTCAAATTATAATAAAGAATAATGAACACTTATAAGTTGATCAATATTCATTTCTCAAGGCCTCAAGTGTCACTAAAATTTAGATCATGTCTACACCCTTGTTGTTCTTCTTAATACTAGCCAAAGGAACCTTGGAATTCTTGTCTGGTTATCTCATAGATCTATTTAATTTTCATCACACACGCATTGAAAGAAAAGACTTGTCATTTATTTATAGATGGGGAATCACCATAATTTGGAAACCTCCACCATGCCCATTTTGGTGTTGACATTCCAAATCTAAAATTAAATATAATATCTTCTCCCAATCTCTTTATAATCTTAAGATGTTTTACATATAAATTTGGATCAAAATTCCCATCATTGTGCTTGTTTCACTCCCCATGGTCCACCTCAGTAACTTCTTCTAAATCCTAGGTTCACTACATTGTGTTTAATATTGTTCTTCAGAATGTCCATCTCAACTCTCTTCTAAAATAGGATCCATTGTGCCCATTTTCACAGCCACCATGGTGTAGACTATTCCTTCTTAGAATTTATTCATTTATTTATATTCAAATAAACTCTACTAATCCAATTAATCATCTATAAGTATGTTTTAAATAAATAAAACATGAAAATGCATTCAAAAGTCATGAATGAGTTACCTAAATAAATAATTCAAAGATTTACTCCATTTTAAAGGTAATTTAATCTCTATATCATGGGATAAAATGGTGTTAATGAGATTAATTCAACTCTCAATGTAAGATTAATTTCATATTGACCATGTCTCAATTGATTTCAACTCTCAACTCCCCCTTTGACAATTTACTTTCTGGTGGACTTATTTAATCTCTAACACTCATAAAATTCCTGCAATCATCCTGGGATATTCAATATCCTACAAGGGTATTTTCAATCTTCCCCTTTTTTGTAGTCAACATAAAAATAAACATGTGATATCTTCTCAAAACATTAGTTACCAACTTATAAAATCCTTAATTCCCCCCTTATTTAATATCACTTATAAAAGAAACTAGAGTCTATTACCCTTTACAAGAAGTTTTCCTTTAATATTTTCTCCCTTTTTCAACAAAATAAAAGGAACGAAATAGAGAAAATAAACCAGAAATCTTACATAGATTTTAAGAGAGAATGAACTCTTGAAAACACTCTCAAGTTCTATAAGGCATCCTTCAATGGGTATTCTTAAAGATATTTGTGACTTTTTTCTTAGTTAAAACATACTCCATTAAAATATTTCCATGATCCACATTCTCCTTTATGAAGTGGTACTTTATGTCAATATGTTTCAACCTCGAATATTGCATTAGATTCTTTAACAAGTTGATTGCACTTTGATTTTCACACCTAATCACAAATGGGTATGAAACATCCACCCTCAAGTCTTAAAATTATGACTTCATCCACACCATTTGTTTTATGGATTGATATGTTTCAGTATGTTTTTCACAACCGCCCTTTTTATTTATTTTATTTTTATTATTTATTGGTTCTAAGCATTCGCGCCAAGGTCTAGGCTGAGCCCCGGATTAAAATTTGTTGTCATTTAATGCCTTTACTTGGATCGGACCCGTGCGTGGTTTCCGCACGGTTGGCGGTCACCGCGCAGTCGGCCCAGGTTTTGGGCATTTTCCCCTTCTTTATTATTTTTTATTATTTTTCATAATATGGTGTAATTAACATTTTTTTTAAAAAAATTGTTATTTTTATTAATATTCATTTCATTATATTTATTATTTCTATTATTCTGCTATTATTATTATTATTATTATAGTATTATTATTATTGTTGTTATTATGTATACTATTATTATTATTAATATTGTAATAATATTATTATTATAAGAAAAATGAAAAAAAATAACCCTAACCCTAATTCATGCTACCCCCCCCCCTCTTTCCCCTTTCCTACGCCCAGTCGCCGCCCCCTCCCCTGGGACCTCCCCTCGTCCGTAGCCCCCCAACTGGCCTCTCGCTTCACCTCTAGGCTCGGCCAGTGTCGTTGACCCCACACCCCGATTCTCCCTGTGCCACCTTCAGCGCTCGCCGCTCCCCGCTCCCGCACCTGCGTGGCCCGACCACCCCAGCTCTACCTTGACTCTACTCCGTGCGACCCCCATAGTGCCCAGCACCCCCGCTGCAGTCCAGCGCCTCTGGTGCCCTCGGTTTCCACCTCGCCAATGCCTGCCTCACCGGCCAGCACCTCCGGTGACCCGCCTCCGCCGCCCGACGGCCTCCGGTCACCTTCCTGTGAGCCCCTGCTCCGGCCAGCGGCCTCTGCTCTCATGTTCTGGCATCCCGGCCTCCTCCCGGTGCTCCAGTCAGCCCCTCTGCCTGGTTTCTGGTCTCCCTCCTCGCTCACCGCTCTTCAACCGGCCCTCCCGGTATTCCCGCTTTTGCCTGGCCAACCATTTTGGTTTGTCGGCCCTGTCGCACCTCTATTCGGCCGCATTCTGGCCTTCTGTAGTCCGTCCAACCACTTCCACCTTGCTCTGGCCAGTGGCACACCTAATGATCAGCGCGCGACCCCCGGCGGTCTCCGTGCCTGAGCGCGCCGCCCCTTATGACTGGTGCGCGACCCCGTGGGTCGAGCGCATCTCTGTGCCGAGGTAAATTTTGTGACGTGAATCTATTTGAGTTTTTTTATATAAGTGGTTGGATTTTTTGGTTGTTTTGGTGTTTGTTGCAGCGTGTTGGATGAATAATTCTTCAACGCAGTGGTCTTCGTCTTGCACGTACGTACACGCCTGTGCGAGGTGTGTTGCGTCGTCGAGTTCGGTTTGTGAGTCGAGGTAGGTCTCCCACTGCACTTTCCTTTAAATTTATAATTTATTTATTCCTTGAATTTTCATTGATTTTCAGTAAATTTAAAGTAGTATTAAATAGTTATTTTTAGTGTGGTAACCTTCTGAAAATGGAAGCTGTTTATTTCATGCATTGCACAGGAAGTATTTTTCTTGGATTTTAATTCTGTGTTTTTCTTGTGATATTGCTAAATGGGTTCTTTATGAAATGTTCATGTCTTGTTGAAGTGTGTTTTGAAATGGTTTTGGTGTGTGTAAAATGGAAGGTGTATTTTTTATGGAAAATAGTGTTCTCTTAAAACCTTGAATAGAGAAAATGCTCGTTTGGCCTTTAAACTTGATTTTGGAAACTTTAAGTGTGGTTATTGTTTGATGAAAAATGTTTTCCTTTGGTGTGTGAATATATGTTTGGATTTCATTTGAGAAATAGTGTTCCTTCAAAAAGTTATAAAATGCCTGTTTGGCTCTTGATGGAAGTGGGTGCGTTTGGATATTGGAAAATGGTTTTACTTGTGACACTAATGTGTTTCAGTTTTGAAATGTTGATTTGAGTTTCTTAAATGAGGTTCTAAGTGTGTTTCTGGTTTTCAACGGGATGGAATGTGTTGCATCTTTTGGAAATTTTTTGGTATTAAATGGTTTTTGAGGCCCGGTTGGAACTTTAAATAAAAATGGTTTCATTATAAAACCCTCCTTGGAATGGTTCCTCACCTTGTTGGTTGATAAAAGATGGGGGTTACCTTGGCTTGGGGCTTCCCTTGTGTGATAATGGTTTAAAGGCGAGGGTCCTGTTCCTCAGGGTACTCGGGGGTGTTTTTGTTGTGTGTGTGTTGATGGTGTAAGATGATAATGAATTTGTTGAATTGTTTGACTAGTATTTGTTGACTCACCCCCTTTTTAGTACTAGGCATGGGAACCTGGCATAGTAAGTGAACTTTTTGTGAATGATTGCTACACTAGTTTAGATTACGCATTGGCTAGTGGCCCCATAGTAGGGGAATACTGAGTTATTGATGCTATGGGGATTGGGCCCCTCAGTTAGGCCATGTAGGGTTATGCCAAGCGTTAGGGCGTTATGACATCATCGAGTTAGGGCATGCCTTCAGGATGAGTCACATGTATAGTACGTTCTGGATTGTTCACGAGCTCCTAGGTTTGACCCATGTCTTTCAGATTTCTATTGTTAGTAGTGATCAGTGTAGTGTTTGTTTTTATACCAGCATTTCCCTTACTGTGTGGTTTCTACTATTCCTTTTGCTACTTTGTTCTTTTTGTGAAAATGGTTTCAAATGAAAATGTTTTATTCTCTTTGTGTAAAATCTGAATTGTAACATTACTCTCCATTTGAAAATGCTATTGGCACTAATGAAAGGAATATAACTATTAAAAATGAATAAGGTCAATGATTCATGTTTTGTTTTCAAGTGAAGTATTTATGAAAGCATACTTTTATACATTGTAGTTCAAACCTGGATTTGTGAATTCTTTATTTATTGGTAGTGCTTTGGGATTTGTTGTTGAGATCACCTACTGAGTATTTTTTTGTAATCATGCCTATCTTTTACCATTTCAATTGCAGGTTTCTTTGTTCTGGTTTCTTGGTTTGTTCCACTCAGTGTTGGAGTGAGTTTGGTCCTTTGTTTGGGTGGTGACTTGCGAGGTCACGTGGAGGTACGTTGGTTGTGTGGCTTTTATTTGATTTCTATTGATAGTGTTTTTTTGTTTTTTTTAGTTTCTATTCTCTTTTTATCCTAGTTTTCTTTGGGCTAAAATCATTCCCAACGATTAAATCTTGATGCCCGGCACTAGTTTCCAGCCCGTGGGGATCGGGAACGCCCTTCGGGCCATGCCGCGGACTGGCTCGAGTGACCGGTTCGGGGTCGACCCGGGTTGGTTCGTGACAATGTTCATCTTCCATTGAACATAATCTATTATAATTCTATTTCTTAGAGTGTCAAGCAATGAATTATCTACTAATAATGAATGCACCCCCCCCCCCAAAGTTTACTTTCAATCACTAACATATCCTTCTAAATTAGCATAAAAATATTCATAAAGCTGAAATGATGTGTTTTTATCATACCTCAAACTGAAATCTTGATTTCCTTTGATATAGTGTAAGATCCATTTAACCACTGCAAGATGAAACTCTTTTACATTGATTTGGAATCATGTGTATAAAGTAATTAAAACCACTATTTATAGTCAATAAGTCATCAAGTAAAGTAGAATACTAATAATCCATACAAAACATCATTTGATCCACATTCCTTCCTTATTTATCAGTTTACAACTCAGTTCTAAGTACTATAGGAGTAGAGACCCCTCTTGATTCTTCCATGAAAAAATTCTTCAATAACTCACAAGCATACTTTTCTTGTGAGATATGGATAAAACCAATTGTGTTTTAAATTTAAAATCCCAAAAATAATTTTATCTCACCGATCATTGACATCTCAAAAAATTTCCTCATTTGGGTAAAAAAATTCACACAAATATCCTCATAGTTTCCGTTAAAAATTATGTCATCAACATAAACAATCACTATGAGTGAACATGTGTCATCTCCCTTAACATAAATATTTAAATCCACTTTTCCTTTCTTTAATTACATTCTCTTTAAGCTATTATCTATTTTTGAACACCATGATCAAGGAACTTTATTAAGCCCATGTAAACCCTTCCTTAGATTTTACACTTGAGAACCATCATCATTAAAGATAAACCCTTTTAGGTGTTCAATGTAGACCCATTACTCAAGTTCACCATTAAAAAACATTTTATTCACATCCATTTGGAAAATTTTGTAATTCAATTGATCATTAATCACAAGAAAAATTTAAATCATTTCAAGGATTAGGGTTGGACTAAAGTCCCCATCAAAATATATACTCTCAATTTGAGAGTACCCCTTGTAAACAAGATGCACTTTGTTATTTTCTACTTCACCTTTATTATTGATATTAGTCTTATAGATCAACTTTGTCCCGATCATATTCTTGTCTTTGAAACATGACACCAATCCCCGAGTTTCATTCTTCTCTTATTGATTCATCTCTTCCTCCATCTTTATTATATCCTCATATTGCAAAGCCTCTTCAACACTTTTTGGTCCAGTATATAAAAACAATTTTGTGTGATTGGAATTCCTCAAACTCCTCTAGCTTTGAACACACTTTTTGTTATCTCCAAGAATGTTATAAACTCTCACATGCTTCCTACACTAGTGAAAAATAGGTCTTTCAATCAGTTTTTTTTGGGTTTTAACATTGTTTTTTAAGGAATCTTCTACAAAACCGACATTCTAAATAAATTTTTAACATCGATTTTTATAACCAATGCTAAAAATAATTGAAATGGTGGTAATTTTGTAAAAAATATATAATATGTAATTTTTAATTATTTTAATGTTGATTATTTGAAAAATTGATGTTAAAAAATTACTTTTAACATCGATTATTCTAATAATATCTATGAAATGCCATTTTTCACATTAGTTATTTTAATAACTGATATGAAAAGACATTTTTCGCGTCAATTTTTATAATAATTAATGTGAAAATTATATTCATTTTTTAAAAAAAATGTGAGAGAATGCAGAACCCTACACGGTAGTTTTAGAGAATTTTTTATAATAGAAATTATGATTCAAATCCAAATATCAATTTCAATGTTCAAAAATATATAATCATTATAATAAATCATGATAATAATCCACATATATTATGAACAAGGAAGAAAAAAATTATTTTAGAATAAAATAGATCATTCCATGGATTTTTACTTTATATAAGGATCATTGATGACCATCATTTCTTTTATCAATGATGCCACTCACTCCTTCAAAACTATCAAGATTTGGAATATATGAATGAATAATGATGTGAGAAATGAAAATTTTGGAGAGAAATTACATGGGTGTGATAGATCAGTAGATGGAGGATGAAATGAATGTTTGTTAGGGAAATGAAGAAAAAAAGATTTTAAGGTGTGATTGATTTGTAGGTGGGAAATAAAAAAACATTGGTCTCAATATAAAAAACAGTCATCTAGGTTACATTGAATTTATAGGTGAGAAGTGAGAAATAGTGGGTGCAATGCAAACAAAAAATAATAACATATACAGTGTAATACATTTATTGAAATAAAAGAAAAACCATGTGTCCATGATGCAAAAAATACAGGTTCCATGCTAGGGTTACATTTTTAACACCTGTTATTTTAAAAACTAACGTTAAAAATCCTGATGTTTTGGGTTTTGAGGACAATTTTTGCAATAACCGACATTAAAAATGTGGGTTTTAAAATTTTTTATTTCAATAACTGGCATTAAAATCCACCACAATAAAGGTTTTGACATCAATTATTGTAATAATTGATGTCAAAACCCTCCATCACATGATTTTTAAAATCATTTATTACAATAACCAACATAAAAACCCTCTTTTGAAGGGGATTTAACATCAATAATTATAATAATCAGCATTAAAATCATCTATGAAAATGATTTTAATGTCAGTTATTATAATAATCGATGTTAAAACCCTCTTGGTAAGGGTTTTTAATATCAGTTATTCCAATAACCTACATTAAAACCCTTTTCAACAAGGGTTTTAACATCGGTTATTACAATAATCAATATCAAAACCCACTGTGGTAGGGGTTTAAATATAATTTATTTTAATAACTGACATTAAAACCCATTGTGGAGGGGGTTTTGATGTAAGTTATTAAATAATTAATGTTAAAACACTTCTATATATCAGTTATTAAATAACTGATGTCATAACCCTGGTGTAAATTCTATTTTTTCTATTAGTGCTAAATTTTGAGAACTCGGTTTCACCTTGCATGGTGGATTTCTCATTCGTGGATAATTCAGAATCATCATGAGAGTTTTGAAAATCTATTTGTTCATCTGGAATAATCTCATATAACCCCAATATCTTCTCCATGAGATTTATTAATATCATTGTTAATGGACAATGATGTTTCTGATGGATTTTGATTTTCCAACATGATTACAACAGATATGTCAACAATATTTCATAGATTATTTTTGAAATACTTATAAATCATTCTATTGGGTGCATATCCAAGAAATATACCTTCATCGATTCTCTTATCATTCTTGATCAAATTTTTAACATTGATCTTGATGTAATAAGAGTTTTCAAATTCCTTTAAGCTTTTAAACTATAGTTTCTTGACAATGACTCATAAGGTGTATTAATTAAATTCAATTATAGTAAGAACCACTTGAGAATATTAAAATTCATGGTTTTAGCTTATCTATAAAAGTATTTTTAAGTTCCATGCTCTAATAAAATAGTTCTTCTCATGCACAACAAAATTCGGTTCTTCCACTCGGTTACTCCATTTTATTGGGGTGTGTATGGATCACTATTTTCATGCCTTATTACATGATTATCAAGATATATATCATAGTCTTTATTCATATATTCAGATCCATTATCTGTAAAGACCCATGAATTTATTAAATATTTCTACTTAAATAAATATTGCATTGAATAGATTTCTCCATACGCAACACCGAACTAAAATGAACGGTGATATATTAATAAAATGAAATTATTAAATATGACTATTATAATATAACTATTGAATTGGTAGGTATAAATTGATATAATCAAATTATGAAATTTATGTGGAAATGAGAACCAATGGAATCAAGCAGTATGAGTCTTCCATATGAATCTCATTTGTTTATGCTTGTAAAGGAGGTTGTGTCACTAGGGTTTTCTCTAAACCAATCCTGAGTTTAACTTGAACAAGTATGACATGAATGAAATTATCTGTAGGAGAAGTTCAAGCTCATGGAAACCACTATAAGATCCTTGTTAGTTGAACCACCACCATCGACTACCAACACTATTTATTTTACCCTTAGATCTTATGTGGAGATCTTAAGGGGTTTTTTAATTAGGATTTAGGTTGATATAAACATGTAATTGTTAATAAATTTAATATTTTATCACATTAGTCATTTAAAAAAAATATGTATTTATAAAAAAATAATTTAATAAATATTTTTGTATTCTTCATTATGTGTCCTTATATTAAATTTAATCTCTATAAATTTTATAATTTTAATTTGATATAATGGACTTTCTTTGAATTCATCATATCAATATTATCCTAGGGTGAATTTTTTGATAATTTTCTTAAATGGTTTATTTTTAGGTGAGTAGTGAAAAATATAGTTTTTAAAAATACTATAAATTTTATAACTTCATTATAATTTAAGAATGAATTAAAAATATATGAAACCTTTATCTCAACTAAATATTTATCTAAGGATTAAAATAGATCATTTAAAACTATTATGTAGAATTTGGAAACTCATGCTTGATTTTTTGGAACTGAATTTATATTTTATTCTAAGGAAAAACTAGTTTGGCCATTTTCCTTTAATAAAGTATCCACAAGGTATAATTTAGTTTCTTATTGATTTTAAAACCACATAAATATCCTTTAGTTAATAATATACCAATTAATTTCATGAAAATCAGTAAGCCTCATAATTTGTATCCTAAACTCATTTTTATGCTTAAAAATGTTTTTTTCTAAAAACTGCTTTTAATGTATTTATTATTTTAGAATTATTTATTATCAATTTTATAAATTTAATCTATCAAAATGGATTTAATATTTTAAATATTAATTTCCAAAATTATGTTAACGTTCTATTTCTTTTTTAGTCATAAAAATAAATTACTTAGGTAAAAATTTGTCACTACAGTAAATGCTAAAAATAGTAAAGGAGTTAGTTCAAGGAATAAAACTATTAAATATCAAAAAAAACTTGAAATGAGTGTATGAGAGTATGATCTATCAAACCTCATATTATCTTCCCTTATTGTTAAAATTTTAGTGGTTTAACTGGAATACAACATTCCTTTTTATATTAAGAAATTGTATTTACAAAAAATTGACTCCTTTCACTTATAAAAGGAACCTTACACCACCCCTTCAAACCCACTATAAAAATTATAATTATACCATATAATCTACCTCATTTACTTCCCAAATAATTCTCTTACACTTTTTTATCTTTTGGTCCCTATAAAGATATTAAATCCATTTGAAATCAAGAAGGTTTCATAGATAATATAAAATTATTCTACGTAATTATTTTCTCCACTCTTATTGTTATTTTATTTATTATTCTTCTAACTATTATTAAATAATATTTATCACTATATTATCATGTTTTTTAAATAATTAAGCTTTTCTAAAATTAAAATTACCATTATTAAATAGATTTATCTTATTCATTTAGTCATTCTAACACGCTGTCTTTGGGTTGGTTTTATCACCTATATGAACGGTGTTATAATTACTATATCATGAATGATTAAGAAATATTAAATACTAGTAATATTATATAATAATGATTAATTTATGATGTTATAATATTTTTTTAATTATAATAATATAATAAAATCATTCCATAATCATACTTATCCAATTAATTATAGCATGTTCTTGTTTTGGTCAGTTTAACCGCCTACATGAACTATGCTATGAAATTTTATCATGGATGGCCATGGAAACTTAATTTCTAGTAAGATATGATATTAATATAGATAAAAATTTATTTTTTTAAATTAAAAAATTAATATTTAAAATCAATATTAATAAAAAAAACCTTATTTTTTATAAAGTTTACCGAAACAAACACGTTTTAGATTTTTTATTAATGAATCATACCTCAAAGTTCCATAGAATGAACATGGAACTTCTTGAACCATTATGGAAAATTTATTTCTAGTAATTTAACCATTTTTTATATTAATAACTCCTAAACATAGTGTCATGACCCCCTCCCTCCAAAGATACTGCAATGAGTGGAGAGAGATAATGACCCCCAAGTCCCGCGTCTAGTAGGCCCCAGGTTGGCGACTAACACCAAGGGAGTAAAAATATCACAATATGGGTAGCATTACCCTTTATAATTAAATAGGATAGAAAAATAGAATAAATCATCCACAAACAACGCCAATTCATAATATAAAAGAGAAACCCAAACCATCCCACATGCATGTATAAATAGAACTGATACAGATAAAAGTCTCCAAAGTAAATACCCAAAAGTAAAGCTAAAGCAGCGACACAAAAACTGTCAAGGATCTAAGCTATTAAAGTCTATCATGATCCATGAAATAATCCTAGAAACCCAAAAATAGTTTTATATATGTAGGGTGATCATACGAGTATACTCAGTAAGAAAAACTAAAGTCTCTCATGCACATGTAAAAGAAGCATACCAATGCACCTTTGAGAAAACAACAGAACCAAACTGAACCTATATAGGTATACTAACCATCCCAACCTCAGTAAGGCATGCTCACCCAATAATGAAAACCAAGTAATATAATATACTAGGAATCACACTGTTAAGGTTACCCCACACCACTTTCCCACTGGTATGCCGCTCTCACACCCAACATCGTACGTCCTCACACTCCCATCTCTTCTATATACTACACCATCATACAAGAACGGTCACAACACACCTCGGCCGCAGACACCTAGGCTCACCACCCCACAAGCACATCCACACACATCTTACCCAAAAACACCTGGGATACCACACCACAAGCATGGTCACGTCTCACCCGAAAACACATGGGTCATCACACCTCATCCAAAAGACACCTGGGACACATATCACATCTTATCCTGAAGACACCTGGGACACATAACACCTTGATCACAAACACCTAGGCTATCAAATCTCACCTGGAGACACCTTGGCCATCATAAACAACATCTAAAGAAATAACAGACCTCTGGTCACAACCTATTTCATACCTACCTCGCCTGGAAGAGAGAGAGGGAAAAATCAGGTACCCAGTTATCCGTACTCTCCACCAGATGTTGGAAAAAACACCCCCACATGAATATTTGGGTTTTCGGCACATAGTTCTCAATGTGGTTGGGGTTTGTATATAAATAACAAGAATATACGAGTATATATATAATATCAAACACTTCGGCCCAACCTATGAGTTCACAACCAAACAAACCAACTCACAACACCGTCACTTTTTTTGCCACCTCTAAATGTATTTATTAGTATTTACAACAGTCATTTCAGAAGGTGAATAGTCATGATAAACTAAAGCGACTTCATATTTACTCTACATTTAACACCCATTCATTCCATTATTTAGAATCAACTACATTTAATCACACAATCCATCATGTAATATTTCATTAACCATTTCCATTCCATTAACCAAACCAACCCATGTCATTATAAACATTATTAAATAATTATTCATTTATTTATTCCATCACTACTCAGGAATCTAGCACAAAACAACCACCACTTCGCCACCACAAAAGTGCGGCCAAACAAAATACCTCCCGGTCGCCCCAAAAGAACGGCCCATAAACTATCACCTCGCCACCCCAAAAGCACAACCCAAAAAATATCAACCCCACACCCCATTGAAACCACAGACTTACATCCCACAAGCATGTCCATGAATCACAACACATCAAGATCCATTTTTACAGATTTACAAAGGGGATTTTTATCGCATTCCACTTCATTTTAGGGGTGTTATCACACAAACCAAAATCCTAGAACAACCATTTCATTATCCAAATATAAGTAATTAACCAATTTCTTTTTTTAGTGATATCAAAACCATCATAATAGTCGCAACACATATATCCAGTGTAAACAAATCCACCAAAGGCCACAATTTTTAGAGGGGTATCAAGCCTATACAATCCATAATATCACAATCATATCAAGGCTTTAAAATCATATGAAGCATATCCCTTTAACCTTCAATTTAAATTTAACCAATTATTTATCTTTAATTAAGCCGAAAAAACCATAATCCATAGATAAAAAAATCAAACCCCTCCTACATGATACACAAATAAAGAGAAGCGAGGGAATCCCTACCTCAAGGAAGCTTTCCAACTCGTTGTGCACCACAGGGTGAAGAAGATCACCCACGAACCACAACCATGCCATGAAAACCATGGAATGACCTATACCACACCAAGGATCCATTAAAGAAAAACTCAAACTCACCCTAAACCAAAGAAACACCACCATAGTGGATCCCCTAGAGAATAATGGAAGAAAACAGATGAGAATGAGAAGAGAACTCACCACGGATCGACCACAGATCGCCAATAAACAACCACCAAGATCAATAGATAAAAGAGGGGGTAAAGGGGATTAAATAAAACTTTGGGGAACCTAGTTTTCTCCCAAAATGAGAAGAATATTAATCCATGGTGGAATGAATGATAATTTGACTGAAAGAATTTCAAATTTTCACTGTATTGAGGGATTACATGATTTGTAATCCCCTTTCACATCATTTAATCCCTGAGGTTCGGTTTCTACCAAAAAACATGTCACCTATTAATTTTATTATTTATTTTCAAACCTTGATAAATTACACATCGTGAAATCCTCTTTCACATCATGTAAATTTTCATGATGTTAAACCCTCTTTCGCGTCATGTAAAATGTTTAAACATCATCAAATCTCCTTGCTTCCAGCCTTTGGCAACTGAACTTCTCCGAACTTACTTTGAGCCTACTATGAACACCTCCATCAACCAAAACTGGAAAAGTAATAGACTGAAAAGGCATGGACCATTACATCAGATGCCTCTCAAACGATTCTCTCCCTTGAGAATCCAAAACCAAGCCCAAGATAAAAATGGGTCCAAAAAACCACCCCATGAGATACCTCTCAAGGATCTTGTCATACCTCAAATGATACCACCATCCAAGCATGAAAAAACAAATAACCACAAAAATTCCGTACAACCTCATTACCACAAAACCACAACTGAAAAATGTCGCCTCTCACACAACCACACTGCCACACAACTACTACACAACTATCTCAACCTCCATACAGCCCAAACCAACAACCACTATAACTAATGAACCTCACTGTCTTGAACATAATAATCAGGTAATTCCCTCTTCCATGTCAAGATATTATCCTCTTTGGGTGGCACTAACTTCCATGCACAGTTTTGATTGCATCACAGTTAATGTATCTCAATTAGGAATCAGTTCCTCCCCTTTTCATATTCCAGGACTTTATCACACATCACAAACCAAGAAAAACAACACATATCATTAAACAATAAGGTCTAAAACATCACATCACAAGAAAAATAGAGTAAGGAAAAACTCAAAACAACTTCGGGTACTGGGCATGTATTTGTGTATCTCGCTCCTAAGTACTCTCCTCCTAGCCACCATGCCTCTAAAACACATGAACCAAAGGAAATTTTTTTCCATACAGTGCCTTATCTTGGAAATATTGGATTGATAATATTTTCTCAACAAACATCATGACATCCTTGATATCCAATTCATCTCATTCAAGTATATGGGAGTCATCGTGAAGATACCGACGAAGCTGAGAGGTGTGGAAGATGTCGTGGATCCTCTCCAACTATGGTGGCAATGCCAACCGGTATGACACTTTTCCAACTCACCCAAACACCTCAAAGGGCCCAAAAACCTAGGAGAAAGATTACTCTCTATTCCAAAACACCACTGCCCACATCAATGGGAAACATTCAAGAACACATGGTCCCTGACCTTGAACTCCAAGGGCCTCTTTCTGCGATGGGAATAAGACTTATGTCGATCATATGCTTCTTTCATCCTCTCATGAACAAGATGAACTTTCTCTATGATGATTTACACTACATCGGGACCAAGAACAGTTGTCTCTCCAACCTCTTTCCATCACAATAGAGGACGACACAATTTCTCATACAAAGCCTCAAATGGGGCCATAACAATGGATGAGTGATAGCTATTATTATAAGAAAACTCAATCAAGGGAAAGTGTCATACCCATGATCCACCAAGATCCAAGATGCATGATCATAGAATATCCTCTAATGTATGGATAGTTTGTTCTATCTTCTCATATGTATGAGGGTGGAAAGAAATGATGAGGTGTAACTGAGTGCCAAAAGCATACTAAAATCCCCTCCAGACTCATAAGGTAAAACGTGTGTACCAATCCAAGATAATGGACCTCGTAACTCCTTGCAACCACACTACCTCATCCACATACCTCTTACCCAAGGCATCCACTACGCCCGACTCCTTGATCTCTAAGAAGTGGGATAATTTCATTAACAGATCCACTACTACCCAAATAGCATCACAACCTCTCTAATTTTTGGGTAATACTGTGTCTAAATCCACCGATATGTAAACCCATTTCCATTTGGAAACATCAAAGGGTTGAAAAAAATCACCATGAACACGATTCTCAACCTTTAACTACTAGAAAACCAAGAACTTATCTACAAACTCCACTAATGAATGTTTCATCCTAGGCCACCAAAACCACATTCTCAAGCTACAATACATATTAGAAATTAATGAGTGTAAATCCAAGGGTGATATTTTGAACTCATGAAGAACTCCCTTGTGAATTATTACCAAAACAAACAAACTCCCATGAAACAACATATGGTTCTGACCATCCTCTAACCATCCCTTTGGAGCATCACCATGGCTAACACGATCACACATAACCTCTACCTATGGGTCTACCCATTGAGACTCCTCCACCTATTTCATCATAGAATATTTCACCTTCATCAGAAACAAAAAACCTCTACCACCATCTACAATTGCATCTAAGTGGAAGGCTGCCAAATTCTCTATTACTCTCCAAGAATGCCTAGATTCTAGGAAAACACTCTTCCATGACTTCCTAATCAAAATTTCGGCAACAAAATTCCCCTTTCCTGATGTGTAGGATATCTAAAAATCATAGTCCTAAAGAAAATCCATCCACCTCCACTTCCATACGTTCATATCACACTAAAAAAAGATATACCTCAAGATCTTGTGATCCGTGAAGACCACAAAGCACTCCCCAATGAAGTAATTCTACCACAAATTTAGTGCAAACAAAACTACGACTATCTGCAGATCATGGGTGGAATAGTTATGTTCATTAGGGAATAACTTCCTAGACCTATAAGAGATCATTTCCTTCCACTACATCAGCATGCATCCCAAGACTAAATGGGAATCATCACAAAACACCTCGAACATCACCCATTACTTAGGAAAGTGGATCACTAGAGCACTAACAAAATTATCCTTTAGGTAAACAAACACTTCATGGTACTAATCACTCCACACAAAAGCTTGGTCCTTCCTAGTAAAAGTTGTCAATGGGGATGAAGCTCATGAAAAATTGGGCACAAACCTCGGATAATAGCCTCTAAGACCAAGAAAACTATGAAATCCTTCAATGTTCTTGGGTGATACCCAAGAAATAACTACTTTTACATTTAAAGGGTATATTGTTACACCTTAATGATACACTATGTTCCTGAGGAAATGCACATGTACAGAACATACACTTGGAAAACTTTACATAGAGTTCTTGGCGTTGAAGAACATGCAAGACGGTTCTGAGATGCTTGGCATGCTCTTCCTCTAACTTTGAGTAGATCAAGATATCAACTATGAATATGACGATGAACTGGTCAAGGAACTCATGGAACATAGAGTTCATAATCCCCATGAACGTTGTTAGTTCATTCGTAACATTGAATGGCATGACTACGAAATCGAAGTGCCCATACCTGCATTTGAAGGAAGTATTCGGGATATCTCTCCTTTACCCTCAACTGGTGATATCCAAATTTTAGATCGATATTATAAAACTAATTCACCCCTCTCAGCTGGTCGAAAAGGTCACCTATCCTTGGAAGAGGATAATGGTTTTTTATCATCACCTAATTCGTCCTTCAGTAGTATATACACAACCTCTGACTACCATATGCCTTCTTTGCAAGAAAAACTGATCACCCCACAGCAAAAAAATGGTTCAGATAAAACCCTTATGCATTAGATCATATATCTAAAACCTGAACTCCTAAAACTTATAAGGTTTCATTTAATAAGGATCTATTGAAATTAGAGAAGCACCCGGCTGCAAGTCTATCCCAAACTTAACATCATGTCGAGGGGGTAGCATCCCAACCTCCTCAGGGAAAACATCTAGGAACTACTTAAAAACACAAGGAACCTCCACTATCGTAGCATCCATTGATTCCATCGAAAACTTATCCAATAAGGAAAGAAGGGGCTCCACACACTGAGTTCCCACCTAACAACTCCACTCACCGATCAAAACCATGTGATGGCCATCCACATCCGAGAACACAACTCTCCTTTTAAAGCAGTCAATAACAACACACATGGAATACAACTAGTCGATGTTGAGAATGACATCATATGACTACATCTGTAGCAAGAAAAGATCCACATTAGACTGATGTGTCCCCATCATTAGTCTATACACCTGACACACATCAAACAAGTTGGTCTAGCCTATTACTAGTGTAGTCAACACTAGGGGTAAAGGAAGCCTCTATACATCTAGTCCCATAGAATGGGATAGAGTGGGTGAAACAAAAGAGTGTGTTCTAAATCAAACAAGGCACAAACAATGGTTCTAAATAGACTGATCGTACCTCTGACGATCTTTGGCCCCCTTGGAATTGTTGCCCCCACTACATAAAACTAACCAAGAACAAATATTCTTTCTCTATTATAATGACCACCTACATGGATACACTCATGGTTTTAGTCCCTAAACATGAGAAACATCATGAGGTCAGTTGGTACCTTCTCCATCTCCCCTCAGAAGAGAAAAAACCTATTTCCCTTGCTACTAAAATGACCTCACTGGCAATTATTGATGAGACTGACACTAAACCTATCCACCTCCACCAAACTAAGTTTAGGGAACCACTGATCATTGGCTCTATCAATGGACATGAACCCCACAACCAAAACACACTCACACAAAGCTCCTATAAAAAGAACAAAAACCACTGCCACCAAAAGGCTAGAAAGGAAGCTGCTGAGGTCGAATCCCTTGCAGTCAAAACCTATAGGGTCCTAGCACCTGAGACCTACCACTAACAACTCTAGCCCTTAAAGAAACCTACCGATTACCTTCCCACAACAAACCTCCTCATGAGTGCATTCACTCGATCACCTCTTCTTTCTTCTGAACCTCCAGATACTTCATTAGCGTAAAAGGAGTAATTATATAGTGGATAGAAGCATAGAGGGCCTCCTCAAGACGTCTCGCATGAGACTACTCATATGGAAAAATATGTGGGAAAATGAAGAAGGTACTTGAACATTATTCTCATCTCTTTCACTAACATGCTCCCCTGCTAAAGATAAAGAATCTCCTAACTCTTTACTACCTTCATGGTTGATGAAAGGAAATCTACCTAGAACTCCTTCTAGAAGTCGACCCACAAAACATCTACCTCCTTCTTCTCTTCAAGATATAGCACCCACCACTAAAGCACAAATCCTCATATATTAATGACTACAAAAGAGACCTACTACTTCTGTAGGGCCCGGATCAAAGTAAAAGCGATCTCAAGATCCTCTAGCCATCTCTCTGTCTCTACATCTGAAACACTACCCTCATACTTCCCTAAAGCCTTCCGCTAGAAATCACGCAACGTCATCTTCCATTGATTTTCCTCCTCAAACGGATCAACCCTATGGTGGTCAACTAGATCATCCTACTAAACCTCAACTGCCTAAGCTACATGTGTACAATGAACAGGATTCATAGTTGAAAGGAAAACAAAGAACTTCCTAAGCTCGGTAGTGTGGAATTTTATTAAGATTCATTTTAAATCCTTTAATTCATTTTTTATCCATTTAAATCTTCCGAAAACAACCAAATTAAAATAAGAATGCAAGTCATTATGATTCATGTACCCTTCATAAGTCTCTACACTGCAAGAAGGTCCATCTCACTTGGTTGTTCAATAAGCTTAGAGTTCGTGCACTAGATCATGGGGGAGCTTAAAATCCTATGTTCTAGCCGGTCTCCCTGGCCTATGTCACGTACAAAGGTCAAATGGCACTATTTCCATACAAACCCATGAAATCATCACTATTCCTAACTCTAAACTTCATACTATCTCTCAACCATCCCTTTGATACCACTTTTTCATGACTCCCTCCCTCCAAAGATAGTGTAATGAGGGGAGAGATATAATGACCCTGAGTCTCGCCTCCAGTTGGCCCTGGGTTGGTGACTAGCACCAAGGGTGTAAAAATCTCACAATATGGGAGGAATTATCCTTTATAATATAAATAGAATCAGAATATAGAATAAATCATCCAAAAAATACAATGCACAATAAAAAAGAGAAACCCAAATCATCCCACATGCATGTATAAATAGAACTGATACAGATAAAATTATCCAAAGTAAATACCCAAAAGTAAAGCTAAAGTAGTGACACAGCAACTATCAAGGATCCAAGATAGTAAAGTTCAGCATGGTCCACAAAATACTCTTGGAAACCTAAAAATATTTTTATATACGTAGGGTGATCATATGATTATACTCAGTAGGAAAAACTCAAGTATCCCCTGCACATGTGAAAGAATCATACTAATACACCTATAAGAAAACAGTAGAACCAAATAGAACCTATAAGGGTATACTAACCATCCCAACATCACCAAGGCACTCCCACTAAATAACGAAAACCAGTTAATATAATATACTAGGAATCACATTGATAAGGGTACCATGCGCCACTTTCCAACTAGTATGCCGCTCTCACACCCAACATCATACATCTTGACACTCCTATCTCTTTTGTATACCACACCGACCCACAAGCATGGTCACAACACACTATGCCGATAGGAACTTGGGATCACTGCCCCAAAATCACGGCCATACACATCTCACTTGAAAACAACTAGGCTACCACCCCACAATCATTGTCACATCTCACTTGAAAACACCTGGGTCATCACAACTCATCCCGAAGACACCTGGGACACATATCAAATCTTATACCAAAGACACCTGGGACACATTACACCTCACCCACAAACACCTAGGATATCACATCTCACTTGAAGACACTTGGTCCATAACAACCACCATCTAAATCACTAACAGACCTTTGACCATCACAGTTTATGCCACACCTACCTTTCCTGGAATAGAGAGTGGGAAAGAGAGGGTAACGAGCCATCTGTACTCCCCACCAAATGTTGGGAAAAACACCCCCCACGTGACTATGTGGGTGTTTAGAACATAGTAATAAACATGGGTGGGGTGTGTATAGAAATCACAAGAATACACAAGTATATATATATATAATTTCAAACACTCGGGCCCAAACAATAACAAACCAACTCAAAACACCGTCACTTTTTCTTCCACCTCTAAATACATTTATTAGTATCTACAACAGTCATTTTAGAAGGTGAAGAGCCCTAAAAAACTAAATTGGCTGCACATTTCCCCTACATTTAACACTCATTCATTTCATTATTTAGAATCAACCACATTTAATCACACAACCCATCATTTAATCTTTCATTAACCATTTCTATTATATTAACCAAACCAACCCATACCATTCCAAAAAATATTAAACAATTATTCATTTATTTACTTCATTACTACTCAGGCATCTATCATAGAGCAACCACCACTTCTCCACACCATAATCATAGCCAAAAAAACCACCAACTCACCACCCCAAAAGCACGACCCACAAACTATCACCTCACCGCCCCAAAATCACAACCCAAAAACTATCAACCCCACACCTCATTACAACCACACACCATCATCCCATAATCATGGCCATGCATCACAACACATCAAGAGACATTTTTATAGATTTACAAAGGGAATTTTTATCACATTCCACTTCATTTTAGGGGTGTTATCACACAAACCAAAATCTTGGGGCAACCATTTCATTAGCCAAGTATAAGTAATTAACTAATTTACTTTTTTGGTGATATCACAATAGTCACAACACATATATCCATTTCAAAAAAATCCACCAATGGCCAAAAATTTTAGTGGGGCATCAAGCTCGTACAATCCAAAATATCACAATCATATAAAGGCTGTAAAAACATGTGAAGCATACCCCCTTTACCCTTAAATTTCAATTTAACCATATATTTATCTTTAATTAATCTGAAAAAACCATAATCCATATATAAACAAATGAAAATCCCTCCTGTATGATACACAAATAAAGATAAATGAGGGAATCCCTACCCCAAGTAATCTTTTCGAATCATTACGCACTGTAGGGTGAAGAAGAACACTCATGGACCACAATTGCACCACAGGAACTATAGATCAACCTATACCACACCAAGGATCCATAAAAACAAAACCCAAATGCACTCCAAACCAAATAAACACCATAACAGCAAATCCTTAGGAGAATAATGAAATAAAATGGATGAGAACGATAAGAGAACTCACTGTAGATTGATCACAGATCACCAATGAACAACCACCAGGATCGATGAATAAAAGATGGAGGAAAGGGGTTTGAAGAACACTTCAGGGCACCTAGAGTTCTCCCAAAATGAGAGGAAGATGAAACCATGGCTGAATGAATGATAATTAAGCTAAAAGAATTTTAAATCTGTACTATATCAGGGGATTACATGATTTGTAATCCCCTTTCATGTCATGTAATCCTCGGGGTTTGACTTCTATTGAAAAACACATTGCCTATTAATTTTATTATTTATTTTTAAACACTGATGAATTACATTCCATGAAACCCTCTTTCACATCCTGTAAAATTTTTATATGCTGTGAAATCTCCCTGCTTCCAACCTTTGGCAACCAAACTTCTCTAGACTTCCTTCAGGCCTCCTCCAAAAATCTTCAACAACCAAAACTAGAAAATTAATAGATCAGGAAGGCATAGACTATTACACATGGAGTGGTAACTAGAACTATTATACCAAAACAAATAGGGAATGGTTTAAACCATTAATTATAAATAATTAATATTAACTAAAACCAAGGGAAAATTATATAATAAATGAATATAAAATATTATTAAAAATCATAATAAATATGAACAAGGTTTTGGAATAGATGATTAATGAGTCATTTGTAATGGACCATGCCTTCCTAACCTATTACTTTTCCGATTTTGGGTGCTGGGTGTGTTTTAGAGGAGGCTTGAGGAGGTTTCGTGATGGTTAGAGGTGTGGTAGAGTTTCTGCAGTAAATTCACGTCATGAAAGAGGCACAAAACATGAATTGGTGGTTCTTATCTTGTATAGTCATCCAGTTTCACATCTTGTACGTGGCTAAGGGGGGACTTGTGAAATTCATTCACGTTGTAAAAGTAATTCACAGCGTGTAATTAAATAAATGTCGATGCGAAGTGAATTTCGACAAAAGTTGAAATTTTTTGGAAACTCATGGATTTCATGTCGTGAATCAGTTATAAGGCGTGAAACTAGTAGGATCCAGGTTATTTTATCAACCTTTCAAGCAATTTATTTTCATTTGGATGTACTTATCTCTACCATTTTGGGATAAACCCTAGGTGCCCTAAGGATATCTTCTAGCCATATTTCTCCTTCTTCGATCTGTTGGTTCTGGTGCACCCCCATTGGTGATCTATGGTGATTTCTATAGAGTCCCATGTTTCTGGAATGGATGGAATTCAAAGAAAATTTGAACTTTTTTGTTTACTAGATGGTCTATCTTACAAATCAAGCTTCAAAACTTAATTAAAAGAGTTGGAACACTTTAATTTTATTGTTTTTTGGGCTTGGCTGAAGTCCTGATAGGTCCCTTAGGTGTCTCGACAAGTTTCACGAGTGCCAAGGATAGAAATTACAAGTTTTGAGGGTATGTAGAGGGTGCACGGTTTGTCTGAAACCGTATAGCCCATAGTAGGAAATAGTGCAGCCTTAGGCAGGTGGATAGAGTTTGTGTGCATGGGTTGTGCACATTTTACCAAACCATTCACCTATCTTGCACAATTATTGGTTTTGGGTAGTACCTAAACATTATTCACCGCACAGTTGGTGCATGGTTTCCAAACTATGTGTCCATCCCATGCGGGGTTCCATAGGTTCCCAGTAAAGGGTGCACAGTTGGCACATGGTTTGATAAACTATGTGGCCCAAACTATGCATCATATCCCACTTTTAAAAATGAATTTAATTAATTAAAATTCAAAATAAAATAAAACTAACCTAACTCACCTCCTCCCCAATCCAGTATCGTAATAATACCTTCGCTGGAATCCTCCAGCGCGTGAAGCACCCCCTCCCTCATCTCAACTTTAGTTGGTCTATTTTCTACTCAATTTCTTCATGGTTCCTATCTGAATATTCAAGGTAAGGACTTTCGGTCCTCCTCCATCCCTTGGTTGGTGTATTTTCTTCTTCGCATCACCCTATTTACGTGCGGTTGAACCCTGTGTATGGGTTACCCTAAATTTTTATGGTTTCTTCCATTGTTAGGGTATACAAAGGGTCTCTCAGTATCCCTTAACATGTGTTTTCGCATTCGCTGCTGAAGGTGAGGTGGATTGGTTTTATTTGGTTTATCGCCAATGGTTTGGGGTAATGTTTTCCTTTGTTCTTCATTGTTTATCAATTTATAATTGGGGATCTCATAATTTTTAAGGTGCTGGTAATTTTTCTTGGGTGTTTTGGTCCTTGACGTAGTGTTTTTGAGTTCGTGGTATTGTTTTTAGAGCGTTTGATAACTATGGAAGGTCTTTCACTCATAGACATAGGTGTGTGTGTTTATGTGTATCTTCCTTGTACATATTACTTCATGGTGAGGGGAATATGTACATTGGATTAAAAGGTACATATATATAGGAATTTATGTGTGTGAAAGTGTGTAGCCTTCATTTTCATCATCAAAATCGTCAAGTTTCGAGTGTTCAACTTGGTCTACTTTTGAGTTAGGATCACTATCCTTGACCCTTTAAATTTAAGAATTCTTTAAGTGATTCTTTAAAAAAGTTGAATTATGCTTTCCTTTGATAAATTGAACCGCGAACCATAAATGAAATTCTTAAATATGATAAATGATTTTTTTGAGAAACAAAGTTGTGTTTTTATAATAAACCCCCTCCAACAAAGGTGCACTGCCTTCTAAAACAAAAAGTATTGATTAGTTATTTAATGCATACTTAGATTAATTTTTTTAGTTTCCCTATGATTTGATGATATAGTGTGATTTAATTCATGTTTATGAAATGGCCTCTAATGGAGTTAGGAAATGGATTTTTCCTTTATAAACATTTATAGAACTATCGCACCTTCTAAGATCCTTTTTTCCCCTTTTTATTTAATTTTACCTTGCTTAAACCACCCAAGGGGTGTGTTCCTATTCTTTCCTAGTTAGAGGGAACTTAGTTATAACTAAAGGGAATTGGTTTACCTAGTTCAGAGATGGGTCGCCTCTATAGCATGTTGATGCTTTTGACAAAATGGTTAATATGGAACATGAATATCTTCCTTAACAGATGTCTTGCATCCTTACATAATGTCATGTTAACTATCCATGCTTGAATTTTTTGAATGGATTAAATGTTAAATGGTTAAATGAGTGTGAATACTCATTTGGTTGGTTTGAATTGTTTAAAGGGTTAATTAAACAAAAATAGAAATGTGAGTGGGAAAACTCATGTTATATATATTTTGAATGTGAATTCTAACAATGAGTGGGTATACTCCTTGGTTGATTTCATTATGAATTGGGATACATTAGTGGGTATACTCATGAGATGTAATTGGTTATGAAATGTGAATAATGAGTGGTAATGCTCATCCTTTTATTTGAACGTAAATGCTTATATACGAGTGGGTAGACACATATGGTGTTGAACGTTAAATTATATAAAATGGATGAATGATTGTAGAGATTACATGGATTTCTATACATGGATATTGGATGTGGTAGTGGGTGCCTTGGGTTGAGTATTCCCTTTGGGTATTGATTCTATGGGATTCCATAGGCTTTGCTAACCCTTGGATACAGCTTTCATGGACTCGTGTAGGACATGTCTGATATGACATGCTTCTAGAACTCCATCTAATGCCCAATATATTTTCCATCGAGATGCTCTTGGGACTCGACGAGGATGCCTTGGTCTTCGACGCCTTGGATCCATACCTTCATGATCTGACTCTTTGACATATAACACGGTCGTGAGGTATATGATATATTTAGTTATACGGCTTGGCCATGGTAAATTGTGACATGTGTAATTATATAGCTCGGCCATAAATGTTCTAACTCTTCTGGTTGAATGGAAAGGCCATGATTGATATGGTAATTGGGAAATACGATAAGGTCATGGTGGTATAACATGTTTGTATGAATGAAAAGGTCATGTTTTTTATTTGTGAAATATTTATAGTTTCCTTGTTATAGGATCTTGACTGTTTTGTGCATGGATCCTTGAGGGGATATTTTAGTATCACTGGTTTAGAAGTTTATATTCCATGGGAATCTTTACTTGCATTTAATACTTAACTGTTTACCTAAACACTTCCTTAAATTATATTTCATGAAATGGATTGATCTAGACACTATGTGTGTCAGACTACTAAGATTTTATCTCACACCCTGGTCAGGTACCATTGGTACCCAAGTAGACCTTCTTCTTTTAGGGTTATGGAACTTTACTTGTCTATTTTTCTTGTACCTAATGAGTTAGGATCACAGGACTGATTTAGAGATTAGGATACTCGTGGATATCACCTTTGGTTTTTTTAGTTCTTTTATTTAATTGAGTCATGTATTTTACTGAATTGTAAATCATTTTGTATGTTTACTATTTTTCTTATGTATCATCATCTAGCATGAATGCTTTTATAAACTAGTGTTATTCATCTTCTATATTCAGTTGATATTCCAATTGTATTCCACTATGTTATTATTAATTTATGATTCATCTATTTTTGTTTTCTATTTACTATATGAAATATCATTATGCTACTTCGACATGAGGGTATAGTCTCCCCTCTATCACCTCTTTAGACCTTCGCTGCTAGTCGGTATCCTTTGGTGTATGGGGAGACATGCTTGCGGTCATGTGACCCACCAATTCGGCTACCGGTTTAGTGGTAAGTCAGGTTGGGACATTAAGAAGTGGTATCAGAGGTTATTTTTTTCCTTTATATTACTATTTTGGTCTGGTAGATGAAAAATTAGGAACATGACGGCGCTTCGTAAATAGCCATGCTTATGACTAATCACCCCACGTACGGTAAATGACCAAGTTTCTAGGGTTGGGATTGTTGTTCATGATGTTTGATATTATTATTGATTATTATTTCACCTTGGGTTACTAGTGTATTTTCCAATGCTTATAATTTATGAAGTTATGTAAATTTTTCCTTGAATCGGTACAGCAAGGATGAAGCATTGCATGCATCATTATAGGCACATAGAAATTAACATTCCATGCATATTCCATTCCATGTAGTTTCATTAGTAGGTTACCTACTAATTTCGGTTGTGTGCTTGGGTGTTATACCATTCTTAGTTGTATCTGTTTAGGTAACTTTCATCATTCATACTTGTATAACATGTTTAGGTGATTATATGCCATGTTTCCTATACTTTTAGTGGGTTTTGATGATATTACATTCTTCTGTGTTATAGCATGTTTTTTGTGTTACTTATTATGATAACATGCTAGATATGTTTTGATATGTAAATGGATACATGGGATAAAATTTATTGATTTTGATTACGAAAAGAGCCAGTTTTTAGTTGTAAGGTGTATGGGTGCCTTATAACGGGGAAAAGGTAACTCATGTATTCAAACCCTAGTAAAAGTTTGTTAAGGTTCTAATTCTAAGTGAATCTATTTTGATTAAGTGGGATCCAAATTCCACCTATAAAGTGTGTGGGAACTTTATGGATTGGTATATGACCACCCATATGACTGAGCCATTATATGAATATGGTATATTTGAATATGGTTATAGATATGAAAGTTGTTAAGTTTTGAACTTATATGGATTGGTTAACTTTCAAAATTCTCAACTGAACCTAAGAAGGCTAGTTGGGAAATGTTTATATGAGATGAACTGTTATGGGTGTTTATGCTTTCTATAGTTAAACAACTACTACTAGGTTTCTTTTTGAAGAACCCAGGTTGGTTTAATGGGACCCTCATAGGTTATCTTTTTAGTTGAAATTAATTTACATGGTAAATTTCCTAATTATGATAGAATGTTAATGAATGTTAAATGTTTAAAAGGGATGTTTGATAAGACTTTCCTATTTTTTCTTTGATCTGTTAGCTAAATTGAATACCAAGTTCCTTTTTTTTAAATGGTACTTGAGTTTTTCTTTAAAATTATTTTAAATGTTTAAAGGTTGAAGTGAATTAATTAAATGACCCTAAAAATGGAACCTGTAGGGGTTTCCTTTGTTTAAACCCTCATGTAAGGGTAGTTTAAAATTTTTCATGTAGTATTACTTAGAATGGATATGTGAACGTTTACACATAGGATAATTATTTTTAGCAATGGATTAAATGAAAGGGGCTTCTGATCCTAGTGAAATCTGTTTTTCATAACCTAGTTATAGGATTGATGCTTATGCTGTGTAAGGTGCTAGCCTGTGGCAAGTATAACCCATAGAGCTTGATGCCTTTCTTTCTATTGTGATAAATATGTCACTTGGTGTCGTTCGGGTGTTGTTGTACCCTGTAAGACTTTAAATTTCAAAATGACACACTTGTTCGAATGGGTGGTCATTGCATCTTGACTCTTAATATGGGAATGATCATTGAGTAATGCTCAGTTCAGCAAGTTTGACATGCTTTGTGCATGGTTAGCTACTTAGAAGGTCATGGTAACCTCTGTTTTCTTTAGTGATGGATGATTTGATATGTCATCATCTGAGTTAATGGTTGTATGAGATGTTGTTATTTTGAGCTAGTTTCTATATGATCCATCTGATACTTGATTTCATAGAGAATACATCCTATGGATAGTACTCAGGATGCTTCATTTGATCTTATAAACTCGGGGTAGTATGTGTTGTTATACGCGGTACCCGTCGAGTGTTAAATTATGTAATGAATCAGTTGAGTTTGGTGTGATCGTTGAGTCTTTTTTTATTTAGTATGTTTCTAGGTCAACTCTAGAGTAAAGTGATTGGGGCATTAAGGAAATGATTTCATCCCACTGATCAAGAGAACTATCTAGGACTTGGGTGTTTTGACAAGCCGGTTGGTTTCATTTCAGCTTTCATGCCAAATTCCTTGACATGGTGATCATGGTTTGTGGAACATCACATGTGTGTTAAAGGTAAATATGATCTAGTGCACTTGTGAGCAGGTAGTCTTTCTATCCCTTTTTTAATGACTGGGACACTCCTAAGGTGGGGATCATCGCATCAATTCTGGTGTATATGTCGGTGCTTTCTCAGCAGCACGACATTGATGTGCTTCGCTATGTATGAAACCTTTGGAAACACCATTAGTCTTGGAGGGACTTTGGTGGTTAATCTTTATTGATCATAATACACCCCAAGTGTTAAGGGTCTGTGATATGTTAATAGAGATGCATCAGCAGGTGAAGCTGAGCTTCTTTCAAGAGGTTGACATGTAACATCCCAAGTAAATGAAGAATAAGACATATTTCATATTTATTAATATTTGTGAATTAAATATTAATTTTACTTTAAAGGTGTTTTTATGTTCGATAGCGTACCTGATATGCAACAATCAGTTTCTTTAGAATCGTACGTTACAGACTAATAATATAATATTATTATTTTAAATGGTAGTTAACTCCTAGCCGTTTTGTTGGAGGGAATGAACAAAACTAACTACAATATTATTATACATGTTTGTTAAATGTATTTACATTTATCCAATAAAAATTTAGAGGCTTAAAATATGAATGAATCTAATTTTAAGAATAATTTACATTAAAAGGTCGATTTACCGCCTTTTAATGGAGAACCCTCTTTAAATATAGTTTTGGTCACTTTAATACATTCTAATTCACCAAATAAAATCCTTCTTTAGAATGGGGACATCAAAATTTACTTTGTGTAAATTTTTAGGATTTTTCCGATAAAGTTCATTTTTTAATGAATAATGAAAATATTGTATTTTAATTCAAAAGTGCCTTTTAATATAATTTATTTATATGGTTATATTATCTTTTTAATTGGTTTTAAAGTGTAATTAGAATATATTTTTACCATTTAATCCAATTTTGGTATTTGGAATTAATTTCACTTTGAAATTGGATATAAACAAGTGTCAATCTTTTGATTGTTATTGTTTCTTAAAAACACGCTATTTGTTTTAACAACGGGAATTAATTTTAAATTAATTAATGCCACTTCTATGTTTTGAATTTGGAAAAATAGAAATCATTTTTGAATTCTTAATATCAAATAAAGATTAGGCTGAATTTTTGGTATTTTTTTGAAAAACTTCAATTTTTGATGAATAGTGAAAGCACTTAGTAGTAGTTAAAAAACTGACTTTTTCATTTAAATGAAATTTTACAATTTTTGTGAATTGAATTTAGAAAATCCGACATACACGGTTTTTATCAAGAAGTAAAATGTGATTCAATAAGATGAAAATAATTTTTGGTGAATAGTATCTTTTGATTTTATTTACCACGATTAAAGGTAAATAGGGTAATTCAAGTTTAAAATAATATTATAATAATTCAAAATTTACCTTAACACTTGTCCTAACCTTATTGTATGAGTAGTGTCCAACCATGGGCATCTTTGGGTCTATTTTGGGACCCCATGGAGCCACTTATGAAAGAAAATGACACATTAGATTAATTAATTTAATGTAAAGGCAAAAATGACATAAACAAAAATCTTTTAGTAAATTAATTTTTATATGGTGTTATATAAGTAATATTTTTTCCTATAAATATTCATTGGAAATATAAAAATATTTCCTACATCATGGTATTTTTTTATAATATTTAGACATCAAATAAATTAAATTATTTATGACACAATAATGATGCAGTATTTACCTTATTAATAAATGATTTAAATAAATAAAATTATAATGATTAAAATATTATCCAAAACATGTACAATTCTGATTGGATGATTTTATTTAGAATATGAGTCATCTTATCTTCGACTTTAATTATTTTTGGACCTTTTGAAACCGAAGATATGTTTATAATAAAATAATATTTTCACACTTTCCTAAAGAGCCCCTCCTCTCCCTTATAAAAGGAGACCACTTCTAACCAATTCCACACACCTCTCAAGCCTTTTAGATCATCCAAACTCTACCAAATTAAGTTCCCTACATCCCTATCCTCTACCTAGAAGCCTTACCTTAGGCAGAAGGTACTTCAAGAAGTCCTTTGGTTCAAACCAAAGGGAGTTACCCAAATTAAAGGAGATTAAAGAACGATCGAGTCAAGTCGGACACGAGGTAAGGGACTTCATCTCAATATCCTTTCATTGAGGCATATTTAGTTTTATACATGACTTTATTTTATACAGTGAATAAACCCCTTTGACTTTTCATTTCATTCAAAGGGAATCTTTTTATACGAAGCATTTTACTAAACGACAAAAAAAGGAATGTTTTTTTAAACGTAAGCGGTGACAACGACCTTTCCGCCGCCACAAGTATTATTTGATCTTTGGCTTCCTTAATAAGTCATAATGTTTTTAAAAGGAAAAATAAATATCATATACTCTTTTTACGTATTTTGTTATTGAAAATTATTTTGAGAATGGATTTATTATTTCAATATCTTGAAATGATATTTTTTATTGCAATGTGCAAATGTTATCTTTCCTTTATGCTTATGTTATGTGTTATGATCATGTTATAGTTCTTGGGAATTATTTACGTATATGGGTGGTTCTTTGATAAACCTAGGGCGGGTGATCCCGATATAGCTCTCCAATTCATTAGGTAACGTGACGGAGGTAAATGTGGATGTTTCTCCTAAGAGATTTAGGGAATATACTGTGATGGGTATTCCAAAGTAACTCCCTATGTAGCTGTGATAGCTACAATTTAAGTATGATATGGATGCCACAAGATACCTTTATGATTTATGATTTCTATGTGTTTTTCATAAATCTTATGTTTTCATGAGGTAAGTAAAAGAGTTTATGTTTTGTATGTATAAATGAACAAATGTTTTCTTTCATTGTTTTATAACCCTTACTGAGCTTTTTATGCTCATCCCAAGTTTTGAAATGTTTTCACAGGACTTAAATATGAATAGGTTCAAGGATGGGATCAAGGAAAAGTCATGCTGTCTAAAACCTGGAACTAGACATGACTCTTTTTTTCAAGAGTCTTTATTTTATGAAAAAAATGGAAACTGTGTAGAAGTGTCTACTTTGTAATCTTTTGAGATGTAATAGTTATGTCCTAATTCTCTAAAACTCTAAACCTGAAAATATCCTCAATGTGAATTATTCATTTAATTCAATATTATGTATTGTTTAAGGCCGGGTTTTTATAGTTGGTATCAGAGGTCGGTTTAGATAACTTTAGGAGTTAGGGAATTGTTAAATTAATATCCATAAAGTAATTTATGTTAATATTGAAATCATATAGCATTTCCAGATTACCATGTTTCTTCACCTTAGATATTTTTGTGTTTAGAATGGTTTTCCGCAGAGGAAACAGGTCAGCTTTGTTGGGACGACATTAGGAGGAAGACAGCCTTCCAAATCAGCAACCTGAGATGGTCGAAATCAGAACTGAACAGTTTGTTGCAGTGATGGAACAGTTGACTCAGGTTATAAATGGTGGTGGTATCCATGTACGAGATCAGCCAGATCAACTACAAGGAACATGTCAGTAGTGGAGCATTTCATGAGGCAACATCCCCCATCATTCAGAGGATCATCTGACCCAGTGCTAGCAGAAGGGTGGATTAAAGCACTGGAAAAAAAATTGATGTCATGGGTTGTTCAGAACATCAAAAGGTTAGTCTTGTTGTTTACCGTTTTGAAGGTGAAGTTGATCAGTGGTGGTCGATGGTGAAAAATATCAGGGATAGTGAGGAAATTGATGCTCTTGATTGGGATGAATTCAAAGGTATGTTTCTTGAGAAATATTTTACTAAGGTGGTTCATCATAGGATGGAAAAATAATTCCTGGAATTGAGGTAGGAGGATGACTCAGTGGATGCTTATGAAGAAAAATTCACTCGACTGGAAAGGTATGCTCTAAATTTCATACGAGATCTTGATAGTAAAATCAACCATTTTTACTCATGATTAATGCCAAATTATCGAAGGGCTTTAGATTCTCGTGAGTTCAAAAGTTATGAAAAACTTGTCTGTTGTGCAGAGAAGGTGGAAATGAAGTTTTCTGATGATCAGGTATTCTTTAACAAACAACAAAATAAGAGGTCGAGGTGGCAGGAGAAAGGGAAGAACTCTTCAAAAAATTCTGATGGTAAGAAACTTCAGTTTACAATTTGTGAAAATTGTGGTAAAAAGCATACTGGGGAATGTCTTTTGAATTCTGGTAAGTGCTACCGATGTGGTAAAATGGGACATAAGGCTCATAATTACAGTGAAAAGGATCAGGGTAATGGTAAGACAAAATCTGATTTACAGTCAGTAAAATGTTTTAAGTGCAATGAAATGGGTCATTATGAAAATGAGTTTCCAACAAAGAACTCAACCAAAGGAAAGAAACCAGACTATAAGCAGAAAAGGGTGGTGAAATCTTTTGTAACTACTTCAGCAGATGTTGATCCATCAAATGAAGTTGTATCCGCTCTAGGGAGCTCAGTATTTTTCGAAGATTGATTTGAGGTTGGGGTACCATTAGTTGAAAGTAAAGGAACCAGACGTTCCGAAGACCGCGTTTCGTACTAGATATGGCCATTACAAAATTGTAGTTATGTATTTTGGTTTAACCAATGCACTTGTTGTATTAATGGATCTTATGAATAGAATTTTCCGTAAGTTCTTGGTTAAGTTTGTGGTTGTGTTCATTGATGATATTTTGGTTTACTCCAAAAGTAAGGAGGAACATAAAATTCATTTAAGGGTAGTCTTACAAACCTTAACAGAAAAGAAATTGTTTGGGAAATTCAGCAAGTGTGAGTTTTGGTTACAACAAATTTCTTTCCTTGGTCACATTGTTTCAAAAAATGGCATAACTGTTGATCCTGCTAAAACAAAAGTTGTTGAAGAATGGCCAAGACCCACAAATATAACCGAGATTCGTATTTTTCTTGGTTTGGCAGGTTATTACCGGAGTTTTGTTGAAAATTTTGCACGGTTATCTAGTCCAATGACTAAGTTAACTCGAAAAGGTGTTAAGTTCATCCGGACAAAAGAATGTGATGATTATTTTCATGAATTGAAAAGGAGATTGGAGAATGCTCCAGTTTTGGCACTGCCATCCAGAAATGGTGAGTTTGTTATCTAAAGTGATGCTTCGTTGAAAGGACTAGGTTGTGTCCTAATGCATAATGATCAGGTAATTTCTTATGCTTCAGGTCAGTTGAAACCTCATGAGTTAAATTACCCTACACATGATTTTGAATTAGCTGCTGTTGTTTTTGCTTTAAAAATTTGGAGGCATCATTTGTATGGAGTAAAATGTAAAATATATACTGATCACAAAAGTTTAGAGTATATATTCACTCAGAAAGAATTGAACATGAGATAGAGGAAATGGCTGGAATTAATTAAGGATTATGATTGCCCAATTCATTACCATCTGGGAAAAGCAAATAAAGTGGCTGATGTTTTGAGTCGAAAAAGTAATGATTCATTAACCATGTTACTTTTAGAACAAGATCCTTTGGTTTTTGATTTGATAAACTTTTTCATAGAAGTTGTTGGTGCAGGAAATTCTTCTATTTTGTTTTAGGCGTTAATGAAATCATCTCTATCAGACAGAATAAAGCAAGCATAGAAAGAAGACAGTGAGTTGCAGAGAAAGGTAGTGTTGGTTCGGAAGGGTAAGTTGCCTGATTTTAACGTTGATAATGATTGTGTTTTGAGGTTTGGAAAGATATTATGTGTGCCTTGTGATTCACAGTTAAAGAATGAGTTGTTATGTGAAGCTCATAGTTCTTCGTTTTCAGTTCATCCTGATAGTACTAAGATGTACAGAGATCTTCAGGAGTATTACTGGTGAGATGGAATGAAAAGAGATTTTGCTAATTTTACTGTGAAGTGTTTGACTTGTCAGCAGGTTAAAGAAGAGTGGCAGTTACCGAAAGGAATGCTTCAGCTTTTACCAGTGCCAAAGTGGAAATGGGAAAATATATCAATAGAATTTTTTGTGGGATTAATGAAGAAATCTTAAGGTAATAATTCAATATGGGTTATTGTTGATCGATTGACTAAATCTACTCATTTCCTTCCTATTCGGGATACATTGTCTCTAGATCAACTTTCTCGATTGTATGTTAAAGAGATAGTTAGGTTGAATGGAGTTCCCCTCTCCATTGTATCTGATCGTGATCTCAGGTTTACTTATAACTTTTGGAAAGGCCTTTAGAAGTCATTGGGTACTGAATTAAATTTTAGTATAGCTTTTCATCCTCAATCAGATGGGTAGTTAGAACGAACAATTCAGACCTTGGAGGATATGCTATGTGCTTGTTCACTAGATTATCATGGAATTTTGGACCAACATCTTTCTTTGGTTAAATTTTCATATAATAATAGTTTTCATTCCAGTATACAGATGGATCCATTTGAGGCATTATATGGAAAGCATTGTCGAACTCTAGCTTTTTGGGATGAAGTAGGTGAAAGGAAGCTGATGGGACCAGAATTGGTAGAAGAGATGACAGAAAAAGTTCAGTTGATTCAGAAGCACATGAGAACAGCTCAGAGCAGACAGAAAAGTTATGCAGATAACCGGAGGAAGGATATTTCTTTTGAGGTAGGTGATCATGTCTTTCTCAAAGTTTATCCATGGAAAAGTGTGATGTGTTTTGGTAAGAAGGGAAAGTTGAGTCCAAGGTTTATTGGACTTTATAAAATTCTGTAGAAATTTGGATCAGTTGCATACATAGTGGATTTACCTCCAAGTTTGTCCTAGGTACAAAATGTTTTTCATGTTTCTATATTGATAAATTATATACCAAATCTATCTCGTGTTTTGAGCCCAGAGGTAGTTCAGTTGGAAGAGAATCTCTATTATGAAGAACAACCAGTTCAGATTCTTGACTGTAGAGAGAAAATGTTGCGGAATAAGGTAATTCACCAGGTAAAGGTTTTTTTGAAAACCCATATGATTGAAGAGGCAATGTGGGAATCTGAAAATGCTATAAGGGATAAATACCCCCACTTATTTTGATAAGTGAATAAAAATTGCGAGGATGCAATTTCCAAAAGGGGGGAAGATGTAACATCCCAAGTAAATAAAGAATAAGACATATTTCATATATATTAATATTTGTGAATTAAATATTAATTTTACTTTAAAGGGCTTGTTATGTTCTATAGTGTACCTGATACGCAACAGCAGGTTTCTTTAGAATCTTATGTCGCACACTAATAATATAATATTATTATTTTAAATGGTAGTTAAATCCTAGACGTTTTGTTGGTGGGAATGAAAAAAACTAACTAAAATATGATTATACATTTTTGTTAAATGTATTTACATTTATCCAATAAAAATTTAGAGGCTTAAAATGTAATGAATCTAATTTTAAGCATAATTTTCATTAAAAGGTCAATTTACCGCCTTTTAATGGTGAACCCTCTTTAAATATAGTTTTGGTAACTTTAATACATTATAATTTACCAAATAAAATCCTTCTTTAGAATTGGTACATCAAAATTTACTTTGTGTAAATTTTTGGGATTTTTCCGATAAAGTTCATTTTTTAATGAATAGTGAAAATATTGTATTTTAATTAAAAAGTGCCTTTTAATCTAATTTATTTATATGGTTAGATTATATTTTTAATTGGTTTTAAATTTTAATTAGAATATATTTTTACAATTTAATCCAATGTTGGTCTTTGGAATTAATTTTACTTTGAAATTGGACATAAACAAGTGTCAATCTTTTGACAGTTATTGTTTCTTAAAAACATGCTATTTGTTTTAACAACAGGAATTAATTTTAAATTAATTAATGCCAATTCTATGTTTTGAATTTGGAAAAATAGACATCATTTTTGAATTTGGGATATCAAATAAATATTAGGCTGAATTTTTTGTATTTTTCTGAAAAACTTCAATTTTTGATGAATAGTGAAACCACTTAGTAGTAGTTACAAAATGACTTTTTCATTTAAATGAAATTTTACCGCTTCTGTGAATTGAATTTCAAAAATCTGACATACATGTTTGTTATCAAGAAGTAAAATGTGGTTTAATAAGATGAAAATAATTTTTGGTGAATAGTAACTTTTGACTTTTATTTACCGCAGTTAAAGGTAAATATGGTAATTCAAGGTTAAAAGAATATTATAATAATTCAAAATTTACCTTAACACTTGTCCTAACATTATTGTATGAGTAATGGCCGACCATGGGCATCTTTGGGTCTATTTTGGGACCCCATGGAGCCACTTATGAAAGAAAATGACACATTAGATTAATTAATTTAATATAAAGGCAAAAGGGACATAAACAAAAATCTTTTAGTAAATTAATTTTTATATGGTGTTATATAAGTAATATTTTTTCCTATAAATATTCATTGGAAATCTAAAAATATTTCCTACATCATGGTATTTTTTTATAATATTTAGACATCAAATAAATTAAATTATTTATGACACAATAATGATGCAGTATTTACCACATTAATAAATGATTTAAATAAATAAGATTATAATGATTAAAATATTATCCAAAACATGTCCAATTCTGATTGGATGATTTTATTTCAAATATGAGTTATCTTATATTTTATTTTAATGATTTTTGGACCTTTTGAAACCGAATATATGTTTATAATAAAATAATTTTTTCACACTTTCCTAAAGAGACCCTCCTCTCCCTTATAAAAGGAGACCATTTCTAACCAATTCCACACACCTCTCAAGCCTTATGGCTCATCCAAACTCTTCCCAATTAAGCTCCCTACATCCCTCTCCTCCTCCTAGAATCCTTACTTTAGGCAGAAGTCACTTCAAGAAGCCCTTTGGTTCAAACCAAAGGGAGTTACCCAAATTAAAGGAGATTAAAGAACGATCGAGTCAAGTCGGACACGAGGTAAGGGACTTCGTCTCAATCTCCTTTCATTGAGGAATATTTAGTTTTATACACGACGTTATTTTATACGGTGAAAAAACCCCTTTTAATTTTCATTTCATTCAAAGGGAATATTTTTATATGAAGCGTTTTACTAAATGACAAAAAAAAAGAATCTTTTTTGTAACATAAGCAGTGACAACGACCTTTCCGCCACCGCGAGTATTATCTGATCTTTGGCTTCCTTAACAAGTTGTAATGTTTTTAAAAGGAAAAATAAATACCATATAGTCTTTTTACGTATTTTGGTATTGAAAATTATTTTTAGAATGGATTTATTATTTCAATATCTTGAAATGATATTTTGTTATTGCAATGTGGAAATGTTATCTTTCCTTTATGCTTATATTAAGTGTTATGATCATGTTATGGTTCTTGGGAATTATTTACGTATACGGGTGGTTCTGTGATAAACCTAGGGTGGGTGAGCCCGAGATATCTCTCCAATGCATTGGGTAACGTGATGGAGGTAAACGTGGATGTTTCTCCTAAGAGATTTAGGGAATACACTGTGATGGGTATTCCAAAGTAACTCCCTATGTAGCTGTGATAGATACAATGTACGTATGATATGGATGCCACAAGTTACCTTTATGATTTATGATTTCTATGTGTTATTCATAAATCTTATGTTTTCATGAGGTAAGTAAAAGAGTTTATGTTTTGTACGTATTAATGAACAAATGTTTTCTTTCATTCTTTTATAACCCTTACTGAGATTTTTATGCTCATCCCAAGTTTTTAAATGTTTTCACAGGACTTAAAGATGAATATGGTCAAGGATGGGATCAAGGAAAAGTCATGCTGTCTAAAACCTAGAACTATACATGACTCTTTTTTTCAAGAGTTTTTATTTTATGAAAAAAATGGAAACTGTATAGAAGTGCCTACTTTGTAATCTTTTTAGATGTAATAGTTATGTCCTAATTCTCAGAAACTCTAAACCTGAAAAGATCCTCAATGTGAATTATTCATTTAATTCAATATTATGTAATGTTTAAGGTCGGGTCCTTATATGACCAGTAATAGTTCAACCATTCTTCTTCTAGTAATCCTTGAGATCCTATTAGTGTACTATTTATTAAGATATAAGCATTCCCCCTATCTTATTATCATCCTATATGCACTAAGAGAGTATCATTATTACACTGTGCTAATATTTTAAAAGTTGTGGGGCTATTTTGAGACCTTTATCTATGTTGTATGTTGAATGTGTGGTTATTTGAGGCTTGGTTAGTTCAGGGTGATACTTGGTTTCCCGCATAGGAATGCCTTTGAAAAACTCTTGGAAACCTACTGCTTCCTTTGACATAACCTCCAGGAGGATGCTAGTCTAGGCTTAGTCAATGTTTTGATGTAGACATCTTGGATTTGTACCAATGTGTCACTTGTAAATATAGAGTATGGGCTACCCTGGGTTAGTTCCATGGACTCCAGCTTAATGAATCCAAGGTTACCCCAGATTAGTTATCGGGGTCAGAGGTGATGTTTAAAGGGTAATGAATTCCAATGGGATGGATCGGGGTTACACCTTTGGTCGTTCTATGGAACAATAGTTTAAAAATAACCATGATATTATTTGAGAAATAAGTGACACTAAAAGTCAGGTATGGACTTTAGTGGATGCGTTTTCTGTAAATGCAGAATGCCTTGGAAGGAGGCGTTGATTTTTTGTTGAAATACACTGGTCATCTAAGATGAGTGTTTAAGAATGGTTGGTTGGAGTTTCTAGACATGTTTCCTTATTGTTCAATATATGTGGTCTGGTAGAACCTATTTAAAATCACATAGTTGGTTTAAGGTGAGTGTAGTGTAAGGGCCAACTATGTCTTCCTGGAAGGTCATGATTGGTTTCTTTTTGGTTAATTAGGATTCATTTGTTCCTTCCATATGAGGTCCCTGATCTGACCTCAAGTGTAATCAGGTTTTCCCAGTTAAATAAATCACGTGACAAGTATCACTAGAATGATTAAGACATGCCTATTAAGCAATTACATTGGTAAGGGATCCATGGTTTGGTATTAGTTGTTAAATGTTAAGACCCTTGGTGGAGAGAACCAATGGGATGATATTTAAAGATATGATGATGAGATCATGTCTCTAGTTAAGTGAGCTCAGTTAAGCACTGCTTAGATGTTTTGGTTGGAAATTTAGATTTGGATCGAATTTTGATAGCATGAATGCCTTAGTCTTGTGAAATACTTTAAGGTGTTTTTGACCTTTATAAATGCAACATGACCGTCCGAATGAGACTTCAAAACCCTTCTAGGTCGGGTGATGATTTTTTTGTTTCCCCAAGGATTATCAGGGATGAGAAGTTATAAGGTGGGGATATTATAGAATCTTGTTTTTTTTGGACTGGATGAAATTCCAAGGAAATTTGAACTTTTTCATTTATGGGATAATCCATTTTACAAAACGGTCTTCAGAATATAATTTTGAGAGTTGGAACACTTCAATGTATTTGTTTTTGTACTTGGGTGAAGGCCTGACAGGTCCCTTGGGTGTCTTGTCGAGTTTCAGGAGCATTGGGTCTGGAAATCACAAGTTTTGAGAGTTTGCAGAGGGTTCACAGTTTGTCTAATGCCATGTGGACCACAGCAGAAAATCATGCGTCTTTATGTAGATGGACATAGGCTATGTGCACGGGATGTGCACAGTTTACCAAACTGTGTGCCTAGCCTGCACAGTTAGTGGTTTTGGGCAGTACCTAAACACTATTCACCACATGATTGGCATACAGTTTCCAAACCGTGTGGCCATCTCGTGTGGGGTTCCACAGGTGCCCAGTAAAGGATGCATGGTTGGCGCACAGTTTGATAAACTATGCGGCCCAAACCATGCATTGTTTCCCTATTTTAAAAATGAATTTAATTAATTAAAAATAAAATAAAACTAAACTAACTCTTATCCTCCCCCATCCAGTATCGTGTGACGTCCCTACCTAGGCTCTTACAACATGAAACTCACCCCCTCAATTGTCTCCACCTCATTTGGTCAATTTTCCACCCGATTTCTTCACGACTCCTCCCCGAATCTTCAAGGTAAGGCCTTCCACTCCTCCTTTATCCCTTGGTTGGAGGATTTTTTTCTTCCCACCACCCTATTTTTGTGCGGCCAAACCCTAGGTATGGGTTAACCCAAATTTTTTTGTTTTCTTATGATGTTAGGGTATGTGAAGGGTATTTCAGGAATCCCTTCATGTGTGTTTCGGCATCCGCCACTGAAGGTGAGGTGGATTGGTTCGATTTGGTTTTCCGCCAATGGTTTGGGGTATGGTTTTCCATTTTTCTTCATTTTTGTTCAATTTATAATTGGTTATTTCATAATTTTTGAGGTTCTGGTAGTTTTACTTGGGTGCATTGTTCTTTTTTGCAGTGTTTTTGAGTTCTTAGTATTGTTTGTAGAGCGTTTGACGACTCCAGAAGGACTTGCACTCATATACATAGGTATGTCTATATATATATATATATATATATATATTCCTTGTACATATTCCCTCATGGTGAGAGGAATATGTACATTAGATTAAAGGGTATATATATATAGGAATTTATGTGTGTGAAAGTGTGGAGCGTCTGTTGTCGTTGTCAAAATCGTTAAGTACCAAGTGTTTGGCTTGGTCTACTTTTGGGGTAGGATCCATATCCCTAGACCTTTAAGTTTAAGAATGCTTTAAGTGCTTCTTTAAATAAGTTTAATTATGTTTTACTTTGATAAATTGATTTGTGAATCGTAAATTACATGCTTAAATATTATCAATGGTTTTTTTATAAACAATTTCATGTTTTTATAATAAAACTGTTCCAATGGAGGTGAGATGTATTCTAATCCAAAAAGTATCGATTAGTTGTTTAATGCATGATTGGTTTAATTTTTGTAGTTTTCCTTATGATTTGATGATATAGTGTGATGTAAGGCATGTTTAGAACATGTCCTCTAATGGAGTTGGGAAATGGAGTTTTCTTTTTTAAATGTTTACAGAACCATTTCACCTTCTAAGTGCCTTCTTGTCCCTGGTTATTTGATTTTCCCTTTATTGAACCACCCAAGGGGTGTGTTCTTATGATTTCCTAGTTAGAGGGAGATTGTTTATAACTAAATGGAATTGGTTTACATAGTTTAGAGATGGGTCACCTCCATAGCATGTTGATGCTTTTGACTAAATGGTTAATATAGAACAAAAATAGCTTGTTTAGGAGATGGAATGCCTCCTTACCTAATGTCATGTTAACCTTACATGCTTGAATTGGTTGAATGGATTAAATTTTAAATGGTTAAATGAGTGGGAATACTCATTTGGTTGTTTTGAATTGTTTAAAGGGTTAATTGAACAAAAATGGAAATGTGAGTGGGCAAACACATGTAATAAATATTTAGAATGTGAATTGTAACAACAAGTGGGTATACTCCTTGGTTGCTTTGATTATGAATTGAGATACATAAGTGGGTATACTCATGAGATTTAATTGGTTATGAAATGTGAATAATGAGTGGGAATGCTCATCGTTTGATTTGAATGTAAATGTTTATATATGAGTGGGTAGACTCATATAGTGTTTAAAGTTAAATGATATGAAATGGATGAATGATTGTATAGATGCCATGGATGGATCTCCATGGATCTTGAACATGGTAGTGGGTTCCATGAGTTTAGTATGCCCCTTAGGTATTGGTTCCATTGGATTCCATGGGCTTTGTTAACCCTTGTACATGGCTTTCTTGGACTTGCGTAGGACATGTTCGGTATGACATGCTCCTAGGACTCTAACAAGTTCCTAAACGAGTTTCCATCAAGATGCTCCTGGGAATTGATGAGGATTCCTTGGTCTTTGACACCTTGGATCTAGTCCTTCATGATCTAACTCTTTGATATACATCATGGTCATGAGGTATATGATACATTCGGTTATACGGCTTGGTCGTGGTAAATTGTGACATGTGTAATTATACGGCTCGGCTATAAATGTTCCGTCTCTTCTGGTTGAACGACAAGGCTGTGATTGATATAGTAATTGGGACATACATTAATTCCATGGTGGTATAACATGTTTGGATGAACCTCAAGGCTGTGTTGTTCATTTGTGAAATATTTGTAGCTTCTTTTTTATAGGAGCTTGACTATTTTGTGTAGGGAGCCCTTGAGGGTCTATTTTAGTGTCACTGGTTTAGTAGGTTACATTCCATGGACATATTTACTTGCATTTAGTGCTTACCTATTTACCTGCACACTATATTAAATTATATTGTATGAAAGGGATTAGGCTAGGCACCGTGGGTGTCGGCCTACTGAGATGTTATCTCACACCATTGGTACCCGAGTAGACCTTCTTGTTGCAGGGCTATGGACCTTTGCTTTTGCTATTTGGATTGTACCTGAGGAGTTAAGAGCAGAGGACTGACCTGGAGCTCAGGATGCTCATGGAGATCGCCTTTTGGCTTTTTAGTTCTTTTCTTTAATTGAGTCCTTTATTATACTGAATTATAAAGCATGTTGTATGTTTACTGTTTCAGCTTATGTATCATCATCTGGCATGCATGCTTGTATAAACTGGTGTTGACCATCTTTTATATTCAGTTGATATTACAGTTGTATTCTACTACTTTATCTTTACTTTATACTTCATATGTTGTTGGTTTCTATTTACTATCTGAAATATTGTTGCGCTACTCTAACATGAGGGTATAGTCTCCCATTTATCACCTCTTTAGACACTCACTGCTAGTCAATAGCCTCTGGCATACGGGGAGACACACTTGAGGCCATGTGACCCACTGGTCCTGCTACCGATTTAGTGGTTTGTCGGGCTGGGACATTATAATTTCTCCTCTCTTTCCCATGGTTTTCCCTTGTTATTCTCTCATAAATTTGCTACAGTGATGTGGTTTTGGTTTGGGGTGTGAGTATGGGCTACGTTTTGAAAATCCTTTGATGCGGTGTAGGTTAATTCGTGATCTCATAGTGCGGTTGTGGTTTTCGGGCAGTTATTATTTTCCCTGCGGTGTGCAGTGGGATCATAAAGCTTCTTTGAGGTAGGAAATCCCACATTTCTCACTTTTGTGTATCATGTGGGAGGGGTTTACTCTTATTTATCTATAGGGGTGGCTTGTGCTAGCCTAATCATGGTAAATTATTTGGTTAATTGAAATTGAAGGGGAAGGGGGAATGATTCGCATGCTTTTACAGATTTGATATTATCGTAATGTTGTGTTTGTATGGGTAGAATGCCCCACTAAAAATCATGGCTATTAGGAACCTTTGCTTGCTTTTAGTTGATGTGATATGGAAACCTTGTTGCATGTTATTGTGATATTACCCCAAAATAGAAATTGTCTAACTAGTTATATTTGGTGAATGAAATGGTTGCCTCTAGATTTATGGCTCATGTGATAATGCCCCTAAATTAAAGTGAAATGTGATTAAACACTATGGGAAAATTAGTTTTTGCGATGGACTATTTGTGATGAGCCCGTTGCCCATTGCAAACAGTCTATTCTGAAGGACTTTTTGGACATGATTCAAATCCCTTCAAAAATAATATTAAATAAACATTTATTTGTGATGAGAAAAGGTTCTCGTCACAAATACTTTTGACGCAGCTTCCCGCCACAATATGAGAAAGGGTATTTGTGACGGGAGTAGGTTCTCGTCGCAAATACCCTTCTTCATTTATAGTTATGTATTACAGGTCATTAATACCCATCATAAATGCTTTGTCGGCAGATGAGTATTTGCAACGGGTACCATCGCAAATAACTTTTTAATCTCTGCCTCGCTTATTTATGGTGGGTACTATTTGCGATGGGTACCATTGCAAATAGTCTCGTCACTACTAATATAACCTATATATACCCCCCCTGATTTTTTTTTCAATCATTCTCCACTTGAGCTCTCCTCTGCTCAACTTTCCTATTCTTCTCTTCAATTATTCAATTAAAAGTTTAATTTTTTACAGGGAAGAAAATTTTGAGTTTTACATCACACAAAAGAATTATTTTTTAGGTATTTATATAATGTTTTTAATTTTTATTTTATTTATTTTATTTTATATTAGAATTTAATATTATTAATTAGTAGTAATTAGAGTAAATTAGAAGTAATTATTCATAATTAGAAGTAATTATTTATAATGCACGGTATTAATTTTAAATTAGGAATATTTAGTTTTAATTAGCAGTAATGTTTTTAATTAAAGGTAAATTATTTTAATTTTCAATAATTAGTTTTAATTATCAGTAAGTGGGTGTTATTAATAGTAATTACTTATAATTGATAAATAAATAGTATTAATTAATAGAACTTAGAAACAATTTATAGATCTTGGTATTAAGTAATAATAATTTATAGTAATTTTTAATAAATAACCATAATTGGTAAAAATGAATGGTTAACCACTATAATTAGTAAAAATTAGCAGTAATTAGTAAAAAATAAAGGTAAATCGCTATAATTTTTAAAAATTAGCGTTATTAGAAAAGATTAGTAAAAAATAGCGGTAATTAGTAAAGATTAGTAAAAATTAATGTTAAGTTAGTGAAATTAGTAAAAATTAATGATAATTAGTAAAGATTAGCAATAAATCACTATAATTATTTTAAATTAATGGTAATGACAACAAATTAGTAAAAATAAGTGGCATTTAGTAAAAATTATCAATAAAGCACTGTAATTAGTAAAAATTAGTGGTAATGACTAAAAACTAGTAAAAATTAACAGTCATTAGTAAAAATTAGTAATAATTAGTGGAAATGACTAAAAATTATTAAAAATTAACAGTGATTAGTAAAAATTAGTAAAAATTAGCAGTAAACTAGTATAATTAGTAAAAATTAGTAGTATTTAGAAAAATATAATGGTAACTCACTGTAATTATTAAATATTATTGGTAATTATTAAAAATCAGTAAAAATTACCAGTCTAGTAGTGTTAATTAGTATAAATTAACATTAAATCATTGTAGTTAGTAAAATTTGGCATTAATTAGTAAAAATTAACAGTAAATAGCTATAATTATTAAACATTAGTGGTAATTAGTAAAAATTAGTAAAAAATAGCGGTAATTAGTAAAGATTAGTAAAAATGAACATTAAATCACTATAACTAGTAAAAATTAACAGTAATTAGTAAAAATTAGCAGTAATTAGTAAAAATTAGTGTAAATTAGTAATAATTAATGATAAATCACTATAATTATTTAAAATTAGCGATAATTACTAAAACATCATAAAAATTAGCAGTAAATAACAATAATTAATAAAAATTAGGGTTAATTAGTAAAAATTAGTAAAGGTAAATTAGTAAAAATTAATGTTAAATCTCTATAATTAGTGAAAATTAGCAATAATTAGGAAACATTAATGGTAAATCACTATAATTATTAAAAATTAGTGGTAACAAGTAAAAAATAGAGGTAATGGAATGTCAAATAGTTGTTATGATCAAATATTATCTTTGGTTAAATCATTGTTACCAAAAGAAAATGTGTTGCCTGTAAATATCTATAAGTGCAAGAGGCTAGTTCGTAATTTGGGTCTTGGTTGTCAGAAGATTCATGCATGTTCAAATGATTTCATCTTATATTATGGTGAAAATGTTTCTTAAGTTAGTTGTTCTACATGTGGACGATCGAGGTATAAGGAGGCTCAACAAGGGAAGGATGGATTGGTTCCTGTTAAATAGTTGATGTATTTCCTACTTACACCCAGATTACATCATTTATTTATGTCTCAGAACACAATATAATTGATTTCATGGAATGAAACCAATATTTCAATAGGTAAAAACTTAAATCATCCTTGTGATGGTGATTCATGTAAACATTTTGACCAGGTACATCCATATTTTTCTTCAGAAATCCATAACATGCAATTGGGTCTTTCTATTGATGGTTTTTATCCATTTGGTTCTTACAGAAGTCAATATTCATGTTGGACTATTTTTGTAACTCTATAAAACTTACCTCCTTGGATGTTGATGAATTATCCATATATTGATAATTGTTTTCAAAATTTCCAGGTATCTCAACATGCAGGTATAATTGATAATCGATTATCTGTATTGAGTAACCCAACATCCAAAATAGTTAAATCATATAATTCATATCTGATGAATGGTTTTCGATTTCATACATGTGCATATGGGTAATAAAAAAATAATTAATAATAGTGTTTTCTTGAGAGTAACTCATCATAGAGAAAGTGAAGTTGACTTGTATGGCATGCTGGAATAAATAATTGAACTATGTTTTATAGGATTGAATTACATAATGATGTTTAAATTTCATTGGTTGAATATTGATAGAGGCTTGTGTGTTCATCTATTCCATTGAATAATTGATATTAAATATAAAATCATTCTTGAAGTAAATGAACCTTTTTTATTGGATCATCAGGAATATCAAATTTGTTATGAAAATTATTATACCACTTCAAGAGATTTAAGTGATTGGTGGATCATAATGAAAATGAAATCTCATAAAAATCAGTTTATCCAAAGTGAATGTGGTTCCATTGAAGTTCAAAGAATCGTAATTTTTCAAGAGACAACTCCAAATCCATATTTTCCACAAAGAGACATGAATATTGATGATGACACACCACAATTATGGGTTGATGGTGATGATGATGTTTTTGATGTAATAAATGAATTTTAAATAGAAAGATATGATGAAGCTGAAACTACTATAGAAATTGATGATACTATGGAGGAATATGAAGATATTGAAACCATCATATATGAAGATGAGAATGAAGATAAATATTAACACAATTAAATGATGGTTATAATCACATATAATATATATCTATATATAAAAATAGGATTCAATTATTTTCTGATAATAATCATTTCTTCGGTTTGTTTTTTCATGATTTTTTGTGGTGAGGTAATGGTATTATTGGGATGATGAGCTACTTGTGAGGTGTTTTTTCTTTATGCTAGTTGTTCGGGTAGTGATGAAATGATTATTTAATATTAATTGAAATAACTAGTGTTTGGTTTGGTTAATGGGATACAAATGACTAATGAACAAATAAATGATGGGTTGTGTGGTTAAATGTGGTTTTTGGTAAAAAATAAATGAATGGTTTGGATAATGGAATTGATTGGTATTGTGATATGTGGATTTTGGGTTTTGTGGTGTTATTCATTTAGAGGTGGCTGTGAAAGAAGGGGTGTTGTGAGTTGGTTAGTGTTTCATTTTGAACCCATAGGTTGGGATTTCATGTTGATGTGAGATGTATGGGGTGGCCCAATATTCACGGTGTATGGTGGTAGATGTAGGATGCGGTTTGGGGCTAAGTGGCAGATGATGGGTATGGATAGAGGATGCAAGTAGTCAATCAACTCTATAAGGAGTGTGACCTACTACTTTTACAACACACTCAAGAGAGGGATGTGATAGCCAATACACACAACAACGCACTTGGGTTGAGGCATGGAATTGGGGGTTTGAGATCTTGTATCACCAATCTAACTTGTATATTGACAAGACAAGAATGCATAAGAGCAAGGAGGAAATTCGGAACAATTCTCACACAACGGAGAGAAACAAATCATAATCTCTCAATTAAATCTTGAATGAAAATAAAATTCCATAGGGTTTCTATTTATAGCCAAGGGGTGATACAATAGTCAAGGGTCTAATACCCTAAAGTCATAAAGGTTAAATCTATATTGTCCCCTTAAAGTAAAAAAGATAAAGTCTAACAAAGACTTTTGGGAAAAGTAGCGCATGCCTTTCCACCCTTGAAAATCCAACTTCTTCACTTGGGTAATCGACTCGGTGCCTTCAACATGGTTCGCATCATCCTCCCCCTCTTGAAAAGAAGTCTTCCTCGACTCTTTATCCTCTACACCCAAAAAAGGAGAAATATAAAAAACATTGAAAGTGGCACTTACACCATACTCGCCTGGCAAAGCTATCTTGTAAGAATTATTTTTAATCTTCTCAAGCACTCAGAAAGGTCTATCTCCTCATGGAATGAGTTTTGATTTCTGCTTGTTGGGAAATCTTTCCTTCCGCATATGAACCCATACTAGGTCACCAGTCTCGAACAACATTTATTTGCGACCCTTGTTTGCATGGTCAATGTATTTATGGGTCATTCTCTCGATATTTATCCTTACCCTTTCATGGATTTTCTTGATGAATTCTTCATGCCCTTTCGCATCTATATTAGTTGCTTCCTGCAAAGGCAAAGAAACTAGATCAATAGGGGAAAGAGGGTTAAAGCTGTAAACAATTTCAAATAGAGAATATTGAGTAATGGAATGCTTGGCCCTGTTATATGAAAATTCCACATGTGGCAGACACTCCTCCCAATTATTGATATTCTTCTTGACAATTGTCTGCAGAAGGGATGATAGTGTCTGATTCACCACCTCCGTTTTCCCATCGGTTTTCAGATGATAAGTAGTGGAAAATAGTAACTTTGTACCCAGTTTTCTCCACAAGGTCTTCAAAAAGTAACTAATAAATTTTGTGTCTTGATCCGACACAATTTTCCTTGGTATTTCATGGATTTTGACTACTTCCTGAAAGAAAAGTGTTGCAATGTTAGTGGCATCATCTGTTTTTTGACAAGGAATAAAATGTGCCATTTTTGAAAAACGATCCACCACAAAAAAAATGGAATCCCCACCCTTCTTGGTCCTTGGTAACCCCACAATAAAGTCCATTGATATGTCCTCCCAAGGGGTTTTGGGGATTGGGAGAGGAAGATATAATCCATGTGGGTTCAGTTTTGATTTGGATTTATGGAAGACAATGAACTTTCCCACAAATTTCTCAACATCTCTAGATATCCTATGCCAATAAAAATTCTCACTAAGAACACTTAGAGTTTTTGAAACACCAAAATGCCCCATTAACCCACCCAAATGTGACTCCTTCAGTAAAAGTAAAACAGATAGAGCAATTTGGAATGCAAAGCTTATCAATCCGGAATAATAATCCATCATGTAAATAGAACTTTTCCCAAATAACTCTAGGTTTACAATGTTCATAAGGTTATCTAAAATGACTATCAGTGTCATATAAATCCTTAATGTATTCAAAACCAAGGATTTTTGAATCCATCAAGGATAAAAGAGAATATTTATGTGAAAGTGCATCAGCCATAGTATTTTATTTACCCTTTTTATGCTTGATGACATATGGAAATGATTCAATGAATTCTATCCATCTAGCATGTCTTCTATTTAGTTTATGTTGGATCCTAAGGTATTTAAGAGCCTCATGATCAGAATGGATCACAAATTCTTTTGGCCAAAGATAATTTTTCCATGTTTCTAGAACTCTAAACAATACATACAACTCTTTTTCATATGTAGCATAGTTTGGGGTTGGACCATTTAACTTCTCACAAAAGAAAGCAATAGGCTTACCTTCTTGCATGAGTACTCCTCCTATGCCAATTCTTCTTTCATCACATTCAATTTCAAAGGTCTTACCGAAATCCGGAAGTGCAAGTAGAGGGGTTTGGGTGAGTCTCTCTTTAAGAGCATGGAAGGCCTTCTCTTGAGTTGTCCCCCATTTTAAAGGAACGTTCTTCTTTGTAAACTCATTAAATGGTGTTGTTAGTGTGTTAAAGTCCTTCGCAAATCTCTTGTAAAAACTAGCAAGCCCATGAAAACTTCTTACCTGCCCAACGGAGGTCGGAGTTGGTCATTCTTGTATTGCTTTGATCTTCTCGGTGTCCACTTCAACTCCATTCCCGCTGATAAAAAATCCAAGGAAAACAATATTATCGAGGAAAAAATCACACTTATTAATGTTTCCAAACAAGTTTTCTTTCCTTAACACCTTTAAGAATTTTTTTTAAGTGGTCTAAATGTTCATTCAAAGTCCTACTATACACCAGAATATCATCAAAGTAAAATACCACAAATTTTCCAATATATGCAAGTAAGACATGATTCATTAACCTCATAAATGTGTTAGGTGCATTAGTGAGACCAAATGGCATCACTAACCATTCATAAAGTCCATGTTTTGTCTTAAATGTAGTTTTCCACTCATCTTCTTATTTCATCCTAATTTGATGGTAGCCACTTCTTAAATCAATTTTTGAGAAAATATTTAAACCATTTAATTCATCTAGCATATCATCTAACCTAGGGATAGGATGACGATACCTGACTGTGATGTTATTGATGGCTCTACAGTCAATGCACATTCTCCATGTTCCATCCTTATTTGGTAATAGAAGAACTGGTACCACACAAGGACTAAGTCTCTCTCTAACATACCCCACATCCAACATCTCTTGAAATTTCCTTTTAATTTCTTTTGTCTCCTCTGGGTTGGTGCGATATGCATAGAGGTTCAGTAGTGATGCTCCAGGTATGAGGTCAATTTGATGCTCAATACCTCTAATGGGTGGAAAACTAGGTGGAACCTCTTTGGAAAACACATCTTCAAATTCCAGCAACAAATACTCAACAATATGTGGCAAATGAGATGTTAATTAATGCACAAGAGCCTCATCCCAGTTGGTGAGGACTCGCTAGGTGCATCCAAGAGACCCGAGATCAAATCCGGGTGGAGGCATATTTCTGGGGTACTATAGCAGTACTGTAGAAATACTGTAGCAGGCACTGTAGTAGTATTGTAGCAGGCATTGTTCGGTACTGTAGCAGCCGGAACTATTCATCCATCTGGGCATTCGGGCCATCAGTTTGGTCCTCAGGTCCTGCAAGGATTTCAAGCCACCCAAGGCCTTCGGGCCAGTTGATTCTCAAGGCCTTAAGGACACCTTAAGGCCTTAGGGCCACCCCAAGGCCTTCGGACCATATGAATGTAGGCCCCAGACACACTGCAAAAAAGGAGAAGCCCCATAAGAGGATTCAGAGTAGGTACACTCACCAGAGTAGAGCCAAATGGATTTTCAGAATGAGAGGGTATGGCTATGCCAATGGTACCAGCTTGTGATTTCACGGGAAGCCTAGCCAGACGGTCATGCAAAGGTGAAGAGCTACTATCAAGATGCAGATGCTGGGGAGGGGCAGTTCCTTGTAGATATTCTGGTTGAATTCCCTAAAGTCTTTCGGGTCATGTAATCTCCTAAAGCCTATGGGCCATGTAATCTCTAACCCTACGTTCCTTGTAAGGGTTCCCCCTCATCCCTTGAAAGGGGGGTTATCAAAAATAAATAAAAATGAAGGCCTTCGGGCCATTCAGGAAGGTAGATGTTAAGTCGTTAATGTTTAACATCACCTCTTTGTACATAAGTACTAAGATATTTTGTCGAGAAATCAAAGCTTCCTTAACCTCACTCTTTTTTTCCAACATCACACTTTTCTCTCCTCTCAAATCTTTTTTTCCTCTTGATTTTTATTTGCTCTCCATTTCCTTTCTTCTCTCATCATCTATTTTTTCCTCATTATCTCCTTTTTTATTTTCTCTCTTTTTTTCCTCATCACTCATTTTTTTCTTTTATCTCTAAATTTTATCTTCCATATTTTGTTTCAGGTCATGGGTTTTAGGGTTATAGGTTCCCCTCATAGTAAAAAAGTGTGACGGTTCAAGAAACCATCATGAGTAACATGTCGATCGTACTGCCACGGTCGACCCAAAATCAAGTGGCACGCCTTCATAGGAACAATGTAACACAATACCTCATCCTTGTATATACCAATGGAGAACAATACCTTTATCTATTTGGTAACCTTCAGCTCTCCACAATCATTCAACCACTGAAGTCGATATGGATGTTGATGCTTCAAAGTTGGAAGTCCCAACTTCTCTACTAACTCGGTGCTTGTAACATTACTATAGATTACTCCATCAATAATAACACTACATACCTTCCCATGGATCTTGAATCATGTATGGAAAAGGTTCCCCCGCTGCTACTTCTCTCCCACGGTCATTTTTGCGCTTAGAACTCTCCTAGTGACAAGAATCTCACCATCTTCTGCAAACTCTCCACTATCAATTTTTGGAGATTCTTCCTCCTCCTCTTCCGAGATCTCTCCATCGGTCTCCCATTATCCATACGTGTTGATGGCCATGGTGCACCAGTTTGGGCACTCACTAGCAATGTGACCTATTCCTTGACATTTGAAACACTGAATATCCCGATTCTTGATTTGGTTAGCCTCAAAAGTAGGTTTCTTAGGTGGAATAATTACCTTGTCACTTTTGCGATCAACCACCTATTTTGCCTTTGATGGTTCTCCAATCTCCTTCCTCGTATTTTTCCATGGCGTGAAAGGGTTGGTGGTGTTCCTCATGTTTCTAATCGTTTTGATTTGTTGCTCGATCTTGGTGACTTGATGGATCATATCTTGTATGTCCACATGGTGATACATATCCACTTGATCGGAAATCTCCCGATTGAGCCCATGTAAAAACCGTACCATGGTTGCCTCCGGATCCTCCTCAACATTTTCCTGAATCATGGAAATTTTCATATCCTTGTAGTAGTCTTCTACACTCTTACTCCCTTAAGTGAGGCATTGAATTTTTTGTGGAGATATCTATGGTAATGTGTGGGAACAAACCGCTTCTGCATGGCGAACTTCATGTCTTCCCAATTATTGATGGGATATCCACCATATCTAGCCCTCTTCTTTTGAACTTGATCCCACCATATTAATTCATAATCAATGAATTCAAGGGCTGAAATTTTTACCTTTTTCTCCTCGGAATAGGTATGACATGAAAAAACCTACTCGATCCACATCTCCCACTCCAAGTATGCTTCCGGATCGCTTTTCCCTTGAAAAGAAGGGACCTTCACCTTGATCACGCCAAGTAGGTCATCATCATGTTGTCTCCTTTGTACTCCTCTAGGTTGTTGGTACAACCTTCTCCTTTGTAGGACATCCTCAAAATAACCATCAAGGTTTTCCATCTCCCCCTCCATGATGTGGGGGCGACGGGGTGCCAGAGCTCGTCGTGGGTTATCATGGATCGTCCTTGGGCTTGGTTGATTCTCCAGGTTATCAATCCTCTCATGTAGCACCTCAAACTTTCAATCAAGAAGCTTCTCGAAATGGCTCACCAAATCTTGAATTTGGATTGGTAAAGCTTCTGGTGCGGGAGATCTACTTCGACTTCCATCATCACTAACATGAGCAATTTTCTTCCCACGATCTTCTGCCATGATAAGTTAAGCAAATACAAACACACACCGAGGGGGGGACACACACAATGATACACACTCGCTCACACATGCAAGATTTACACATACACACACAAGATGTACACACCCACACACACAAAGATACACACTCACGCATGAAATATATACACACTCACACACAAGATGTACACACACACGCACACACAACAAGATGCACACACTCACACACACAAGATTTTTTTTTTGCTTATTTCTCTCCCCTCTCAACACTCAATTCAAATTCCAAGCTCTTGTGAAATATAATACCTTATTTAGGGTGATCACTTTTCACCAATACTTCCCCAACCAAGATTGTGTCGAGGGCTATTTTAACACAACCCTCTTGAGTGGTAAAGGGTAAAGGGTGAAAAGAGGGTAGAAAATATGGGTAAAAGGTGGGTGGAAAAAGGGGGTAGAAAGGTGGTATTTGGGTTTTGCCCAATTATGGAAGATAAGATAAATGAATAAAAATATGAGCCAAATATAAAATGGAGATGAAGTAAAAATGATGGAGAAAGTGATATACAGAAATAGAAGTGCTAATAATGTAAAGCACAAAGGAGTAATTGTATCCGCTTTTTTTTCTTTTTTTTTTCAATTCTCCCCAAAAAAGTGTTGTGCTTGGAGTTTTAAAGCACGAGATGATTGAACTAAGAGTAAGACAATTTTTTTTCGAAATATCTCAAATAAAGTATGTGCTTAATTTTTAGAAGCACAAAATGATGAGTTGAGAGAATTTGATTTTTTTTTTTGATTTTTTTTTTGACGAATACAAATCACATATAGAGAATTAAATGCAGAAAGAAGATGAATGAAAATTTGGCTCTATTTATAATAATACAAGCTTTCACAAACTAGGCCAATTTAGGAGGCTTTCAAGAAAAGGTATTTTTTTTGTTGAATGGGTGAATAATATGGAAGGCTAAGAAGGGTAATGGAAAGAATTAAATTAAATGAAGGGATATATGTCTATCATGTCAACTGGAGCTCTGATACTAACTGATGTGAGACATATGGGGTGGCCCGATCTTCACAGCGTAGGGTGGAAGATGTAGGATGTGGTTTGGGGCTAAGTGGCGGATGATGGGTATGGATATCAGATACAAGTAGTCAATCAACGCTATAAGGAGTGCAACCTACTAATTAGACAACACACTCAAGGGAGGGATGTGATAGCCAATACACACAACAACGCACTTGGGTTGAGGCACGGAATTGGGGGCTTTGTGATCTTGGATCACCAATCTAACTTATAGATTGACAAGGCAACAATGCACAAGAGAAAGGGGGAAATTCAGAACAATTCTCACACAGTGGAGAGAAACAAATCATAAGCTCTCAATTAAATCTTGAATGAAAATACAATGACATGGGGTGGCTATTTATAGCCAAGGGGTGATACAATAGTCAAAGGTATAATACCCTAAAGTTATAAAGGATAAATCTACCTTGTCCCCTTAAAGTAAAAAAGATAAAGTATAACAAATACTTTTGGGAAAAGTAGTACATGCCTTTCCACTCATAGCCCACTGGATTTTACTTTGAGTACCTAGCCCACCGGATTTGACTTTGGTGTCCAAAGATGCCATTCTAGAATTCTCCATGTGGGTAAGGCTTCTAAAATTCGTGCAACCATGTGGGTAAAACTTTTAACATCATATTTGGGATTGAATAAGTGAGATAATAGTCCCATTTGATCCATCCATGCAAGTAAATATCCATTGGTCCTTTAATGAAGTGAGATGGTCACCCATTATTTCATTCAACCTCTTTAATCTCCCACGTGTCATCAGGCCTTGCAAATCCAACTCATCCACTTGGGTAATCAACTCGGTGCCTTCAACATAGTTCACATCATGTGTGGAGATATGTATATACTTATATATTCCTTATAATTTTTATGTGAACCCCACCCATGTCAAGAAATATGTGTTTTGTAATGCCCCATATCAGGTGACACTATAACTGATTCCCCAACTCAGGTTACCACATGACCTCAGGTGCACCTCCTTGTATGCCAGAGGCTACTGACTAGCAGCTCAAGTCTATGGTGATGCAATGGGGATACTATACCCTCTTATTAGAGTAAAAAACAATGGAAAATAATATCAATATATGTAATAACTAGTAGGAATAATAAATGGACACATTCTATAACCATGTGATGAATGCTCTACGTGTCAGATAGTTATATAATGAAGACCCAAAATACCAAAAACATATAATATCCCGAACATGGTCCCAAGTCCCAACCTAGTCCTAACATCCCATGCTCCAACTAAACATCCCTTTCATGAACCAAACACTAGGTCCATGTTCTGAACCTATACCAAAGAACACATAGCATCTTCTCGGGTACCCAAGTTCCATGGAAGCCCGAGCAGGGTGTGAGTACAAATAAATAGGCCACCACAAATGGTGTCTACAAAAATAACCAGTCTATACAGTAGTGTATAGAGGTAATAAAGGTACAATAAATAAATGGAGAAACACAGGAAGCATGTTTCACATTTAAACAATTATTAATTAACCATTTTATTTGTTAAGTATCATATATAGTGTAAACCCATCAACAACACTAACTCTGTTCAAGTAGGGGGGCTAATCAATAGCATAAAAGGGATTATACACTATCCTTAAAAGGGGGGCATTCACTAATCAAACAATTTATCAACTTACCTCATAGCCTTGATCTGATAATCAATCCATGCCCATATGTTTGGGATCATAGATATGTAGTTCGACATCCTAAACCATTCCAACCTTAGGATCATAGATCCTCAATCTGACATCCAAATCATGGAAAACATCGGTGGGCCTAGAGCATCAATCTAGCCTAACCCGAAATAGGTGTCCTACTCTTTGAAAAAAAAATAATGACTAAAGGCTTTCATTTCTATTTCCAACCATTTCAAATAATCATTAAATAATTTTCAAAAAAATGGGAACCATGACCTCATTTCAAATCATCATTTGAAACCTATAAGAAACCCCATTTTTAAATCACATTGAGATCAAAACCTCCTTTTAAAACACTACCCACTTTTAAAACATCATTTTCCTTCATTGAAAATAATGAGTGGATTAAAATCCAAAACACATCATTTAAACCATTTCAAACGCCTTCTAGGAATTTCAAAAAAGATATCAAATATACATATAAATTATCCCATTAACCGAGACCACATACCAAAATAAAATTCATAACCCACTCACATTCATAATTACACTAACTTAATGTTTACCATTTCATTTTACCAATTCCAAGAGTTTGGCATATCCCATGGGTAGCCCTAGGTTTGGTCTCACATCTTAAATGAACCCAATGAGGTCCATGAAGGGTCTTTCACCTCAATATAAGGCCTAAATGACCTTACTTATTCAAAAAAATTAAACACAACAAGTAATAAAATTGGAACAAACACATACACATATAAAACATCAAGACTATGGGGGAAAGCTTCAGGAAAACCTACCTCATGCATATAGAGAACCGATCACTTAAACTCAACCCTTGATTTAAACTCAAATGGACTTTAAATACCTAACTTAGAATCTGATGGAAAAGTGAGTTTTTAGGGTTTTATAAGGATAATAACAATTCTAAAATCCATGTTCTAGAAAATAGAAGGAAGAGGGGTGTTATAATCACCCAGAGCTTTGATCTGCACATAACGACACTCCAAACATCTTAGAATCGAGGGAGAATCATCTCTTGTAAGTTTAGATTGGTTTGGTTCATCACCCAAACTAAAAGAGTATTAATAGGGGGGAAATTCAGGTTAAAACCCTTAAATACTGAGGGGGATGGTAAAAAACACCATTTTAATAGACTACATGGTTTGGCTGCATGGTTGGCCAAACCATGTGCCAACCTTGTAGTTCCCTCTGTCCAAGAGGATCTTGGGTCACACGGTCTCTTGGAAAGCCTGCACTATTTGATAAATCATGTGGTATCTATGCAAGATGGATCTTTCCAAGCCTTCATGGTTTTAGGCTTCCCCTTACATGGTTTTCTAACCATGCACCCCCTCCTATAGGACCACATGGTTATTCCACATAGTTACTACTAACTGTTCACTAACCATGCAACATACACAAGATGGTCTATTTTCCTCCTCTTTCACATCTCAAACCCCTAGAACACCATCGAGTCTCCTAATATCCTCAAAAAACATTTCATTAAACATTTTAAGGGAGTTAAACCAAAATTTAAACAAGGACGTACCTCAATTAAAGGTCAGAATCTTACAACCTACCCACCTTATAACATCACATCCTCAAGATGCACTCCCGAGAATCACCAAGACTCTGAGATAAAAGGTCAGGCCACAGGTCCCACCTATCAACCTTAATCTCCCATGTTTCCTCTAGATAATGGTCATGCCATTGCAACACTCGGACCAAGGAAACAGTCCTACCCTGAATAATTTTTCATTGTGTTCCACAATCATGAACCCAGTGCTCCTCAAAGGATGCATCGATCTCAAACCCAACATCAATCACAAAAAAACTATAAGGAATCCGAGGAAACATTTCCTAAATCACAACATAAGGATACTTCATATAAAGTATCGTACCGCTATGGAATATCCAATCGATACTCTACCAGCCTGATCCTCTCCGCAATTCATGGCCCAAATCGTTTGGCACCATCTTACCCTATCTCTTAAAATTCTAACAGTGACCCAAGATCAGTGTCACTTGAAGAAAAAAGTGGTTCTCCAACCACATAACTCGACCTATGTCAGTTCACAACTCAGGTTCCAACATCCTTGTTCCACATCCAAACACACAAAGCTCAACCAAAGCACACCCTTCTTCCCATGGCACCCAACCGGACAAAACTTGATTCAATGCTCATTTCGAAAACCAAAACACTAGGATATAACTTACCCAAGTCCATCCATCCTAAAACACCAGTCACGTCATCAACCAACCACTTTCCTACTATAGTTCCCCCCACCATATGATTTAACTCACCAAAATCACCAACTTTCAGTGTTTGATACCTCCACCAACAAAATACTATTAGAACCTAAAATCAAACTTCCACAACATACCCAAAGTGTTTCCCAACTCTCTATTCCAAAACATCCATGAGAACACCATCCAACATTAGTATCCAACCATGCCATCAAAACCACCCAAAATGGACTCACCTCTATCATCCATACATCAACTAGGGACAACTTAGTTCTTCCTCAAAACCCATTTCCATTACCAAAATTCACTTATCATTCCATGAAATCCACCAAATGTGGTTTGTGACTCATGGATTTCATTCCTTTTTCAAGGCCATGTTGGACCATCCTCATCTTTCTCATTCCGCAACACCCAACTCCCACCATCAGTACGTTACTACTTCACCTAGCCATTTCACCTTCCCACTTAAGGCATATCACCATCATCTAAACGCACCTACTAGATTCCATACCCACTTCTCAGTAAGATTCGAATGCCAAGCCTCCATTTCCCAAAAACTTTCATCATGCCTTAACATGCCCATCAATAACTCTAACACAAGAATCTCATATTTCTTTTAGAACCACACTAACCCAAATCCAATGCTTGGCTCGATCAACCTCCACATCCAAGGCTCTCCTGGCCTTCCCCAAGGAACCCAAACATGCACCTCATAGGTTTCTCATTGGAATCCAATGCCACCACATCTAATACATAGTCGTCCCCACACATCCATAACTTACATACTAATCCCCACATTAGGAGTTTCATTATCGCCGCCTAATTTAAGAAATTACAACCACCATGGCACATGCTTCAATTTCAAGTTGAACCCCAAAACTTAGACATTTCCTTGTAGTTATTCCCATAATAACAAAACAAACATAAATTATTACCCATTCTTGGATCTTGAGAACATCTCTCATGGAATTATTCAACATCTAGTCCATCCAGAGGACCTCACCCATAAATGGTTGATGGTCTACTTCCATCCATACATTTCCACTTACATTGTTCCATGAGTGTAACATTAAAGAGGCCCCATAACCAACCAAAACACATTCAGGTAGATAGGCGTAAAGATAGATCTCTCTTAGCATACCTGGGATGATTTCGTGATATTGGGAATGATATTTACTATCTAAAAGTATGCTAAGAATTTTTCAATGAATGGTCCAACATATTTTTCATCACCAATTTCACCTCCCACTACAGGGACACCTTGACCTATCAAAAGTCTCAGGCTTCCCTACCAACCAACTTCTCATCAACAATCATCCACCATAACTCAAGTGGGATCACCAACCAAAACTCACTGCCACTTCATGACTCTCTACCAAGTAGTCATGAACCAATACTCCTTGTGGAACTATTTCCACCACACCACTCGAGTTCTTCCAACACGACCCTGGTGATTCACAGTGGAAACACAACATTACACCACACTGATCCAAAACCAAATGGTTTCTATCACAACCAGTGCTTCCCACTTGATTTAATAGAAAATGATAGGTGGCTATTCTCGAGACACCTATTTATGTAACCTGGATGGAATTGTGCACCTATAACACGATCTCAACACCTGGTCCTCATCAAAACCCTTTATATAATGCACTTTCCTATGGTCACTCATGGAACTCAACTCAAGATTCATGAGACACACATCACCGGAGCTAGGAACAAATTCCCACTTACACAATTAGTCGCACCTCCTAGTCTTCCAGTGCTATATAACTTGAGTAATTCTCAACATTCACTTTCCAATAACCCAACCCTTCATACAAAAAATCCCAACCATGTAACCACCCATCACCATGGGTGTCACTTTCATATTAAAAACGTTCATCTATGATTTGGACACCCTTGAATTATATGTCCAAAATTCAACAGTGATTCCTTCTTTAAATGTTATCAATACAGTCAGGTCAGGCATCCAAATGATCATAACCTTCAAAAATACCCTTAAAATCAGCCATACGCACTCAGGTGCTCCCCTAAGAATGAAACCAAGTCATAACCATACACTTTTACCAAAATTTTGATGTCACCCACCATGCATTGATTTCACCTCTGAAGAAACCACATGTGCTTCTCATTCTAAGGAACCTGTAACACTAGGCTAACCTCCCCCCAAGGCTACCCTTAATTTTCCAAGATTATCAAGTCATGGCCACAACTTGAGTCACATATCCCAAAACCATTAACTTTCCCACTTATCCCTCAAGTCCAAACCTGCTTTAGGCAACACTCTCAGTGTGCCACTTCCAAAGTCCTAAACATCCTCCTATTTCATATGCACCCAAAAGCACTATCAACCCCAACCGACCCATCTCACATATCACCCTTGAAATTAAAATGACTCCAACTCCCTAAACGGGAGTCACATATAGCAAAGGCCATTGGTTTACCGTATAATCCATGAACCCTAAGAATTAACAACTCATTGCTTACAAGTAGTAGTCCTTCCCTTGTTTTGGAGCACACTACGTTTAACACACCCAGAAAAACATTTACTCTAGGTTCCTTACCAGAGATACGCACCAAGATACATCAACACTATGAGCTAAACACTCACTCTAGGGTCCAGAACATAACTCACAAGGTCTCAACTCACAAGGGTCACCACATTCACATTACCAAACAACATATCACAACCCAAGTCCACAAACCTACCAATGGTACAACAATAAAATCTCATTAACCACACATCAAAACCCAATAAATTCTCATGACCCATAACCAAGGTCTTAAACTAGGGCAGTCTTACCCCAAACCACCCATACACAGGGTCCAATCACAACACTAGGGATAACCATTTCTAGTGTCCCTACAGATTCCATCATTTCATATTTCCATTCTTAATTAAACTTTTCTATTTAAAACTCAATGATTCGCATTTCAAAACCTTCCATTTTTAAAATCCAAGGATTTATGCTTTCAAAAACCCTTTAATTAACCCAACATTTAAAAAAATCCTTACTTTATTCAAATAGATATTTCAAAACATTTTAATTATAATCATTTCAAAATAATTAATAGGGATTAATGAAAGATGGAAAAGTACACTACCATCATATGAATCCTAAGTAACTATCAATCAGAGGCAAAAAATCAGATGACCTATCTATCCTATGTGCATAGAATTATGTGTGAACCCATGCACTCTCTTTTCCATATCAGTTCTAGATATAAAACCTTATAAATCAATAAAATCACACCAAATTCACCAATCAAGGTGGAAATATAAACCAACTATAAAATCACAAAACAGAACATCAATTACCACCCCTAGAAACTTGGTTTTTCCCTCATACGTGGGGCTTCAAGCACCCAAGCATGAACTCATTACCAAACCCCAATAAGATCCTAATATCATATCTACCATTCCCAAATAGTAACACAAAAGACACCACCTCTAATACCACTTTGTAACACCCCATCCCAAGTTCCACTATAACCGGTGCCCCGAGTTGGGTTAGCACATGACCTCAAGCACACCTCCCCATACACCATAGACTAACAAATAGTATCATGGGTCTATGGTGATATAATGGGGAGACTATACCCACATATCAAAGTAAAATAACAATAAAAAATAATATTAACTGATGTAATAACCAGTAGAAACAATAAATGGACACATTCTATAACTATATGATGAATTCACTACATGTGAGACATTTATACAATGAAGACAAAAAATACCAAAACCATACAAGATCCTGAACATGGTTCCAAGTCCCAACCTGGTGTTAAAATACCATGCTCCAACCAAATATCTCATGCAGGAACCAAAAACCATGTCCCTATCCTAAACTTGTACTAGAGAACAAGTAGTGTCTGCTTGGGTACCCAAGTGCCATGGAGGCCCAAGAAGGGTGTGATTACAACTCAGTAGGACACCGCCAATAGTGAATAAAGCAATAATCGGTCTGTACAATAGTGTATACAGGTAATCAAGGTGAAATAAATAAATAAGGAAATGTAGGAAGCATGTTTCACATTTAAACAATTATTAATTAACCATTTTATTTGTTAAGTCGCGTAGTTTGAACCCATCAACCCCACTAGATCTAGTCAATCTAGGGGTCTAATCCATATAATAAAGGCAATTATACACTGTCATTAAATGTGTGAATTCACTAATAAAACAATTTATCAACTTACCTCAGATCCTTGGTCCAATAATCAATCCATTTTCATGTTTTTGGGAGTATCGAGCCTCAATACGACATCCCAAACCATGACAAACTTAGGAGCATAGAGCCTCAGTCTGACATCCTAACTGTGGAAAACATCGGTGGGCCTAGAGCATCAGTCTATCCTGACTTGAAACTGAGGAGCCTTAGTCCCTAATTTAGGATCATAGATCCTCAGTTCGACATCCTAACTTAAGCAATACATTGGTGGGTGCTAGATCATTGGTCTAGCTCAACCCATGGGAGTAGAGCCCCAATCCAATACCCCACTCATCCAACTAACCACATGGACATTATTCTTTAACCATTTATCACACTTACCCATATATCATTTCAATTACTATGGTCCCAAATGACTTTAAAACCAAATCATGGTATAAAAGATAAATCAAAATACTCATTTAAAATCATATTTAAGACACCCCTTAAAACACGGGTCTTCCTCTTTGAAAAATGAAACCATACCCCAAGGCTTTCATTTCCATTTCTAACCATTTAAAATAATCATTAAAACATTTTCACAAAAAGGGTAAACACATCCTCATTTCAAATCATCATTTGAAATTGATAGAAAACCCCATTTTTAAATCACATTGATCTCAACATCTCCTTTTAAAACACTTCCCACTTTCAAAACATCATTTTCGTTCATTGAAAACCATGACCAGATCCAAATCTAAAACACGTTATTTAAACCATTTCAAAAGCCTCCTAGGAATTTTAAAAAAATATACCAAATACACATCTCAATTATTCCATTAACCATGCCCTCATACCAAAATACAATTCACAACCCACTCACATTCATAATTACCCTATATTAATGTTTACCAAATCATCTTACTAATTCCAAGGGTTTTTCATACCTCATGGGTAGACCTAGGTTCAGTCTCACATCATCAACAAACCCAATAGGTTCCATGAAGGGTATCGGACCTCAATCTAAGACCAAAATGGCCTTCCTTAGACAAAAAACTAAAACACAAAAAGTTAGTAAATTTTAACAACCACATACACATATAAAACATCAAGGCTATACGGAAAATCCTTAAGACCACCTACCTCATGCTTATAGAAAACCGCTCGCTTAAACTCAACCCTTGATTAAAACTCAAACACCCTTTAAATACCAAAATTAGAATATATTGTAAAATTAGTGTTTTAGGTATTTTTAAGGATAATAATAATTCTAAAATCCTTATTCCTAGAAATAGAAGGAAGAACAGTGTTAGACTCACCCATATCTTTGATTCTCACCCAACAACACTCCAAATGGCTTAAAGTTGAGGGGAAATCATATCTTGGAAATTTAGGAGGGTTCGGTTCATCACCCAAATTATTAAAGTATGAATAGGGGATAAATTCAGGTTATGACTCTTAAATCTTAAGGGAGAGAATGGTAAAATCCCCCATTTTAATAGTCGGCGTTGTATGGCCTCATGGTTGGACAAACTATGTGCCAACTGTGTGGATCCCTCTTTCTAAGAGGATCTTGGGTTTCACAGTCTCCTAGGAAGTCTACACATCTTGATAAACCATGGGTTATCTATTAAAGATGTATCTTTCCAAGTCTGCATGGTTTTCGGCTCCCCCCTTGCATTGTTTTCCTTACATGCACCCCCTCCTTTAGGCCCTCACAGTTATGGTGAACGGTTACTACTAACCATGCACCAACTATAAAACATGCACAGGAGAGCCTCTTTTCCTCCTCTTTCACGTCCCAAACCCCCATGACACCCCCCAAGTCTCCTTATATCCTTGAAAAACATTTCATTAACCATTTTAAGGGATTTAAACCAAAATTTAAATAAGAACGTACCTCTATGAAAGGTCGAGATATTACATGTTGACACTTGTATTTTCATACAAAGGGTGTTTTACCAACATTCTGGTGATTATGATAGATGGATGACTAACCTCTCTTCCATGATTTCTCTTCCAAGTGAGTATATATGCATATTTTGTGATGTTCGAAGGTCTGTTAGTTCACTTGGTGATGGTTCAGGTGTCTTCGGGTGAGATATGTGATGACCGTGTTGTGGGGTGGTGGCCCAGGTATCTTTGGGTGGGATGTGATATGACTGTGATATGGGGAGGCATATGGTGGGGTTCATGCATGGTAGGATGAGGGAACGATGTTGATGTCATTTCTATTTATGATACCCTACTACTCTGGTTATGGTTGTGATGTGATGGTCTAGGTGTATGCGGGCGAGATGAGATATGACCATGTTTTGGGGTGGTAGATTAGGTGTCTATGGGTGTGATGTGATGTGACCATTTTTTGGGGTGGTGATATATATTATTTATAATATATGGGGGCACCAAGATGTATGACGTTGGGTTGTGAGAGTGGAAAATTAGTGGGAAAGCGGTGCAGGGTGCCCTTTATTGATATGCTTCTTATTATGTTAATATACTTGGCTTGAATTATTTGGTGAGATTGCCTTAGTGAGGTTAGGATGGATAGTTGATAAGTTTAGGTGTTTTTGGTTCTGTTTTTTGCTCATGGGTGCATTAGTATGCATCTTTCACATGTGCATGATAGACTTTAATTTTTTTAATGAGTATACTTGTATGCTCACCCTACATATATAAACTTATTTTTGAGGTTTCTAGAAGTATTATGTGGTCCATTCTAGACATTAATATCTCGGACCTTTTTGGATATTTTCGGTGTCTCTCCTTTAGCTTTTCTTTTGTGTATTTACTTTTGGATATGTTTATCTGTACCTATTTTATTTATACATTCATTGTGGGATAGTTTTGTCTATTTTTATATTACATCATGGATTTTATTGTGATTAATTCATCTTATCTTTCAATACTATATTATTATTGAGGTTAATTCCTCCCATTTTATAATATTTTTATACCCTTGGTTCTAGTCGCCAACCCGAGGCCTACTAGAGGTGGGACTCAGGGGGTCATTATCTCTTTCCCCTCATTGTGGTATCTTTGGTGGGAAGGGTTGATGATAGAGTGGTATCATAGGTGACGGTTGAGAGATAGGATGGATTTTAGAGTTATGCACTGTAAGGAATTCATGGGTTGGTATAGAAAGAGTGACATTCGACCTTGGTGTGTTAAATAGGCTAAGGAGACCGGCTAGGACTCGGGATTTTAGGGGGCCCCATGATCTAGTGCACGAACTCTGAGCTTATTGAACGACAAAGTGATATGGACCTATTTTCAAAGTAGATACCTAGGTGTGGTACGTGCATCATGATGACTTATGTTATCATTTGAGTTGGGTTGTTTGGGGAAATTTAAAATGAATAAGGTTTGTTAAAATGAATGTAAATAAAAATACATACTACCGAGCTTAGGAAATTGTTATTTTCTTTTTAGATATGGATCATTGAAATTGTCCAAGTGTGGCTTAGGAAATTGATTTTCAGTAGTATGATATGATTGATCATTGTGGGGTTGATCTGGTAGAACAGGATGAGTCTTGGAAGAGTGTGTTGTGTTCTTTTTAGATATGGGATTTGGGTAAGTATGAGGGAAGTGTTTATACTTGCGGATAGTAAGATGGATAGAGGATCCCGAGATTAGTTTTAGTTTGATCTAGGCCATAGTGAGATATTGGTTCCCTTTGGCTATTAGTCAGATACAGGGAGTTGTACATTAGTGGTGGATGCTATATCTGGGTGAGCAGAAGGATGCAGATATTTCACAGGTCAACTTTTAAAAAGAGTTCCATGAAGAGTTACTTTCCTTAACTACGAAGTTATTGAAGTGGCAGGAGATTCTTTCTCTTCAATAGGGGTGTATGTCAGTGAAGTATTTGGGAATCATGTTCAAGTAACTTCTATGTTTTTTCGTAGATATTTTTCCAGATGAGGAGTCTCGTGCGAGATGTCTTGAGTAGGCACTTGATCCTTTTATCCAGTATGCAGTTACTCATTTTACATTGTTGATGTATCTGGAGGTTTAGAATAAGTAGGTAGTGATCAATGATATTTAATAATAATGAGGTTTTCCACAATATTGGAACCAAAAGGGTTACTTGAGGATAAGGGTTTTCAGTAGCATAACTCAAGCACCAGGACCTTTCAGGTTTCAACCAACGGGGAGTCAACCTCAGCAGCTTCCCTTACGAACTTCTGGGGCCATTTTTTCCATGTTTTTTATGTATATATTATTTCAATGTGTTTTTTATGTGGGTTTCATGGAAATTTCCATAATTAGTGCCCAGTGTTTCTTTGATCTCAGTTTGGTGGAGGCAGAAAGGTTCAGTGCCACTTCAGCAGCAGTTTCCAATGAGTCCATTTTAGCAGTAGGGGTAGTAGGCTTATACTCCACTGAGGGGAGATGGAGTAGGTAGAGACCAACCTCGGGATGTTCCTCATGTTTAGGGACCTCTAAACAAGAATTTTCATGGAGGTGGTTGTCAGCATATAGGTAGAGGAGCTGGGTGTGGTCAGTTGCATGTAGTGAAGCCAGCAGCACTATAGGGGCCAGAGATCATTTTAGGTATACTCAGTTTTTCATCTATCCTTTTTTGTGACTTTTTTAATTTAAGAGCTTCAAACTCCTTTTTTTCACCCACTCTATTCCATGCTCTGGGACTAGATGTATAGAGTCTTCCCATGCCCAAGGTGTTGACTACGCCAGTCGGAGGCCAGACCAGCTTGTTTGATGTGTGCTGGGTTGTAGACTGATGATGGGGTCACATCAGTCTCATGGGGATATTTTATTTCTATATATGTAGTCATACAATTTCATCCTAGGAATTTATTGTTTGTATTATGTACGTTCTATTATCAACTTCTTCCAGAAGAGATTCGTGTTCTCAGATGTGGATGGTCATCATGTGGTTTCTGTTGGTGATCAAGGTTGTCAGGTGGGTAGTTGGCATATAGAGCCCCTTATTTATATGATGGATGAGTTTTTAGTATAATCAGTGCATTCTAGGATAGTGGGGGTCCCTAGGGTCATTAGGGAGTTTTTAGATGTTTCCCTGAGGAGATTGTGAAGCTACCCCCTTAATGTTTTGTTGAGTTTGAGATAGACTTGTTGCCTGGTGCTTCTCTAGTTTCGATGGATCCTTATCATATTAAACCTTATGAGTTATGGGAATTAATGATTAAAATAGAATATCTGATGTAAAAGGGTTTTATCCATCCTAGTGTGTCATTGTGGGGTTCTCTAGTGTTATTCACTAAGAATACGGATAGTGGTCTGAGGTTGTATATAGACTACCATAGGTTGAATCGGGTGAAAGTCATGAACTATTTCCCTCTTCTGAGGATAGAAGATATTTTCAAACAGTTGATAAGGGAGAGTTAGTTTTATAAGATTGAACTATAGTTTTTATATCACCAGTTGAGTTTGGAAGAGTACGATATCTCAAAGACGACCTTCAGATGCAGGTATGGGCACTTCAAGTTTATAGTCATGTTGTTAAGTATTATGAACGCACCATCTGTGTTCATGGAGATTATGAACTTTGTGTTCCATGAATTTCTAGACCAGTTCATTATCGTATTCATCGATGATGTCTTGATATACTTGAAGTCGTAGGAGGATCATACCGATCATCTTAGAGTTTTCTTGTAGGTTCTTCGATGCCACCAACTCTATAGAAATTTGTCCAAGTGTGAGTTATAGATGTAAGAGGTAAATTTCCTTGGACGTGTGGTGTCTTTTTAGGGCGTGGTAGTAGACCCATCAAAGGTTGAAACAGTTTTTTCTTAAGAATCAATTAATAATGTGGCATAGGTTCATATTTTTCTTGGTCTTACAGTCTATTATCAGAGGTTTGTGCCCGTTTTATCTCGAGTTGTATCCCCATTGAATGAATTGACCAGGAAGGACCAAGATTTTTTTAGGACTAATCAATGATAGGTAGTTTTCGTTTACCTAAAGGGGATGTTTTTTAGTGCTCCAGTGCTTTAGTTTCCTAAGGAGACTGTGATGTTTGAGGTGTTTTGTGATTCTTCACATCTAGTCTTGGGATGCGTGTTGATGTTGTAGAGGGAAGTAATATCTTATGGGTCTTGGAATTTATGTTCCCATGAGTGTAACTATTCTACACATGATTTGGAGTTATCAGTAGTTGTGTTTTTGCTAAAGTTATGGCAAAATAACCTCATTGGGGAGTTCTTTGTGCTCTTCATGGGTCACAAGAGTTTGGGGTATATCTTTTATCATCATGATTTGAATCAATACTAGTGGAGTAGAATGAAGTTTCTTCAGGTTTAAAATTTTGATATCTCTTACACCCTAGAGAATGGTAATGAATTTTTTGATGAATTGAGTTGGAAGTCCCAAGAGGATGTGGCTCGGGAGTCTAGGGATGTTTAAAAAGAAATAGAGGAGTTGGAATCCTTTCACTTATATTAAAGGTTGTTTTATGGTAGAGGATATTTGTTTCATATGACAGTGCATCCTTCTTTGATTTAATGGGTGGAGAATTCTCAGTGGGGGGACTTAGAGGTAGAGGTGATGCGCTATCATGTTGTCCATGGTGATTCTCTGAAGGGATGGTTGGAGGATGATCGGAATTTGATTTTTTTTGGGGGGGGGGTTTTGTTCCTGTAGTAATGCATGAGAGTCTCCTTCATAAGTTTCATAGCTCACCTTTTGATGTACAATTGGGAATTTCCAAGATGTATTGTGGCTTGAGGATACAGTTTTGGTGTCCTGTGATGAAATAGGCGGTGGTGGAGTTCATGGTAAGGTTTTTGGTTTCCCAACAGGTAAAGTCCAAACATCTTTTTCCTAGAAGTTTGTGCAGCCTTTGGATGTTCCTGAGTGGAAATGGGATGACATCTCGATGGATTTTTTTCATAGGGTTAACCCGATCTCAGAGAGGTTGTGATGCTATCTGGATTATCATGGTTCGGTTGATGAAATTGTTCCACTTCTTAGTAATCAAGGAGTTGGGAATAGTGGATGATTTATCTAAGAGGTATTTGGATGAGGTGGTGTGGTTTCATAGAGTTCCAAGGTCCATTATATTGGATCAGGATATACATTTTACCTCGCAAGTCTAGAGGGGATTTCAACATGCTTTTGGTACTCAGTTATGCCTCAGCACTGCTTTCCACCCTCAGACAGATGTGAATATGAAGTAGACTATCCAAACATTATAGGACATGTTTCGGGCGTATATCTTAGAATTTGGAAGATCATGGGAATTACACTTTATCTTGGTTTGGTTTTCTTATAAAAATATCTATCACTCGTCCATTGACATGGCCCTGTTTGAGGCCTTGTATGGGAGTTCATGTCATTCTCCATTATATTGGACAGAGGTTAGGGGTAGTAGTTCTTGGTCCCAATGTGGTGAAGAGCACAATAGAGAAGGTTTATCTTGTTCATGAGAGGATGAAAGCAGTGCAAGAACGGTATAAGGCCTATGTCAATCACAGGAGGAGGCCCTTAAAGTTCAAGGTTAGGGGGAATGTGTTCTTAAAGGTTTTCCCTTGACATGGGAAGTAGTGGTTTGGGAGGGGGATTAATCACTCTCCTAGGTTTTTTAGTCCCTTTGAGGTGTTGGGGAAATTTGGAAATGTGTAATATCGGTTGGTGTTTCCACCACGACTGGAGATGATCCACGATGTCTTACACATATCTCAAATTCATCACTATCTTCATAATGAATCCCATGTCATTTTCTAGGGATAGTTAGATATCAAGGATGACATGATGTTTGTAGAGCATCCAATAGAGATCTAGGATCTCCAAGATAAGGCACTGCATGGATAGACTATTACCCTGGTTCATGTGTTGTGGAGGCATGGTGGCCTAGAGGAGAGTACTTGGGAATGAAAGACATAAATGTGTGCCCAGTAACCAGATCTATTTTTAGTTTTTCTTTGCTCTATTTTTCTTGTGATGTGATGTTCGGATAATGATATGTTATGAGATGTGATGTTTCCCTTTATGTATGATGTTTTATAAAGTTTTAACATATGAAAAGGGGAGAACCTAATTCCTAATCGAGACTCATTATACTACGATGTGATTAAACCCATGCAGGTGAGTCAATTCCACCCAAAGCAGACAGTATCTTGACATAGAGGATGCAATTTCTTGATTCATGTGTTTAGGGTGGTACAGTTCGTTGGTTGTAGCACATGTTGGTTTAGGCTACATGGAGGTTGATATGGTTGTTTGGTGGTGTGATTGTGTGAAAGGAGTCACTTTTTAGACATGAAGTGTGTTTTGTGGGTGTTTTGTGCAATGTTTTTGGTTGGTGGTGGTGTTGAGGAGTAACGAGATCCTTGAGAGGTATCTCATAGGGTGGTTGTTTGGACCCCTACCCTTCTAGGATTGGTTTTGGATTCTTGAGGGTGAGAATTATTTGAGATGTATTTGATGTAATGGCCTATGCCTTCCTAACCCTTTAGTTTGTCAGTTTTAGGTGTTATATGTGTTTCAAGGGATTCTTGAGGAGGTTTTATAGTGGTTAGAGGTGTATCAGAGCTACTGAAGTAAATTCACATCATGAAAGAGGTACACTACATGAATTGGTGGTTCACAGATTGTATAATTGTCCGGTTTCATAGATTGTATGCAGTTGAGGGGGAACCCAAGAAACCAATTAACATTATGAAAGTAACTCATAACGTTTGATTAAATAAATGTTGAGGAAATTTGAATTTGGTGGAAGTTGGAATTTTTAAGAAACCCATGGATTTCACATCATCAATGGGTTACATGTCGTGAAACCAGCGGGATCTAGGTTATTATATAACCCTTTCAACTGATTTATTTTCATTTAGCCACACCTCTCCCTCTCTTTCTCTCATTTTAGGATGAAACCTATGAGTCTCAAGAAGATCTTTTATCCCTCTTCCTCCCACTTTTATCTGGTGGTTCTGGTGGACCCCTATAGGCGAGTTGTGGTGAGTTATCCTCTCTTTCTCATGGAAATAAATTGTTCTTCTCTCAAAGATCTACTACGGTGGTGTGATTTTGGTTTGGGGTGTTAATATGGGATGTGTTTTGAAAATACTTTGATGTGGTGTAGGTTGATCGGTGATCTTGTGGTGCAGTTTTTGTTTCCAGATAGTTCTTCTTTTCCATTCACTGTGTAGCGAGATCGAAAAGCATCTTTGAGGTATAGAATCCCTCTTTTCTCAATTTTTTGTATCATGCAGGAGTTTTTCAATCTTTTTTATATATGGGGTTGATTTTTTTTGGGATAATAAAGATAAATTAATTGGTTAATTGAAATCGAAGGGGAAGGTGGGATGATTTTCATGATTTTACAGCTTTGATATTTTTGTGATGTTGTGTTTTTACAGGCCGAATTCCCTGTTGAAAATCATGGATGTTGGGAGCCTTTTCTTGTGTTGTAGTTGTTGTGATATGTAAATTTTTTTTCATTTTTTGTGATATCACCCCAAAATGTAAATTGGATAACCACTTATATTTTGTTAATTAAATTTTTTCCCCTATATTTTTGTCTTGTGTGATAATGCCCCTAAAATAAAGTGAAATGTGGTAAAATACTCTTTCTTAAATCTATAAAATGGTCTTTTATGTGTTGTCATGTGTGTTTATGCTTGTGGTGTGGTGATGTATGGTTGTTATGTAGTGTGGAGTTATTTATGGTTTGTTTGGATGTGCTTTTTTGGTGGCGAGGTGATGGTTTGCTTGATCGTGCTTTTGGGGTAGTGAGGTGATGGTTTGTTTGGTCATGCTTTTGGGCGGTGAGGGGATGGTTTGTTTAGCCATGTTTTTTGGGAGGCGAGGTGAGTCTTTGTTTGATCATTATTTTAGGGAGGTGAGGTGATGGTTTTTTTTTGTCATTCTTTTGGGGTGGCAAGGCGATGGTAAGAAAGGGATGATGAGCTACTTGTAAGTATGGTTGTGTTGTGCTAGATGCTTGAATAGTGGTGGAATAATTATTTAATAATGATTGAAATAATAATGGTTTGGTTTGGTTAATGGGATTGAAATGACTAATTAATAAATAAATGATGGTTTATGTGGTTAAATATATTTTTTTAGTAAATAATGAAACGAATGTGCTGGATAATGGAATTGGTTGGTAGTGTGATGTGTGGATTGTGGGTTGTGTGGCGTTATGCATTTAGAGGTGGAAGAAAAGGTGGTGATATAATGAGTTGGTTAGTTTTTTTTTTTTTGAACCCATAGGTTGGACTTGTGTGTGGCTATATGTATATACTTGTATATTCCTTTTGATTTCTATACCCACCCCACTTTCATTGAGAAATATATGTCAACACTCATATTTTTATACAGAGGGTGTTTTCCCAACATTCTGGTGATATTGATGGATGGATGGATACCCTGTCTTCCCCTATCTCTCTTCCAGGTGAGTATATATGCATAGGTTTTTATGAAAAGAGTTTTGTTAGTGCACTAGGTGATGACCCAAGTGTCTTCGGGTGAGATGTGATATGACCATGCTGTGGAGCGGTGGCCCAGGTGTCTTCGAGCGAGATTTTATATGACTGTGTCATGGGGAAGCTTATGGGGGGTGTTGTTCATGGTAGGAGGAGGGAACAAGTTTGATTTCATTCATGTTCATGTCACCTTATTACTCTGGTTAGGGTTGTAATGTGATGGCTCAGGTGTTTGTGGGTGAGATAAGATGTGATTGAGTTGTGGGGTGGTGGCCTAAGTGTCTGCGAGCATGATGTGATGTGACCGTGCTGTGGGGGGGTGGTTTACGTTATTATAAAGATATGGGAGCACTAGGATGTATGACGTTGAGGTGTGATCATGAAAAATCAGTAGGAAATTTTTGTTGGGTACCCTTTATCAATATTATTTTTATTATGTTATTATACTTGTCTTGCGTTATTTGGTGAGCATGACTTAGTGAGGTTGGGATGGATAGTTGCCTTATTTAGGTGTTGTTGGTTTGGTTATTTTCTCAAGGTTTCATTAGTATGCTTATTTCACATGTGTATTAGTGAATTTAATTTTTCAACTGAGTATACTTGTATGATCACACTATGTATATAAAATGATTTTCAGATTTCTAGGAGGATCATGTGGACTATGGTGGGCATTACTAGCTTGGACCTTTTTGGATAGTTGTTGTTTCACTACTTTACCTTTTCTTTTGGGTATTTACTTTTGGAAACTTTTATTTGTACCTGTTTTATTTATACATACATTGTGGGATGTTTTTGGATTTATTTTATATTACATTATGGAGTTTATTTTGGTTGATTCATATTATCTCCTGGTCCTATATTATTATAAAGGGTGGTGCCTCTCATTTTATGATAGTTTTATACCCTCAGTGCTAGTCGCCAACTTGGGGCCTACTGGAAGCGGGACTCAGGGGTCATTACCTCTCTTTTTTCATTGTGGTGTCTTTTTCAAGAGGGTTTTGTGATACTATGGTTATTATACAAGAAGTTATAATGCATCTGGACAACTAGTAATCTACGATATAAGGGTTTTTGTTGACTCGATTTTCTTTTATTGAGTTATAAACTAATTTCATTGACTAAGATATTCAAAGTTTCTTTTATCCTTAAATTTCTCTATTATATATGATGTTTTCTCTTTTATTAGAAGGATTTAAATGTTCTCATCAAAATATTTCTCTTTGATCAATTTCATCCTTCCCAAAAATGTTACGTTGATAAGAATAATTTATACCCTTTCTAATGGAACTTTTTATTCCATATCCATATTCTTCTTCCTACCAATGTTATAATTTTAATAATTGGAAACCCAAATATTTTTTATCTCCTATAATCTTTATATTTCCCTTTACTTTATTTAAATAGAGGGTTTTTTATCCTTTTTAATAGTGTCGATTTCAATAAAATTATTTTAAAGAAATTTCTTTTTCATGCATATATTTTTATCTTCTAACCCACATTTATTAGCTTGATCATTATTTATTTTCAATTTTATATTAATAAATATCCTTTTTGGAATGAAATTTTTATAATTCTTCTCTTTTCCTTAAAAAAATTATCTTCGAGAGTTACTTATAATTTTGTCTCTTATGACAATGTTAAAAATGTTTTGAGAAGACTTTTACGTTTCACTTATATTTTCCTCTATATTATTTATCTGATATGAAAAAAAATGTATCTCCCTCTAAATTCTATTATGAAATAATTTTTTGGGTGATTGGATTTTAGTGTCATCTGATGGAATTTTTTATACCATTTTTATGTAATAACAGTTAGAACTGTTATGAAACCCATTTTCTTTCTATGGGTTCTTTATGATATGATAAATGATTATTTTCTTGTGAAACACATATGTATAAATGATAATGGGTGGGGTCCTATATGGACCTCTAATATATTGGTTAAGGTTTTATATCTCAGGACATAATGAAAGGCGTGAGAATGATTATGTTTGATCAAATTTTTAAACCATGTACATTGTTGGGTTTGTTCAGAAAGTGTGGACATTATTGAGTTTTCATGAAATGTTATCATATTCTTATGTTGGTGACACATTTCTAATAATGTGAATTATTTCCAAGTTATACCACATATCCATATTATACCATTATCTAATGCTATATTTCCATGGATTAAGATTATTTTCATTTATTTCCAATCCATGGTATATGTTTATACTTCCATGATGATTTTTTATTACATTTCATTATCCATGATGTTCTATCATTGATTATGGTTATAACTTATGATTTCAAGGTCTTTTAATAATATATTTCTCCTCTAATTCATGTTTTATCATAGGTTTATGATCTAACTCATTGTGGATCTTTGATGATTTTACCTTACTGATAATTTAAGCTCACCCATTATTTTTTTCCATTCTCTAGGAAATTATATACAGGAATATGTGAAGAATGAAGTTTTATATATATATGTTTATGGGAGATATTAAAGTAATATGTGTAATAAGATGTTTATGTACCTAATCACCAAAAAAAATTAAACCTTTGGGTCTTCAGTATTGTGATATTGCATATGAAATATAATGTTTAAATTATGAAAATGATGTAAGATATATGTGTTTCTCTTGGGTCACCACATTATTAGATAGAAATATTTTATTGTATGGTCTCATTTGATTCTCAGTATTCCTCCTAAATTTTTTGAATCTCTCAAGAGATTTTAATTTACTCAGCATAAAATTTACATAATTCATATGATTAAAATCATCAAAAAAAAGTATTGAAATACTTATATACATTAGTTGACTTCAAGATCATTAGACTACACACATCTAAGTGTAACAACTCGAGAGGTTTCTTTATCTTGATCTTGTTCAGCTCATGGATCTTGTTCACATCTTGCCTTTGTGTCACATGTCACAACTTTTGATTATTTCATGATTCAGCCTTGATATATTCCTCACAACTTCATGTTTACAAATCTTAATCATGTTTTTTCCTAAATGGACAAGACATATATTCCATAGCTTATTTTCTTTATTCATGCCCATGCAACAATTATTTAATTATTGGAAATATGAAATAGATCATCCCTTGTTCTTTATACCTTCATCAAGTTTTTTCTATTATTCAACATTCTTATAACACATACATCCTTGTGAAAGGCCACCTTATTTCCATTATTAAAAAGTTAAAACACACTCAAAAGTTTTTGCTTATTATAATCAATAAAGATAACATCATTATATTCAAGTTTCTTCTTATAAATTATTTTGATTCTGAACATGTTTTGGAATTCAGTGATCTAGAATTGTTGAAATTAATAGCTCCTTCATCATATCTTTGGATAAATTTTAAGAGATTATTTTTGTTAATAATGTGTAAAAGAAACCACTATCAAGTATATAAGTCATCTCTACTTTTACAGGGTTATCAAAAACCTCCACCACCATTGATTTCTCTTGATTACTCCTCCTCTTGATCGATTTGAAGTTATCATTTTGCTTTAACCACAATAATAACATAGTAAGACACTTGTTAGAAGTTTTTTTAGGTTTATCACACCTCCCAAAATATTTCTCAAGATAATTGAAAGTATGATGCAATTATACCTTCACTTTTGGATATTGTCATGGCTAGCCTCTAGGAACTTCATGTTGGATATCCCTGTATTTATAGTTTCTCTGTGATTGGGGAAGTGAAAAAAAAATCCATAAAACACACTCTTTGTGACCATACACTCAATAACACCAATATATTCCTTTAAATAAAAATATTCTCAAGTAATAAATATATTCTTCAAAATATTCTCATTATTGTGCTTTCTGATTTGAAATCCACTTCTTATTTTTAAACCTCTCATGCTTTAGATATTTCTCTTTTACCTTAGCCTTTCCCTTAGGCTTAGCCTCAGTATTCTTATTATCTCATACCTCATTGATTTTTGAAATTTTAGAACCACCAATGAATTTAGAAATTGGTGTGTTCAACTTATTGGGTTATGTTACTATATTCTTCCATTCATTTTCATTACTTCTACCACTTATGTTGTATGATTGAGTGTCCAAAATGATAGTTAATGGAACTATAGGACAATCTCCAAGTTTCTTAGTTGCATTATAAGCTTCTTTATTTTCCTTCAATATTTCACCAACATCATTGATAGAATTTTGAAACACAAGTTGATTTATCCTTGATGATTTTTTAATATCAACCAACTTTTCATCAAGAGACTTAAATTATTTATTATTATAAATGATATTTTTTGTGGTAATCTCAATCATCTTATCCCTAACTTAAAAGATTTCATTGAGATCTCTCATCTTTCATATGAACTCTAGTTGTATCTTGGAAATATTTTTATATTTTTATTCATCAAGAGACATTTTCAATGAATCATTCTCTAATTTCAAGGATTTTTTCTCTCTTAAGCTTCTCGTTTTCCTTTAAGCACACCAAAAGCTCCATCCTTAATTGGAACTCCTTTAGTGATTCCTCATCGATGTTTTATTCCTCCTCACTACTACCTTTTTATTCTTCACTCAAGGGATATTTGGGATCATTTTATTTAGATATAAAATATCATTTCCCTTCATCCTCTTAGTCCTTTTGCACTCTTTGACTTTACTCATCACAATACATGGAATCATATTTTGAGATAAAGTTATTATTTTTCATTGTATTGACCTTTGAAATAATTTCCTCCATTGAAACTAATTTCCTTACTATTACTTCTTGATGATCTTTGGTATTGATCATTTTTATCTCAATCTTGTTCCTTCTTAGAAAAATTAGCTGAAAAGTGTTCAATCCTTCCATAATTAAAACACTTTAATGGAAGTTCACCTTTAAATTTTTCTTTTAATTATTTCATTCCTTTTGAAAATAATGATATGATTTCATAAAAATCCATATAAGTTTCTTAAATATTGATTTCTTCCTTGTGAGACTTGTTAGAATCAAGATGTTTCAATCCTTTTGAAGATTTGAATGCATCCTACTTATCTGATTTTTCTTTTCTCCTTAAGTTCATCCCTCTCCTCATCTCATAATAAATTAAAATATTATTGATTTTATCTATGGTCCACTCATCCAAGTATTGATCCTCAAGGTTAAAAATATTCACATAAAATTTATCTGGGAGGACCTCATAAATTTCTTCACCATGGTAGAATATTCAATAATTTATTTATAAATTCAAATCAAGATTACAATTTTGTTCACCTAAATGAATAACTTGTCCAATGTTTCATATTATTTCATCTATATATCATCAAATTTCCCAACAAATTTTTAACCATGACTCTTTTTCTTTCTTGACTCATTCATGGGTATCAAGGAGTTTCTTCCAGATTCCATTCATTATCTTTAATCTCATAACTCAAGTTAACTACTTCTCAAAGAGGGATGAAAGTGGAAAATTGCATGATCTCCCATTGTATTTGATATTATTATTATCCACCAAATTATATTTAAATACCCCAAACCTAGTATCTCGGATTTAGTGGTTACATTATTACATTGGAATAAGATATAAGGAATATCATCCCAAAGGACCAAATAGTTTATAAGTCTTAGTAAACTAGATGCATACTTAAAAATAACATTATAATTAAAAACATAAAATACAAAAAGTGTTTTCTATAAAAATTTCAAATTTCCCCTTATCATATCCCTCTATATCAATTAAAAAAACTTCCTAGAATCTTAGGGAAAATAAAAAATAAGAAATGGGTAATCTCAAATGCTCAGTAAGGGTATGTGTACAATGGAAGCTATCATGAATAAATAATAATAATCAATATTGAAAGGTAAATAACTAAAAAACCTACCATTTAATCAATAAAGTAAGCATAATATGGTAGAAATAAATGATGATCAAATAAATCTATATAAATAATTGTATAAGCTTGAAACTTATCCATGGGTATTCTAACTAATCTAATAATCACATAGACATAAATAACTAACCTCATAATGAGGGGATTCATAATGTAGAACATCTAAATCACACTGTTAAGACCATTCACAAGACATTTTAAATATATGGGTATAAATCCATATAATTTAGCCAACTGATTTGTCTCGTGAGACCTTCTCTGAAAATGGAATCTTTGGGAGTGTACTTTTCGAACACTCCACACCCAAAACCCCCCCTCCCCACGAAGAGGTCATCTAGAGAATACCCAGATAGGAAGGATTCATTTCCAGATGAGATGGCAGAGCATCCCATGGGCTAACAGTCTGATCAGTGATGGTTTGACACAAAAATCTGTCAGTTAGGCAGTCTGCGCCCTTTTTCCCACCCGGTGAGACACCGGGTGACCCGGTAATTTGTGAGTGGAGCATGGGAGGTTTAAATTCCTCCAAGAGCGGGCTCCCATGAATCAAACCCCATACCTCATCGAACATCGTTGTTATGGCCCTTAACCTTGAACTACTACACCACTGTTGAAGCAAAAAATGTGTATTTGGGTAATGAGGTATAGGTTCGGCCTCACCGCATGCGTGCTATATGTCCCCAGTGAGGCCTAAGGTGGCTAGCCTTAGGCTTAGGCCAGTTCACAATGGGGTATAGGGGCCCATGATAGGTTATAATGGAATATAGTACATGTTTCCTTGCGAGGGACTCAAACCCAGAACCTTAGGGTCAGGACGCCACCACCAATAACCAACTCACCCATGCCCTATAGGAAAACATGTATTCAGGTAATGAGGTATAGGTGAGGCCTCACAAACTGCGTTCCACATGTCCCCAACGAGGCCCAAGGTGTCTAACCTTGGGATTAGTCTAGTTCCCAATGGGGTAGAGGGGCCCAAGAGAGGTTATAATGGCATATAGTGCGCATTACCTTGTGAGGGACTCAAACCTGAAACCTTGGGGTCAGGATGCCACCACCAGTAACCAACTCACCTGTGCCCCATGGGAATTGACGCATGAGACCTTTCAATGTATTGAGGAGCTATCTATAACCAGGCACCACCCATCACTTACTAATTCCAATTCATTCCACATATGAAATGGGTGAAGCGTAATCAACATAAACATTTATATTAAAACTAATGTATAAAATGTTAATACTTACCCCAATCAAATAAACATAATCTTACACCATCTATAGTAATATGGTGAATGGTAATAAAATTGTACATCCCCATTCAAACTAATCATAAATCATCCAAAGAAAAAATAAGGATGATTTCAATACAACATATCCCTAGTGGATCATAAGGAAAATAAATGGTTTATGTCAATGATGAATATAAATACCATAAAAATATCATTAAAACATTTTTGAGGAAAATGAATTTTTTTCTTTGAAAATACTTTTAAAATAAAAATTTCTAAAAATATTTTGAAAATACTTTTCTTTGAAAATATACATTTAAAACATGTAAAATGTTATTTAAAACATTGAGTGGTCATGATGGTGGAAATTTAAATCATATCGTATATGTTAAAAAAATGATTCCTTTCACATTTTCATTAAAATTCAAATAGTTATTTTTTAAAATGATATGAATATTCATTAAAAAATTAAAAATTAAAAATAGGAAAACAATTCTTTAATAAATCATTTGGAAAAGTTTAAAAACATTTTTAGAAAAAATGGATTTTAATGAAAAGGAATTTTTGACCAAAGAAAGAAATAAAGTCAAATTTTCTTAAAAATATTTTCTAAATCATTTTAAGTACCAAATATTGAGAAAATTGTAATATTAATTTAAAAATTTCATGAATAACCATATTAAAAGAAAATTTATTTATTTTATGATAGAAACATCAAATAATTCCCTCAAGGGATACTTAAATAAAGATAATCCTGAATAATGATGATATTGTGAAATAATGTTAACCAAGATATAAATATCATATATATTAATTATATATATATTTAGAGTAATTTATTAACGTTATAAATAGATAATGGATTACACCTTTCATGGAGATGGTAGATCGTACATACGCATGAATGTTGTTTCCATTTTTCTCGACGGGTGGAAAGAAAGGAAAATAAATATTAATTAATTTTAAATAATAATTATTATTTCATATATATCATTTATATTAATCAAATTCATCCTTATTTCCATCCATGTAAAAAATAAAATGAAAAACATTTCACATCGCTACGTGGAAGTGGTAGTCTACACGTATGCACGAGCAACGTTATTGTTTTCCAACAGATTAAAAGGTAAGAAGATAGATGTGATATTATATTTCCATAATTATTTTTAGGCCATATAGATAACTATATTTATTAATTTTAACCTTAATACCTTCCATGAGAATTTTAAGTGATAAACGAATCACATCACTTCGAGAAGCGATAGTCCGTTGTACACACGAGCGGCGTTATAGTATCCTTCATGGAATGGAAAGTAAGAATCTATATGTGATATCATAATTAAAAAAGTATAATAATTTCATAAATATAATATAAAAATTTTAAATCCCTCATTATATCCATCCTTTAAATATGGATATTGAAAATGAATTATATCGATTCATGTGGTGGTAGTCCGCCATACAAACGATGGACGGTTGCGTTTCCCATTTGATGGAAGTGGAGATGGATATGGGTAATTTCATTAACATAATAAAATCTCATTATATATTATATAATTTTTTTATTATATTATCATAGCTGAACAAGGTTTTAAGTAGGTGGATGAAGAAATTAAAGAAATATGCACATTTAAGAATTTTACCTCTTCTTCGGAGAGCCTCTTTAGGTTTATACCTAAAGCCTTCTTAAGAGGAATTAATAATCAAAATAATACCTATAGGATGTGGGTAGGTAATTAATTAAGGTATTTGGGTAGTTATTTTCTGAAGAAAATGGTTTTTAAAATTTAAAGATGGGAGGAGAGGGGTGGCCTTTTATAAGTGGGGGAGAGGACACACATGGAATGTTTGAAAATATAAAGTGATAACCATATATTTATCATTCCAAAAGCCTCAAAAAATATTCATTATAAATTATTATATGTGATAAGTTATAAATATTTCCATAAAATGGGTTTTGGACAAGTTTTAGGTAATTTTTAACCCTTATCTTCTTAGTTTAACCCCCCAGTAAACCCATTTTTAGCTTAACTGCAGTAATAATTTTTTACTGTTTTCACTATTCGTTATGGTAAAAAATTAAATTAACCTTATTATATAATATAAATTAATATTATTAAAAATATGGAATCAATTTTTTTAAATTAAACTCATATAAATGACAGAATTTAATTTAAAATTAAACCACAGACGCGATGAAAGGGCGGTTTTCCAAAGAGTAAATTTGCATAAGTATAGAACAATTTAATATAAAAATTAAAAATTAAATTTATTAAAATTACCTAAATTATATAAATTTTAATATAATTAAACTAATTTTACCTTAAAAAAATTTAAATAAAATTTAACTTTGTAAATAATTTAAAAGAAAAAATAGTTTTCAATAAAAATCAATTTTCACTATTCATAAAAAAAATTAATCTTTGTAGAAAATTCTCAAAAATTCACCCAAATATAATTTTGAGATTTATATTTCAAAAATTAATTTTATTTTTTGAAATAAATTTTCTAAAAGTGGTAAAAAATAATTTTAAGTTATGTGTGAAAAGCACAACTAGATTGCCTTTTAAAAAATACAGTTTTCAGAAAATGTTTCTTTTTCTTTCAAATTGTTCTTATTTTATTTATAATAAATTGATAACCATTGAATTTATTTTATACATGTGTAAATCATATAATTATAATAATTTATTTATTACTATTCATACCCACCAACATAACGGCTTGGTTATAATGGTCATATTTAAAAATAATATTGTAATAGAGTATATTGTTTCGTTCAAACTCGGTATTGTGTGCATTGCAAGCTATCAAAGAGATTGAATTTAATTAAAAAGAAAAATATCATAAATTATTATATTGTTATATTATCTTCTAAGCTTGGTGTTGTGTGTCATATATGTTATCAAATATGATGTTCCTATTTTAAAATCTCAAGGTGTTACATTCTACCCTCTTAAATAAATTGTATCCTCACAATTTACTCTTGATATTGATAATCAAGGGTTTGACATTTGAAAATACCTTTATTGAAATCCCATAATGTGAGAAGGGTAATAAAACATCCTATTGATAATAGAGAAATAAAATTATGAAGGTTATCTAGAATAACACATTTTTAGGTTTCTAAATAGGAGAACGTTGATGGGAAATGAAAATATAGACATGGAAAAGAATACTAACACCAAAGGATTAATAAAGAGTTATAGATAACATGTTAATGAGAAATTTAAACACCACAAAACCATAAATATAGGATTATTTAAAAGACCTTTGATTCAATAGATTTGAAAGTAATGGGGAAAAAATGTGTCTCTAGATATTTTTAAGGAATTCTATTACCATTATGATAAAGAAAACCAAAAAATATACTTACAATTTTCATCCTTTGGTTGTGCTTCGATCAATTCGTACTTCATATCTTAATCTAAGAAATTAATATCCAATAGGAATTTTTATGCATAAAGCACTAGAATTAACATTTAATAAATCATTATCTCAAAAAAATAATGACAATTCATTCCTCCTATCTCTAGATATTTTCCAAGACCAAAATGGTTAGCACAAGTTATCCAATAACACTCAAAGTTTAACTTAATCCATTCCATAAATAGTTAACCTTAAGTCTCATCCAAAATATGTCTGGCCAAATTTAGATGGAAGGTCACTAAATCAACATTATATTCCCCAAAAAATATAAAGCGGCACTTAATGCCGCATTACAAATATGTGAATACCTTGATCTTCATAATAGCATAATGAAAACATGCATGATTCCAAAAATAAAATCTCAGGTTATCAAATATATTCTATAAATCCAAACATGCAATAAACTCCAGCAAAGATAACATAAACCATCAAATCGCTAACCAGTTTCATGGTCACCAATACTATCCCATAAACATATCTTTATCATTATTATCTCAACATTGATAACATATTAATGGTTATCTTACCAAAATAATGTTTTTTTCCAAAAAGTTCAACTTTCCACTGAATCTATTTTATTGGTCATCGATACCATTCAACATATAAACTCAAATCCTTAAAGAAAAAGTATTGCAGTACAATCCTTGTACATTTGATAATTTCTATAACCAGAATATCATTAGTAATATTACTACTATTACATAATTCTTAATTCCGAACCCAAAAAAATTAATCATTCCACTTCATCTATAGTAATAGCATAAGCTTGACCTTGATCCCTTAGCTTCTTCTAAGGTATATTCCCTTCATTCTTGGGAATTCATTTACATAGTGCCCCATCTCTTTACAATTGAAGCATTGAACATTGGAAACTTCTTTATTTACCTTGAAATCATGAGCATAGTGTCCATTCTCTCCACACTTTTAGAAAACTCTCATTCCCTTTAAACAAGTACTAGGGTGTTTCTTTCTATAATTATGACATGGGGGAAATCCTTCTTTCCCTTATTCCCTTTATCCGTATTTTTCTCTAACATTCTATTATTCTCTTTCTTTCCTTTGAATCTATAAGACCTGAAGAATTATTTCTCTATATTTATACCACATGATACTATTTCCTCGTATGATGAGAAAGTTTGGGAGACTAGTTACCTTTGAATAATTATCTTAATTCCATCAAAGAAATGGTCAATGTTTCTCTTTGGATTATGAACGTAGTATGTAGCATGATTTTCTAACCTTGTAAAGTTGTATTCATAATTAGAAACATTTTAATCTTCATTTTTTCTTAGATTTAGGAATTTTCTCTCCATATCCACTCCTTGCTCATGAGGAAAATAATTTTCTAAGAAGAGTACCTTAAAATCCTTTCATTCCATGTTTTCTATTTATTATTAATCCTTAGTTTTTTGAATCAATGACCACCATCAATCTGCGTCTCCTAAGAGATGATAAACTATCCTGACAACTTTATTCCTTTAATTATTTCCCAAAGTGAGAAATATCTTCTCTAAGGAATGCATTAATTGCTCATCAATAAATGGATTTGTAGTCCCATTGAATGATGGGGTTGTTTATACATGAATCAATCTAATATTGTTACACTTTGTGGTGTATCATTAGGTTTCTCTATATAATAAAGGTTATTACTCGTAACTTGAGTTAGCTACCCCAATATGGTTATAATTTCTTCAGTTTCAGTTGCATCTCTAGATCCAACTTCATTATCTTTCCCAGGAGGGAAATCCATATACCATCCCTATTTTTTTATTACATTACTATTACATCATTCTAAATATAAACAAAATAATATTGTTACAAAACCAGGATCCAAAGGTTTAGTGTCTGGAAAAAATTAGGCTTACACAAAACTTTTACATAATAAAACATAAACATTTATTTAATTCCTTCTTCCCTATATTCTTATTGGACCTTAATTTCTCCTTAGTATAAGTAGTCACCTGAGGATATACATTAAAGAAAGGGGTGAGCTAAAAGCCTAGTAAGAGGATAGATAAGAATATGAAATAATATAACATGGGTGAGCATAATAATCATCATCATAATATAACCATAGGATCTTCATCATAATAAATAGAGCAAGCATTAGATAAATTCATGGAATGTGGTAATTCATGAAAATGAAACATCATGTCTTAGTGGTCAAATATCGCATATAGTTATAAACAAAACTAACATCATGTTCACACATATTTCAATTTTTCTCATGAAATACATCACATTACCTAATTAATTGTAGCACTATATAATTATGGGTGCACCCATCACATTATAACATTTACATTACACTATATAATTCCAAGCGTACCTATCACATCATAACATTTACATTATTATGCATTCCAAATAGAACGTATATAAATATTGGACATAAAATAACCCATGAAAAGGAATGGGTTTCATTCCATAAATAATACATTAATGAATAAACTTTGGTAAATAAAAAGGTAATAACATTATTGTTATAGGAATCATCAATCTTGAGTGAAGAAGAAACAATCTCAATAGAAGTAAAAGGTGTGTTTTTTGAAAGAAGAGTTCTTTTGGAAAGAATTGTGTTTGTCATAAACTCAAGTAGAAAATATGTATATCCCAGAAAATAAAATGGGAGAATAATTAAATTAAATTTAAGTATCATTAAATGAATATACATACTTAAATTAGTGTGAAAGAGGGAAAACCCCAAGGAAATGGAGTTGGGTTCAAGAATCCACATACCTTTTGTCTGAATGCCTTATTCACTTTAATATATTGTATAATCACATTAGATTAATTAAAAAATAAATAAAATTTTATACATTAATTTGATTCAATATGTTTTTATTATGGGTTTTTTGATGAGTTATAGAGTTTAATTTCATCGTTCAGGATTGTTTGTTTTCTTAGTTTTCATGATCGGTTCACTTGTATATGAGTATGGAAGTTCATATAAAATGGAGATAATTTTACAGAATTAAGATAATATGTTTTAAATGAACTTATAAAAGATTAAATGATCTTATAAATCATTTTTTTATATGTCATGAGGATGAATCGTTCGATAAATAGTTAATGATAATCGTTTAGATTAATTTTGGTGGTTTTCGATCACAACGAACTTGTTTTGTTTTATGATTTATTATTATGTATATAAGATAGTTACGGAACATAAAAAGGGTTATAAAATGAAATTTAAAATCTATTTTCAACAATTTAATGTTTTTATTTCCAACATTGAAGTTGGTAAGGGAAAAATGAAAGTGCATCGTCCATGATGCCGGTAAATTGAAACATCATAGGTGATGATTTCATTTTTAGAATAAAAGAGAGAGAGAAAGGATTTTGATAATAGATATCATATTAAAATGATATAATTATAGTATATATAAGGTAATATATTTATAATTCCATTTGGATTAGTTTATTTTAGGAGATAATAATAAGAGAAAAGAACTTGAAAAGAAATTAAAAGAAAAGAAAGAGGAATTTACCACTTCAATTTATCCTCCTTGAGAACCTCCTTAGGGAAAAGGTTTTGGTATTTTTATGAGACCAAGGGCTCATAGACATGGGGGAGGGTCTTGGAAACAGTATTGGGTAGAATTTGGAAAAGTCTCAAAACTTAAAAGGTGTGAGGAGAAGAGGTGGTGAGGGGTGGTATTTATAGTGGAGGAGAGAGGTGTTTTCTCATTATTTTAATCATTAGTTTATTATTTTGGCTCAAGAATATGAATAGTTTGATAATTGTCACTAAATATATTAAAATAATGATTTATGGTTCAATATTTTGGGCTTACATCATCCATACATCATCTATGACTCCATAATTCATGTATTTAGCTTTTATCATAAATTATTGTATTTTACTATTCACCAAAAAATCAAGTATTTTAGAAAAATACCAAAAATTAATACTGACCATTTTTCAACATGTAAAATTAAAAAATAAACACCATTTTATTAAAATAATTTTATAAATATGGGAAAATTAATTTCTAATTAAAATCATCATTTACTCAAAAAATACAAATTTTAAAATTATAACTGATTTTATAACACTTTGAAAAATTACTTAAGGTCTCAAAAAAATATCTTATAATCATAAGACAAAAAAATATTAATTTATGAATAAATTTTATTTTAAATTATTAAATTAATCATAAAATTGTAATTAAATATTTATGACTTACAAAAAATACCAACACTTAATTAATAATTTTTAAAACATTTAATTACTTATAATTATATCATACTTTCATTTATAAGATTACTAAATTTTATTTATACTTTAATGGGTATGGTTACTATTCATTTGGCCAGTTTACTATTTATAAGGTTCATATTACTATTCCTAAGGTAAATTTACTATTTCATTGGTATAGGTTCCTTAACTTCTAAAAATACTTATTATTTCATTAATTATTCATTTATAAAGTTTTTATTACAGTATCTATGTGATTTATACTATATGAAATTACTATAATAAGGGATAATTTTCATTGATAAAAGTTTGGGTCATTACATTCTTCCCCCATTTTGAAATTTCACCCTCAAATTTTCATTTTACATAAACAGGTAAGGGTACTTCTCCTTCATCACCTCCTCTGGTTCCCAAGTTACTTCTTCATACTTATGGTTTCTCCACAACACTTTGACAAGGTGTGTTTTCATGTTTCATAGATCATTATCTCTCTAGTACAGAATCTTTACCGGTTCCTCCTCATAAGAGAGATCATATTCTAGTTGTACCACCTTTGAATTCAGTACATGTGAGGGGTCTAGTATATACTTCCTCAGGAGTGATATATGGAACACATCAGGAAGTTTATCCATATTCATTGGAATTGAAAGGTGATAGTCCAAGGATCTTATGTGATCAAGTATATCAAAGAGTTCAATGTACCTTGGGATAAGCGTCCCTTTCTTTCCAAACCACGTGACTCTATTCCATGGTGATATTCGAAGGAAGACTTTATCTCCAATGTCAAACTCCAAGTCCCTTCGACGGTTGTCATCATAGATCTTTTTATAAATTTGAGCATCTTTGATATGTTGCTGGATATATTGAACCTTCTCTATCATATCTTTCACAAGATCAGGTCCAATTATCTTTTGTTCACTAAATTCATCCCAACAGGTTGGAGTTATACATCGTTTTCCATGAAAAGCTTCATATGGATCCATCTGAATAATCGAACAGAAGCTGTTATTGTATGAAAACTCAACCAATGGAAGATGTTGATCCTATCCACCTTTGAATTCCATTGAGAAGGCTCTGAGAATATCTTTGAGAATCTGAATAGTCCTTTCATATTGGCCATCAGTTTGGGGGTGATAGGTCGTGATGAAATTCAATTCAGTACTCAAAGCATATTGAAGACTCCTCCAAAATTTAGATGTGAACCTAGGATCATGGTTAGAGTCAATAAATAGTGGAACCCCATGCAGTATCACCAATTCCTTCACATATATCTTTTCAAGTTGTTATAGAGAGAAATATTCTTGTATAGTAATAAAGTGGGCATTCTTGGTGAGTCAGTCCACCACAAATCATATCGCATTATTTCCTTTAGATGTATTCAGGAGACTGGTGACGAAGTCCATGGTGAAATTATACCATTTCCACATGGGTATAGGCAAGGGTTGCATCATCCCCTTTGACTTATGTTGCTTGGATTTAACTTTGTGTCATATTAAGCACCTTGAGATATAATCTGCAATCTCTGTATTCATGTTATCCCACCATAAGTGTTCTTAAAGATCACATTACATCTTGGTACTTCCATGATGTATAGAGAAAGTTGATCTATGTGAATTATCCAACAGATCCTTCCTTATCCCGAGTGATGAAGGCACACAAATAATCTTTCCAAACTAAATCACACCATCATCATCAATATGGAACTCTTGTATTTTCCCTTACTTTACTGAATGCACCTTCTTTTCTAACTCTGGATCATCCCTTTGTGCCTCCTTAATATTCAATTGGATATATGGTTGGGAAATAATTTGTGAAAGGTAGGATGTATTCCCTACCGTTATGATTTCCAAATCTATCCTTTGAATATCCAGTATTATAGGTTCTTTCTCAATCTGCAACATGGATAGAGTAGCAGGTTATTTTTTTCTAAGAGCATCAGCGACCTAGTTTGCCTTGTTGGGATTATAGTGAATAGATAAATTGTAGTCCTTGATTAGATTAAACCATCTCCTTTTACACATTTTGACCTCCTTTCGTGTGAATATATACTTTTAACTCTTGTAATTGGTATATATGTCACACTTCTCACCATAGAGGTAGTGCTTCCAGATTTTCAACGCAAAAATCACAGCTGCTAGCTCCAGATCATGTGTCGAGTAGTTCTACTCATGGATCTTCAATAGCTGTGAAGCATAGGCTATCACTTTATTACTTTTCATGAGTAAAAACCCCAATCCTTTCTTTGAATCATCGCTATATATCACAAAAATTTATCCACTTTTCAGTCATGTGAGTACAGGTGCAGTGATTAGCCTTCTCTTTATATCCTTGAAGCTTTCCTCAAATTCATCTATCCAGACATACTTTACCTATTTCCTTGTTAACTTAGTTAGTAGGCTATACAATCGTGAAAATTTTCTCACAAAACATCTTCAGTACCTAGATAATCCAAGAAAATTGTGGATTTCTGTGACACTAAAGGGTCTAGTCCATTTCTCAATTGCCTTTGTTTTTTAAGGGTCCATAGAAATTCCCTCACTTGTGATCACATATCCTAAGAATGTGACTTGCTGCATCCAAAAGTCACACTTTCTAAACTTGGCGTACAACTTATCCTTCCTTAATGTTTCCAACATAAGACTTATATGTTCTTCATGTTCCTCCTTAATCTTGGAGTAGATGAGAATATCATCAATAAACACTACCACAAATTTGTCTAGGTAATGTCTGAAGACTCTATCCATCCATCAATGAAGATTGAAGGGGCATTAGTAAGTCTGAAGGGAATCACTAGAAACTCATAGTACCCATACCTTGTATATAAGGCGGTCTTCTGAATATATTCCTTCTTTACATTTAGGTGATGATATCTAAAATGAAGATCCACCTTTGAGAAGTACTTATATCCTTGTAACCGATTGAACAATTCATCAATCCTTGGAAGAGGATACTTGTTCTTTATGATGATGTTTTTGAGTTCCTGATAATTGACACACAGTTGCATTGATCCATCCTTCTTCTTAACAAAGAGCATTGGCGCACCATATGGTGATACACTAGGGTGTATGAAACCCTTTTCCAAATTCTATTGTAGCTGCTTCTTTAACTCCTCTAGTTCGATAAGAGTCATCCAATAGGGACACTTTGAGATAGTAGTAGCTCTGGGTATGAGTTCTATTGAGAACTCTACCTCATGATCTGGGGTAATTCTGAGTAACTCTTCGGAAAATAAATCACCATATTCCTTCATGATGGAAATTTCTGCTAGGTTTACACTTTCCTTTGACTCAACCATTTGAGTAAGGTATGCCTCTTTACAGGGAATCAACACCCACATCATTGAAGGATTTTCTAAAGGTGATTCTTGATATTCCTTGAATTTTTAGAGGAGCATGGGATGGTTCAGAATATGAAAACATGTCTCTTTTTTCTAATAGTTGACAAGTGCTCTATATAACGAGAGTCAATCCATTCCCATTATAGCATCAAATTCCACCCAGGGAAGTATCATGAGATTTTTTAGGAGAATATTCCCATATACGCCAATAGGAGAAGATTACAATACTTGGATTTCAATGATTACACCACTAGGTTTTTTTATGGATGTCTCTACTTCAAGTTTTTGGGGCTTTTATTCAATAGTTCTAGAAAACTTGCAATATATAAAGGAATGCGTAGAACCAGAATCAAATAAGAATTTTTCCATTCTTGAGTGAATAGTAAGTGTACCTTGTAAGAATTCATTTTCTTGCTCCACTTCTATAGTAGTTATGTCATAATAATTCCCTTAATCCTTTGGATTTTGTGGTTTATGATGCTAATAACCCTTGAGGACTCAAGGTTTAGAACACTGGCGTGCATAGTTCCCTTACTCCCTATAGTTGAAGCATTGAACCATGGGTGGTGATCTCCTTTCCTCCACCACATTATCCTACTTCCTCATATTTTTTTGACATTCATGAGCTTGGTGGTCTTCTCTCCTTCACTTTCAGTATTTAACCATCCCTTTAAGGTAGTCCCCGTGATGCTTTTTCCCACATTTTTTGACATATGGGTGGTTGAGTTTTCTTTCCATCTTTCTCATTAGATCCTCCATCTTGAAACTCCATCTTTTATTTCTTATCACCATAGCCAAGGTACATTTCTACAAACTCCATATCCAATTTGACAGAACATAAAAAAACATCTTTATAACTCCCAAAGTCTTGAATTTATAGAGCCGTTTGAATGCGTGGTTTTAATCTACTAAAGAATCTATCAATTTTTCTATCATTATTGATAACAAAACTTGAAGCGTATATTGAAATCCCTATGAAATTTTCTTCTTAGGCCATTATAGATTAACCTTCATTTTTATTAAACTCTATGAATTCTCTCTCCATATTTATATGAAGAGTTATAGGGAAGTAATTATTAAGAAACATTATCTTAAATTCTTCCTATTACATCTCTTCAATTTCATCCTTCGGCTTGGTGTTCTTGGTAAATTCCCACCATTGATAGGTCTCTCCATCTAGATGAAAAACATCCAGAGTCACCTTATCCATCTTAGAACAGTGAAGCACATAAAATATCTTCTCCATTGAGTTGACCCACATTTTCACGACTAGTGGATCGAAAGATCCACTAAATGTTAGTGGTCATTGCCACATAAAGGAATCGATAGCCAATTTCTCCATCTTAGGTGAAGTGGAAAGCTTCACATTATTCAGGTTATTGTTTATAACCTAAGATAGATGGGTAATAATCACCATGAAATTTTTAACTCCACCTCTTAAGGCATTGAGGATGTCCTTCAGGCAATCATTGCATTGTCCCTCGCATGGGTTGTTGGCCTGGTTTCTCCTAATTCCCACCATTTTCTAAAATAAAAAAGGTTAAAACAAAGCATAAGTCAACAAGTCATGAATAAATAATTTATTCCTCTGTGCAATTAAGTCTAAAGGAATATCTCATGGGATCCCTAATTTTAGTATTTTCTAAAAAAAATCTTATTGGGTGATTATATATACTTAGTCTCATACTAAGGGTTTTCACTAAGGTTGCCTAATTCTTATTCCCAAATTAACTAAACTATTCTATGATACCAACTATGGAATCCCTATTTTTTTCTTACATTACTATTAAATCATTCTAAATATAAGCAAAATAATAGTGTCACAAAACCAGGATCCAAAGGTTTAGTGTCTTGGGTAAATTAGGCTTACACAAAACTTTTACATAATAAAACATAAACATTTATTTAATTCCTTTTTATCTAGATTCTCATTGGCCCTTGAGTTCTCCTTAGTACAAGTAGTCACCTGAGGATATACATCAAAGAAATGGGTGAGATAAAAGCCTAATAAGAGGATAGATAAGAATATAAAACAATATAACATGGGTGATCATAATAATCATCATCATAACATAATCATGGGATCATCGTCATTAACAAGAGGGTAATAATTGGATAAAGTCATGGAATGTGGCAATGCATAAAAATGAAACATTGTGTCTTAGTGGTCAAATACAAAACATAGTTGTGAACAAATCTAGCATCATGTTCATGCATATTTCACTTTTTCGAATGAGATACATCACATTACTCAATTAATTGGAGTGATATATAATTCTAGGTGCACCAGTCACATCATAACATTTACATTGCACCATATAATTCCAAGCGCACTCGTCACATCATAACATTTACATTATCATGCATGCCACATAGAATGTATATCAATCTTGGACATGAAATAACCCATGGAAAGGAATGAGTTTTATTTCATAAATCATAAATTAATGAATAAATTTTGGGAAATAAAAAGTAAATAACAATATTTTTATAGGAATCATCAATTTTGAGTAAAGAAGAAATAATCTCAAGAGAAGTAAAAGATGTGTTTTTTTTAAGAAGAGTTCTTTTGGAAAACATTATGTTTGTCATAAACTCAAGTAGAAAACATATATATCCCAAAAAAGGAAATGGGGGAATAAGGAAATTACATTTAAGGATAATTAAATGAATATAAATACTAAAATTGGTGTGAAAGAGGGAATAACCCAGGTAAATGGAGTTGGGTTCGAGAATCCCCTTACCTTATGTCAGAATGATTTCTTCGCATTAATATATTATATAATAACATGAGATTAATTAACAAATATATAACATTTTATACATGAATTTGGTTCAATATTTTTTATTAAGTTCATTTATGGATTTTTTTATGAGTTATAGAGTTTAATTTCATCATTCGGGAGTGTTCATTTTCTTGGTTTTCATGATCGGTTCACTTGTATATGAGTATGTAAGTTCATATAAAGTGGGGATAATTTTCTAGAATTGAGATAATATGTTTTTAATGAAATTATATAAGATTAAATGATCTTATAAATCATTTTTTATATGGAGTTAAGATGAATCATTAGATAAATAGTTAATGATAATAGTTTAGGTTAATTTTTGTGGTTTTTGATCACAATGAACTCATTTTGTTTTATCATTTAGTATTTTATATATAAGTTAGTTTCAGAACATAAAAATGGATGTAAAATATAATTTAAAATTTATTTTCAACCATTTAATATTTTTATTTCTAGCCTTTAATATGGTAAGTGGAAATTGAAAGCGCATCATCCACAATGTCGGTAAATTGAAACATCACAGGCGATGGTATCTTTTTTAGAATAAAAGAGAGAGAGAGAAAGAAGTTTGATGATGGATCTTCCATTAAAATTATATAATTATAGTATATGTAATGTAATGGATTTATCATTCCATTTATATGAGGATATGTGAGGATAGAATAACAAGATAAAATAACTTGAAAAGAAATTAAAAGAAAATGAAGAGGAACTTACCTCTTGAATTTATCCTCCTTGAGAACCTCCTTAGGGAAAATGTTTTGGTATTTTTATGAGACCAAGGGCTCCTATAAATGGGGGGTTATTGTGAATAGGATTGGGAAGAATTTGTACAAGGATCAAAGCTTGAAAGGTGTTAGGAGAATAGGTAGTGAGAGGTGGTATTTATAGTGGATGAGATGGGTGTTTTCTCATTATTTTAATCATTAGTGTATTGTTTTGGCTCAAGACTATGAATAGTTTGAGAATTATCAATAAATATATTAAAATAATGAATTATAGTTTGAGATTTTGGGCTTACATCATCCATACATAATCTATGACTTCGTAATTATTGTATTTGGGTTTTATCATAAATTATCATATTTTACTATTCACAAAAAATTCAAGTATTTTAGAAAAATCCAAAAAATTCACCCTAACCATTTTACAAAGTGTTGAATTAAAAAATAAAATCCATTTTATGAAAATAATTTTCTAAATATGATAAATTTAATTTTTAATTAAAATCAGCATTTACTCAAAAAATACATATTTTAAAATTATAACTATTTTTATAACACTTTGGAAAATTACTTAAGGTCTCATAAAATTATATTATAATAATAAGAAAACAAAATATTAATTTATTAATACATTTTATGAAAATATTTTTTATTTTAAATTATTAAATTAATTATAAAATTGTAATTAAATATTTATGACTTAAAAAATACCAACACTTAATTAATAATTTTTAAATCATTTACTTACCTATAATTATATCATACTTTCATTTATAAGATGCATAAATTTTATTTATACTTTAATGGGTGTGGTTACTATTTATTTGATCGGTTTACTATTCATAAGGGTCATATTACTATTCCTAAGGTAAAGTTACTATTTCATCGGTATAGGTTTCTTAACTTCTAGAAATAATTCTTATTTCATTGATTATTAATTTATAAAGTTTTTATTATGGTATCTATTTGATTTGTAATATATGAAATTACTATAAGAATGGAGAAATTCCATTGATAAAAGTTTGGGTCGTTACATTCTTCCCCCCTTTTGAAATTTTCCACTCAAAATTTCATTTTACATAAACTGGTTAGGGTAATTCTCCTTCATCAGCTCCTCTGGTTCCCAAGTTGCTTCTTCATACTTATGGTTCCTCCACAAAACTTTGAAAAGGTAGATTGTCTTGTTACGTAGAACCTTATCTATCCAGTTCAGAATCTTTACCAACTGCTCCTCATAAGAGAGATCATCTTCCAACTGTACCACCTCCGAGTTCAGTACATGTGAGGGATCTGGTATGTACTTCCTCAGGAGTAATACATGGAACAAATCATGAAATTGATCCATATTCAGTGGAATTTAAAGTCAATAGAACATGGATCCTATGCGATCAAAGATATCAAAGGGGCCAATGTACCTTGGGTTAAGCTTCCCTTTCTTTCCAAACTACATGACTCTCTTCCATGGTGATATTCAAAGGAAGAATTTATCTCCAACATCAAACTCACTCCAAGTCCCTTTGATGGTTTTCAACATATCTGTTTTTTCAAATCTGAGGAACTTTTATATGTTTTTTTATAGCTTGAACCTTCTCTTTCATCTCTTACATAAGATTTATTCCAAGTATCTTTTGTTCACCAAGTTCATCCCAACAGGTTAGAGTTCTACATCGCTTTCCATACAGATCTTCATAGGGAGCCATCTGAATACTCGAATGGAAGTTGTTGTTGTATGAAAACTCAACCGATAGAAGATTTTAATCTCATAAAACTTTTAATTTCATTGAGTAGGATCTGAGAATATCTTCGAGCATCTGAATAGTCCTTTTAGATTGGCCATCAGTTTGGGGATGATAGTTCATACTAAAATTCAATTCAGTACTCAAATAATGTTGAAGACTCCTCTAGAATTAAATGTGAACCTAGGATCATGGTCAAAGACAATAGAGAGTGGAACCCCATGTAGTCTCACCACCTCCTTCACATATATATTTTCAAGTTGTTCGAGGGAGAAATATTCCCATATAGCAATAAAGTGGGCAGTCTTGGTGAGTCGATCCACTGCAACCCATATTGCATTATTTCCTTCGGATGTATTTGGGAGACCATTGATAAAGTCCATGGTGAAATTCTCCCATTTTCATATGGGTATAGCAAGGGTTGCATCATCCCTTTGGACTTCTCTCACCCATCTTAATCTTGATGAAATATCATGCACCTTGAGATATACTCTGCAATCTATTTCTTCATGTTATCCCACCAAAAGTGTTATCTAAGATCATGGTACATATTGGTACTCCCAAAATGTATAGAGAAAGTTGAGATAGGTGAATTATCCAATAGCTCCTTCCTTATCCTAGGTGATGAAGACACACATAGCCTCATTCCAAAACTAATCACACCATCATCATCGATATGAAACTCTTGCATCTTCCCTTCCTTTACTACATCCACCTTCTTTTGTAACTCTGGATCATCCCTTTGTTCCTCCTTAATCTTCTCTTAGATAGATGGTTGGGAAATAATTTGGGAAAGGTAGGATGTATTCCCTTCCATTATTATTTCCAAATCCATCCTTTGCATATCCATGAAGATAATTTCTTTCTCAATCTGCGACATGGATAGAGTAGTAGGTTCTTTTATACTAAGAGCATCAGCTGCCTTGTTCGCCTTGCCAGCATGATAGTGAATATATAAATCATAATCCTTAATTATCTCTAACCATCTCCTTTTATGCATGTTGAGATCCTTTTATGTGAATATATACTTTAGGATCTTATGATAGGTATATATGTCACACTTCTCTCCATAGAGGTAGTGCCTCCATATTTTAAAGGCAGAAATCACAACTGCTAGCTCTAGATCATGCATTGGGTAGTTCTAGTCATGGATATTCAACTTCCATGAGGTGTAGGCTATCACTTTATTATTTTTAATGAGTACACAACCCAAGCCTTTCTTTGAAGAATCACTGTATATCATAAAAATTTCTCCACTTTTTGGTAATGTAAGTACAGGTACAATGATCATACTTCTCTTTATCTCCTTGAAGCTTTCCTCACATTCATCCATCTAGACATAATTTACCCCTTTCATTTCCAACTTAGTTACCAGGCTAGAAAATTGTGAAAAATTTCTCACAAAATGTCAATAATACCCAGCTAATCCAAGAAAAGTATAGATTTCCATGACACTAGAGGGTCTAGTACATTCCTCAATTGCCTTTGTTTTTGAAGGGTCCACAAAAATCCTCTCACTTGTGATCACATGTCCCAAGAATGTGACTTTCTACATCCAAAATTCACACTTTCTGAATTTGGCATACAGCTTCTCCTTAATATTTTCAACATAATCCTTAGATATACTTCATGTTCCTCATTGCTCTTGTAGTAGATGAGAATATCATCAATAAACACTACCACAAATTTTTCTAGGTAATGTCTAAAGACTATATTCATCAAATCCATGAAGATTTTAGAGGAATTAGTAAGTATGAAGGTCATCTCTGGAAACTCAAAGTTCTCGTACCTTGTATGGAAGGCAGTCTTCCGAATATCTTCCTTATTCACCTTTAACTAATGATATCTAGAATGAAGATCCACCTTTAAGAAGTATTGAGCTCCTCATAACTGATCGAACAAGTTGTAAATCCTTGGAATATGATACTTTTTCTTTATGGTGATCTTGTTGAGTTACCTAAAATTGACACACAGCCACATTGATCCTCCCTTCTTCTTGACAAAGAGCACTAATGCACCCCAAGGTGATGCACTGGGGCGTATAAACCCTTTGTCCAAATGTTCTTGCAGCTGCTTATTTAACTCATCCATTTCAATAGGATCCATCCTATAGGGACACTTTGAGATAGGATTAGTTCTGGGTATGAGTTTTATTGATAACTCTACCTCATGATATTGAGGAATTTCAGGAAAATCTTTAAGAAATAAATCATCGTATTCCCTCGTGATGGGTATTTTTTCTAGGTTGAAACTTTCCTTTGACTCGACTATTTTATTGAGGTATGCCTCTTCACAGGGAATCAATACCCACACCGTTGATGGATTTTCTAAATTAGATTCTTGATCTTTCATGCATTTGTAGAGGATCATGGGATGGTTCTAAATATGAAAAGATATCTCTTTTTCCTGAAAGTTGATATGTGATCTATATAATGAGCGCCAATTCATTCCCATTATAGCATTGAATTCAACCAAGGGAAGTATCATGAGATTTTCTGGGAGAATCTTTCCACATACACCAACAAGAGAATAGTTCAGCACTTGGGTTGCAATGACTACATCAATGTGTTTTTATGGATATCTTTACTTCAAGATTTCAAAGTTTTTATTCAATAGTTCTAGAGAAATTTCAAGATATAAATAAATGTATAGAACCAAAATCAAATAATGCTTTTTTCATTATTGATTGAATAGGAAGTGTACCATGTATGACTTCATTTTCTTGCTCCACTTCTGCAGTAGTGATGGCATAATCCTTCCCTTGCTTCTTTGTATTTTGTGGTTGATGATGCTGATTACCCTTGAGGACTCAAGGTTTATTGAACTTGATTTAATAGTGACCTTTCTCCCTATAGTTGAATTATTTAACCATGGGTGATGCTCTCCTTTCCTCCACCACATTGTCCTTCTTCCTCATATCTTTTTGACATTTATGAGATTGATGGCCTTATCTCCCACACTTGAAGCATTTCCCCCATCCCTTTGAGGTAGTTTCCATGATACTTTTTTCCACATTTTTGACATATGGGTGGTTAAGTTTTCTTTCCACCTTTCTCATTAGATCCTACAGCTTGAAACTCTATCTTTCATTTCTTATCACCATAGCCAAGGGATCATTCTCCAAACTCCATCTCCACTTTGAGAGCACATCAAAAAAAATCTACATATCTCCCAAAGTCTTGAATTTCTATATCCTTTCAAAGGTGTGGTTTTAATCCACTAAATAATCCATCAATTTTTCTACCATTTTTTATAACAAAACCTAAATCATACCTTGAAATCCTTGTGAAATTTTCTTTATAGGTTGTGACAAATTCACATTCCTTTTTCTTCAGCTCTATGAATTCTCTCTATGTATTTGTATGAAGAGTTTTATGGAAATACTTGTTATGAAACATTTTATTAACGTATTCCCACTCCATATCTTCAATTTCATCCTTCAACTTGGTGTTATTAATCAATTACCACCATTTATTGGCCTCTCCATCTAGATGATAAATAGACAGAGTCACCTTCTCTATCTTAGAATAGTGAAACATAGAAAAAAATCTTCTCCATTGAGTTGACCCTCTATTCTGCAACTAGTGGATCAGAAGATCTATTAAACGTCGATGGTTGTTGCCGCATAAAGAAATTAATAGCCAGTTTCTCCCTCTTAGGTGAAGGAGGATGTTACACATTGTTCAGGTTATTGTTCATAACCTGAGACAGTTGGGTAAGAATCACTATAAAATTTTGAACTCCACCTCCCAAGGCATTGGGGATGTCATTTAGGAAATCACTGCATTATCCCTCGCATGGTTTTTTGGCCTGGTTTCTACTGGTTTCCACCATTTTATAAAATATAAAATGTTAGAAAAAAATTTAAGTCAAAAATTCATGAATAAATAATTTATTCCTTTGGTCAATTAAGTCTAAAGACATATCTTGTGGAATTCATATGTTTAGAATTTTCTAAAAAAAGGATTATTGGGTGCTTACATATACCTAGTCTCATACTAAGGGTTTTCACTAAGGGTCTATAATCCTAATTCCAAAATTAACTAAATTTTGATCTAATACCAACTAGAGCATCCCTGTTTTTTTCTTACATTACTATTACATCATTCTAAAGATAAACAACATAATAGTGTTACAAAACCAGGATCCAAAGTTTGGTGTCTTGGTAAAATTAAGTTTACACAAAACTTTTACATGATAAAACATAAACATTTATTTAATTCTTTCTTCTCGAGATTCTTATTAGCCCTTGAGTTCTCCTTAGTACAAGTAGTCACCTAAGGATATACATCAAATAAAGGGGTGAGCTAAAATCCCAGTAAGAGGATATATAAGAATATGAAACAATATAACATGGGTTAGAATAATCATCATCATCATAACATAATCATAGGATAATTATTATAATCAATAGGGGAATCATTAGATAAATTCATGAAATGTGGCAATGCATAAAAATGAAACATCATATCTTAGTAGTCAAATACCACACATAGTTGTGTAAAAAGCTAGCATCATGTTCATGAATATTTAACTTTTTCTCATTAGATACATCACATTACCCAATGAATTGGAGTGCTATATAATTTAGGTACACTCATCACATCATAATATTTACATTGCACTATATAATTCTGGGTGCACCTGTCACATCATAACATTTACATTATCATTCATGCCACATAGAACATATATCAGTCTTAGACATAAATAACCCATGGAAAGGAATGGGTTTAATTTAATAAAGCATACATTAATTAATAAAATTTGGGAAATAAAAATGGAATAACGTTCTTCTTATATGAATCATCAATCTTGAGTGAAGAAGAAACAATCTCAAGAGAAATGTGTGTTTTTTTGAAGCAAGAGTTATTTTAAAAAAACATTGTGTTTGTCAAAAACTCAAGTAGAAAACAAGTATATCCCAGAAAAGGAAAGGGGGGAATAAGGAAATTAAATTTAAGGATCATTAAATGAATATACATACTGAAATTGGTGTGAAAGAGGGAAAACCCAAGGAAATGGATTTGGGTTCGAGAATCCCCTTACCTTATGTCTGAATGCTTTCTTCACTTTAATATCATGTATAATAACATTAGATTATTAAAAAATATAGAACCTTTTATACATTAATTTTATTCAATATGTTTTTATTAAGTTAATTTATGGGTTTTTTATGAGTTATAGAGTTTAATTTCATTATTTGGGAGTGTTCGTTTTTTTAGTTTTCATGATCGGTTCACTTGTATATGAGTATGGAAGTTCATATAAAATGGGGAAAATTTTCCAAAATTGAGGTAATATGTTTTTAATAAAATTAAATAATATTAAATTATCTTATAAATCATTTGGTTATATGTAATTAGGATTAATCATTAGATAAATAGTTAATGATAAACGTTTAGGTTATTTTTGGTGATTTTCGATCACAGCGAACTCATTTTGTTTTAGCATTTAGTATCATGTATATAAGTTATTTAGAGAACATAAAAAGGGTTATAACATAAAATTTAAAAAATATTTTCAAACATTTAATTGTTTTATGTTCATCCTTGAATACGGTAATGGAAAAATGAAAGTGCATTGTCCACGATGTTAGTAAATTGAAGCATCACGGGTGATGATTTCATTTTTATAATAAAAGAGAGAGAGAAATGATTTTGATGATGGATCATCCATTAACATGATATAATTATAGTATATGTGAGGTAATGTATTTATCATTAAATTTGGATAATGTGAGGCAAGTATAGAATAACAAGATAAAATAACTTGAAAAGAATTAAAAGAAAAGAAAAAAGGAATTTACCTCTTGAATTTCTCCTCCTTGAGAACCTCCTTAGGGAAAAGGTTTTGGTATTTTTATGAGTACAAGGGATCCACGAAATGGGGTAGGGGTTTGGGAAGAGGATTGGGTAGAATATATACAAGTCTCAAAGCTTTAAAGGTGTGAGTAGAAGAGGTGGTGAGGGGTGGTATTTATAGTGGAGGAGAGGGGTGTTTTCTCATTATTTTAATCATTAGTTTATTATTTTAGATCAAGACTATGAATAGTTTTAGAATTATCACTAAATATATTAAAATAATTAATGATATTTCTATATTTTTGTCTTATGTCATTCACACATCATCTATGACTCCATAATTCATGTATTTAGCTTTTATAGTAAATTATCGTATTTTACTATTCACCAAAAATTCAAGTATTTTAGAAAATTCCCAAAAATTCACCCTAACAATTTTTTAATGTGTATAATTAAAAAATAAAATCAATTTTATGAAAATAAATTTCTAAATATGGTAAATTTAATTTTTAATTAAAATCATCATTTACACGAAAAATAAAGATTTTAAAATTATAACTGATTTTATAACACTTTGTAAAATTAATTAAGGTCTCATAAAATTATATTATAATAATAAGACAATAAAATATTAATTTATGAATACATTTTATTAAAATACATATTCTTTTAAATAGTTAAATTAGTCATTAAATTTTAATTAAATATTTATGACTTATAAAAATACCAACACTTAATTAATAATTTTTAAAATATTTACTAATTTATAATTATATCATACTTTCATTTATAAGATGCCTAAATTTTATTTATACTTTAATGGGTGTGGTTACTACTCATTTGGTTGGTTTACTATTCATAAGGGTCATATTACTATTCCTAAGGTAAAGTTACTATGTCATCATTATAGGTTCCTTAACTTCTAGAAACACTTCTTATTTCATTAATTCTTTATTTATAAAGTTTTTATTATGGTATCTATGTGATTTATACTATATAAAATTACTATAAGAAGGGATAAATTCCATTGATGAAAGTTTGGGTTGTTACAATCCCTACATGGGGTATGTTCATTGATACGGTTCATATTCCTTCTACTATGCACCATTTCCAAACAATGGAATACACTAGATTAGGTCATAACATTATGAAACATAATGTATAATCCCAATACTAGTGAAACACTTAACATAAATTGAAAATTTTATATATAGAAAATATCATAATCATAAACATGGTTTCTTTGGGAAAGTTTTCAAATCATTAAAACATTTTTAAACCCTTCATGATGGTTTGTAAAGAAAATATGAATTATCCTAAGAATGTCCCCTATGAGTGTCAAACCAGGTGTGTAGTAAGGCCCGTTTTTGTGTAACAAATAATGCTCGAGTCACGCTCGACATGCATTTTTCATAGTTATTACCCTTAGGTACATCTATGCTAAAACCACATCCACTTGAAGTATCCAAAAAGGGATGTATTGATAAGAAAAATCACATAATATCTACCTTACCAAAACATTAGGATGTTATTATATACTTATCCTCAATTTATATCATAGGGTTATATTCCCTAATATATTTTTCCTAAATATAGATCCCAAAGTTTCTACTAAACTTCCTCTGATACCAACTATAAAAACTCTAACCCGAGTATCCTAGAGTCATCGGTTACTTTATTACATTAGCATATGATATAAGGAATTACATCCTGAATAACTAAATAGTTTAGTAGTCTTAGTAAATGAGACACATACTTGAAATTAAAATTAAAATTGAAAACATAAAATACACAAAAATAATTCTATGAGGATGCCATATTTCCCCTAGAATATCCCTACATATGAATAAAAAAACACTTCCTATCATCCTGGGGAAAATAAAACATAATAAAGGGGTGATATCATATGCTTAGTAAGAGTACGTGTACAGCGGAATCTATCATGAATAAATAAGCATAATAAATATGGAAAGGTAAATAACTTAAACACCTATCATTTAATCGATAAATTGATCATAATATGGAAGAAATAAATGATGATCAAACAAATCCATATAAATAATAACATAAGCTTGAAACATATCCATGGATATTCTAACTAATCGAAAAATCACATGGATATAAATAACTAATATCGTAATGAGGGAATTCATAATTATAGACATATGAAACATACTGTTAAGACCTTTCACAAGACAGTTTAAATTTGTGGGTAGAAACCTGTTTAATTTGGCCAATTTATTTGTCTCCTGAGACCTATAGATGCATCAAGGGGCTATTTATAACCAATCCCCACTCGTCACTTACTAAGTACAATGAATTCCTCATATGAAAGGGATGAAACATAATCAACATAAACATTCATATTAAAAATTAACATATGAACAGTCAATACTTACCCTAATCAAGTAATCATAATCATAAACAATCCAAACTAATATGGTGAATGGTAATAAAATTGTACATCCTCAGTCAAACTGATCATAAACCATCCAAATATAGAATAAGTATGATTTTAACACAACATATCTATAGTGGATTATAAGTACAATAAAGAGTTTATGTCATTGATGAATATAAATAGCATAAAAATGTCATTAAAACATTTTTGAGGAAAATAACCTTTTAAATTTGAAAATATTTTTAAAAAAAAGTTCACAGAATATTTTTAAAATAATTTTCTTTGAAAATAACATTTTAAAACATTTAAAATAATCTTTAAAACATTGATTGGTCATGATGGATGAAAATTTTGTTCATGTCTTACATGTTAAAACAAAGATTCCTTTCATATTTTTGTTATAAGTCAAACAAGCATTGTTTTTTAAAATGATATAACGATTCCTTTATAAAAAAATTAAAAGTAAAAATGGGGAAAAAAATTATTCAATAAATAATTTTTAAAAGATCAAAAATATTTTTAGAAAACTTGGATATTAAGGAAAAATGATTTTCGACTGAAGAGAGAAATAAAGTCAGATTTTCTTAAAAAATTCTCAATCATTTTGAGTACCAAAGAGTGTAAAAATGGTACTATTACTTGAAAAGATTCATTAATAACCATAGGAGAAGAAAATAGATTTTTTTTAAGATAGAAACATCAAATAATTCCCCAAAGGGATACTTAAAAAAAACAATCCCGAATAATTATGAGATTATGAATTAAACCATACCACTTTGGTAACTTTTGAATCATAAGCCCCATAAAATAAATAATCATCAAATGAAACTTTAAATATGATGATTATAAATATATTTATTATATAACATATTAAAATGTTTCGTATATACACCACACAAAGGAATACGTTTTGAATATGGCGTATGTCTTACAAAAGTAAAAGTGAGATAAGAAACCCTCACCTCAAGTTTGAATTCTTCCGTATGTGTCTGAAACCCATGTATAATAAATATAGGTTTATGATACATATATTTTATAAGAATAATCATATATCTCATACCATATATTATTTACTTATAGTCTTTTATCACCTGTTTATTAACAATTCTTTGTTAAAATCAGGTTTTGGGTGATAATTGCTTCGTTTTTCATGTATGTTTTAGTCCGATAATGTTGATCCTTTTAATTTTATCATGGTTACATAATATACAGAATGTTAACCATGATATAAATATCATATATATTCATTATTTATTTATTTATAGTAATCTATTAAAGTTATATATAGAAAATAAATTGCATTGTTCATAGAGACGGTAGGTCGTACGTACGCATGAAAGGTGTTTACATTTTTCTTGAAGGATAGAACAAAAGAAAAATAAATATTAATTCAACTTACTATAATAAATATTATTTAATTTATATCATTTATATTAATCAAATACATTATTATTTCCATCCATGTAAAAATAAAATGAAAAACATTTCACATCACTACGTGGAGGCGGTAGTCCACACATACGCAGGAGCGATGTTTTTATTTTCTAATAGATTGAAAGGTAAGAAGTTAGATGTGATATTATATTTAAATAAGTATTTTTAGGTCATAAATATCACATATATTCACTAATTTTAACCTTAAAACCTTCCATATAAAGCGTAAGAGAAGAAAGAATCACATTGCTTTGCGAGGCGGTAATTTGCTGAACACACAAGAGACATTATCGTATCCACCACAAAATAGAAAGTAAGAAGGTATATGTGATATAGTAATTAAAAAAGTATAATAATTTCATAAATATCATATAAATCTGTTAAATATGTCATTATATCCATCCTTCAAAGGTGGTTATGGAAAACAAATTTCATCAATTCGCTAGGCGGTAGTCCACCGTACACACGATCAATAGTTTCATTTCCCATTTGATGGATGTGTGAATGGATTTGGGTTATAAAATTAACATAATGACATCTTAGTGTATAGTAGATACTTTTGTTATTACATTATCATATTTTTATAAGGTTTTAAGGAGGTGGTATAATAAATAAAACAAATACATTCATTTAAAAAATTTACCTCTTCTTCGGAGAGCCTCTTTAGGTTTAACCTTAAACCCTTATTTGGAGGGATTACTAATAAAAAAAGGGCCTATATGATGCATGTAGAGAATAAATAAATTTATTTGGATAGGGATTTATAGAACCAAATGGTTTTTTAAGTGTGAACATGGGAGGAGAGGAGGTGGCCTTTTATAAGTAGGAGAAAGCACACACATGTAATTTTTGAAAAGATAAAGTGATACCCACGTTTTTATTATGCCAAAAGTCTCCAAAATGGGTAATTATAGAACCTTGGAGGTGATAAGGTCTAAATATGGTCATCAAATGGGTGTTGGACAAGTTTAAGGTCACTTTTAACCCTTATGTTCTTAGTTTACTCCCCCCCTTATAAACTCATTTTTACCTTAACTGCAGTAATTAATTTTTATTATTTTCACTATTCGTTATGGTAAAAAGTTAAGTTGAACTTATTAAATAATATTAATTATTATGATTCCAAATATGGAATATATTTTTTTGAATTTAACTCTCAGAATTGGTATAATTCAATTTAAAATTAAACCCCAGACGCGGCGAAAGAGTGGTTTCCAAAGAGAAAAATCTCACAAGTACACAATGTTTTAATATCAAAATTCAATGTGAAATTGATTTCAATAACCTAAATTAGTTAAATTATAATATAATTAAAATTATTTTACTTTAAATATAATTTAAAATATAATTTAACTTTGTAAATAATTTAAGCAAAAAGACAATTTTCAATAAAAATTAGTATTTTTCACTATTCATCAAAAAATAATCTTTTTAGAAAATTATAAAATATTCACCCAAATTTGACATGTAGATTTAAAAAATAAAGTTTATTTTTTAAAATAAATTTTCTAAAAGTGGTAAAAATTAATTTTAAATTATGTGCATAAAGCGTGAATAAACCATCTTTTAGAAAAATACAGTTTTTCATAAACATTTATTTTTCTTTCAAACGGTTCTAATTTTATTTATAATAAATTGATAACCACTGAATTTATTTTATACATGTTTAAACCATATAATTTTAATAATTTAGTTAGAACTATCCATACCCGCCAACTTAACGACTAGGTTATAATGGTTATGTTTAAATAATAATATTTTAATAGAGTATTGTGTTTCATTAAAACCCAGTGTTAAGTATATCACAAGCTATCAAAGTGATTGATTTATTTAAAAATAAATATATCATAAAGTCTCGGGGTGTTACACTCTCTTATAGGCTATGTGTTGTGTGTCATATACACTATCAAATATAATGATCCTCTTTAAAAATATTAGGGTGTTATAGTGTAGGTTTTCCTAACTTTGGGAAGATATACACCATTATTAGGGATTTACAAAACATCCAACCCAAGAGATAGAAGATACATAACCATACTCTACTTCCATAGATGAAATCCCTCACCATTAAACATGGGAACTCCTTTATTGTTGATTTTTTTCATATATAACATATATATCATTGATAAAAGATGTTAGAAATGAAAGGAAACTAAAATCTATGGGAATAATTACCTATAATCACTTCAATGACACTTAAATTTCAACTTATAGGCCTATAAGAGACTATACCACCATTGGGATTGAATTAGTGGTTATTGGAAACACCAACTATCAAATACCATTATTCTCACCATTGGTTAGTGTGATTGGATCTCGATGGTGATGATGTGATGATGAGAGATAGAGCCATAAAGAACACATATGGTGCAAGGGATAATACAAGGTTTGCCAAATTTTGTTATCAAGTGGCTAATCTTCGGTGAGCAACAGTTGTGATCCCGCTACACATGTTTCTATTTTATTATCAATAAGATCAAGGTATCAGAGGGATTTCCCTAAACACTGATTATAATAAAGAATAATGAGTGCCAATAGGTTGATCGATCTTTGCTTCCCATGACCTCAACTGCCTATGGAATTTGGATCACATGTGCACCTTTTATCTTCTCCTCAGTCCCATCCAAAAGCTCCTTAGAATGGATGGTAGATTATATTAAATATTAATCTCCTTTTCATCACAAACACATTGAAAGATAAGAATCATCATTTATTTATACGCATGGAATCACCATGCATGGAGGCCTCCACCATGCCCGTTTTTTGCACTAACATCAGCTAGCTATGAAATAAACTCCCATCTCTTATCTTTATCTCCCCATTATCTTGGGTCATTTTAGATATGACTTTAGGTAAAAATTATCATCACCACTCTTGTTTCACTCATCGATTCCCACCTAAAAAATTCCTTCTAAATCCTAAGTTCACAACACTGGGTTGAAGCTTGTTCTTCACTGTGATCATCTCAAATCTCTTCTAAAATGGGATATGACATGCCTATTTTCACAGCCACCATATAATAGATTGTGCCTTGTAATGAACTGGATTTACCTAGGCCATTCCTTTTTTAAAATCTAGTGTTTAGGGTGTTCTGGTAGGTAATGGTAGATCGTTTAAAGAGTTTTCCAAATTTCCAGTTTTTTCTTCGGTGAGTCAGGGGTGTCGGCATCGGTGAGTCAGGGGCATCGGCATCAGTGACTTAATGGTGTTGGAATCAGTGAGTTAGGGGTGTTGGAATTAGTGAGTCGAGGGAATCGATGTCGGTGAGTCGAGGGCGTCGGCGTCGGTGAGTTGAGGGCGACGGTGTTGGTGAGTCGAGTGTGTCAGCATCAGTGAGTCGAGGGCATCGGTGCTGGGGCGTCAGTGAGTCAGGGCGTCGGTGAGTCATTGTGTCAGTCACTCAGCATCAGTGGATCAGCATCTGTAGGTTGTGTCGGTAGCTCACCCTTCAGTGGCTCAGCATCGGTGACTCACCCATCGGTGACTCATTCTTAGTTTTTCCTAGTTCTTACATTTTCAACCTTATTGCGTGTTTTTCTTCATTAAATGAGAACCTATCAACTCTTAGACATTTCTAACGCCCATTCCACCATTTCTGAGGGGGGATAATTAAATCTCAATTATTTCCTAACATGTCGAGACCTTTGAAACTACCAATCCACATGGTCAAACCACGATCCTAAATTTAAGTATTTTGACATCGTCTCCCTGATTTTAGGATTTGGCCCTTTCTTAAGCCGGGATCCTCTCTTCCTTAGCCCCTTTTAGTTTTCCCTTGGAACGCCCAGAGCTTTCCCCCTCCCTAGAGTCGTGCATCTATGTTGAATTCATCATTGGTTTTTCTTGGGGTTCTTTCCTACTACTCACGTGATGCCCTATTTTTTGAGAAAAGGGAAGTCATGGTTGCATGTTGTTTCAAGTAAGGATTTCATCTACTTCTCTTAAATTGTGCATCATGTAGGGTGGGTGTACTAATGATTCCTTGTGAATAACTCGTTAATACTTTTCTTAAAATGATAAATAAATAAGAAGGGAATATGATCAAAATATAACAGGGGTCGATAAAATAATAGGTTGGGAGTGGTATGATATTGATCGCCTATTTTATTTGATTCTTTTGTGGTTTGTTGTGACTGTATTCCTTCTGAAAATCATTTCCATTGGTGGTATTTTCTTTCACACTGGTGATGTCCTATTTTGTCAAAATTCTTGATAAATGGTTGTAGCATGAAATCTAATTAATCACATATACTTGGCTAATTAAAATGGATGCCCCAAGATCAAACTTGTTGTGTGATCACTCCATTAATTTTAAAGTGGAATTAAAGAAACCCTTTTGCTAAACCTGAATATTCTTGGCCTAAAAGTGTGGTTGTGTGCTGTGTTTAGTTGGTTTCGTATGTTTGTGTAGTGGGGATGCAGTTTTAGTAGTGGTTGTTGTGGGATTTGTGTATGGGGTGGTACATGGGGCATGTTGGTATCCCAGTTTCTAAGACTGGTTGATTGTGGAATGTATGGACTTGTAGGTAGTGGTACTGCCTTTTCTTTTGTTGTGGCCATGAATCGACGTTGTGTAGTGGGACTGCGGTGTGGTTATGAACTTATTATGCAATGGGACTGCATCTAGGAAATGTTTGGGTAGCAGGGATTCAGGACTGGGTTATTTTTTGACTTCATGTTTATAGGTGTGTTGGATGTGGCATTGTTATCCAATGGGGTTGTCGGTCCTGGTTATGAGAGGAGTATTGTGCGGTATAAATTTGAAGAATGATGGTTGATAATGGTTGAACGGGTGTTTAGGAAGAATGGGGGGTGTGCAGTGGGACTGCAGGATGTTTGTTCTCTGTTGTTTTTATGAATGGGTGTTAAAATGTAAATGCTTTACCTTGGTCCCACTTCCCTTGTTCAATGTTGATAGTACCAAAGAAAGAAGTGAGTTGGTTGTTGTGTGTTTAGTTAATCAGGCTCTTCACCTTCTGAGACGGTTGCAGATGTTGTGTTCGATAGTTGCCCTAGGTAGTGATGGAATAAATTAAAGTGAAACGCTTAATAAATAAATTGAAAATGGTAAAATGAAAAGGGGATGGTCTTGTGTTTTATTATGGATGTTGTGTGGTTGTGTATATAGGGGTAGCAGCAAAAGTGGTTCTGGTGGTCTGGTTGGTTGTTTTGGGACCCATAGGTTGGGATGAGTGTTTGTTTACTTATATGTTTAAATTGTAGTTCTTGTGATTTATATACGCACCCCAACCTTATTGAGAACCATGTTTTGAACACCCCCATTTCATGGGGGATGGTCTCTTTCCCAACATCCCGGTGGGAGGATGGATGGCTGGTTACTGACTTTCTTCCTCGCACCCTCTTTCAGGTTCTTACTGCTCGAGCGCATCTAGTCAGGTTGTAATGGCTTGAGGCTTACCATAGTCCCAGGACCTTCGGGAAGGTTTGTTGTGGATGAGGGGATCAGGTGTTTGCAGGCCAGGATTTGTTTCCCAAGTATCTTCGGGATGAGGCCTAGGTGTCTTTGGGCGAGAGGCATGGTTGTTGTGGCCCAGGTGTCTATGTGTAGGTTTTTTGTGTGGTTTGAGTTCTAGGTTTGTGCGAGTAGGTTGTGGCAGTGGGACTGCATATGATAAGAGTAGTAGCGTCAAGACGTTGGCTATTAGGAATGAGCAGTTAATCAGTGGGAAAGTGGTGCGGGGTACTCAAATGTCGATGTGCATATACTACTACTTGAATTGACTTGTGTTTTTTGGTGAATGTGCCTTGCTGAGACTGGGATGGTTAGTTTTCATTGGTAGGTGCTTTGAGGTTATATTGTTCTCTCATAGGGGCATTAGTATGTTTCCCCCACTTATGAACAGGTGACTTTAGTTTTTCCTACTGGGTATACTTGTATACTCACCCTATGTTTTTAAAACTATTTTTAGGTTTCCAATAGAACTTTGAGGACTGTGCTGGACTTTATTGGCTTGAGCATCAGGATAGTTGATGTTGCTGCTTTGTCTATTTTCTTTTTGTACTTTAATTTAGAGTTTTGCTGTACTTTTATTAGATTTACTTTTGAACATGCATGTGGGAATGTATTTTGGATTTATTTTTACCTTTAGTATTTGGAGTTGCTTCGGATTTACCATCTTATCTCCCAATCATTTTTTCATTAAAAATGGTAATGCCTTCCATTTTGTGTGAGATTCTATACCCTTGGTGTTAATATCCACTTTGAGGCCTATTGAAGGTGGGAATTAGGGGTTATTATCTCTCCTTCATCTTGAAGAAGCAAGGGTATAGCACTTTGTTGTCCCTTCCCTCATCTTGAAGAATGTCGGTCATGAAAAAATGGTATCAGAGGGAGGTTTAGAGATAGGATGAGGTTCAGAGTTAGGCATAGTGAGAATTGCATGGGAAGGTAGGGAAATGGTGTTAGGCAATATAAGTGCATGAGATAGGCCATAAAAGACTGGCTAGGACACGGAAAAATGACCATAGGAGAATAAAATAGATTTATTTTAAGATAGAAACATCAAATAATTCCCCAAAATGATACTTAAACAAAAACAATCCCGAATAATTATGAGATTATGAATTAAACCATACCACTTTGGTAACTTTTGAATCATAAGCCCCATAAAATAAATAATCATCAAATGAAACTTTAAATATGATGAATATAAATATATTTATGATATAACATACCAAAATGGTTTGTATATACACCACATAAAGGAATAATTTTTGAATATGGCGTATGTCTTACAAAAGTAAAAGTGAGATGAGAAACCCTCGCCTCAAGTTTGAATTCTTTCGTATGTGTCTGAAACCCATGTATAATAAATATAGGTTTATGATACATCTATTTAATAATAATAATCATATATTTCATACCATATACTATTTACTTATAGTCTTTTATCACCTATTTATTAACAATTCTTTGTTAAAATCATGTTTCGGGTGATAATTGCTTCGTTTTTCATGTATGTTTTAGTTTGATACTGTTGATCCTTTTAATTTGATCATGGTTAAATAATATACAGAATTTTAAACATGATATAAATATCATATATATTCATTATTTATGTATTTATAGTAATCTATTAAAGTTGGATATAGAAAATGAATTCCATTGTTCATAGAGACGGTAGGTCTTACATATGCATGAAAGTTGTTTACATTTTTCTCGAAGGATAGAACAAAAGAAAAATAAATATTAATTAAACTTACTATAATAACTATTATTTAATTTATATCATTTATATTAATCAAATACATCATTATTACCATCCATATAAAAATAAAATGAAAAACATTTCACATCACTACGTGGAGGCGGTAGTCCACACATACGCACGAGCGATGTTATTATTTTCCAATAGATTGAAAGCTAAGAAGTTAGATGTAATATTATATTTAAATAAGTATTTTTAGGTCATAAATATCACATATATTCATTAATTTTAACCTTAAAACCTTCCATATAAATCGTAAGAGAAGAACGAATCACATCGCTTTGCGAGGTGGTAATTTGCCGAACACACGAGCGACATTATCGTATCCACCATGAAATAGAAAGTAAGAAGGTATATATGATATAATAATTAAAAAAGTATAATAATTTCATAAATATCATATAAATATGTTAAATCCATCATTATATCCATCCTTGAAAGGTGGTTATGGAAAACAAATTACATCGGTTCGCGAGGCGGTAGTCCACCGTACACACGATCAATAGTTTCATTTCCCATTTGATGGATGTGTGGATAGATTTGGGTTATAAAATTAACATAATGACATATCAGTGTATATTAGATACTGTTGTTATTATATTATCATATTTTTATAAGTTTTTAAGTATTTGGGAGAATAAATAAAACAAATACATTCATTTAAAAAATTTACCTCTTCTTCGGAGAGCCTCTTTAGGTTTATCCTTAAAGCCTTATTTGGAGGGCAAACTAATAAAACTAGGGCCTATATGATGCATTTAGATAAAAAAGGAATTTATTTGGATAGGTATTTATAGAACCAAATGGTTTTTTAAGTGTGAACATGGGAGGAGAGGAGGTGTCCTTTTATAAGTAGGAGAAAGCACACACATGGAATTTTTGAAAAGATAAAGTGATACCCACATTTTTATCATGCCAAAAGTCTCAAAAATGGGTAATTCTAGAACCTTGGAGGTTATAAGGTCTAAATATGGTCATAAAATGGGTGTTTGACAAGTTTAAGGTCACTTTTAACCCTTATGTTCTTAGTTTACTCCCCCCCTTATAAACTCATTTTTACCTTAACTGCGGTAATTAATTTTTATTGTTTTCACTATTCGTTGTGGTAAAAAGTTAAGTTGAACTTATTAAATAATATTAATTATTATGATTCCAAATATGGAATATATTTTTTTGAATTAAACTCTCAGAAGTGGTAGAATTCAATTTAAAATTAAACACCAGACGCGGCGAAAGAGTGGTTTCCAAAGAGAAAATCCCACAAGTACACAATGTTTTAATATCAAAATTCAATGTGAAATTGATTTCAATGACCTAAATTAGTTAAATTATAATATAATTAAAATTATTTTACTCTAAATATATTTTAAAATATAATTTAAATTTGTAAATAATTTAAGCAAAAAGGCAGTTTTCAATAAAAATTAGTATTTTCACTATTCATCAAAAAATTAATCTTTTCAGAAAATTCTAAAAAATTCACCCAAATTTGATATGTAGATTTCAAAAATAAAGTTTAATTTTTGAAATAAATTTTCTAAAAGTGGTAAAAATTAATTTTAAATTATGTGCATAAAGCGTGAATAAACCATCTTTTAGAAATAGACTGTTTTTCCTAAAGATTTATTTTTCTTTCAAAGGGTTCTTATTTTATTTATAATAAATTGATAAACACTGAATTTATTTTATACATGTTTAAACCATATAAGTTTAATAATTTAGTTAGAAATATCCATACCCGCCAACTTAAAGACTAGGTTATAATGGTTATGTTTAAATAATAATATTTTAATAGAGTATTGTGTTTCATTCAAACCCAATGTTAAGTACATTACAAGCTATCAAAGTGATTGATTTATTTAAAAATAAATATATCATAAAGTCTCGGGTTGTTACACTCTCTTATAGGATTTTTGTTGGGTTTCATATACACTATCAAATATAATGCTCCTCTTTTAAAATATTAGGGTGTTATAGTGTAGGTTTTCCTAACTTTGGGAAGATATACACCATTATTAGGGATTTCCAAAACATCCAACCCAAGAGATAGAAGATACATAACCATCCTCTACTTCCATAGATGAAATCCCTCACCATTAAACATGGGAACTCCTTTATTGTTGATTTTTTTCATATATAACATATATATCATTGATCAAAGATGTTAGAAATGAAAGAAAACTAAAATATATGGGAATAATTACCTATAATCACTTCAATGACACTTAAATTTCAACTTATAGGCCTATGAGAGAGTATACCACCGTTGGGCTTGAATTAGTGGTTATTGGAAACACCAAATATCAAATACCATTATTCTCATCATTGGTTAGTGTGATTGGATCTCGATGGTGATGGTGTGATGATGAGAGATAGATCTAGAAAGAACACATATGGTGTAAGGGATAATACAAGGTTCACCAAATTTTGTTATCAAGTGGATAATCTTCGATGAGAAACAGTTGTGATCCCGCTACACATGTTTCTATTTTATTATCAATAAGAGCAAGGGATCAGAGGTATTTCCCTAAACTCTGATTATAATAAAGAATTATGAGTGCCAATAGGTTGATCGATCTTTGCTTCCCATGACCTCAACTGCCTCTGGAATTTGGATCACATGTGCACCTTTGATCTTCTCCTCAGTCCCATATAAAAGATCCTTGGAATGGATGGTCGATTATATTAAATATTAATCTCCTTTTCATCATAAACACATTGAAAGATAAGAATCATCATTTATTTATAGGCATAGAATCACCATGCGTGGAGGCCTCCACCATGCCCATTTTTGGCACTAACATTAGCTAGCTATGAAATAAACTCCCATCTATTCTCTTTATCTCCCCATTATCTTAGGTCATTTTAGATATGACTTTAGGTCAAAATTATCATCACCGCACTTGTTTCACTCCTCGAGTCCCGCCTAAAAAATTCCTTCTAAATCCTAAGTTCACTACACTGGGTTGAAGCTTGTTCTTCACTGTGATCATCTCAAATCTCTTCTAAAATGGGATCTGACATGCCTATTTTCACATCCACCATGGAATAGATAGTGCCTTGTAATGACCCGGATTTCCCTAGGCCATTCCTTTTTGAAAATACAGTGTTTAGGGTGTTCTGGTAGGTAATGGTAGATCGTTTCAAGAGTTTTCTAAATTTGCAGTTTTTTCATCAGTGAGTTAGGGGTGTCAGTATCGGTGAGTCAGGGGTTTCGGCATCAGTGAGTTAGGGGTGTTGGAATTGGTTATTTAGGGGTGTTGGAATTAGTGAGTCGTGGGAATCTATGTCGGTGAGTCGAGGGCGTCGGCATCGGTGAGTCGAGGGCGATGGTGTCGGTGAGTCGAGGGTGTCGGCATCAGTGAGTCGAGGGAGTCGGTGCTAGGGTGTCAGTGAGTCAGGGCGTTAGTGATTCGATGTGTCAGTCACTCAGCATCATCAGATCAGCATAAATAGGTTGTGTCGGTATCTCACCCTTCGGTGGCTGAGCATCGGTGACTCACCCATCGGTGACTCATTCCCAATTTTTCCTAGTTCTTACAGTTTAACCCTTATTGCGTATTTTTCTTCATTAAATGAGAACCTATCAACTCTTAGCCATTTCTAACGCCCATTCCACCATTTCTGAGGGGGGATAATTAAATCTCAATTATTTCCGAACATGTCGAGACCTTTGAAACTGCCAAGCCACATGGTCAAACCACGATCCTAAATTTAATTGTTTTGAAATCGTCTCCCTGATTTTAGGATCTGGCCCTTTCTTAAGCGGAGATCTTCTCTTCCTTGGGCCCTTTTAGTTTTCCCTTGGCACGCCCAGAGCTTTTCCCCTCCCCAGAGTCATGAATCTATGTGGAATTCATCGTTTTTTTTTCTTGGGGTTCTTTCCTACTACTCACACGATCCCCTATTTTTGGAGCAAAGGAAAGTTATGGTTTCATGTTGTTTCAAGTAGGTATTTATTCTAATTCTCTTAAATTGTGCATCATGCAGGGTGGGTGTACTAATGATTCCTTGTAAAGAACAGGTTAATACTTTTCTTAAAATGAGAAATAAATAAGAAGGTAATATGATCAAAAGATAACAGGGGTCGATAAAATAACAGGTTGGGAGTGGTATGATATTGATCGCCTATTTTATTTGATTCTTTTGTGGTTTGTTGTGCCTGTATTCCTTCTGAAAATCATGTTCATTGGTGGTCTTTGCTTTCACACTGGTGATGTCCTATTTTGTCAAAATTCTTGATAAATGGTTGTATCATGAAATCTGCTTAATCACATATACTTGGCTAATTGAAATAGATGCCCCAAGATCAAACTTGTTGTGTGATCACTCCATTTATTTTAAAGTGGAATTAAAGAAACCCTCTTGCTAAACCTGAATATTCTTGGCCTAACAGTGTGGTTGTGTGCTGTGTTTAGTTGGTTTCGTATGTTTGTGTAGTGGGGATGCAGTTTTAGTAGTGGTTGTTGTGGTATTTGTGTATGGGGTGGTACAGGGGGCATGTTGGTATCCTAGTTTCAGAGACTGGTTGATTGTGGAATGGATGGATTGTAGGTAGTTGGACTTCCTTTTCTTTTTTTGTGGCCATGAAGCGACGTTGGGTAGTGGGACTACGGTGTGGTTATGAACTTATTATGCAATGGGACTGCATCTGGGAAATGTTTGGGTAGCAGGGATTCAGGACTGGGTTATGTTGTGACTTCATGTTTATAGGTGTGTTGGATGTGGAATTGTTATCCAGTGGGGTTTCCGGTCCTAGTTGTGAGAAGAGTATTGTGTGGTATAACTTTGAATAATGATGGTTGACAATGGTTGAATGGGTGTTTAGTAAGAATGGGGGTGTGCAGTGGGACTGCAGGATGTTTGTTCTCTTTTGTTTTTATGAATGGGTGTTAAAATGTAAATGCTTTACCTTGGTCCCTATTCCCTTGTTCAATGTTGACAGTACTGAAGAACGAAGTGAGTTGTTTATTGTGTGTTTAGTTAATCAGGCTCTTTACCTTCTAAGACGGTTGCAGATGTTGTGCTCGATAGTTTCCTTGGGTAGTGATGGAATAAATTAAATTGAAACACTTAATAAATAAATGGAAAATGGTCAAATGAAAAAGGGATGGTCTTGTGTTTTATTATGGCTGTTGTGTGGTTGTGTATATAGGGGTAGAAGCAAAAGTGGTTCTGGTGGTCTGGTTGGTTGTTTTGGGACCCGTAGGTTGGGATGAGTGTTTGTTTACTTATATGTTTAAATTTTAGTTCCTTTTGATTTATATACGCACCCCACCCTTATTGAGAACCATGTTCTGAACACCCCCATTTCATGGGGGATGGTGTCTTTCCCCACATCCTGGTGGGAGGATGGATGGCTGGTTACTGACTTTCTTCCTCGCACCCTCTTTCGGGTTTTTACTACTCGAACGCATCCGGTCAGGTTGTAATGGATTGAGGCTTACTATAGTCCCAGGACCTTCGAGAAGGTTTGTTGTGGATGAGGGGCTCAGGTGTTTGCGGGTCAGGATTTTTTTCCCAAGTGTCTTCAGGATGAGGCCCAGGTGTCTTTGGGTGAGAGGCATGGTTGTTGTGGCCCAGGTGTCTATGGGTAGGTTTTGTGTGTGGTTTGAGGTCTAGATTTGTGCGAGTAGGTTATGGCAGTGGGACTACATATGAGAAGAGTAGTAGCGTCAAGACGTTATCCATTAGGAATGAGTAGTTAACCAGTGAGAAAGTGGTGTGGGGTACTCAAATGTCGATGTGCTTATACTACTACTTGACTTGACTTGTGTTATTTGGTGAATGTGCCTTGGTGAGACTGGGATGGTTAGTACTTCTTGGTAGGTGCTTTGAGGTTATATTGTTCTCTCATAGGGGCATTAGTATGTTTCCCCCACTTGTGCACTGGTGACTTTAGTTTTTCTTACTGGGTATACTTGTATACTCACCCTATGTTTGTAAAACTATTTGTAGGTTTCCAATAGAACTTTGAGGACCGTGCTGGACTTTACTAGATCAGGCATCAGGATAGTTGATGTTGTTTCTTTGTCTCTTTTCTTTTGGTAATTTAATTTAGAGTTTTTTTGTACTTTTATTAGCTTTACTTTTGAACATGCATGTGGGAATGGATTTTGGATTTATTTTTACCTTTAGTATTTGGAGTTTCTTGGGATTTACCATCTTATCTCCATATAATTTTTTCATTAAAAAGGGTAATGCCTTCCATTTTGTGTGAGATTATATACCCTTGGTGTTAATATCCACTTTGAGGCCTATTGAAGGTGGGACTTAGGGGTTATTATCTCTCCTTCATCTTAAAGAAGGAAGAGTATAGCACTTTGTGGTCCCTTCCCTCATCTTAAAGAAGGTGGGTCATGACAAAATGGTATTAGTGGGAGGTTGAGAGATAGGATGGGGTTCAGAGTTAGGCATAGTGAGAATTTCATGGGAAGGTAGGGAAATTGCATTAGGCAATCTCAGTGTGTGAGATAGGCCAGGGAAGACTGGCTAGGACATGGAATGTTAGCCCCCCCCCCCCCCCGCCCCGTGATCTGATGCAAGGACTTTGAGCCTACCAAACGACCAAGTGATGTTGCACTGATTGCATGGTAGAGACCCTAGGAAAGGTACATGTATCATGATGATTTGTGTTCTTGGGTGTCTTGGGAATTTTGGGAATTTAAAAAAAATGAAGAGTTAAAATGAATTTTTATTTAAAAGAAAATTTCCATACTACCTGGGCTTATGAGTTCCTTGTTTACCATTTTCAGTTATGGAACTCGGACATCTCCCACATGTGGTATGAGCAGTTGAGTCCCAATAGGCTGACCTAGTTGATCAACGGAGGATCGATCGAGAGGAGTAAGATGACTTGTTTCAAAATACCCTTTGTTCTTTCCAGCGGCAAATCCTGGGAAAGTACTAAGGTAGCATTTCAGGCTAAGAGATGGAGGGATGGATTGAGGAGCTGACAATCACCTTTACCTTGATATGTGCTCCAAGGTATTATTGAGTTCCTATGGTAGTAATCTAGATGAAATGAGTGGTGCATCAGTGGTGGATTTTTTGCCTCGGGGAGAGGAAGGAGAACGATGTCTCATGGGCTGAATTTGAGAAGGAGTTTCGGGAATAGTTTCTTTCCTCGACGATGAAGGCCGAGAAGAGGCATGAGATTCTCTCCCTCAAGTAGAGGAGTATGTTGGTGAGGGAACTGGGGATCAAGTTCAAGGATCTCTTATGCTTTTCTTTGGATCTCTTTCTGGATGAGGAGTCGTGAACAAGACGCTTGGAGGAAGAACTTTGACCTTCTCTTCAGTATGTCGTCACTCCCTTTACCCTACTGACATACTTAGAAGTTAAGAAGAATACCTAAGTAGTGGAGAGGATGAAATCAAAGGGAGGTGTTCTGTGAGAGGGGAGCTAGTCGAGTTCATCAAAGGGAAAGGAAGTTAGCAGCAGGTCTCCGATATTAGGGCCTTCCAGGTTTCAGCTGGCAGGGAGTAGACCTCAGCAGTTCCAGTTCTGATCTTCTGGTCCTCTCCCTTTCTCCATGGGCCTGGGACTGAGGTTCTTTGTTTGTGGAGGTTTTGGAAATCTTCAGAACCAGTGCCCAGTTCAAGCGCAATACGGTGGGGATGGGCAGGTTCAGCGCTCACCTCAGCATCAGCAGTTGTCGTGTAACGATCCAAACTTTAATCAATGCAATTTCTCCCTTCTTGTATTAATATCATAATCAATCACAATAGGAAACACAATGCCACATCATTCTTAAATGAACTACTATGTGTCCTTTAAACATAAATTTACGACTTATGTGTTTTGAATTTCAAAAATTTGACATACACGATTGCGATCAGTAAGATGTTTGGAGTCTGATAGGACAAACATAATTTTTAGTGAATAGTAACCTACCCTTATGAATAGAAACCTACCCTTATAAATAGTAATATGACCCTTATGAATAGGTAATCTCCCAAAATAATAGCAACCTCACCCATTAATGTTTAAATAAAATTTAGGCATCTTATAAGTGACAATATGACCATAGTAAAAGTATTGGTATTTTTGTAAGTCATAAATAAATAATTATAATTAATTAATTAATTTAATAGAAAAATTATTTTCCTAAAATGTGTTCATAAATTAAAAATTCTATGTCTTCTAGTTTTAAGATAATTTTATAAGACCTTATGTAATTTTTGAAAGCATTATAAAATCTGTATTTTTCAAGTAAATTTTGATTTTAATTAAAAATTTAATTTAATCATATTTAGAAAATTATTTTCATAAAATGGAATTAATTTTTAGATTCCCCAAGTCAAAAAATGGTTAGGGTTATTTTTTGATATTTTTCTAAAATACTTGAATTTTTTGTGAATAGTAAAATATATTAATTTACCGTATAATAAATTGTAATTTAAATCCACTATTCCTGACATCATAAGTGATGTAATCACCCAAATCTAGAACTCACATGCACTTATAACTATTATTTTTCATGTATTAATCACTATTACTTGTCTTGTGGAGAAATAATAAATTAATGAATATGATATTGAGAAAACTCTTTTCCCCTCCACTATAAATACCACCCCTCACACCCTCATTTATTCACACCTATAAAGCTTCAAACCTTGTCTAAACTCTTCCCAAACATCTTACCTATCCCCTCCCCCATGTCCAAGAGATTCTAGTCTCATCAAATGACCAATCCAAGGTTCCTTAAGGAGGATCCAAGAGGTAATTCCCCTCTCTCTCTTTTCCTTTAATTTCCATTCAATTTCAAGTTCTTTTCTTAATATCTCCCCACCTATCCTCATCCACATGGTATGTTAACTCCATTATCTTACATATAATATAATTTTATGATACTAATGGGATAATATATCATCAAATCCCCTTATCCTCAACTATTTATTTTAGAAAGGAAAACGTTGTTCGTGAGGTGTTAATTTATCATCTTCAAGAACGACATGTTTTCATTTTCCTTTACCACCTTCAGATCAAGTCATGAAACCATTTTTTATGGTTGAACCAGATTATTTTATATGTATTATATCCTACTTAATGTTCTATAACTAAATTATCTACATATTACTACATTATTAAACAAAACAAGTTTGTTGTGGTCGAAAAACCGCCCGAATTAACTCAAACGATCATCATTAAATTATTATCTAATGATTCATTCTCATAGTATATAAAAAAAATATTTATAAGATAATTTAAAGTTATATAAAATAATCAATAACATATAATTAAAATTTTGTATGTTTATCCACGTTTTAAATGAACTTCCATTCATGAATACAAGTGAACCGTTCAAGAAAACTATAAAAACGAACATTCCCAAATAATGAATTTAAACTCTATAACTCATCCAAAAGACCATAAATGAACTTAATAAAACCTTAATGAATATTATTAATGTATAAAATGTTATATAGTTGTTAATTAATGAATCTAATGTGGTTATACATGACATTAAAGTGAATAAAGCATTCAGATACAAGGTAAGAGGAAATTCTCGAACCCAACTCTCATACTTTGGGTTTTCCCTCTTTCAACCAATTTTCAGTATGGATATGCCTTAAGAATAATTTATTAATCATCATATTACCTATTCTAGGATATACATGTTTTCTAATTGAGTTTATGACAAACCCAATGTTCTTCCAAAAGAACTCTCCTTACAAATAAACACCCTCTTTTTACTTCTCAAAGATTGTTTCTACTTCATTCATCATTGATTGTTCTATGTCAAGAATGTTATCCCCTATTTATTTTAGGAGCCAAATTTTTATGAATGTATTCTTTATTATGTGAAACCCATTACTTTCCATGGTTTATTTTATGTTCAAGTTTGACATATGTTCTATGTGGCATGCATGATAATGTAAATGTTATGGTGTGATGGATGCACCCGGAATTATATAGCACAATATGAATGTTTTGATGTGACAGGTGCACATGGAATTATACAGAAATCCAATGAATTGTGTAAAGTTATGAATCTCCTAAGATAAATTGAAAGGATGTGTGAACATGATGCTAGCATTGTTCACAACTATGTGTGGTAGTTGACCACAAAGACACGATGTTTCATTTTTATGCATTGCCACATTCCATGCCTTTATCTAATGATTCCTCTCGTGATTTTGATGATGATGTTATGATTATGCTCACCCCATGATATATTTTTCTTATCTATCCTCTTAATGGGATTTTAGCTCACCCATTTTTTATGTATATCCTCAGATGATTATGTGTACTAAGGAGTTTTCAAGGAATAATAAGAAACTAGTGAAGAATGAATTAAATAAATATTTATGTTTGATGTTGTAAATGTTATGTTTGGTCTTAGTTTTACCAATACACTAAACCTCTAAATCCTTGTGGTGTAATACCATTATGTTGTTTATCTTCATAATGATGTAATAGTAATGTAAGAAAGTCTAGGTCGTTATAGTTGGTATCAGAGGCAAGGTTTAGTTAATTTGAGAATTAGGATTAGTAAATCCTAGAGAAAACCTCTAGTATGATACTAAGTACAAATATGCACACAAGAAGATTTACTAAACATAGGTATCCCATATGATATTTTTTTAGTGTAAATTTCACTAATAAATAAGTTATTCATGACTCATTAACTTATGTCTTGTTCTAACCTTTTCTATTTTAGAAAATGGTGGGAACCAAGAGAAACCAGGCCAACAACCCATGTGAGGGCCAATGCAAGGATTTCCTAAATGACATCCCCAATTCTTTGGGAGGTGGAGTTCAAAACTTCATGGTGATGCTTACCCAACCATCTCAGGTTATTAATAATAACCTGAATAATGAGGAACGTCCTCATTCACCAAAGAGGGTGTTTATCGAGTGTTTTATGTGGCAATTACCACCGACGTTTAGTGGATCTTTTGATCCACTAGTTGCATAATAGTGGTTCAACACCATGGAGAAGATCTTTTCTATGATTCACTGTTCTAAAAAAGAGAATGTGACATTGTTCGCTTATCATCTAGAGAGAGAGTCCAATCAATGATGGGATTTGATTAAGAACACTAAGACAAGAGACAAAATTGAATAGATGGAATGTTAAGACTTTAAGATCATGTTTCTTAATAAGTATCTCCCATGAACTCTTCGTGCAAAGATGGAGAGAGAATTTATAGAGCTCAAGAAAAAGGAAGGATAATCTTTCACAACCTATGAAGCAAGTTTCACAAGGCTTGTAAGGTATGCTTAGGGTTTTGTTATCAACAATGATAGAAAAATTGATAGATTCTTTAGTGGATTAAAACTAAACCTTCAAAAGTCTCTTGAAATTTGGGACTTTGGGAGTTATGAAGAAGTTGTTCGGTGTGCCCTCAAAGTGGAGATGAAGTTTGGAGAATGGTCCCATGGCTATGGTGATAATAAATGAAATATGGAGTTTCATACCGGAGGATCTAATGATAGAGGTGGATAGAAAACTCAACCACCCACATGAAAAAAATGTGGGAAGATGCATAATGGGAACTACATCAAAGGGACGAGGAAATGCTTCAAGTGTGGGAAAGAAGACCAACAAGCTCGTGAATTTTGAAAAGACATGAGAAGGCAAGAGAACGTGGTGGAAGAAAGGGGATCACCACCCATGGTTCGATGCTACAACTATAGGAAGAAAGGGAACTATGCAGGCCAGTGCACTAAATCTCGAGTCCTCGAGGGTAATCAGTATCATCAGCCACCAAATCCAAAGGATCAAGGGAAGGATTATTCCATCACTACTGTAGAAGTGAAGTAAGAAAATGAAGTCATACAAGGTACACTTTCTATTCACTAAAGAATGGAAAAAGTCTTACTTGATTCTAGTTCTACACATTCCTTTATATCTTGCAAGTTTTCTAGAACTACAGAATCGAAGCTCCAAAACCTTGAAGTAGAGATATAAATAAAAACACCAAGTGGTGAAATCATTGAAACCCAAGTGTTTGACTCTTCTCTTGTTGGTGTATGTGGGAAGATTCTTCTAGTGAATCTCATAATACTTACCTTAGTAGAATTTGATGCTATAATGGGAATGGATTGGCTCTTGTTATATAGAGAACATATCAACTGTCGGGAAAAGGAAATATCTTTTCATATTCCGAACCATACCATGCTCCTCTATAAATTCAAGGAAGATCATGAATCTCCTTTGAAAAATACTTCAATGGTGTGGGTGTTGATTCCCTTTGAAGAGGCATACCTCGCTCAAATGGTTGAGTCAAAGGAAAGTTCCAACCTTGCGGAAATGCCCATTGTGAGGGAATACGGTGATGTATTTCCCGAAGAGTTACCCAAACTTCCCCTGGATTGTGAGGTAGAGTTATCAATAGAACTCATACCTGGATCTAATACTATCTCAAAGTTTCCCTATAGGATGGATCCTATCGAACTGGAAGAGTTAAAGAAGCATGTGCAAGAGCATTTGGAAAAATGGTTCATACGCCCTAGTGCATCACCTTGGGGTGCACCCGTGCTCTTTGTGAAGAAGAAGGATGGATCAATGAGGTTGTTTATCGTTTATAGAGAACTCAAAAATATCACCATAAAGAATAAATATCATCTTTCAAGGATTGATGACTTGTTTGATCAGTTAAGAGGAGCTCAATACTTCTCAAAGGTGGATCTTCATTTTGGATATCATCAGCTAAAGGTGAAGAGGGAATATATTCAGAAGACTGCCTTCCATACAAGGTATGAGCACTATGAGTTTCTGGTGATTCCCTTCGAACTTACTAATTCCCCTACAATCTTCATGGATTTTATGAATATAGTCTTTAGACATTACCTTTACAAATTTGTGGTAGTGTTTATTGATGATGTTATCATCTACTCCAAGAGAAAGGAGGAATATGAAGAACATATAAGACTTATGTTGGCAACATTGAGAAAGGATAAGTTGTACACCAAGTTTAGAAAGTGTGACTTCTGGATACAGCAAGTCGCATTCTTGGGACACATGATCACAAGAGAGGGAATTTCTGTGGACCCTTCAAAGATAAAGGCAATTGAGGAATTTCTCAAACCCTCTAGTGTTACATAAATACGTAGTTTTCTTGGATTAGATAGGTAATAGTTATGTTTTGTGAGAAAATTCTCATGATTTTCAAGCCCACTAACTAAGTTAACAAGAAAAGGGGTAAATTATGTTTAGATGGATGAATGTAAGGAGAGCTTTAAGGAGCTAAAGATAAGGCTGATCACTGCACTTTTACTCACATTACTGAAAAGTGGAGAAAGTTTTGTGATATACAGTGATGATTCAAAGAAAGTATTGGGTTTTTTACTCATGAAAAATGATAATGTGATAGCCTATGCCTCACAAAAGTTGAAGATCCATTAGCAGAACTACCTGATTCTTGATCTAGAGCTGGAAGCCGTGATTTTTACATTGAAAATCTGGCGGCACTACCTTTATGGTGATAAGTGTGACATATACACCAACCACAAGAGCCTAAAGTATATATTCACAAAAAAAGGAGATCAACATGCATCAAATTAGATGGTTAGAGCTAATCAAGGACTACGATTTCTCTATTCACTATCATCCTGGAAATTTGAACAAGGTAGTTGATGTTCTGAGCAGAAAAAAACCGGCTACTCTATCCATGCTACGGATTGAGAAAGACCCTATGTTCATGGATATGTAAAGGATGGATTTGGAAATCATAAGGGAAGGGAATACATCCTACCTTTCCCAAATTTTTGCATAACCATATATCCAAGAGAAGATTAAGGAGACATAAAGGGATGATCTGGAGTTACAAAAGTAGGTAAATGTAGTAAAGGAAGGGAATCTCCAAGAGTTCCATATCGACGATGAGGGAATGATTTGATTTGGAACGAGTCTTTGTGTTCCTTTATCACCTGGGATAAAGAAGGATCTATTGGATAATTCTCATAGCTTAACATTCTCTATCCATCCTGAGAGTACCAAGTTGTACTGTGATCTCCGAGAACACGTATAGTGTGACAACATGAAGAAGAAGATTGTGGAGTATATCTCAAGGTTCTTAACATGTCAGAAAGTTAAAGTAGAGTGAAAAAAGTCCAAAGGGATGACACAAACATTTCCTATACCCATGTGTAAATGGGAGAATGTCACTATGGACTTTGTCATGGGTCACCCGAAGACGTCCAAGGGAAATAATGCGATATGGGTTGTGATTGACTGACTCACCAAGACTACCCAATTTATCATTATTTGGTAAGATCTCTTGCTTGAAAAACTTGAAAAGATATATGTGAAGAAAGTGGTGAGACTGTATGGGGTTTCACTCTCAATTGTCTCTGATCGTGATCCAAGGTTCACATCTAAATTCTGGAGGAGACTTCAACATGCTTTGAGTACTGAATTAAATTTCAGCACGGCCTATCACCCCCAAACTGATGGCCAATCTGAAAGGAATATTCAGACACTTAAAGATATTCTAAGAGTCTACTCTATAGAATTTAAAGGTGGATGGGATCAGCATCTCCCATTGGTTGAGTTCTTATACAACAATATCTTCCACTCGAGTATTTAGATGGATCCATATAAAGCTCTATATGTAAAGAGATATAGAACTCCAACCTATTGGGATGAAGTTGGAGAAACAAAGTTACTCAGACCTAATCTTGCACATGAGATGACAAAGAAGGTTCGAGTCATCTAAAAACATATCAAAGCTGCTCGGTCAGAAAAAGATTTATGCTGACAATTGTTGAAGGGACTTGGAGTTCAATATTAGAGATAAAGTCTTACTTTGAATATCACCATGGAAGAGAGTCATACAGTTTGGAAAGAAAGGGAAGCTAAGACCAAGGTATATTGTCCCCTTTGAGATCCTTGACCACATAGAAGTCGTGGACTATCTTATTGAACTTCCACCAAATATGTCTCAAGTTCATGAAGTGTTTCACGTATCAATCCTGAGGAAGTACATACCAGATATCTCACATGTACTGAACTCAGAGGTGGTACAACTGGAAGATGGTCTCTCTTATGAGAAGCAGCTAGTAAAGATTATGGACCAGAGATATAAGATTCTATGCAACAAGAAAACACACCTTGTCAAAGTGTTGTGGAGGAACCATAAGTTTGAAGAAGTAACTTGGGAACTAGAGGATGCGATTAAGGAGAAGTACCCTCACCTGTTTATGTAAAATGAAATTTCGAGGGCGAAATTTCAAAAGGGGGGGAAATGTAACGACCTAGAATTTTATCAATTCAATTTTTTCCTTCTTGTATTAATGTCATAATCAATCACATTAAAAAACAGAATGCCACATCATGCTTAAATGAACTACTATGTGACCTTTAAACAAAAATTTGTGACTTCTGTGTTTTGAATTTTGAAAATCTGACATACATGGTTGCGATCAGTAAGATGTTTGGAGTCCGATATGAAAAACATATTTTTTGGTGAATAGACACCTACCCTTATGAATAGTAACCTACCCTTATTAATAGTAATATGACCCTTATAAATAGTAAATCTTCTAAAATAATAGAAACCTCACCCATGAATGATTATATAAAATTTAGGCATATTATAAGTGACAATATGACCATAGTAAAAGTATTGGTATTTTTGTAAGTCATAAATAATTAATTATAATTAATTAATTAATTTAATAGAAAAATTATTTTCCTAAATTATTTTCATAAATTAAAAATTCTACGTCTTCTGGTTTTAAGATAATTTTATAAGACCATATGTAATTTTTGAAAGCATTATAAAATCAGTTTTAATTTTAAAATCTGTATTTTTAAATTAAATTATGATTTTAATTAAAAATTTAATTTAATCATATTTATAAAATTATTTTTATAAAATGGAGTTAATTTTTAGATTCCCCGCATCAAAAAATGGTTAGAGTGATTTTTTGAGATTTTTCTAAAATACTTGAATTTTGTGAATAGTAAAATACATTAATTTACTGTATAAATACATTATAATTTAAATCCACTATTAATGACATCATAAGTTATGTAAGCACCCAAATATAGAACTCACATGCACTTATTACTATTCTTGTTCATGGAATCATCACTATTACTTGTCTTGTGGAGAAATAATAAATTAATGAATATAATATTGAGAAAACCCCTCTCCCCTCCATTATAAATACCACCCCTCACACCCTCATTTCTTCACAATTATCAAGCTTCAAATATTATATAAAATCTTCCCAAACATCTTCCTTATCCCCTTCCCCACATACAAGAGCTTTTTATCTCATCAAAAGACCAATCCAAGGTGCCTTAAGGAGAATTCAAGAGGTAATTCCCCTCTCTCTTTTCCTTTAATTTCCTTTCAATTTCAAGTTCTTTTCTTAATATCTACCCACCTATCCTCATCCACATGGTATGGTAACTCTATTATCTTACATATAATGTAATTTTATGATATTAATGTGATAATATATCATTCAATCCCCTTCTCCTCTTCTATTTATTTTAGAAAGGAAAACATTGTTCGTGATGTGTTAATTTATCACCTTCAAGAATGACATGTTTTCATTTTTATTTACCGCCTTCAGACCTGGTCATGAAACCATTTTTATGGTTTAAACATATTATGTTATATGTATTATATTCTATTTAATGTTCTGGAACTAACTTATGTACATATTACTAAATTATTAAACAAAACAAGTTCGTTGTGGTCGAAAAACCGCCCAAATTAACTCAAATGGTCATCATTAAATTCTTATATAATTATTCATTATCATAGTATATAAAAAAATATTTATAAGATCATTTAAAGTTATGTAACATCATCAATAACATATAATTACAATTTTGGATGTTTATCCACGTTTTAAATGAACTTTCGTTCATGAATACAAGTGAACCGTTCAAGAAAACTATAAAAACAAACATTTCCGAACAATGAATTTAAACTCTATAACTCATCCAAAAGCCCATAAATGAACTTAATAAAACCTTAATGAATCTTATTAATGTATAAAATGTTCTGGAATTTTTAATTAATTAATCTAATGTGGTTATATAGGACATTAAAGTGAAGAAAGCATTCGGATACATGGTAAGGGGAAATTCTCGAACCCAACTCTCATACTTTGGGTTTTCCCTCTTCAACCCATTTTCAGTATGGATATTACTTAAGAATAATTTCTTAATCGTCATCTTACCTATTCTGGGATATACATTTTTTCTAATTGAGTTTATGAGAAACCCAGCGTTCTTCCAAAAGAACTCTCCTTACAAATAAACACCCTCTTTTTACTTCTCAAAGATTGTTTCTACTTCATTCATCGTTGATTGTTCTATGTAAAGAATGTTATCCCCTCTTTATTTTGGGATCCAAATTTTTATTAACGAATTCTTTATTATGTGAAACCCATTCCTTTACATGGGTTATTTTATGTTCAAATTTGACATATGTTCTATGTGTCATGCATGATAATGTAAATGTTATGGTGTGACTGGTGCATCTGGAATTATATAGCGCAATATGAATGTTTTCATGTAGCGGGTGCACCCAGAATTATAAAGAGATCCAATTCATTGTGTAAAGTGATTAATCTCATGAGATAAAGTGAAAGGATGCGTGAACATGATGCTGGAATTGTTCACAACTATGTGTGGTAGTTGACCACAAAGACATGATGTTTCATTTTTATGCATTGCCACATTCTATGCCTTTATCTAATGATTCCTCTCATGATTTTTATGATGTTGTTATGATTATGCTCACCCCATGCTATATTGTTCTTATTTATCCTCTTAATGGGATTTTATATCACCCCTTTTTGATGTATATCCTCGGGTGATTATGTGTACTAAGGAGTTTTCAAGGGACAATAAGAAGATGGAGAAGAATGAATTAAATAAATGTTTATGTTTGATGTTGTAAATGTTATGTTTGGTCCTAATTTTCCCAATACACTAAACCTCTGGATCCTCATAGTGTAATACTATTATGTTGTTTATCTTCATAATGATGTAATAGTAATGTAAGAAAAGGTTGGGTCATTATATGTCGGTCAGGACTTTCCAATAGCATGGGCAGTGGGATCCCACTCCCCTGAGGGAAGATGGTGCTAGGGGAGGCCAACCTCAAGGTTCTCTTCAGGGACCTCAAACAGGGTTTGGTTGGGGAGGCGGCCTACACTGGTGTTGAGAACGCTAGTTGGAGGTCAGACCAGTCAGTTTGATGTTTGCTGGGGATGTAGACTAATGTTGGGGCCACATCAATCCAGTGGGGATCTTCTTTTTCTACAGATGCATCCATATGATGTCATCCTGGGCATAAACTAGTTGTTTTCTATGCATTTCATTATCGACTGCTTCTACTTAAGGGTTGTGTTTTCGAATATGGATGGCCAGCGTGTAGTTTTCTTTGGTGATCGGGGATGTCGAGTGGGCAGCCTATGTGTGGAACCTCTTCTTCATTTGTTAGATTGGCTGTCAATATAATCAGCAGACACAGAGATGGTGGGGGTCCCAAGGGTTGTCAGTGAGTTCCTGGATGTCTTCCAGGAGGAGGTTGTGACTTTACCCCCTTAACGTGTCGTCAAGTTTGGGATAGAATTCCAACCTGGTGCCCATCTGATCTCGATGGCTCCCTATCGAATGACACCTTATGAGTTGCAGGAGTTGCGGACTCAGGTTGATGACCTGATGAAGAAGGGATTTATCCGGCCAAGTGTGTCATCGTGAGGTGCTCTAGTCTTGTTCGTGAAGAAGGAATACGGTGATCTAAGAATTCACATAGACTATTGGAGACTAAATCAGGCGACGTTCAAGAATCGTTACCCCCTCTCAAGGATCGACGATCTTTTTGACCATTTAAAGGGAGTGGGTTGGTTCTCTAATATTGATATGTGATCTGGATATCACCAATTGAGGGTGAAGGAGGGTGACATCCCGAAGACTGCTTTCAAGTGCAGTTATGGGAACTTCGAGTTTGTGTTCATGACCTTTAGTGTTATGAATTCACCAGTCGTGTTCATGGATCTCATGAACTCTGTCTTCCACAAGTTCCTAGACCAGTTCGTCATCTTGTTCATTGATGACATCCTAATATACTCAAGGTTAGAGGAGGAGCACACTGAGCATCTGAGGACTGTCTTGGAGGTCCTCTGACACCACCAGCTCTATGGTAATTTGTCCAAGTTCAAGTTCTGGATGCAAGAGGTGCACTTCCTTAGACACATGGTGTCTCGACAGGGGATATCAGTGGACCCATCAAAGGTCGAGGCGGTTGTTTCTTGGGAAGCACCCAAGAACATGGTGGAGGTTCGCAGTTTCCTGGGTCTGACAGGCTATTATCAGAGGTTCGTACCCAACTTATCTCAAGTTTCATATATGTTTATAGCCTTTACAAGGAAAGACCAGGCCTTTTTATAGAGTGAGAAGTGTCATGCATCTTTCATCTATGAAGGGGAAGCTAGTCAGTGCTCAGGTTACCGAAGTAAGGGGTGATGTTTGAGGTGTTCTGTGACACCTCTAGTCTAGGCTTGGGATGTGTGTTGATGTAGTAGTGAGGAGTGATATCTTATAGGTCTAGAAAGTTATGTCCCCATGAACGTAACTATGCCACCCATGATATGGAGCTTGCAGTGGTCATATTAGTGCTAAAGTTGTGGTGATGTTACCTTATTGGGGAGCGCTTTGTGGTCTTCACGGATCACAAGAGCTTGAGGTATATCTTCTCCTAGTGAGATCTGAACATGCAACAGCAAAGGTGGATGGAGTTTCTCTAGGACTACAACTTCGATATCACTAACACCTCAAGAAAGGGGAATGTGGTGGCCGATGCATTAATTAGGAAGTTGTAGAAGGATGTAGTTTGGGAATACACATATTCTTGGATGAAAATGGAGGATTCAGTCGCCTTACATATGGATGCGAGAGTGGATGATGGCAGAGGCTGTCTATTTTAGATGACAGTGCAGTCTTCCTTAATGTGGAAGGTACAGGATTCTCAGTGGGAAGACCCAGAGACTGAAGTGATGCATGATCGCGTTGTTCAGATTGGTGCTCCAAAGGTATGGTCGGAGAATAGTTAGAATCGAATTATTTTCATGGGAAGTTTTTTATCCCAATGGAAATGCACGAGGGAGTTCTCTGTGAGTTCCATAACTCATCTCTGGTGGTGCATCCAAGAGTCTCTAAGATGTACTAAGGCTTGAGGGAACAATTTTGGTGGCCCAAGATGAAGCGGGCAGTGGAGAAGTTTGTGGTAAGGTTCCTAGTATGTCAGCAGGTGAAGGATAATCACTGTGTTCATGGTGGTATGTTGTAGCCCTTGAACATTCCTAAGTGAAAGTGGGATGACATATCGATGGATTTCCTCACAGGATTACCCAAGACTCAGGGAGGATGTGATGCTCTTTGGGTAGTAGTGGATCGGTTGAAAAAATCGGCTCACTTCTTAGCAATCAAGGAGTTGAGCGCAGTGGATACCTTAGCACAGAGGTATGTGAATGAGGTGGTGAGACTGCATGGAGTTCCAAGATCCATTGTCTTGGATTAGGATACATGTTTCACGTTGCGAATCTAGAGGGGATTGTAGCATGCCTTTGGCACCCAAATACACCTTAGCACTACTTTCCACCCTCAGACGGATGGACAGATAGATCGGACTATCAAAACGTTGGAGGACATGCTGCAAGCATGTGTTCTGGACTTTAGAGGATCATGGGTATGACACTTGCCTATGGTAGAGTTTACTTACAATAATATCTATCACTCAACCATTGGCATAGAAACCTTTGAAGCCTTGTACAGGATATTGTGTCGTTCACCCATATATAGGAGAGAGGTTGGAGAGGTAGGTGTTCTTGGCCCAGACATGGTGTAGAGTACGATAGAGAAGGTGCAACTTGTCTGTGCGAGGATGAAGGCAGCACAGGACCGACAGAAGTCGTATGTCGATTTTATGAGGAGGCCTTTGGATTTTAAGTTTGGGGACCATGTTTTCTTGAAGGTTTCCCCTCAATGTGGGAATTGGAGGTTTGGTAGAGGAATCAAGCTTTCTCCTAGGTTTATCGAACCTTTCGAGGTGTTGGGACGAGTTGGAAATGTGGAATATCATCTAGAATTGCCATCGTAGTTGGAGAGGACCATAATTCCTTCCATGTCTCACAACTTTGTTGGTATCAACATGATGACTCTCATGTCATAGACTATGGAGAGTTAGATATCAAGGATAACACGACATTCATGGAACGACTAGTAAGAATCGAGGATCGTGAAGAGAAGGTGTTTCATGGACGATTCATTCCTTTGGTCTATGTGTTATGGAGGCATGGTGGCCTCAAGGAGAGTTCTTTGGAGTGGGAGGCTCAGATGCGCACCCAGTACCCATAGCTGTTATGAGTTTTTCTCTTGTGTTTTTCCTTGTGCCTTGCTTGTGATGTAATGCTTGACCTTATTTTTCTATGAGATGAGTTGTTTCCCTTTTCTATGAATGTGTATAAAAAATCCTGACATGTGTAAAGGGGATGACCTGGTCCCTAATCGAGATGTATTAATGTGGATGTGATTAAACCCGTGCGGGCGAGTCAGTGTCGCCCAAAGCAGATAGTATATTGACATGGAGGAAGGATCTCCCTAATCCATGTGTTTGGACAGTGTGACCATTGGTGTTTGTGTGGTTGTTTGGGGAAATAGGGCCTTAGTATTTGTACAGTTGTTCAGGTGATAGATGTCAATAAGGTGTCCTTGGATGTTGAGGTTTTCACTTTGGCTTTCGAACAACACAAGGGTGGTTTGTTCCTGAGAGGTACCTTACGAGGTAGTTGTTTGGACCCCTCTTTCTTTTGGGTTGGTTTCGAATTCTCAGGGATGAGAATAGTTTGAGAGTTATCTGATGTAATGACCCGGATTTCCACAGGCCATTCCTTTGTGAAAATCCAGTGTTTAGGGTGTTTTGGGGGGCAATGGTAGCTTGTTTCGTGAGTTTTCCAAATTTCCAGTTTTTCCATTGGTGAGTCAGGGGTGTCGATATCAGTGATTCAGAGGAGTCGACATCAGTGAGTCAGGGGTGTCGGCATCGGTGATTCAGGGGCATCGACATCAGTAAGTTGAGGGAATCGGTGTCGGTGAGTCAAGGGCCTTAGTGTCGGTGAGTCGAGGGCATCAGAGTCGGTGAGTCGAGGGCATCATCTTCGATGAGTTGAGGGTGTCGGTGATAGGGCATCAGTGTTAGGGCATCGGTGTCAGGGTGTCGGTGAGTCAGGAAATCAGTGAGTCATGGCATCGGTGAGTCATTGCATCGGTCGCTCAGCGTCAGTGACTCATCGTCGGTAGGTCGCGTCGGTAGCTCACCCGTCGGTGGCTTAGTGTCGGTGACTCACCCATTGGTGAATCATTCCCAATTTTTCCTAGTTTTTCCAGTTTCACCCCTGTTACGTGTTTTTCTTCGTTAAATGAGAACCTATAAACTCTTATCCATTTCTAACGCCCTTTCCATCGTTTCCAAGGGGGAATAATTAAATCTCAATTATTTCCTAACGTGTTGATACCTTTAAACCTGCCAAGCCGCATGGTCAAACCACGATCCTAAATTTAAGTATTTTGAAATTTTCTCCCTAATTTTAGGATCAAGCCCTTTCTTAAGTTGAGATACTCTCTTCCTTAGGCCCTTTCAGTTTTCCATTGGTGCGCCCAGAGCTTTTCCCCTCCCCGGAGTCGTGCATCTATGCGGAATTCATCGTTGGTTTTTCTTGGGGTTCTTTCCAATTTCTCGCTCGATCCCCTATTTTTTGTGCAAGGGGGAGTTTTGGTTGCCTATTGTTTCAAGTAGGTATTTCTTCTACCTCTCTTAAATTGTGTATCGTTCATGGTGGGTATATTAATGATTCTTTGTGAATAACGGATTAATAATTTTCTTAAAATGATAAATAAATAAGAAGGTAAAATGATCAAAAGATAATAGGGGTCAATAAAATAACGGTCTAGGAGTGGTAAGATGTTGATCGCCTATTTTATTTGATTATTTTGTGGTTTTTTATGGTTGTATACCTTATGAAAATCATGGTCATTGGTGGTCTTTTCTTGTGCACTTGTGATGTCCTGTTTTTTCGAAATTCTTGATAAATGGTTGTAACATGAAATCTACTTAATCACGTATACTTGGATAATTGAAATGGATGCCCCAAGATCAAACCTATTATGTGATCACCCATGTTATTTTAAAGTGGAATTAAATAACCCCTCTTGATAAACCTAAATATTCTTGGCCTAACGGTGTGGTTGCGTTCTATGTTTAGTTGGTTTTGTGAGTTGGTTTGGTATGTTTGTGCAGTGGGGCTGCGGTTTTAGTAGTGGTTGTTGTGGTATTTGTGTATGGGGTGGTACAAGGGGCATGTTGGTATCCTAGTTTGAGAGACTGGTTGATTGTGGATTGGATAGACTTGTAGGTAGTGGGACTACCTTTGTTTGTGTTGTGGTTGTGGAGCGATGTTGGGCAGTGTGATGTGAACCATGTTGAAGGCACTGAGCCAATTACTCGAGTGTAGGAGTTGGATTTGCAAGGCCCGATGATGTGTGGGAGATTAAAGAGGATGAATGCAACAATGGGCGCCCATCTCACTTCATTAAAGGCCCAATGGATCTTTCCTTGCATGGATGGAGCAAATGGGCCTATTATCTCACTTATTCAAGACCAAACATGATGTTTAAAGCTTGGCCCACATGGTTGCACGAATTTGGATGCCTTGCCCACATTGAGGATTCTAGAAATGGCATCTTTGGACACCAAAGTCAAATCCGGTGGGCTATGCACTCAAAGTCAAATCCGGTGGGCTATAGTTGGAAAGTTGTGTGTTACTTTTCCAAAAGTCTTTGTTAGACTTTATCTTTTTTACTTTTAATGGGAAAAGGTAGGTTTAGCCTTTATGACTTTAGGGTATTAGACCCTTGACTATTGTATCACCCCTTGTCTATAAATAGACACCCCATGGCATTGTAATTTCATTCAATATTGAATTGAGATCTTATTATTTGTTTCTCTCCATTTTGTGATAATCGTTCTAAATTTCCCCCTTGCTCTTGTGCATTCTTTCCTTGTCAATATACAAGTTAGATTGGTGATCCAAGATCACAAAGCCTCCAATTTCGTGTCTCAACCCAAGTGTGTTGTTGTGTGGATTGGCTATCACATCCCTCCCTTGAGTGTGTTGTCTAAGTAGTAGGTCGTGCTACTTATAGCATTGATTGACTACTTGCATCCACTATCTGTACCCATCATCCGCCACTTATCCCCAAACCACATCCTTCAACCACCGCCCTACGCCATGAAGATCGGGCCACCCCGTGCATCTCACATCAGTTGGTATCAGAGCTTCGGTTGACACGGTAGGCATTTATCCCTTGATTTATATTACATTTACCCCTTACCCTCCTTATCCTTCCATATTATTCACCCTTTTAACAAAAAAATACCTTTTCTTGAAAACCTCCCGGATTGGCTTAGTTTGTGAAAGCTTGGATTATTATAAATTGATCCAAATTATCATTCATCTTCTTTGTGCATTTGATTCACTATTTGGGATTTGTATCTGGAAAAAACAAAAAGAAAAGAAAAAAAATCAAATTCTCTCAACTCATCATTTTGTGCTTTTCAAAATTAAGCACATCCTTTATTCGAGAGATTGAAAAAAAATTGTCTTACTCTCTGTTCAATCATTTTGTGCTTTAAAACTTCAAGCACAACACTTTTTGGGGAGAATTGACCCAAAAAAGTAGATACAATTACTCATTTGTGCTTTACCTTATTAGCACTTTCCATTTCCATATATCACTTTTTCCATAATTTTACTTCATCCCCATTTTGTATTTGGCTCACATTGTTATTCATTTATCTTATCTTTCACAATCGAGCAAAACCCAAATACCACCTTTCTACCCCCTTTTTACACCCACCCTTTATCCATTTTTCTACCCTATTTTCACCCTTTACCCTTTACCACTCAAGCAGGTTGTGGTAAACCAGACCCTGGAACAATCTTGATTGGGGAAGGATTGGTGGCAAGTGATCACCCAAAACAAGGTATTATATTTCATGAGAGCTTGGAATTTAAATTGAGTGTTGAGAGTGGAGAGAAATATGAAAAAAATATCTTGTGTGTGTGAGTGTGTGCATCTTGTTGTGTGTGTGTGTGTACATCTTGTGTGTGAGTGTGTATATCTTGCGTGCGTGAGTGTGTATCCTTGTGTGTGTGAGTGTGTATATATTGCATGTGTGAGTGTGTATCCTTGTGTGTGTGAGCGTGTACTTCTTATGTGTGTGCGTGTACATCTCACGTGTGTGAGTGAGTGTGTATCATTGTGCGTTTGTTTCTCCCCGTGTGTCTTTGCGTTTGTGTAACATATCATGGTAGAAGATCATGGGAAGAAAATTTATCATATTAGCAATGAAGGAAGTCGAAGTAGATCTCCCACACCCGAAGCTACGCAATTCCAAATGCAAGCTTTGGTGAACCACTTTGAGGAGCTTCTTGATCGGAAGTTGGAGGTACTACATGAGAGGATTGATAACCTGGAGAATCAACCAAACCCAAGGATGATCCATGATAACCCACGGCGAGCTCCGGAACTCCGTCGCCCCCACATCATGGAGGAGGAGATGGAAAACCTTGATGGTGATTTTGAGGATGTCCCACAAAGGAGGAGGTTGTACCAACAACCTAGAGGAGGCCAAAGTAGACCACGTGATGATGAACTACTTGGCGGGATCAAGGTGAAAGTCCCTTCATTCCAAGGGAAAAGTGATCCAGAAGCCTACTTGGAGTGGGAGATGCGGATCAAGAAGGTCTTTTCATTCCATGCATATTCCAAGGATAAAAAGGTCAAACTTTCTTCCCATGAATTTTATGATTATTCTTTAATTTGGTGGGATCAAGTTCAAAATGAGAGAGCCTGATATGGAGGACGTCCGATCAATACTTGGGAAGACATGAAGTTCGCCATGAGGAGGCAGTTTGTTCCCACACATTACCATAGAGATCTCCACAACAAACTTCAATGCCTCACCCAAGGGAGTAAGAGTGTAGAAGACTACTACAAGGAGATTCAAATTGCCATTATTCAGGCAAACGTTGAGGAGGATCCGGAGGCAACCATGGCACGGTTTTTACATGGGATTAATCGGGAGATTGTTGATCAAGTGGAGATGTATCACCATGTGGAAATACAAGATATGATCCATCAAGACACCAAGATCGAGCAACAAATAAAAAGGAGTAGAAACATGAGGAAACCCTCTACCCCTTTCACACCATGGAGAAATCCAAGGAAGGAGATTGGAGAACCATCAAAGGCAAAAGATGTGGTTGATCACAAGAGTGATAAGGTAATTCTTCCACCTAAGAAACCTACTTTTGAGGATAACCAAACCAAGAATAGGGATATTCGGTGTTTCAAATTTCAATTAAGGGGTCACATTGCTAGTGAGTTCCCAAACCGGCGCACCATGACCATCAACAAGTATGGAGAATGGGAGACTGATAGAGAGATCTCGGAAGAGGAGGAAGAAGAATCTCTAGAAATTGATAGTGGAGAGTTTGCAGAAGATGGTGAGATTCTTGTCACTAGGAGAGTTCTAAGCACACAAATGACTATGGGAGAGAAGGAGCAGCATGAGAACCTTTTCCATACATGGTGAAAGATCCATGGGAAGGTATGTAGTGTTATTATTGACGGAGGAAGCTGTAGTAATGTTGCGAGCACCGAGTTAGTAGGAAAATTGGGAATTCCTACTTTGAAGCATCAACATCCATATTGGCTTTAGTGGTTGAATGATTGCGGGGAGATGAAGGTCACCAAGCAAGTGAAGGTACTGTTCACCATCGGAAAGTACAAAGATGAGGTCTGGTGCGATGTTGTTCCTATGAAGGCTTGCCATTTGTTGTTGGGACGACCGTGGCAGTATGATCGGCATGTTACCCATGACGGTTTCTTGAATCGTCATTCATTTATACTCCGAGGGGAACCTATAACCCTCAACCCCATGTCCCCGAAACAAATTCTGGAATATCACATTCTGAGAGAAAAGAAAAAAATGAGTGATGAGGAAAAAAAGAGTGAAAATGAAAAAGGAGAGAATGAGGGAAAGAGAGAAAATGAGAGAAGAAAAGAAATGGAGAGCAAATAAAAATCAAGTGGGAAAAAGAATTTGAGAGAAGAGAAAAGTGTGATGTTGGAAAAAAAGAGTGAGGTTAAGGAAGCTTTGTTTTCACAGCAAACCCTCCTAGTACTCATGTACAAAGAGGTGTTTCTAAATACTAACTGCTTACCCTGTTTTCCAAATGTTGTTGGGGTGTTGTTGCAGGAGTATGATGATGCCTTTCCTGAAGAGGTGCCACCTAGTTTTCCACCCATTATAGGTATTGATCATAAAATTGACCTCATACCTGGAGCATCGCTGCTGAACCGCCCTGCATATCGCACCAATCTGGAAGAGACAAAAGAAATTCAAAGGCAAGTTCAAGAGCTATTGGATGTGGGATATGTCAGAGAGAGCCTTAGTCCTTGTGTCGTACCAGTGATTCTAGTACCAAAGAAGGATGGAACATGGAGAATGTGTATTGACTGTAGATCTATCAACAACATCACGGTCAGGTATCGTCATCCTATCCCTAGGTTAGATGATATTCTAGATGAATTAAATGGTTCAACTATTTTCTCAAAAAATGATTTAAGAAGTGGCTACCATCAAATTAGGATGAAAGAAGGTGATGAGTGGAAACTGCATTTAAGAAAAAACATGGACTTTATGAATGTTTATTCATGCCCTTTGGTCTCACCAATGTACCTTGCACATTTATGAGGTTAATGAATCATGTCTTACATGCATATATTGGAAAATTTGTGGTAGTTTAGTTTGATGACATTTTGGTTTATAGTAAGACCTTGCTTGAACATGTAGATCACTTAAGAAAAGTCTTAGAGGTGTTAAGGAAGGAAAACCTATTTGGAAACATAAATAAGTGTGAATTTTATCTCGATGAAACTGTTTTCCTTGGATTTTTTATGAGTGGAAATGGAGTTGAAGTGGACACCGAGAAGATCAAAGCAATACAAGAATGGCCAACTCTAACCTCCGTTGGACAGGTAAGAAGTTTTCATGGGCTTGCTAGTTTTTACAGAAGATTTGTGAAAGACTTCAGCACACTAGCAGCACCATTGAACGAGTTGACAAAGAAGAATGTTCCTTTCAAATGAGGGACAACTCAAGAGAAGGCCTTCCATGCTCTTAAGGAGAGACTCACCCACTCCCCTCTACTTGCACTTCTGGACTTTGGTAAGACCTTTGAAATTGAATGTGATGCAAGCAGAATTGGCATAGGAGGAGTACTCATGCAAGAAGGTAAGCCTATTGCTTTCTTTAGTGAGAAGTTAAATGGCCCAACTCTAAACTATGCTACATATGATAAAGAGTTGTATGCATTGTTTAGAGTACTAGAGACATGGCAGCACTACCTCTGGCCTAAATAATTTGTGATCCATTCTAATCATGAGGCTCTTAAATACCTTAGGAGCCAACATAAACTAAATAGGAGACATGCTATATGGCTGGAATTCATTGAATCATTTTCTTATGTCATCAAGCATAAAAAGGGTAAGGAAAATACTGTGGCGGATGCACTTTCACGTAGATATTCTCTTTTATCCTTGTTGTATTCAAAACTTCTTGGTTTTGAATACATTAAGGATTTATATGCCACTGATAGTGATTTTAGAGAACCTTATGAACATTGTAAACCTGGAGTTAGTTGAAAAAAGTTCTATTTATATGATGGATTCTTATTTTGAATTAATAAGATTTGCATTCCCAATTGCTCAATCCATTTACTTTTAATGAAGGAGTCACATTCGGGTGGGTTAATGGGACATTTTGGTGTTGCAAAAACTCTAAGTGTTCTTAGTGATCATTTTTATTGGCCTAGGATATCTAGAGATGTTGAGAAATTTGTGGGAAAGTGCATTGTCTACCATAAATCCAAATCAAAACTGAACCCACATGGACTATATCTTCCTCTCCCAATCCCCAACACCCCTTGGGAGGACATATCAATGGAATTTATTGTGGGGTTACCACAGACCAAGAGGGGGAGAGATTCCATTTTTGTTGTGGTGGATCGGTTTTCAAAAATGGCACATTTTATTCCTTGTCACAAAACTGATGATTCCACTAATATTGCAACACTTTTCTTTCAGGAAGTAGTCAAACTCCATGTAATTCCAAGGACCATTGTGTCGGATCGAGACACAAAATTTCTTAGTTACTTTTGGAAGACCTTGTGGAGAAAACTGGGTACAAAGTTACTATTTTCCACTACTTGTCATCCGCAAACCGATGGGAAAACAGAGGTGGTGAATCGAACACTATCATCCCTTCTACGAACAATTTTCAAGAAGAATATCAAGAATTGGGAGGAGTGTCTGCCACATGTGGAATTCGCATATAACAGGGCCAAGCACTCAACTACTCAATATTCTCCATTCGAAATTGTTTACAGTTTTAACCCTCTTTCTCCTATTGATCTAGTTCTTTTGCCTTTGTAGGAAGCAACTAATATGGATGCAAAAGGGTGCGCATAATTCATCAAACAAATCCATGATAAGGCAAGGAAAAATATCGAGCGGATGACCCATAAATATATTAATCGTGCAAACAAGGGTCACAAGAAAATGTTGTTCGAGCCCGGTGACTTGGTTTGGATTCATATGCGGAAGGAAATATTTCCCAACAAGCGGAAATCAAAACTCATGCCACGAGACGATGGACCTTTACGAGTGCTTGAGAAGATTAACAACAATGCTTACAAGATAGCTTTGTCAGGTGAGTATGGTGTAAGTTCCACTTTCAATGTTTCTGATCTTTCTCCTTTTTTGAGTGTAGAGGATAAAGAGTCAAGGACGAATCTTTTTCAAGAGGGGGAGGATGATACGAACCATGTTTAAGGCATTGATCCAATTACTCGAGTGGAGGAGTTGGATTTGCAAGGCCCGATGACGCGTGGGAGATTAAAGAGGATAAATGCAACAATGGGCGCCCATCTCGCTTCATTAAAGGCCCAATGGATCTTGCCTTGCATGGATGGAGAAAATGGGCCTATTATCTCACTTATTCAATCCCAAACATGATGTTTAAATCTTGGCCCACATGGTTGCATGAATTTGGATGCCTTGCCCACATGGAGGATTCTAGAAATGGCATCTTTGGACACCAAAGTCAAATTTGGTGGGCTATGCACTCAAAGTCAAATCCGGTGGGCTATAGTTGGAAATTTGTGTGCTACTTTTCCAAAAGTATTTGTTAGACTTTATCTTTTTTACTTTTAAGGGGACAAGGTAGGTTTAGCTTTTATGACTTTAGGGTATTATACCCTTGACTATTGTATCACCCCTTGGCTATAAATAGCCACCCCATGGCATTGTAATTTCATTCAAGATTTAATTGAGAGATTATGCTTTGTTTCTCTCCATTGTGTGAGAATTGTTCCGAATTTCCCCCTTGCTCTTGTGCATTATTTCCTTGTCAATATACAAGTTAGATTAGTGATCCAAGATCACAAATCCCCTAATTTTGTGCCTCAACCCAAGTGTGTTGTTGTGTGGATTGGCTATCACATCCCTCCCTTGAGTGTGTTGTCTAAGTAGTATGTCGTGCTACTTATAGTGTTGATTGACTACTTGTATCCACTATCTGTACCCATCATCTTCCAATTATCCCCGAACCACATCCTTCAACCGCTGCCATACCCCATGAAGATCGGTCCACCCCGTGCGTCTCACATCACAGTGGGATTGTGGTGTGGTTATGAACTTGTTATGCAGTGGGACTGCATTTGGGAAATGTTTGGATAGTGGGGTTGCAGGACTAGGTTTTTTCATGACTTCATGTTTATAGGTGTGTTGGGTGTGGCGTTGTTGTTCAACGGGGTTGTCGGTCTTAGTTGTGAGATGAGTATTGTGTGGTATAACTTTGAAGAATGATGGTTGAAAATGGTTGGATGGGGGTTTAAGAAGAACGGTGGGGTGTGAAATGGGACTACAGTATGGTTTTTCTCTGTTGTTTTTATGATTGGGTGTTAAAATAGAAATGCATTACCTTGGTCCCTCTTCCCTTGTTCAATGTTGACAGTACTGAAGAATAAAGTGAGTTGGTCGTTGTGTGTTTATTTAATCAGGATCTTCACCTTCTAATACGGTTGTAGATGTTGTGCTCGGTAGTTGTCTCGGGTAGTTATGAAATAAATTAAAGTAAACACCTTAATAAATAAATGTAAAATGGTCAAATTAAAGGGGGTTGGGATTGTGTTTTATTATGGTTGTTGTGTGGTTGTGCATATAGGGGTATCAACAAAAGTGGTTCTGGTGGTCTGGTTGTTTGTTTTGGGACCCGTATGTTGGGATGAGTGTTTATTTACTTATATGTATAAATTTTAGTTCCTTGTGATTTCTATACGCACCGCACCCTTGTTGAGCACCATGTGCCGAACACCCCCATTTCACGAGGGAGGGTGTCTTTCCCAACATCCGAGTGGGAGGATGGGTGACTGATTATTGACTTTATTCCTCGCACCCTCTTTCGTGTTCTTACCGCTCGAGCGTATCCGGGTAGGTTGTAATGACTTGAGGCTTACCATGGTACCAAAACCTTTGGGCAAGTTTGTTGTGGATGAGGGGCTCAGGTGTTTGTGGGCTAGGATTTTTTTCCTATGTGTCTTCGGAATGAGGCTCAGGTGTCTTCAGGTGAGAGGCGTGGTTGTTGTGGCCCAGGTGTCTGCGGGTAGGTTTTGTGTGTCGTTTGAGGCCCAGGTGTGTGTGGGTAGGTTGAGGTTGTGGGAATGTGTATGAGAAGAGTGGTAGCGTCAAGATGTTAGCCATTAGGAATGATCAGTTAACCAGTGGGAAAGTGGTGCGGGGTACCCAAATGTCAATGTGCTTATACTACTACTTTACTTGACTTGCGTTATTTAGTGAGTGTGTCTTGGTGAGGTTGGGCTGGTTAGTACTCCTTGGTAGGTTCTTTGAGGTTCTATTGTTCTCTCACAGGGGCATTAGTATATTTCCCCCACTTATGCATGGGTGGATTTAGTTTTTCCTACTGGGTATACTTGTATACTCACCCTACGTTTGTAAAACTATTTTTAGGTTTCCAGGAGAAATTTGAGGACCATGCTAGACTTTACTAGCTTGGGTGTCAGGATAGTTGATGTTTCTTCTTAGTCTCTTTTCGTTTGGTACTTTAATTTGAAGTTTTGATATGATACCGTAAGAGCATGTGGTATCTTTTGGCGTAAATGTAGAAACACAAGTGACGGAAGAAGGGGAAATGGAAATTAAAAAAATGCAAGGAAAATCAATGGGGAAGGGGGAGATCAATTAGGACCCTGAGGAGACTTTCCCCTTAAAACCCTAATTATAAATCACCACAATGTTTTATCACTCCTTTGATAATCCTTACTTGCATTCATTTAAGAACACAAAAAACGCAGGCATAATAATGCTAGAAAACAATCAAATTCTAAATTAACCTTCAAGGGGTACAATAGGTGGATATTTATAGCCAAATGAGAGGCATACATGTCAAAATACTTAGCCCACAAAATTCTAAAGCCTATCCCATGATTTTGACTTTGTTTACACATGAATTTGGAGACAAGGGGCCCACCACTTTATGAATTTGGATATTTCCTGCATACAAGTGGATTTAAATTCGTGGGATCAATTTTGTGGGCCATTTAGGTTCACTTTTGGGATTTAATAAGTGTGATTAAAGTTCCGTTTTCTCCTCCCATGCATGAATATTGGGCCTCCTCTTTTAATTTCAAAATGAGTCCATGTAAAGACTCTTTCATCCTCCTCATTATTTCTCTTATAATTGGACCACAAATCCCATGCAATGGGTCTTGTCCATTAATTCTCCTTCCACTATCCATGTCATGATTGCCCTCAAATCCTCGTTGCATGTGTGCACCCCGATTCACATCATCCCCTCCCTCTTCAAAAGGATTCATCCTCGAATCTGCATATTCAAAGGGAGAGAGATCAATAATATTAATGGTAGCACTCACATTTTCATACCTATTGGGCAAGTCATTCTTATAGGAATTATCATTGATTCTTTATAAAACTTGAAATGGACCATCTCCCCGCAGTTGAAGTTTTGATTTTCTCTACTCCGGGAACCTTTCCTTCCTCAAATGCACCCACACCTAGTCTCTCGGTTCTAGTACAACCTTATGTTGACCCATGTTTTCTTGCCTCACATATTGTTCATTTCTTCTTTCAATGTTGGATTTCACTTTGTCATGTAATTCCTGAACAAATTTTTCCTTCTCATCACCTACAAGATCAACAACCTCATTAGTAGACAATGAAAGAATATCTAATGGAGTCATTGGGTTAAATCCTTATACAATCTTAAAAGGTGAGAAGTTAGTAGTGGAATTCACTACTCGGTTATATGAAAACTCTATGTGTTGCAAACATTTTTCCCAATTCTTTAGATTTTTTAAATTATTTCATTCAAGAGGGTAGAAAGAGTCTTTTTCACCACTTCAGTTTGCCCATCAATTTGAGGATGTGCAACAGTTGAGAACAATAATTTAGTTCCCAATTTATTCCACAAAGTCTTCCAAAAGTGGCTTAGAAATTTTACATCCCTGTCACTTACAATGGTTTTGGGGAGTCCATGTAATCTCATAATTTCTTCAAAAAACAAATCTGCTATATGAATAGCATCATTGGTTTTTTAGCAAGCAATGAAATGAGTCATTTTGCTGAATCGATCCACAACAACAAAAATGCTATCTTTTCCCGATTGGGATCGAGGCAATCCAAACACAAAATCCATAGAGATTTTGGTCCAAGGATGGGATGGAATGGGTAAGGGGGGATATAATCCATTAGGTTGAACCTTGGACTTTTCATGATTACAAGTGACACACTTAGCACAAAATTGTAATAACATATTTTCTCATGATTGGCCAATAAAAATGTTCATGCAAACTGGTTAATGTTTTTTCAACATCCAAATTCCCCATCAAATCACCCCCATGAGTTTCTTTTACAAGCAATTCTCAATTTGAACAATTTAGAATGCACAATTTATCCCTTTTGAAAAGAAACCCATCATTTTTATAATACTCTTTAAATTCATGTTTTTCACAAGATTTCCAAATTTGAGAAAAATATCCATCATTTTCATACATTACTTTTAGTAACTAAAGTTTAAGTAATCGATAATGAAGAGAAGTAAGAAGTGCATACCTTCACAAAAGAGCATCGACAACCACATTTTCCTTACCTTTTTTGTGCTTGATCACATATGGGAAGGTCTCAATGAATTCCATCCAAGATGCATGATGCCGATTCAACTTACCTTGGGACTTTAAATACTTAAGGATTTTATGGTCAGAATGAATAATGAACTCTTTAGTCCATAAGTAATGTTTCTATGTTTTCAGGGTTCATTTCAAAGTAAAAAGTTATTTATCGTAAGTTGAATAATTTAATGATTCCCCGTTCAATTTCTCACTAAAGTAAGCAATTAGATGTGACTCTTGAGTCAAAACAACACCAATACCAACTCCCGATGCATCACACTCAATTTCAAAGACTTTGGTGAAATTCAGTAGCCTTAAAAGGGGAGCATTGATCAATTTTTCTTTGAGTGTGTTAAAAGATTTTTCTTGTTTTTCAACCCATTTAAAGACCACATGTTTCTTTACAAGTTCATTAAGAGGTGTAGAGATGGATGAAAAATCCTTAACAAACCTCCTATAGAAGCTTTCTAATCCATGAAAACTTCTAATCTCAATTGTGCTCTTCGGTGTGGGACACTCATGAATTGCTTTGATCTTTTCATAATCCACATGAATCCCTTCCACCCCTACAACAAAGTCAAGAAATACAACAAAATCCATGAAAAATGAACATTTTTGAAGATTGGCATAAAGTTGGTTTTCTTTAAGGGTCTCGCACACCAAACGCAAGTGTTCAACATGGTTGTCTAGAGATTTTCTATACACCAAGATATCATCAAAATAGATAACCATGAATTTTCTAATGAATTAATGAAGGACATGGTTCATTAAGCTCATGAATGTACTTGGTGAATTAGTTAAACCAAATGGAATAAGTAACCACTCATACAAACTAAACTTAGTTTTAAAAGTAGTTTTCCAATCATCTTCTTATTTCATTCGAATTTGGTGGGGTCCACTTTTAAGATCAATTTTTGAAAAAAAGAGGCCCCATGTAACCCATCAAGCATGTCATCAAGTTGAGGGATGGGATAATGGTACTTAACTGTTATTTTGTTGATGGCATGACAATCCACACACATTCTCCATGTTTCATCTTTCTTGGGTACTAGGATCACTAGAACGGCGCATGGAATCATGTTTTCCCTTACTAATCCTTTCTTCATGAGTTCTTCAACTTGACACTGGATCTCTCTAGTATCTTATGGATTAGCTCTATATGCTGGCCTATTGGGAATTGCAGCACCAGGTATGAAGTAAATCCTATGCTCAATGCCTCTCAAAGGGGGAAATCCATCAGGTGTTTCTTCGAGAAAAAAATCACCAAATTCCTGCAGTAAAGACACAACACAAGAAGGAAAAGAATAGTGAAGTTAGTTAGTTTTAAGGTAATCATACTTACTAACGAGTAAGAACACTTTCCCGCTCAATAAAACACCTTTCACCTTGCTTTTTCCAAAAAATAAACTCACCTTTCTCTCAACACTCTTTCTTTCATCTCTTTGATTTCCCTCATTTCTTTTTATGTCACTCATCTCTCCTTTTTCACTCTTAATTTTTCCACTCTTTTCATTTTTTTCTCTCTTTTCTTTTTCCCAACTCATCACTCTCTTTTTTATCACTCAAATTTTTATTTTTCCCACTTTCATTTTCACTCATTTCTTTTTTCTTTTTGTATTCTTTCTCTATCTGCACTTGATCTTCATATGCTTGTATGGGACTTAGATGAGTCAACATAATATTTATACAGCTTAAATGAAAAGAGAAGAAATTAGCATAACCATCATACATAACCCTCTAATCAAATTTCCATGGTCACCCTAGTAGCAAATGTCCAGCCTACATCGGAGCAATATCACAAATCACCTCATCGCGATATTTTCTAATAGAAAAAGAAACTATGGCTTGTTTTGTGACCCTCACTTCTCCACTATCATTCAACCACTAAAATCTATAAGGTCTAGTATGCCTTAGAGTAGGAAAACTCAACTTCTCCACCAATAAGGTACTAGCCACATTAGTACAACTTCCACTATCAATGATCATATTTCATACCTTCTCCTTGATGTGGCATCTTGTATAAAAAATATGCTTAGCTTCTCCTCGTTGTGATCATCTTTTGGTTGAATGTTTAAATCTCTTCTTACCACCAATGCATCTCCATGTATGGGTTCTTCAACTTCTACATTAGAAATCTCCTCAAAAGGTGGAATCTCATCATCTCTAGAGTGCTCACTAAGGATGTCTCCATTATCCATAATAATCATGGTCCTTTTGTTTGGGCTTTGAGATGCAATATGACCATGTCCTTGACACTTAAAACACATTAATTCAAGAGATTTAGAAGGAAAATTTGTGTCAATTTTTCCTTTTGAATCAGTGGGGAGGAACTTATTTTTGGCCTCTTCTCTTTGTTTTGGAACAAATTTTGAATCCCTTGGTTTTGTTTCATTCCACTTAGAAGTTGATTTTGGCTCTTTCTGGTTATCCTTCCAAAAAATGTGGTAACTTACTTGATTTCTTTGAGAATGCAGTTGCTTTTCTACCTTCATCACCTTATGTAGTAACTCCACCATGTCAATATAGGTTTGAAGTTCCACCATATCTCTAATTGTCAGATTCAATCCATTAAAAAACCTTTCCATGTTATCTTTGCGATCCTTCTCCAAATTGGCTCAAATCATCGATATCTCCATTTCCTTGTAGTATTCCTCCACACACATGGAACCTTGCACAAGTTTTTGTAACTTCAAATGAAAATCTCAATAGTAATGACTAGAAATGTACCTTTTGTGCATTACTATCTTCATTTCTTCCCAAGTTCGAATTGGTCTTTCTCCATTCCATCGTTGACTTACTTGTAATTGGTCCCACCAAATACTTGCATAACCATTGAACTCAAGTGCGGCCAACTTTAACTTCTTCTCCTCCAAGTAGTTGTAAAGTCCAAACACATGTTCAACCTTCCGCTCCCACTACAAATAAAGTTTCGGGTTGCTCTTACCTTGAAAGGATGGAAGGGTCATTTTGATGCTTCCCAAGTCATTTTCTCTCCAAGCAGCACGTTGCCCTCGCCTAGGAATTGATTCTTCAAAATCGGAGTACTCATCATCACCTTCATAATTTCTTGCATTCTTGGAGCCTTTGAAGTTGATGAACTTTGAAAATCATCCAGCCTAGCATTCAATATTACAAATTGGTCAGCAACAACTTTCATGAATAATTTGATGTTGATCTCACTTCTTTCTCCCTCGCTCGCCATTTTTTTCAAATCCTCACACACAATCTTTCTATCTTTTTTTTATTATCTAAAAAGGGTTTCTCACACTTTCTAGCATGAAAACTTGGTTCCTACAAGTGTTCTTAAATAGAATCAAGAAGACAACTAGTAAGAAGCAATCAATTTATGGCAAACTTTAAAAATTAGAAATTTTAAAAGGGTTTAAATCATTGGAGTCTAAGAAAAAATGGGAGATAAAGAGAAATGGGAGAAATGGTTATAGTTGAAGGTTGGACATGGATAAAGGAAATAATATGGTGGATAAGAAAATGCAATCAAATTTGTGACAAAATGAGCGAACGCAATGTTTAAAATGAGCAGTTTTTTTTTTGGTTTTTTTTTTGTTGCTCAATAATGAGATACAAAGAGTGCATTTTTTATGCTCAATTTATAATAGATGAAATATGTCACAATGCTCTAATATGATTGCAATGATGTAAAAGGTTGAGATAACATGAACTTCAAACTTGAATGGAAATCCGCCTTGGAGATTGTTAGATTTCACAAGAGTGAATTTGTAGCACGAATTGATTCAGCTATATCTCCAAATATAGGTGTCAGATTTTAGTGTTTCCAAATCGAGATGAAAGATGAGGTTCCGAACTATAAAAATGACATATTATACGTCCAAAAACTCAAAAGAAAGAGGGGCTGAAATGGTGGAAAAATGTTCTGTCCAGATTGTATCGATGGCCAAAAAATGGAAGAAGTATAAGAAAAAATGATGTGAAGAAAATAGAAAAATGAAGAACCTAGTTTTTGTTGCCTCCTCTGATACCAAATGATATGATACTGTAAGAGTGTGCGGTATCTATTGGCGAAAATGTGGAAACACAAGTGACGGAAGAAGGGCAAATGGAAATTAAAAGAAATGCAAGGAAAATAAATGGGGAAGGAGGATGATCAATTAGGACCCTAATGAGTCTTTCCCATTAAAACCCTAATTATAAAGCACCACAAAGGTTGATCACTCTTTTGATAAGCCTTACTTTCATTCATTCAAGAACACAAGAAACACAAGCATAATAATGCTAGAAAACACTCAAATTCGAAATTAACCTTCAAGGGGTACAAGAGGTGGCTATTTATAGGCAAATGAGAGGTATACATGTCAAAATACCTAGCCCAAAAAAGTTTAAAGCCTATCCCATGATTTTGACTTTGTTTACACATGCCCATGGCTTTAGGGGACAAGATATCCACCAAGAAGACTTTTTGGAACCACCCCGAAGACTTTTAAGATTCCCACCATGACTTTGGAGATAAGAGGCACACTACTTCATGACTTTGGATATTTCCTTCATGCAAGTGGATTTAAATTCATGGGATCAATTGGGTGGGCCATTTAGGTTCACTTTTCGGCTTTAATAAGTGTGATTAAAGGTTCATTTTCTCCTCCCATGCATGCATGTTGGGCCTCCTCTTGTAATTTCAAAATGAGGCCATGTAAAGCCTCTTTCATCCTCTTCATTCTTCCTCTTTTCATTGGGCCACCAATCTCATGCAATGGGTCTTGTCCATTAATGCTCCTTCCACCATTCATGCCATGATCTCCCTCAACTCCTCGTTACATGTGTGCACCATGATTCACATCAAGTTTTGTTGTACTTTGTATCAACTTTACTTTTGAACATGTATGTGGGAATGAATTTTAGCTTTATTTTTACCTTTCATATTTGGAGTTTGGGATTTACTATCTTATCTCTCGATCTTATTTTCATTGAAAATGGTAATATCTTCCATTTTGTGTGAGATTCTATACCATTTGTGTTAATCGTTACTCTGAGGCCTATTGAAGGCGAGACTCGGGGGTCATTATCTCTCATTCATCTTAAAGAAGGATGAGCGTTGTACTTTGTTGTCACTTCCCTCATCTTGAAGAAGGCAGGTCGTGACACGCCTTCTCATAATTTCTTCATTACGTTGTATTCAACTTAGCTCTAACAAGCCTCTCGCTCATCCATGAGCATGTTGTCGATAAATATAACATGAAAACCCCTTCAAAACTCATGAATGAATTACCTTAAGAAACAAGTCAAAGCATGCCTCCATTGTGAAGGCAATTCAAACACCACACTATAGGATAGAATGGTGTTTGTGAGAGTACTCTAACTCTCAGTGTAAGTTCGATGTCATATTGACCATGTCTTAATTGGGATCACCCCCTTTGTCAATTCACTTCATGAGGGACTTCTTCAATCTCCAACAATCAACAACTTCGCTTAATCATCAAGGGCACTTCAATCTCCTCCAAGAGGATTTTCAGCCGCCCAAATGATATCAAATATCATTCCAACATAAGCACCATGACATAGTTTCAAGAACCATTATCAAACACATACCACGATTTGGTGACTCACCACTTCATGGTTTATACTTTGTGCATATTTCCAACACATCTCACATAAAAACATATTTTTAATAAATTGATACATAAATGAAAATCCACTAAGAATATGTCCTACAAACCTTATCCAACAATCATGTCAAGCTCCTATGATCAACAATAAAAAAACTGTAGAATGCTATGATAATAGTAAGGCAAAGCCCAGAGAAAAGATGATCGATATAAAAACCTAAAGATAAATTGTCTCTAAGAACTATAACCACGTGACATTAGAAAACAAGTTCAATTATTTGATAAATAAAGGAATTTGAAAAGAATATATGGTTGTAACCCAAACTCATAAGAAACCCCCACCTTACTCCAAACAAAATTCACCCTCCAATCAAGCAACAATTAACTCTCTTTATAATCATAACATCTCTCTTAGTACGAAGAGACAAACTATAATCACTCTCAATGCCTCTAGCCAAAACATATCAACTCATGTTGAAAAAACTTATCAATCACAGTGAAACTCAACAACCGTAGCCATAATCATAACAATGCTTAACAACTTACAAAAAAATTGTCTCTTGAATAATCCAAATGATGTTTGATGGATAACAAGTCCCCCCCCCCGGTTTTTTAAGTTTGCATTATCTAGTTGAGTTTTTCAGTATAAGCTCACATATTCTATTATGTCTTTAGTTGACTCTTCTTCTTATGAGACTTTAATTATAGTATACTTGCATAAATGATATCAAGTCATTTTTTAAGGATGATATTAAGTCATCTTAATCACGACTTTCATGTTATGTTCGCACAAATTTGATTTGAAATAGTTATAGTTGGACCTCTAAGCTAACCCTTAAAATATAGAATTTCTTAGCTTTTCTCGCACACTGTTGGTTCATTCGCATAAACCCACAAATTGTAAGATATTCGCATTATTCGTCAAATATAAAATATCTAGTTTGTATTTTGAATGTAATGATTTTAGGTTATGACTCAAATGCAAAATACTTGATGTCCTCGAATCCATTGCTTTCAATCCACCTTTTAAGATTAGACAAGTTAGAAAAAATGACAGCTTAGAACCAAAATGACAAATTTATTCCTTTCACCGACCCATCCAATTATAAACTTTCTAAAAAAATAACTGTTTTAGTCCGTAATTTAAATAAACTTACCATTGTAAAACCTAATTATCATTTTTTTCAATAAATCATAACAATATAAGGATGACAATGAGTATCCACTAATTGATTACCCAGACTTACTTGACTTGATTAAATCAAGTTTGGATAAATTTGAACTCCGTTCAAGTTGATTTTGAGTATTACATATTTATATTTGATACCTCTTATGGGTGCCTAACACGTGAATAGGTTTATATGAATAATTAATACTATTTTTTATAATATTATAAAAAAATATTACATTCTTGTCCGTATTCAGGTTTTATCCTAAAAAACATCATAAAAATAAAAAATAAAAGACAAAATGAGTCATAAATGAGTTTGGATTTCAAACACATATTCATGTGTTCAAACAAAATTTCATGGTGACGTCGACCATATATTTATTTATTTAATTATTTTCGAACCGAATGACATAGGCAAACTCTGTTTGGTAGACATGCCTTTCGTACTTTTATTTAAAGAAACGGGTTGTTTTTTGTTAAAGCAAAGTTAAAGAAAATTTTATAATAATAAGATATTGAAATCGAAACGTGCCTGTCAGATCAAACACCCCATCACTCCCTTTAATTTTTAAATATCATTTCTATTAATTATTATTTGTCTTCAAATTCCTACTATGATAACGGAATCTTTCTTTTTATTATTTATATTTAATTTATTTTATGTATCCCCATTTTGGAGCATTATGAAAGGTGGGAGACACATTTGTTGAACGGCGCAAGAAGATTGTGTCTTTCCCGCAGCAGAACTACGAAAACCAGCTAGAAATCACTTGGCATTCATTTGTCTTCTAATTATCATCATGATATTCTACTGCTCTCCTTCCATTTCTAAAACATCACCGCTTTACCGATTTTCTACTTGTTTCACCCCTTGTTCATCCGTTTTAAATTTCACAAAATCAAAAATAAGAACTGGGTTTTGAAGCCCGTGTCGAATTTCCAAGGAACAAGACGCTTATCGGGTTTGCAACTGGTTTTCAAATTTTCCCAAGTGAAAAAAAGAAGGCGGGGTGTGTTTGAAAAAGCAGTAGCAGTTACTGGATTTATGGAGATGTATTGAAGGGAGGGAAGGTATGAGTAGTAGTGGGGTTACAGTGGTGGGATCAGATGCTCCGTCGGATTACCATGTTGCTCCCAGGGTGGGCACTACGGCCCACGTCGCCGGATCAGCAGCGCCGCCGCCGCAGACGGCATTAGCGATCATATCGCCGTCGGTGGAGGCCGCGATACTGAAGAAGAAGAGGGGCAGGCCCCGGAAGTACGGCCCGGATGGGACGGCGACGGTGACTCGGGCGCTGTCGCCAAGGCCCATTTCATCCTCGCCGCCGTCAGCGCTGCCGGTGATTGATTTCTCGTCGGCCGGGAAGCGTGGGAATGTTCGAGGATCGAGCTCAGCGAACAGGCAACAGCTAGAAAATTTAGGTAAATTACTCGCAGAGAATTCACGCTTACAGCTCGGAGTGTTCTGTTCTTTAATGCATACACTTCGATTTCTCTGAGAATTCACCATCGGGGCTCTCTGGTTTGATCTTCGTGCCATGAAATCATCCTCTTATGGATTTCATTTGGCACTCTTCACTTTTTGTTTACTTCAAGAAAAAGAACAGTCACTTGTGAATCTTCCTTTTATACTTGCCGTAAGATCATGGATTACAATAGGAAGAGGAAAGTTTTGTATCTCCATGTTTTATTAACTGTGTATTTCTCTGTTTAACCTGCATTAATTGAAAAGGACAAGCTTGTTTGGATTGCTATTTTCTCCTGTCACTGGGTTTCTCCATGCTAGGCGTTATACTGAATGTACTGTACCAATTTGGGAAAATTTAGATTGGTTCATTTCCTTTATTGAACTTGAGCGATTGACATGTATAGTTTTATATGGACTTGATGTATTGTTTTGGGCTGGTAGTTCAGTATTTGTTTGTTTGTGTGCTTTGATTTCATTTCTATTTTGTGACATCTATCATATTCATTTGACCATATATTTTCTAGATTAGAGGTGCAGTGGATTTTCTAATGAAAAAATGACAACTGGGGACCAAATTTGCAAGTTTATTCCAATGAAGGACCCACTTACCTATTTATTTGGATGTGTTTATAATTGGCCGACTCCTTCATTGGAATAAACTTGCAGTTTTTGGTTCTCAGTTGTCATTTTCTGTTTTTAAAAAAATGGATCAAATCATCACCTGTTGGGCTGCATGAAAGATAAAATCTTGAAAGTTTAGGTGACTAAATGTTGATGATGAAACTCAATGTTTATGTATTTAGGGCAATAAGGTTCTTATATGGAAAATTGTCACGACACTCCTGATTAATCAAGTTAACTACAGGAAGTTGTTTTTTTTTAATAACTACAGGAAGTTGCTTATTTGGGTAAGTATTAGATACGTGCTCATGTAATTTTTTTTATGCAATCATATTTAATCTTGTGTTTTTCTTGATGTTATGCTTGAAATTGTAAGTTAGTTTAAATTCCGATTTTTCCCAAATATTTTGTGAAATTATATTTTGCAGGCAATTGGGTTGCATGTTCTGTTGGTGCTAATTTCACGCCGCATATCATTACAGTTAATTCAGGCGAGGTAAATGTTTGTATTTCTTCTATCTGTTTTGTCATACCATCTTCTATGTTTTTTAGATTTTAAGGTTGTGTTTGGTTTTGGAAACCATTTCCTATTTTTTCCTTAAAAGATGTATTAAAAAATGCGTTGTAGAATATTTTTAATAATAGGAGAAAACGCAGAAGCATGCGATTTACTTGTTTCTGCATTTTTATTTTCCATAGAACATGTAGATTATTTTTTCAAACATTTACACTTTTCATTACATAACCTAATGTATTTTTGGAAAATAAAAACAGGAAACGTTTTCCAAAACCAAATGCAACCTAACATTTTTCCAGCCTTCCAAGCTTCAACTCCAAAATTATTTGTATTTGTATGATTGAGTGATGATGTGCAGGCAAATAGGTGCCAAGCTTTATATTCAATAACAAAATAAACTGGTACATGGACTCTGGCCAAAATGATTTCATTTTCAATTTTAAGGGCATGTTTGGTTCAGATGTGTAAGAATAAGATAAATCTTTTCATTCTTTACCGACAACCATTTTCAAATATTCACGTCACTTCTTTTATGATCCTTTACCATTTTCATTCCTCAAATCCATATCAACCCAAGGGAAGGTCATTACTTTATTGATTTCCCTCATCTTGTTTTAGGACGTTATGGTGAAGATCATATCCTTTTCTCAGCAAGGTCCCCGAGCTATATGTGTTCTCTCAGCAAATGGTGTGATCTCAAGTGTCACTCTCCGTCAACCAGACTCGTCTGGGGGTACATTAACATATGAGGTGCAGTGTTTTGTTCTTTCAAGAAGGAAAAATGTTTGGCTGAGTTATATGATTGTTCAAGATGCCTAAAAAATATGGGATTTGTTGTTTTGGTTTAACACTTGCAACTAAATTTCAGAAGAAAACCAGAAAAACACTTTCTCAACTAGCATTTTGGAAATACTTATCCAGTAGCACTTACCATAAGTGATGTCAAACGAAGCATAAATGATTCATGCATTTGAGCTTTTCAACCCTATATAGATTTTTTTTTAAAAAAAAAGAGAAAGAGAAAAAAACCCAGATAGAATTGGCCTTGGGAAAAAGTTCAGGCAGGTTAAACAAACTTGTCAACCTCCAAGGCTGGTCACAATATAGTCAAGCTGGCTACTTTCTTCCATCCCCCCCTAAGGGCAACTTTGTGACTGATTTTTCATTAATTTTACTGATTCCAGGACTTGTTGATTATTATTATTATTATTATTATTATTATTATTATTATTATTAAATATTGTCACATACCATTGTATGAAGAACCTTTCATGCTAATGGGTTTCAATGTATTGTATTTAGATATTTAGGATATGGGTATTGACTAGGTATATCTTATCCCTTTCCCCTCTAGTTTCAATTTTGTATTTCATACCTATTCCGAGTCTTGTATCTCATATATGTCTATAAATTGAGTATTCCCCCTTCATCCAAGCGGAACAGATGGGTTTACTCTTTCTACATGGTAATAGAGGCCCTGTAAAACCCTCGAGTCTCTCTTCCATCTCAATCTCTCTCCATGGTGCCCAAACTTCCCTTTGCCTGGGTGACCGACTTTAGTCAATATTCATATCCTAAATATCTAAATACTTTAACACAATGTTTAGAAATTTATCATAATGTCCCATTTTGCTGGCTGCGTTGTAGGGCAATTCGCATGTAACAGCCGAAAGAGCTTATTGATTTTTGAGATGGTTTGAGAAAAACTCAAAATACGACAAGTTCAAATAGTACTGTTATTTAAGAACAATAACAGAAGCAGAATTCGAAAATCAGTCCAACTATAGAGAAGGAAATGAACAAACAGAAATGACAACAGGATATCACGCCCTAATCATGGGGGTCTCGTCCCACACTAGTAAAAATATTAAGGCTGCGGTTCATGTGGTTTGTCTTATCGAAGAGATAGGAGTCGCCCCAACAATGTGGAGGATGGTGTGTGTCAGTCCCGACACCACCTTGGTTGGGAGTTGGAGCCACTCTCCTGATGAGTCCATGGCAGGACGAAACCAGTGAACCTCACATCATTTGAAGAGCTGGATGGCTGAACCCCGCCCGCCGAGGAAGGGGCCGGGGTGCCGCATGGACGAACTGCTGTGCTGTGACGCTCAGCCCATGACAAGTGGTATCAGAGCAGATGTGCCTCCTGATGTTTGCGGAATGCAGACGGTTGGACCTTGGTGGTGGGAGCGGAGTTCCGAGGTGTCATGACAAAGGTGACACGACAAAGATGGTCTCGCTCGTGTGAATGTCAGAGGCAGAGACACCACTTTGGAGGGTGAGTTTTAAGGAGGTGGTTTGCGACCCAGAGAGAGTGGGCGGACCACAGTGGTTTGCGACCCAGGAAGAGGGTGAACCACGAAGCTAACGACGAGGAAAAAACGTCCCCTTGGCCACGCATGACAGCCAGTTAGTTGGAAGCAGATCATTTCGCAGACACACTCAAGGCCACGATCCCGCATGCACGAGGGTGTGCATGGAATAGTGGTAGGATAATGTCACGACCCAATCATGGTGGTCTCGTCCCACACCAACAAAAACATCAAGGCCGCAGTTCATGTGGTTTGTCTTATCGAAGAGACGAGAGTCGTCCCGACAATGTAGAGGATGGTGCGTGTCAGTCCTGGTTGGGAGTTGGGACCACTCTCCTGATGAGTCTATGGCAGGACGAAACCAGTGAACCTCACATCATTTGAAGAGCTGGACGGCTGAACCCCTCCCGCCGAGGAGGGGGTCGGGGTGCCGCACGGACGAATCGCTGTGGTGAGACACTCAGCCCGTGACAAGCAGCTAGCACTGAGGATAGATTCAAAAATATGATACAAAAACTGAACAACACTCCAACAAATTCAAAGTACAACAATATCACAAGACAATCTCAAGAATCAAAAAAGCAATAGTCAACTCAATGTGCGTGCTTAACATGAGCCAGTCCAGACTAATGACAATTACAATCGTGAATCAGAACAAAAACCGGAAGCAATTTACATCATGCAATTTGCAAAAGTAGCAAGAAAAGCAGTAAAGAGGACACAACGATTTTTACGTGCTTCGATCAAATTGACCTACATGCACAGAACAAAGGTTTCACTATGCAAGAAAATGAGAGTGGATTATAAGTGTGGACTCGAGCATACAAAGGACCAAGCAAACAACCTAAACAGATCTATACAAGAGGATACCAAAATCGAAAGAAACATAAAGGAAGCGCTTATCGAGCCGAGTTCTTATTACCAAGAACCCGGATACACCTCAAACGAATCTGTCGAAGATCCAAGCCTCCAAGATCGCGGGGTAGCTATAGCAGATGTCCATCAATATATAGGTTCACAAGCTGCAAGCCAAACCAAATCCGCTCTAGGTGCCTTCAACACTCCGGGATCAAGCTTGCACGAACCAACCCCGTACCATCTCGAATCACAACATCTCCTCTTCGCCCAACCTCTCTGAAACTCCCTCAAATCTCCTCTAGGATCACCGAACCAGCAAGAACTGGTTTCCCTCTCTAGGGAACAAACAACCAAAAATAGTTCCTCTCGTTTTTCTCGGAGGAAGCCGAAAACTAAGGAGGAGCCTTCGAATGGATTGATTCCCCAAAAGCTGATGAGCTGCCATGGATGAATTGAGGCATAACAATCGGTTACAACAAACCAGCATCCCACTGCACACTTGGATGGCCATGATTCACCTGAAGCTATGTGAGGTAGGCCAAGAGAGAGCCGAGCAGGACACGAGGCCATAGGCGATAGGGTAGCCGCTCAAGCAGCGGATCTAGGGAAAAACTCTCAAAGCAGAAAACACAAGTGAGAAGCACAAAAAAAAGAAAAAAACATGGCAACCGTAGGATTAGCCGGGATCAACGGCTAGGGTAAAAACCAAGCTGAGCACGCTGATAGCAGTGCAACGCGGACCAAATGAAAAAAGGCCCAATAAGAAATAAACAATCCAGCCCATATTAAAACAAATCCCAGCATCTATTTGCAGAGAAATAAAAAAAGCATTTTATTTTACGACGTAAAGTGAATTAAAAATTCACAAATCTCCTCGTAAAATAAAATCACAAACCTAAACATCTGATATGATATCCCTGCCCCACCTAACCTATCTCATTGATTTGAGAAAACATGCAATCCTAATCAAGTCTAAGAGTGTAGCAGTCACACGGCCCTCTATGTGTATCCAGGTGATACAAACCCGCTTATATCAATGACATCTAAACTACTACTAAAACATGCTTTGAACTAAAAACATTCTAAACATAAATGCATAAAATGAACTCACATTTACATACTTGAGTTTTCCGCTTCACATGCCTCAACTCCTTGCTAATCACATGCTAACTAGAGGTTCATAGAACAACTTTTGTGCCTGTAGAACACCAACAAACCGAGCAGTACCCATCCTCAAATAAAACCATGGCAAAACAGAAACATAGGCAAAACGACAACATAAAAGTATACAAATAAACTCAAAGTGAAACAGTTCATATGCAAACAACAATAGTAAAGAAATAACACCATATACAGAATGCAAACAAAACACGACCTAATCTACAAGCGTATAAGGCAATCACTCCACCTGAATCTAACACTGTTCAGAAATAACAGAAACATAGGCAAAACGACAACATAAAAGTATGCAAATAAACTCAAAGTGAAACAGTTCATATGCAAACAACAGTAGCAAAGAAATAACAACATATATGGAATGCAAACAAAACACGGCCTAATCTACAAGGCTTAGAGCGTACAAGACAACCACTCCACCTGAATCTAACACGGTCTTAGAAACACTCTCCACCTAAAGAGAAGGCACAACCTAAAACCGTGCAATAGGGGGTCCCACATTCTAACTGGTACCACTATAAAACCCATACAACCCCAGTCCCAAAGGTCATCTCATAACCACGAGAAAACTAAACCAATAAGAAAGGGCTACCAGCTCCCGATCTAAGGAAAACCCCTTAAATCTAGCTAACCAACGACATTAGTTGCCTGATTCCAAGGTACCTATCCAATGTCATTAAAGAGATACCAACAGTGCCAACATGAAGCCTGATAGCCAACCAAACATCTACCCATGAACCCGCTTCTCTAATCACTACCAAAGATATCACTATTCTCACACCCGGTTATCTCCTGAGAATACCAGCCCTCCTAGGACACAAAATGGAAAAACACCTAGAGTTGAACCCACAACTCTGCCCCCTGTATGCACTAGACAGATTGCATAACACCAGCTTCATCATAACCAGACTCATCGTTGCCCTTTGGACTATTTCTCTTAAGACGATCCTTCTTAAAATGATTTGGTTTACCACAATGATTACACTTCAGAGTCTTAGATTGGCTCTCACCCCTCTTATTATCCTTACCATTGTTCTTCCATTGAACCGTATGTTCTGTTCTATCCATAGTACTAAGACCCCCAAATCATCCTTCATCGAAATTTTCGCACGAAGGATTTGGATCCTGATGCGAGACGCACGGGGTGACCCGATCTTCACGGTGTAGGGCGGCGGATGATGGATGCGGTTTGGGGCTAAGTGACGGGTGAAGGGTATGGATAGTGCAAGCAAGTAGTCAACCAACGCTATATGGAGCGTGACCTACTACTTAGACAACGCACTCAAGGGAGGGGTGTGATGGCCAATCCACACAACAACGCACTTGGGTTGAGGCACGGAATTGGGGGCTTTGTGATCTTGGATCACCAATCTAACTTGTAGATTGACAAGGCAAGAATGCACAAGAGTAAGGGAAATTTGGAACAATCCTCACACAACGAAGAGAAACAAAGCATAAGCTCTCAATTAGAATCTTGAATGCCAATACAATGCCATGGGGTGACTATTTATAGCCAAGGGGGTGATACACAATGGTCAATGGTCTAATACCCTAAAGTCATAAAGTCTAAACCTACCTTGTCCCCTTAAAAGTCAAAAAGATAAAAGCCAACAAAGACTTTTGGAAAAGAAGCACACAACTTTCCAACATAGCCCACCGGATTTGACTTTGAGTGCATAGCCCACCGGATTTGACTTTGGTGTCCAAAGATGCCATTTCTAGAATCCTCCATGTGGGCAAGGCCTCCAAATTCGTGCAACCATGTGAGCCAAGCTTTAATCATCAATTTTGGGCTTGAATAAGTGATATTATAGGCCCATTTGCTCCATCCATGCATGGTAATACCCATTGGGCCTTTAATGAAGCAAGATGAGCGCCCATTGAAACATTCAACCTCTTTAATCTTCCTCGTGTCATTGGGCCTTGCAAATCCAATTCCTCCACCCGAGCAATCAACTCTGTGCCTTCCGCATGGTTCGCATCAGATCCACTACAATATTTCTTGGGGATTGAGGTCTCTAGATGTACCAAAGAAATTTTTCTATCTCAAAGAAAGTATGTTCTTGATCTTTTGCAGGAGACTGGAATGACTCAAGCCGACTTAGTTGACTCACCCCTCGAATCTGGAGAAAAATCACTTCATACTGACAGTGAGATGTTTTCTTCACCCGACAGATATAGACGACTTGTTGGGAAGCTTAATCACTTGACGATGACTCGACCCGATATTGCTTGCGTGGTTAGCAAAGTGAGTCGGTTTATGAAATCCCTAACAAAAATGCAGTGGAAGGCTGTTCTTCGCATTGTTAGATATGTGAAAAATGAATCGAGTTTAGGTCTTCTATATTCTGACCATGGACATACAAATATTGAGGCATTTTGTGTTGCAGATTATGCTGAATGTCTCTCTTCTAGGAGATCTACGTTTGATTTTTCAGTATTTGTTGGAGGAAATTTGATCTCATGACGAAGCAAGAAGTAGACATTTATCTCACGATCAAGTGCAAAGTCGGAGTATTGTGCCATGACATATGTGATTGCAGAGATTTTTTGGGCACAACAAATTCTATAGGAGATTGGCTATACTGTTAAGAAATCGGCACATATTTGGTGTGGCAATCAAGCTTCTATCAAGATTGCCACAAATCCAGTCTTTTATGAGCGGACAAAGCATATTGAAGTTGATTGAGCTTTAACTAACACATCAAAGGAAACATTTTCATAGAAAACGGAAGACTGTCCATCAGCAGACAACACGGTCATCTTCTTCTTGGGACCACATAGGGTGTCAATCAAAGCATACCGAGCTAACAAGGCACACATTTTAATTCACCGCAAACTAAAACCATTTTCACCATCGAATTTCTCAATTTCAAATTTTGACAATGCCATCACTAATATCAATTTGACCCTGATACCTACTGTTGTGGGTTGTGTTGTAGGGCGGTCCGCATTAAATGGCTGAAAGGACTTATCCATTTTAGGGATGGTTCGAGAAAAACTCAAAGTACTAAAAATTCAAATAGCGCCGTTATTTAAGTCCAATGATAAAAGCAGAATTCGAAAATCTGTCCAACTACAGGGACAAAAAAATGAACAAACAGAAATGGCAGCAGCTAGCACAGAGGTCAAATTCAAAAATGTGATACAAAAACTGAACAACACTGCAACGGGTTCAAAGAATAACAGTATCACAAGACAATCTCAAGAATCAACAAAGCAACAGTCAACTCAATCACTGTGCCCTCTTTACTGCTTTCTTTGCTGCTTTTGCGAACTGCATGTTGATCTACATGCAAGAGAACGATCAAATTGATCGTTCAAATTGATCTACTACATGCACGGGGCAGGGGCGCCGGGGTTTCACTATGCCAGAAAACGAGAGCAGATTACAAGTGCAGACTCGAGCAAACAAAGGACCAAACAACCAATTTAAACCGATTATATGGGAGGATAACAAAATCGAAAGAAAGATAAAGGAAGCGTTTACAGAGCCGAGTTCTTATTACCAAGAACTCGAATACGCTTCAAACGAATCTGTCGAAGATCCAAGCCTCCAAGTCGCGGGGTAGCTGTAGCAGAAGTCCGTCAATGTACAGGTTCACAAGCCGCAAGCCAAACCAGATCCGTTCCAGGCGCCTTCTGCGCTCCAGGATCAAGCTCGCATGAACCAGCACTGCACGAGCTCGAATCACAGCGCCTCCTCTTCGCTCAACCTCTCCAAAACTCCCTCAGATCTCCTTTGGGATCACCAAACCAGCAAGAACAGCCGGTTTCCCTTTCTGGTGAACAAAGAACCAGAAGCAGTTCCTCCTGTTTCTCTCGGAGGAAGCTGAAAACCAGGGAGGAGCCTTTAAATGGATTGATTCCCCAAAAGCCGATGAACCGGCATGGGTAAATCAAGGCATAGTAATCAGTTACAACAAACCAGCATCCCACCACACATGTGGGTGGCCAAGATTTACCCGAAGCTATGCGAAGCTGGCCAACAGCGAGCCGAGCAGGACACACAGCTATGGGAGATAGGGCAGCCGCTCAAGCAGCGGATCCAGGGAAGAACTCTGATAGATACCAGTGTATAGAAATGAGGGGGAATATTCTAGAAGGGGCATAAGAGTCCTGACAGGGGGATGTACAGCTGGCACACGGAGGGTAAAGCAAAGAGGTTATAAGAAGGGGGGGGGGGCAGTTGGAGAAGGGGGGATACCGGGGGAATTATTCCGATGGAGATCACTGGGAACCGTTGGAAGCACATGAAGGATCACGACCCCCCACACCGGAAGGAGCAGCATCGCAAACTGCTGACAGACCTTCTGCAAGCTAATCATCAACCGGGAAGGACTATATGGGAGATTGCCCGGAAAGTTGCTATGCTCGGGCAGCAACACACACGAAGGGCCCACAGTGCTGGAAGGTTCATCTGAGAGATTGCCTGGGGAATAAGTGAAATTAGGGCGTGTTGCCAACAGACATTGCAGGCCCATGGAGTAGGGAGGGTCAATTGGCTAATTGCTTGGCATTACTGCTTGACCAGTGTACCTTCTCCTCAGTTACATGGAGCACGACTGGCATGGGAGATTGCTTGACATGCCGGCAGGATTCACCACCTTGAGGACAAGGTGGTTTTTTGGGACGGTGGCAGTGATAGATACCAGTGTATAGAAATGAGGGGAAATATTCTTGTAGAAAAGGTAATCTTCATACCTCAAGGTGAGGCGGATGCCTTCTTTTATAGAATGAAAATACGGAATACATAAAAGGGTATTCCGATGTGGGACTCGGAAATACCCAGAATAATAAAAATAGGGTTCAACACTCCCCCTCAAGCTGGACATGCCCAGCTTGGAACACGAGTCCCACAAAAGAAAGATAACATCAAAGAAAGACCAGACACACTCCCCTTCAAGCTGGGTCGCAGATGCTGTGGATGCCCGGCTTGGAACTGAGCGAGGCGAGGCGAGCTCCTGGGAGGCCTTTGGTGAAGATGTCAACAAGTTCGTCCGCCGTCGGGATGTGGCTAAGGCTGACATGATCGTGCTCCAGGTGGTGGCAAAAAAAGTGACAGTCCATCTCAATATGCTTCGTGCGATCATGGAAAACGGGATTTGAAGCAATCTTGGTGGCTGCCTGATTGTCACACAAGATGTGAAGCAGATGTCTGCGGAGGAAAGCTAAGCTCTTGGAGGAGATGTCGAAGCCAAATGATCTCTGTAGTGACGGTGGCCATGGCTCGGTACTTGGACTCCGCACTGGAGCGGGAGACGACAGTCTGTTTTTTGCTGCGCCAGGAGATGAGGTTGTCTGCCAAGAACACGGCAAACCCAGAAGTAGATTTCCGGGTAGCAAGACAACCAGCATAATCAGCATCACAAAAAGCCTCAATATTCAGATGAGCATTGTAATGACCCGCCAATTCTCATTGGCTTGAGAGCTCAACGAGTCATTACATGGCCTTAAGCGACATCCCCAAGACGCCAAAGGCTGGCAATAAATGCCGAAGGGTTTCAATTACAATTGGGGGACGATTTACCTTTAAAAAAAATAACCCATCCATTTACCAATCACTATACGATGCATGAACCAAAAGTAGACCAACAAACGACTTCATTTATAATAAACCACCTCATAGTACACAACAGCGGAAGACCAACCAAACATCAAAGTACACAGCAGAAAGAGAACAACACAAGACTCCCAAAAGACACCACGACTCAGTGGTCCACAAGCTCCAAGCTCCACAGCATCTCCCAAACATCACCACAAACCACTAGTAATGAGATGCTTTACCTTTACCTGTGTCTCGGAAAACGACATCTGTAAAAGCACCAAAGTGCCAAAGCAGGGGTGAGTATAAAATTCAGTAGGTTTTCCCCAATGACTTCCCTACTCACGCCACTAGGATAGAAGAGTTAGCCACATTTATATAATAAAACAGTTTATATAAAGCATTTTCACCAAAGCAGTTTATAACTAAATATAAACTAGTTTTCCAAAACCATCCATGCTCAAAAGTATCAAAGTGCAATTTAAAATCAGCTTTTTCAACACGTTATTTTTCCAGAAAATAACCAAACAAATTCCAAGTCATTTCACAAACATCCCGTTCTGGCATACCCAACCATTTCACAAACCCATGAAATCAACCATGCATGCAACCTGAACCTCCCTATACTCGCGAGTGGTGAGCTATCCTTCCACTAAGTCGTCACTTAGTGAACTACCTTGACGGGGGTATTTCACGACCTTATTCGTCCCAACCTTTTGATGGGGGTACTTCTCGACCTTATCCATCCCAATGCATATGAACACACACCACAACCCATGCAAGTCCATGCCCAACCAAGTGTGTTCAAAACCTTTCAACTATTTCAATAAAACTCCCTTTTTATTGAAAACCCAAATCCATCAAAATCATTTCAATCACAAACCGTTTCAATAAAACATCACTTTTTATTGAAATCCCATTTCTCATCAAACCATTTACAAATTCAGCAATTTCATAATTTAAAATCAACCTTTTAAATTCAAATAGCCAAATCACTTTGCACAACAATTCACCAAGATTTCACAAATTCATCAAAACCATAAATCATTACTAAAGAAGATTTATTCCATGCTTTTCACAAACAATACCATTCAAATAATCAATTTGAAACTAAGCTAACCAATTCTAACGAGAGGAGTCGAGAGTGAAACCACCTACCTCAACAAATTAGGCGAAACCAAGCAACAGACGAAGAACGCTCAAGAACACCAGGTCAAAACTCTAAGAATCCTCCTTAGATTTCTTCTCCTAACACAACCAAGACCAAATCTTGTCATATTTGGCATCCACACCCTTAGATCTACTCATAACGGGCGTAGATCTAAGAAAACGAGAGAAGATGAGAAGTAGATCTAAGTAGATCTAAGAAATCATCAAGAACGATCACATACCTTAAGAATCCGGCTTTGATTCGCCAAGAGAACCCTTCGAATCGCCTCCGAAACGCCTAGGAGAAGTCCTCCAACCTTCAAGGGAGAGTAATCCCGAGTTAGGGCCGCTTAGGAGCTTTAATGAGGCAATTAGAGGTAAAACGGATTAGATCCACAATTTTTGGATCTAATTTTAAGTGACCGCACGGTTAGTCCGCAAACCGTGCGCAAACCGTGCGTTAGCTTCTGCCTCGGTCATCCTTCACGCACGGCCTCATCGCACGGTTTGCCCAAACCGTGCGGTTACCTCTGCCCAGGTGACCATCACCCACACGACTTCCGCACGGTTTGGCAAACCGTGCGTCACCACATTTTGCCCTTTTTCGTTTTAAAAGTCTCCCAAACTTTCCCCAATCATCTCCCATATGCTTCATGTACTTAAAAGGCATAAAACAAGGGTTACTTACCAGAAACGGGGGTACTACATTCTCCCCACCATTGGTCTTTCCGTCCCCGGAAAGTAGAAAAGCAATGCTTGTCTGAAAGAATTCTGGACACTGTTCCCTCATTTTTTTCTCGCGTTCCCAAGTCTCTTCCTGGATCTGACCATGTTGCCACAAAACCCGCACTAGGCCGATGCTTTTCCCACGCAAGACTTTATCCTGTCTATCCACAATCCGCACCGGGATATGTACCAACAAAGCATCCGGCTCTAGATCAACGTGATCCCATCTGATCACTTGGTCAGGATCGGGTTGATACTTATTTAACTGAGATACATGGAACACATTGTGCACCGAACTGAACCGTGGTGGTAATGCCAGCCGATACGCCACCTCGCCAACCCTTTCCAGTATCTTAAAAGGGCCTATATATGGAGGAGATAATTTGCCCTGCTTCTCGAAACGACGATGTCCAAGCCTTGGAGAGATTCTCAAGAAAACATGATCACCCACAACGAACGACAACGGTCTTCGACGGTGATCTGCATAAGATTTCTGACGACTTTGAGCCGTCTCCATCCTCTTTCTAATCAACTGGATCTTCTCCGTTGTTTCTTGGACAAGGCTTGGCCCAACTAGTGAAGTTTCACCCGTTTCCACCCAGCATAGTGGAGAACGACACGGACGCCCATACAATGCTTCAAACGGAGCCATGCATATCGAAGCTTGATAGTTGTTATTGTATGAGAACTTCACTAAGGCTATATGCTCCTCTCATGAGCCACCAAAATCCATTACACAAGCCCGCAACATGTCTTCCAACGTTTGTATCGTCCGCTCGGATTGCCCATCCGTCTGAGGATGATACGCCGTGCTCATAGTCAACTGAGTCCCAAGGGCTTGTTGTAAGGATTTCCAGAAACAAGATGTGAACCTCGGATCTCTATCTGAGACGATAGACACTGGTACACCATGTCTCTTTACCACTTCTCGGATATAGATTTTTTGAAAGATCTTCCACCGTATGAGTTTCACGAATAGGGATGAAATGGGCCGATTTGGTCAGACGATCCACTATCACCCAGATGGCATCGTGTTTCCGGACCGTTCTTGGAAGACCTGTAACAAAATCCACTATCACCCAGATGATATCGTGTTTCCGGACCGTTCTTGGAAGACCTGTAACAAAATCCATTGCTATCTGATCCCATTTCCACACTGGAATATGTAAGGACTGTAACATACCAGCTGGTCTTTGATGCTCCGCTTTAATTTGCTGACAAGTTAAACACCGTGAGACGAACTTGACCACCTTCCTTTTCATGCCGCTCCACCAAAACTGCGCCTTCAACGCTTTATACATCTTCTGCGTACCCGGATGTACAACCCATCTTGAATGGTGGTAAGCATTAAGGAGTTGTTCCTGACAAACTATATGTACAACCATCCGATCTCTGAAACACACAACCGAGCTCCCATCTAGCTTCCACCCCTCAATGGTCTCCCCACCATTGAGTTTTGAAGTCATATGCAGACATTCTGTATCAGATGTTTGTGCCTCTTTGACCACCTTTACCAAATCAGGAACAAGCGTAGCTGAAAAGAAAACCGCAACATCACCTCGGTCTTCACATTCCACATGCATGTCGGCTAAGACCGACATCAACTGCCATTCGTCTGAAGCTTCCTTTGCCAACTGAGCATGCGACTTCCTGCTTAATGCATCGACTACCGAATTGCCCTTACCCGGTGTATACATCAAGTCAAAGTCGAACATTTGAAGATACTCCATCCATCTTCGCTGCCTCAGATTCAAATCTCGCTGTGAGAAAATGTGTTTCAAGCTTTTGTGATCTGTAAACACAGTAAATTTCTCACCAAAGAGATAATGTCTCCATGTTTTTAAAGCATGAACGACTGCAGCTAACTCCAAATCGTGTGTTGGGTAATTCTTCTCATGCACCTTCAACTGCCTTGAACCATAAGCAACAACATGGTCTCCTTGCATGAGAACACATCCCAACCCTGTTCCTGAAGCATCACAATACACCACATACCCCTGTCCTGATTCAGGCAAGATCAAGATGGGTGCTGATGTGAGGCGAAGTTTCAACTCTTGAAAAGATCTCTGACATTCCTCAGTCCATTGAAATGCACTATTTTTCTTTGTCAATGCTGTCATAGGCGAAACTAGTCGTGAGAAGTCACTCACAAAGCGTCAGTAATAACCAGCTAGACCAAGAAAACTTCGCATTTCAAAGACATTCTTCGGTGGTTGCCAAGAAAGAACAACTTCTATCTTTTCTGGATCCACTGAAACACCTTTCTTAGAAACAACATGGCCTAGAAAACGTACCTCTTGTATCCAAAAATCGCACTTTGATAATTTGGCATACAACTGATTGTCTTTCAAGATTTCCAACACTATCGCCAAGTGTTGCTCATGCTCAACCCTTGTTCTTGAATACACCAATATGTCGTCGACAAACACCACAACAAAAGAATCCAGATATTGCTGAAATATCCGATTCATCAAAGCCATGAAGACCGCTGGTGCATTCGTTAGACCGAAAGGCATGACTACATATTCGTAGTGGCCATATCTGCTTCTGAAGGCTGTCTTTGGAATATCCTCCTTTCGAACTCGCAACTGGTGATATCCTGATCGTAAGTCAATCTTAGAGAACCACTGAGCTCCCCTCAATTGATCAAACAGGTCATCAATGCGTGGAAGTGAATATCTATTCTTTATCGTAACTTGGTTAAGTTTACGATAATCCACACATAGCCTCAAAGTTCCATCTGCTTTCTTTGCAAACAAAACTGGTGCTGCCCACGGAGACACGCTTGGACGGATGAAACCTTTGCTTTCCAGCTCCTTTAACTGCACTTTCAATTCCTTTAACTCTGTTGGTGCCATCCTATAAGATGGAAGTGAGATAGGACTGGTCCCCGGAAGAAGATCAATCGTAAACTCCACTCCTTTTACAGGTGGTAACCCTGAGAAGTTTTCAGGAAAAACATCAGGAAATTTATCCACCATAGCTGGGAAACTATTTTCCTCCCTCTCTTCCAATGATGCCAAAGTCAAAGCTGCCAATTGGTAAGAGATCGTTCCCACCATTGGTGCCAACAAGCTCTTTGCACATTTCTTTACCATTCTCTCTCCTCTGAAGAGATGCTCCATGCCGTCCTCAGTCGTGAAACTAACCGTTCTTCTAGAATAGTCAATGTGAGCCTTAAACCTTGTCAACCAATCCATACCCAGGATTACATCATAGACATCGATATCCAACATAGAGAAGTTCCATTTCAGCTCAGCTCCATCAACAGTTATAGCACATGCTCTACACACGAAGACTTGACATTCTCTTTCACTAAGAGGAGTTTGCAGTTTCAAGAGAGATGACATCATTTCCAGTTTTAAGTTCAGCAAATCACCAATACGAGAAGCAAGAAAGGAATGCGATGCACCGGTATCGAACAACACTTGCACAAAGGTAGAATTCAAAAGAATCGTACCTCTTACTGTTGATGGTCCAGCCTGATCATCAACAATCATCTGCTCAGCTCCATACAATTGCTTCGTCGCTGCACTGTTCTCCTTGTTGCCTTGCTGAGATTGCCCTGGTTGAGGAGTCATGGTATTTCGAGAATCACCATGGCTAGCTCTACTATGCTGACGAGACTGACTCTGCTGTCCTTGTCCTGTCGAAGCATACGATGCTTGCGACGCCTGAGAAGTGTCACGTGCACCCGACCTTGGAGTATTTCTACAATAACGTTGTAGATGCCCCATCTGCTTGCAATTGTAACATTGTCTAGGTTGCGCCGTACACTCTCGCTTTATGTGATCAGTCGAGCCACATTGAAAACAACCTGCTTTACTCTGGGGTCGTGGAGGAAGGTTGACTGATCCCGCAGTCTGGTTCTGATTCGCACTCCCACCTTGGAAGTAGGTGTTCCTCTTCCGCTTGTTCCCAGCATTAGAGTTCCCACCCGTTCCCGTGAGTATCATCATGCCTCCTCCTATCGATCCCGAGATATCACGTTCAACAACCGTTGCTCTATTCACCATCTCTGTATAATCCGTAATACAGAGCACTGCAATCTTCGATCGAATCTCCTGCCTTAGCCCCGATTCGAAGATGCGTGCCTTTAAAGAAGCACTTGCCGCAACCTCTGGAGCAAAACAGACTAAATTCATGAATTTAGCCGCATACTCTGTGACAGAGAGGCTGTCCTGTTTCAAGCTGAAGAAGTCCGTCGTTTTCTGGATCTTGAACGTGTGAGGATAGAATTGTTTGTTAAATGTGATTGGTGAATTCCCCTTACCTCAATGTGAGGTGAGGATGTTCTTTTATAGATGAGTAAAACTAAATACAGAGAGGGTAAGTCCGATGTGGGACTCAGAAACACCCAATTAAATGAAATGGGGTCCAACACTCCCCCTCAAGCTGGACATGCCCAGATTGGATTGAGTCCCACAAAGAAAAGACGACAAGACAAACTCATACTCCCCCTCAAGCTGGACTATGGAGGCTGTGAATCCCCAGCCTAGAGGTGAGAGAGTCAAGGCGAGCCCCTGGGAGACCTTTGGTGAAGAGATCGACAAGCTGATCTGCCGTCGGTACATAGCCAAAGCTGATATGGTGCTGCTTTAGATGGTGGCGGAGGAAGTGACAGTCCACCTCGATATGCTTAGTCCGTTCATGAAAGACGGGATTCGAGACAATCTTCGTGGCGGCCTGATTGTCACACCAGATATGAGCAGGGGTGTGTGCCGGGAAGCCGAGCTCATGTAGGAGATGACGAAGCCAGAGGATCTCAGTGGTGACGGTGACCATGACGCGGTATTCAGCCTCGACACTCAATCTGGAGACGACAGTCTGCTTCTTGCTGCGCCAAGAGATGAGGTTACCGGCGAAGAAAACGGCGAACCCCGAAGTAGACTTGCGGGTCGCAAGGCAACCTGCATAGTCGGCATCACAGAAGGCCTCAACATCCAAGTGATCATGACGGGAATACTGAAGGCCACGTGCAGGGTCTCGCTTGATGTATTTGGCAATACGAAGGACAACATCCCACTGAGATTGGGTTGGATGCTCCATGAACTGGCTGACTTTGCCAATGACGCAGGCAATGTCGGGTTGCGTCATGGTGAGGTAGTTCAGCTTACCCACCAGACGTCGATAGCGCTCGGGATGAGGAAATGGTTCCGAGTCGGAATTGAGAGTACGTTCGCCAGGCTCAAGTGGGGTGTCCACGGCAGTGGCGGTGCTCAGATCGGCATCCTGCAAGATATCAAGAGCATACCTACGCTGGCAGAGAGAGATCGAGTCCTCAGAACGGGAGACCTCGATGCCAAGAAAGTAAGTCAGGGGACCAAGATCTTTGGTATGAAAGTTTTGGTGAAGGTGCGCCTTGAGGCTGGCGATCCCTCTGGAGTCGCTTCCTGTGATGATGATATCATCAATATATACCACGAGCAAGATACAGCCGTGCGGTGTCGTACGGAAGAAGACGGTGTGGTCCTTCAGACTCCGGGAGAGGCCAAAGGCCGTGACGACAGTGCTGAAGCGGCCAAACCAAGCTCGAGGAGACTGCTTGAGGCCATAGAGGGACCGACAGAGGCGGCAGACATGGGAGTCGGCACCGGAGGCAGAAAAAACCAGGGGGCTGCTTCAGGTAGACTTCTTCCTCAAGAACGCCATGGAGAAAGGCATTCTTGACATCTAGCTGATGAAGTGACCAGTGATGATGAGTAGCCAGAGAGATGAACAGGCGGACAGAGGCCATCTTGGCGACCGGAGAGTAGGTCTCAAAGTAGTCGATGCCATATGTCTGAGCAAACCCCTTCGCCACTAGCCGGGCTTTGAGGCGGCAAAGAGAGCCGTCAGGATTGAGACGAATCGTATAAATCCATTTGCTGCCCACTGCCTGTTTGCCTGCTGGAAGGGGGACAAGATCCCAAGTATGGTTTTCCTCCAGAGCCCGCAATTCATCCCGCATTGCAGCTAACCACCCGGGGTGAGATTTTGTTCACCAACCGTGCGAGGTATAGAAACTGTCTCCAGAGCGGACATACCTCTGTATGAAGAGACAAAGAGAGGAGTACTCTGGCAGAAGCGAGTACCTTTCCGTAGGGCAATGGGCAAGTCCTCGGGTGGCGGAGCAGGAGCAGCGGACGAAGCGGGAGCATCAGTGTCACGGGCCGGAACGGGGGATACAGTCGAAGGACGACGAGAGTAGACCTGACCAAAATGGGTGTCAACAGGGGTTGACGCCGGTGGAGGAAGGATGATGAGGGGAAGACAATTATCAATAGCAGAGTCAGGAGGAGGAGAGGGAAAGGAGAATGGAGAACTCTCAACAAAGGAGACATCCGCTGAGATGACATACCGGCGAAGGTCCGGGGAGAAGCAGCGGTATCCGTGCTGAGTGCGGGAATAACCAAGGAATATGCAGCGGAGGGATTTGGGAGAGAGTTTGGTGCGGCCAGGGCGAGTGTCACAAACATAACACAAGCAGCCAAACACTCGAAGAGGGAGGGAATGAAGAGGGAGGGAATGAAGAGGGAGAGTGGGGAAAAGAGTCCGAAAGGGAGTCTCCCCCTTAAGGATAGAAGAAGGAAGACGATTGATGAGGTATGTAGCAGTGAGAATGACATCTCCCCAAAAAAAGCAGAGGCACCTGTTGGTGGAAGATGAGGGCACGAGCAGTCTCCAGAATATGTCTGTGTTTCCGCTCGGCCACGCCGTTCTGCTGGGGTGTATCAGGACAGGAGGTCTGATGAAGGATACCATTTGCCTGGAGAAACCGCTGAAAGGAAGTGGAGAGATACTCGCGCCCATTATCCGAGCGGAGACATTTGACAGAGATAGAAAAACGGTTCTTAATTTCATTGAAAAAGGTTTGGAAGGTGGAAAACACTTCGGAGCGTTCTCGAAGAAGGTAAAGCCATGTCATGCGCGAATAGTCATCAATGAAAGAGATATAGTATTTATATCCCAAGTGACTCGGACTGGTACACGGGCCCCAAACATCTGAATGAACCAGATCAAAGGGGTGGGAGGCTCGTGTATCCGTGCGAGGAATGTAGGAAGAGCGATGATGTTTCGCAAAAGAACATGACTCACAATGAAAAGTAGGAGTTCGATGGAAGTCCGGAAACATCTTATGAATGGTGGATGCGGGCGGGTGTCCCAATTGGGAATGAAGATTTAGTGCCCGAGAAGAGGTAGACGTGCAAGCAATGGGTGCTGGTCCCTCGAACATGTAGACCCAGTCTCGAAGCCGGCCTCGACCAAGTTCCCGGTTCGTAGTCTGCTCCTGAAACACAACACCAGAAGATGTAAATATGGCCACACAGTTATAATCCTTAGTCAGTTTACTGATGGAAAGCAGATTAAAGGGTCTGCGGGGCACATGTGCCACAGAGGGTAGGTGTATCGATGGAGTCAGGGAGCATGCGCCGAAGTCCGCTATGGGGATAGTGGAGCCATCAGCGACGGTGATGGCTGAAGAACCGGCATAAGTGCAGTAAGACGTCAGCATACCAGCATCACCGGTGAGGTGGTCGGAGGCACCTGAGTCCAGCAGCCATGCAGGGGAGCAATGGCTGACCAAGGCAGTGGGGCAAACAGTACGAGCCAGAGAAGCCGAGGAGGGAGCGGGTCGGACAGAGGCCGGTGGATCATGAGGCCGCCTGAGGTCGGCCATAGAAAGGGCCAGAGACGGGGAAAGAGAGGCGACAGTCGAGGACGCGTCCCGGACCGCGGGCTGTCCCTGCCGCGGGTGCTGAGATAGTCGTCTATGCAGGACCCAACATCGGGCGATCAGGTGGCCAAACTTGCCACAATGGTGACAGAAGGGACGTGGACGACTTGAAGCACGACCACGTCCCGAGGAGTCCGCCATGGAAGCGTCGGGTAGCTGATGCAGCGGGCCGGCGGGATGATCGTGCACAGGACGTGCGCGTGCTGGAAGGGCCGTTGGAACGAGGGCGCTCTGCCGGGACGAGGGCATGCTGCTGGGACAAGGGCCCTCTGCCGGGAGGGTCCGCCGGGACAGAGGCCGAGGGCGCCTGCTAGGGTGAAGGCGGCGGAAGGGGGGGGGGCAGGGCAAGAGCAGCGGGGGCGCTCGGGAGGCGCGGGGCAGCGGGAGGCGCTGGGGCAGCGAGAGGCGCCGGGCGAGGGTTGCCGGGAGCGCGCCAGGCGAGGGTGGCCGGGAGGCGTAGGAGGCGCGGGACGACGGGGAACCGGGACGCCGGGGAGCCGGGAGCCGCGGGAGGGCGTCGCGCCAGGAAGGAGGGCCGTCGGGGAGCCGAGAGCCGGGAGCCGCCGGGGCTAGGGCACGGGCGCCAAGGCGAGGCCGAGAGCGGGGCGCCGGGGCGAGGCCGAGGGCGCGGCGCTGCTGGGCGAGGGCGAGAGCGCCTGGGCGAGGCGCTGGCGAGGGCACCGCGGAGCGAGGGGAGCTGCGCCGGGAGGGAGGGCCGTCGGGAGATTAGGGCAGAGCCAGATGGGGGAAGAGAGGCGGGGCCGGACAGAACCGGGAAGCCGCTGGGAGGGAGGGTCGGGATTAAGATCCCTCTGATACCATGTGATTGGTGAATTCCCCTTACCTCAATGTGAGGTGAGGATGTTCTTTTATAGATGAGTAAAACTAAATACAGAGAGGGTAAGTCCGATGTGGGACTCAGAAATACCCAATTAAATAAAATGGGGTCCAACATTAAACAATTCTTCAAAATCCTCCCATGTAAGGCCTTCATCCAATTTAGCATGCACCGCTAAATCCCACCATTGACGTGCAAGATCCTCGAGCATGTACGTCGTCAGCTTTACTTTCAGCTCTACTGGTGTGCCGATGAAATCGAATATACGATTCATCCTGCTTAGCCACACCTCCATCTTCTCGGGTTCAGCATCACCCCTAAAGTTCGGTGGATTCTGCTTCATGAACTGGGTGGTATGATCCACATGTCGTGGCTCATTCCTCCGGTTCCCAATATCCATAGCTTGAAAGGCTTGGACAATACTCTGAACCAACTCTTGGTTTACACGTGGTTCCGGTGCAACCACATTCTCCGCAGCTTCTTCGGGTTGGTTTCGACGACGCCTACCGGGTGCCATTTTCTAAAGCAACAAACTTCGTCAATCTCACTCTCTAGCAACTGTTGGCTTAGCATTTCAAATTCTATCACATCAACTATCAGAACATTGTTTTCAAACAACCTTTTTCCATGTTCAACCATTTTTGAAAACATTCAACATACTTTTTGAAAATCAAACCATTTTCAAAACATACTAAATACCATGTTTTCAAAGTCTTTCGGTTGAAAACAATTTCTGCATTTTTCAAAAAAATTGGCACTTTTCACAAAATTCTTACTCATTCCTCACAATGAGATATGCAATCCTAGTGGGATTCATCTACAATGCATGTCATGCTCCTCTCATTGGCTAAACCCACGACAATGAGATTTCCAATATTCTAGAAATGTATCCAAAACACTTATGTACCCAACACCCTGGTAACTTGAAGTTCAGCATAAACGGGTTAGCTACGTCCTTTTATGCTATACATTTCAAGTTCCGACAATCCTACTCCTGTCTAAGATTCCAACCCAAGGAATAAACGAAAAGGAATTTCAACTCCATGACCGAGAACATCGATGACCACTTGTTAGGCAAGGACCGAACAAGCTGATACCATTTGTAATGACCCGCCAATTCTCATTGGCTTGAGAGCTCAACGAGTCATTACATGACCTTAAGCGACATCCCCAAGACGCAAAAGGCTGACAATAAATGCCGAAGGGTTTCAATTACAATTGGGGGACGATTTACCCTTTAAGAAAATAACCCATCCATTTACCAATCACTATATGATGCATGAACCAAAAGTAGACTAACAAACTACTCCATTTATAATAAACCACCTCATAGTACACAACAGCGGAAGACCAACCAAACATCAAAGTACACAGCAGAAAGAGAACAGCACAAGACTCCCAAAAGACACCACGACTCAGTGGTCCACAAGCTCCAAGCTCCACAGCATCTCCCAAACATCACCACAAGCCACTAGTAATGAGATGCTTTACCTTTACCTGTGTCTCGGAAAACGACATCTGCAAAAGCACCAAAATGCCAAAGCAGGGGTGAGTATAAAACTCAGTAGGTTTTCCCCAATGACTTCCCTACTCACGCCACTAGAATAGAAGAGTTAGCCACATTTATATAATAAAACAGTTTATATAAAGCATTTTCACCAAAGCAGTTTATAACTAAATATAAACTAGTTTTCCAAAACCATCCATGCTCAAAAGTATCAAAGTGCAATTTAAAATCATCTTTTTCAACATGTTATTTTTCCAGAAAAATAACCAAACAAATTCCAAGTCATTTCACAAACATCCCGTTCTGGCATACCCAACCATTTCACAAACCCATGAAATCAACCATGCATGCAACCTGGACCTCCCTATACTCGCGAGTGGTGAGCTATCCTTCCACTAAGTCGTCACTTAGTGAACTACCTTGACGGGGGTACTTAACGACCTTATCCGTCCCAACCTTTTGATGGGGGTACTTCTCGACCTTATCCATCCCAATGCATATGAACACACACCACAACCCATGCAAGTCCATGCCCAACCAAGTGTGTTCAAAACCTTTCAACCATTTCAATAAAACTCTCTTTTTATTGAAAACCCAAATCCATCAAAATCATTTCAATCACAAACCGTTCAATAAAACATCACTTTTTATTGAAATCCCATTTCTCATCAAACCATTTACAAATTCAGCAATTTCATAATTTAAAATCAACATTTTAAATTCAAATAGCCAAATCACTTTGCATAACAATTCACCAAGATTTCACAAATTCATCAAAACCATAAATCATCACTAAAGAAGATTTATTCCATGCTTTTCCCAAACAATACCATTCAAATAACCAATTTTAAACTAAGCCAATCAATTCTAACGAGAGGAGTCGAGAGTGAAGCCACCTACCTCAACAAATTAGGCGAAACCAAGCAACGGACGAAGAACGCTCAAGAACACCGGGTCAAAACTCTAAGAATCCTCCTTAGATCTCTTCTCCTAACACAACCAAGACCAAATCTTGTCACATTTGGCATCCACACCCTTAGATCTACCCATAACGAGCGTAGATCTAAGAAAACGAGAGAAGTAGATCTAAGTAGATCTAAGAAACCATCAAGAACAATCACATACCTTAAGAATCCGGCTTCGATTCGCCAAGAGAACCCTTCGAATCGCCTCCGGAACGCCTGGGAGAAGCCCTCCAACCTTCAAGGGAGAGTAATCCCGAGTTAGGGCCGCTTAGGAGCTTTAATGAGGCAATTATAGGTAAAACAGATTAGATCCATAATTTTTTGATCTAATTTTAAGTGACCGCACGGTTAGTCCGCACGGTTTGATAAACCGTGCGCTAACCGTGCGTTAGCTTCTGCCTCGGTCATCCTTCACGTACAACCTCATCGCACGGTTTGCCCAAACCGTGCGCAAACCGTGCGGTTACCTCTGCCCAGGTGACCATCACCCGCACGACTTCCGCACGGTTTGGCAAACCGTGCGTAGCCCGTGCGTCACCACATTTTTCCCTTATTTGTTTTAAAAGTCTCCCAAACTTTCCCCAATCATCTCCCATATGTTTCATGTACTTAAAAGGCATAAAACAAGGGTTACTTACCAGAAACCGGGGGTACTACAAGCATGCTGGGAGTAGCAAAGACCACGGGCAGGATCTCGTTTGATGTATTTGGCGATGCGGAGGACAACTTCTCACTGAGAGGTGGTTGGATGCTCCATGAATTGGCTCATTTTGCCAACAGCGCATGCAATGTTGGGACGAGTCATGATGGGATAATTGAGTTTGCCCACCAGTCGACGATACCGCTTTGGGTGTGAATACGGTTCCGAGGAGTCATAGAGAGACCGTTCCCCAGGCTCCAGAGGAGTGTCCACAGCAGTGGTTTGTGTCAGCCCAGCATCCTGCAGAATATCCAACACATATTTCCTTTGGCAGAGGAAGATGGTGTCCGGAGAATAGGAGACCTCGATGCCTAGAAAGTATGTGAGAGGGCTGAGATCCTTAGTGTGGAAGTGCTGGTGAAGATGCCCCTTGAGGTGAGTGATTCCATCAGAGTCGCTGTCGGTAATGATGATATCATCCACATAAACGACCAACAGGATGCAGCCAGCAGATGTCGTCCTGTAGAACACTGTGTGGTCCTTCATGCTGCGGGAGAGCCCAAAATTCGTGACGACAGTGCTGAATCGGTCAAACCAAGCACGAGGAGACTGCTTGAGGCCGTAAAGAAAGCGGCGGAGTCGACAAATGTGAGACTCGGCGCCGGAGGCACAAAATCCGGGGGGCTGCTGCAGATAGACCTCTTCCTCAAGAAATCTATGGAGAAAGACATTCTTGACATCCAATTGATGAAGATGCCAATGATGATGGGCGGCCAGAGAGATGAATAATCGAACGGAGGCCATCTTCGCAACTGAAGAGAAGGTATCAAAGTAGTCAATACCATAAGTCTGCGTGAAGCCCTTTGCCACAAGGTGGGCTTTGAGTCGATGGAGAGTGTCATCGAGATTCAGCCTGACTGTGTAAATCCATTTGCTACCAACCGCCTTTTTGCCTGCTGGAAGGGGGACAAGATCCCAAGTATGGCTTGCTTCCAGAGCCTCCAATTCATCCCGCATTGCTGCTAGCCACCTCGGGTGAGATTTTGCATCACCAACTGTGCGAGGAATAGATACTGTCTCCAGAGCTGACAGACCACTGTATGAAGAGACAAATAGAGGAGTACGCTAGCAAGATCGAGTACCTTTCCGCAGTGCAATGGTCAAGTCGTCTGGTGTCGGGGCAGAAGTATCGGACGAAGCGGGGATGATGGTGTCCTCGGCCGGGACAGGGGGTACAGTCGATGGACGACTAGAGTATACCGTACCAAAATGGTGATCAGCAGCCGGGGGAGACACCAGTGGAGGGTGGATAATGAGAGGAAGACAATCATCAGTGTCCGTGTCTGGATGGGGAGAGGATGTGAAAAGGGAGAACTCTCAACAAACGAGACGTCAACAGAGATGATATACCGCCGTAGGTCCGGAGAGAAGCATCGATATCCGCGCTGAGTGCGGGAATAGTCGAGGAATATGCAGCGGAGGGATTTGGGAGAGAGTTTGGAGAGACCAGGCCGAGTGTCACGGACATAACAGAGACATCCAAAAACACGCAGTGGAAGTGAGTGGGGAGGGAGAGAGGAGAACAGAGTCCGAAAAGGAGTCTCCCCTTGAAGGATAAAAGAAGGGAGGCGGTTAATGAGGTATCTAGCAGTCAGGATAGCATCACACCAAAATTTGAGAGGCACCTTCATGTGGAATAGGAGGGCACGGACAGTCTCCAGAATATGGCGATGTTTCTGCTCGGCCACTCCATTCTGCTGAGGTGTATCAGGGCAAGATGTCTGGTGAATAATGCCTTTATCCTTTAGAAAGTGCTGAAGGGGAGTGGATAAATATTTCCGTCCATTGTCGGAGCGGAGACATTTCAGAGAGGTTGAGAATTGAGTATGAATTTCATTGTAGAAGGTCTGAAATGTAGAAAATACTTCAGACCAATCACGAAGAAGGTAGAGCCAGGTCATGCGGGAGTAGTCATCGATAAAGGTAATATAATACTGGAACCCGGGCTGACTAGGAACCCTGCAAGGACCCCAGACATCAGAATGAACAAGGTCGAAAGGATTCGCTGCACGCGGGTCCAATCGAGGAACATATGTCACCCGATAATATTTTGCAAACTTGCAGAGTTCATAATGGAAGGAAGCGGGCAGATGACCAAGGCGAGAATAAAGGTCAAGGGCACGGGCTGAGTTGGATAAGCAAGCAAGAGGTTGTGGGAGATCGAGTATGTACACCCCAGCCCGCAGATGACCTCGACCAAGTTCTCGATTCGTCGACTGCTCCTGAAAAACAACACCCGAGGATGTAAAAATAGCAGCACAATTTAAATCTTTGGTGAGTTTGCTGATGGAGAGAAGATTAAACTGACTGCAAGGAACGTGAGCGACTGAAGGCAGGCTAATGGATCAACAATCTCCGTTGCGGGATTTGGCACATGCCATGTGACCTGCAAGGAACGTGAGCGACTGAAGGCAGGCTAATAGACGGGGGTCACATGGCATGTGCCAAATCCCGCAACGGAGATTGTTGATCCATTAGCAATAGTGATTGGAGAAGCACTAGCAGATGGATGGTAGGTAGTGAACATACCAAAATCCCCGGTGAGATGTTCAGACGCACCGGTATCGAGTATCCAGGCTGGCGCTCGATGAGATGAGGACGGGTGCTCAGACGGGGGTCGGGAGACCGCGTGAGGCGGGCCGAGAGACCGCCGAGGAGGGCGGGGGCCGGGAGACTGCTTCGGATCCAATTAGTGTTGGACGCAGACGGAGTTGGGAGGCCGCCTGAGGCGTCGGACTGCAATCGCGATGAACGGCTACAAGAAGGCGGGCAGCGCCGGGAGTCGAAAGCACCTCTGGGAGCCGACGTAGGAACCGAGAGGATGCGCAGGGAGCTGCCGGTGAATCAGGTAGCCGGTGGAGGGGTGGCACCGGCGTAGGAGGGCTGGCGCGGAGGCGGCGGGCTGCCAGTGATGTTGCGAGGGAGCTGCCTGAGGTAGTGCATAGGGAGAGAGCCGCCTGGTGAGTGCCACGCGCAGAGGGATCCGGGAGGACGCCGGTATGCTGCCGGGAAGGGAGGGCCGGTCGTTCTGGAGAAAGCCGCTGGGAGAAGCGGAGCCGGTGGAAACCGGTTAGCCGCTGGAGGACGCTGGGATGCCGTCCGGAAGGGAGAGCTGGTTACACCGGGATGCCGCCTGGAAGGGAGAGCAGGCCGTCGGGGCGGAGGGAGGCGCAACGGGTTGAGGGAGCCGCGGGAGGCAGTGGCCGATCGCGTCGGGAAGGGCGGGAGTCGGGTGGCTGCGACGGGAGGAGGAGGACCCGCGGCTGGAGCTGCGGAGGAGGGGGTATTCCGATGTGGGACTTGGAAATACCTAGAATAATAAAAACAGGGTTCAACAATTCTAGAAGGGGCATAAGAGTCATGACAGGGGGATGTACAGCTGGCACATGGAGGGTAAAGCAAAGAGGTTATAAGAAGTGGGGAACGGCTGGAGAGGAGGGGGGATACCGAGGGAATTATTCTCAGTTCGGCCTTGGGCTTGGGACGTCAGCCATTGTTGGCTTGGGCGGGGGCGCGGTAACGCCTCTCGATTTCTTCCTTCTTCTTTCTTCTTCTCCTACTCTTATTCTCTGTAATTCTGATTTTACTGCAATACATACGATCGATCTGTTTCTGGAAGATTGACAGCGTGAGGGGACCCATCAAACTCTCAAGCTGAGCACGCGGATAGCAGTGCAGCATGAGCCAAATGAAAAAAGGACCAATAAAAAATAAACAATCCAGCCCACATAAAACTAATCCCAGCATATATTTGCAGGAAAAAAATGGTATCAGGTTCAAGTGAACCTGAGGATCAGGTTGGCCAATGGATGGCCGCCACGTCGCGAAATTTCCAGCGACGTGGCGGCCATCCATTGGCCGAAACCCAACCTGAGGGTCAGGTTGGGGTGTCCAACCTGAGACGATTTAAATCCATATTTGCATAGAACAAAAAAAAGCATTTTATTTTACGACCGAAGTGAATTAAAAATTCACATCCCAACATTTCTGCCAACGCTGAAAAGCAGTGGAGTTTTCCATTGAAGCTGTTGTTAGTCTTTGGAATAGTGTTTCTTTTCTTTTTTTCACTGGCTTTAGTTCACTTTCGTTAATTTCTCTCATAATCTGACCTGCCCTTTAGTTCATTACCAACCTGCTACTTAACAGGGAGCAGAATTTCCATGGCTTCTTGCTGCTGTTCTTGCAGGGCCGTTTCGAAATACTGTCGCTGTCGGGATCGTTCATGCCCACTGATTCTGGGGTGGCAAGAAGCCGATCCGGTGGAATGAGCGTCTCTCTAGCTAGCCCGGATGGTCGTGTTTTAGGGGGCGGGGTTGCTGGGTTCCTCGTGGCTGCTGGTCCGGTGCAGGTCTGCTTCTCTTCTCCCCATTATCACCGAATCTGTTCATGAAAAATTAGATCTCACATATTTAAGCTTTTTTAATGCCAAAAACATTTTTCCTTCAAACAAAAAAATCACTTGTTCAAAATTATTGTATGCTTGTTTAGATTTTTTCAAGCACAAATTAAAAAAGCGTTTTTCAACATTTTTGAAGAACTGTTATGATTTGTTTTTTGAAAACTGATTTTGCGATTGAAAGTAAAAGGTGTTTTTTTATGATAAACACAAAATAGCTTTTGTTTTTTCTAAAATCATTTTTTAAATTTACCTAAAAATCACTTATTCCCAAACAAATGGGTACTAAGTGATTTTGAGATAAATTTAAAATGTGATTTTCGAAAAAATAATTTCAGAAAAACTCGGTGGGATTTTGTGTTTGGGTTATCATAAAAAACCCACCTTTTACATTCAATCCCACAATCAGTTTTGAAAATCTAAGAGCCATGTTTCAACCCAAAATAAGTGGTTTTTGGGAAAAACAAAAATTATTCTGTGTTTGTGTTATAATAAAAATCTCTCTCTTTATTTACAATCACATAATCAGAGTTAATTAGAATAGCTGAAGAAAAAGCTGAAAAGTGATTTTTTTCTTCTGATTTTTGAAAAAATCTTTAACAAACTTCCTAAATTTTAAATAAAGTAATGTTTTATAAATAAGGTGATTTTAGGTCCAAAAATCATAAACAAACTGGTGCCGACTTTTCAAAAAAACTGAAAATTTATTTTTTAGATTCCGATTTTATAAAAAAGACTTTAAATCCTAAAAGAGTTTAAAGAAACATGCCCTATATCTTGATGTGTTTTTTTTAGATCAGATCCATTTTGAATAAAAGATTAACAACAGGTTGTGGTGGGGAGTTTCTTGACGGGGAACCATCAGGAGCAGCGCCAGCAGCAGAAGCAGAGGAAGCCAAAGCCGGAGTCATATTCTGTGCCGGAGCCCGTGCCCGTGCCCGTGGCGGCTCCCGTGTCATGTGCGGTGGCTGAGGAGCGGTTTGTGCCCTTGCCCATGGCAGCTCCCATGTCCCGTGCGGATGCCGAAGAGCGGTTAGTGCCCATACCCGTGGCGGCTCCCGTGTCTTGTGCAGAGGCTGAGGAGCGGTTCGGTGACCTGGGCCACCCGAAAGCAATGAGGATCTCACCACCCACTGGGGATGGCTGGCCCTTGTTGCCGTCAGATCTGGGCAGCCGGCAGGCCGGCATCAACGTGATGCTGCCCAGAGATTGATGGCAATTTGGCTATGAGGTTCTTGGCCCGTTGTTGTAATTTTTAGTTTGTGCTTGTTGTATTGTATGGTGGGGCCTTTGATTTTATTTGGTGGTGTGGGTTGGAGTGTAGCTTGTAGTTTAAAGTATGTGTTTTGTTTCCTCCCAACTATTGCTTCCTGATTTATGTTTAATCTTGTTCAAACGAATCTGATTGGTTTAGTGAGGGATAGAGTCTTTTCAACATTGATTCCATAGGGAACTGACAAGGAGTGAAGCATTTATAGGTCACATCAGGTCAGTGATGCATTGATATTTAGCACATTTGGTTTTTAATGTCCAGGGTTCAATATGGTTATAATTTAAGTGGAAGACCTTTTGATTCCGTTGGATTTGTTAGTATGCAACACTTCATGTTTTTTTTGTATATATATTTTTTAAAATAAATAATATGTTAAATAGTTTGTTTTATATAAAACATTGAACTAAAACGAAATGAGATACATTTTATTGAAATAAAATATTACAATATATTATGAGATCAAACCTCATTAAGAAAAATACAAGTAAAATTAACACACAAGTAAATAAAAAGACAAATTACAGTACCACTGTCGGTGTCACAGGTCAGCTGCAATCAGTCAACATTGGTACAGTGCATCAAAATTTGGTTCGAGAGACTTCTGCCCCTGGACCTCTGAGTAGGGGTGTGATGTCCCTTGCAACCCCTCAATAACCTCACCGCGAAGGTCAAATCGTGAGAGTTGTGATCTAGTGTACATTATGAGCCGCTGACACTTAGCTCAACCACATCCAATGGATCAGGCTGCACCATCCACCTTTTTTGAGAATATGCCCTAATTACACCATCCACCTTTTTTCTTTGAATGACTTATAATAATGTCTTATGGATGTTTCCATGAAACCTATTTCTTTTTCACGAGTTAATTATGCTATGATGAGATTATGAATATTTTCAAGTTCTTGTGGCACACATATGTATGATTTATCAGTATGTGTTGGGTGAGTCTGTTATATCCCTCCAATGTATTGGGTAAAATTTTATATCTCATGAGATCAAGATGAGATAAGAGTGGTTAGCCCAAATCCACTATGTTAAGAGATGCAGGTGGTTAGCCCAAGTCCACTATGTTATGGGAATGTGGCTATGTAACACCCCAAAATTTTATGGTATGTCTCTTTTTAAAATTTAACTTATTCGATAGCTTATACTACACATAACACCAAGTTTAAACAAATGATTAAATATTATTATTGTGACCCCAGCCGTTGGAATGATGAGAATAAAAAGGATTAAGTAAATTTTGAAAATATAGTTTAGACATGTTTATAAAATGAATTCATTGGTTACCCATTAATTAGAAATGAAAATAAAAATCAATTGAACATAAATGATGTGTTTTTATAAAAAAATATATCTATGACTACAATGATATTTTATCTTAAATTAATCACTATTATTGAAAGATCTTAATGAAATTTATATATTACATATTCAATCAAATATTTTTAAATTCAATCAATAAGTTTGATAGGCTATAAGAATAAATCCAATTTAAGCATAAAAAGATATATTTTCTAATAAGAAATTTTACCATCTTTTAATGACGCACATGTTTAAAAACCAAATTTTGAAACTTTTATAAATTCTATTGAACAAAATAAAGTTCATGTTTAAAACCAGAATGTCAAAATTAGTTTAGGGTGAAATTTATGGTATTTTTATGAAAATATTTATTTTCCAGTGAATAGAGAAAAATCTCGTTTTTTATAAAACTGTCATTTTCATTATATTAACAGTCAATTTATAATTTTAATAGTAGCCTCAACTATGAAAGTGTAAATAAAATTTGGGCATCTTATAAATGAAAGTATGATAAATTTATATCATGGAATAAGTAAACAAATGTTTTAAAAATGATAAATTAAGTATTGATATTTCTATAAATCGTAAATATTTGTTTACAATTTTATAATTAATATAATGATTTAAAATAAAATTATTTTCAAAAAATAGATTCATAAATTAATATTTTGTTGTCTTATGATTATAAAATAATTTTATAAGACCTTAATTAATATTTTAAAGAGTCATAAAATCAGTTATAATTTTAAAATTGATATTTTTCGAATAAATGATGATTTTAATTAAAAATTAAAAATATCATATTTATAAAATTATTTTCATAAAATAGAGTTCATTTTTGAATTCTACACATCAAAAAATGGTTAGGGTGAATTTTTGGGATTTTTCTAAAATAGTTGAATTTTTGCGAATGGTGAAATACAACAATTTTCGGTATTTAACATTATAAGTAAATAAATGAATTATTGAGTCATGAATGATGTATGGATGAGGTAAGCACCCATTGGTTCGAATTTACTTGCACTAGTTAGTGTATTTAGTTACAAGAACCAACACTATTCATAGTCTTGAGCCAAAATGATAAACAAATGAATTAAATAATCAAAAAACACTAATCTCCTCCACTATAAATACGAGCTCTCACCACCCTTCTCCTCACACCTCTAAATTCTTAAAGATTGCTTATATTTTGCCCATTTCCTCTCCCAAACCTCTCCTCCCATGTTCTGGTCTTGTTGGTCTCACCAAAAGACCATTTCCAAGTCCCTTAAAAAGGTTCTCAAGGAGACGTCACTCAAGAGGTAAAACCTTCTCTCTCTCTCTCTCTCTCTCTCTCTCTCTCTCTTTCAATTTATTTTCTTTTCTTCCCTCATCTCTTCTATCCAAAGTGACCTGATAACTGCAGTATCTTTTATATAATATAATTTTATTATGTTAATGGTATATCAATCACCAATTCTCTTCTCTTCCTCTTTTTATTCTAAAAATGAAAACATCGTCCGTGAGGTGCCGATTTACCGCTTTCATAGACGACGAGTTTTCGTTTTTCAATTCTACCTTAAAGGTTGGTCATAAAACAATTTTTTATGGTTAAAAAAACTTTAATATATGCAATACAACTTATTTACTGTTTTGAAACTAGTATATGCATATAATATTAATTCATAAGACAGAACTAGTTCGTGATGATCGAAAAAAACACCAAAATAATCTAAATGGTTATCATTCATGGTTTATCTAATGAATCATCCTCATATATAGAAACAAAATAATATATAAGACTATTAAATCTCTTGAAAGTTCCTTAATAACATATAATTTCAATTCTGGATAACAATTTCCATTTTACATGATATTTCATACATGTATACAAGTGAACTAATCATGAAAACTAAGGAAACGAACACTCCTGAACGACGAAATTGAATTTTATAACTCATCAAAAATGCATTAAATGAACTTAATAAAATTATACTAAATAAAATACATGTTTAACAGGTTCTGAATTAAATTATTAGTGAATCTACTTTCATTATCCAGGACATTAAGTACAAGTGCAGAACACTTTTGAACATAAGGCAAGAGTTTTCTCATTTCACCATTATTTATGTGAGATATGCCTTATTCACCACTATTTCTCATGTGTGGTGTATGTATAATTCACTTTTATGTTTCATATCATTAATATATTTATCTTCATGGTATTCAACGCTTCATTTAATTTTCATTAATTTTATGGGGCATACGGTTTAACTATTTACAAAGTGAGATTTTACCCGAATCTCCATTTTCCTTCAGGTTATGCTTTCTCTATATTTACCCCAATATAATTATTCTTTTTTTTATATACTAATTCTATATTATGTTTATATGTTCCAAACTCATGTATCCAAATCATTTCATCTTTCATTGATGGGGAAATACATGATTTATAAGGTTTCCCTTTTCAATTCCTCTTGATAAGCAAACCCAATTAAAGAGAACTTCTCAATTTCTTACCTATTTTCTAGTACACTCCATAATATGTTTTAAGACACCAATATTTTTCTAAAATCACTCTTTTAATAATGAAAAACTATCTTATCTCTTTTTTGGGTTTATGTATACAATTAAGCCTTATTCGCTTAAAAGACTCTTATATTTTTATTAAACTGCATTGAAGTGGCCTATTTCTAAAGTTTCTTAAAAAATATTTTTACATTTTTTCACTTCAGTTGGACATCTTTTATGCCTCAAATATAATTTCATTGTACTTACCTTTTATTTTTTTGGGGATATACATGTTTATAATATGATTTTACAATAAATACAAATGATTTTCCAAAAGAACTCTTCTTTGCAAAGAGAGATTTCTCTCAATAATTCTTCGATGATTTTATTAGAGTGTTTTCATCTATTTCAAAACCCACTATTGAATCTTATGACTAATTGGAACTGATCTTTTATGATATTATCTACCATATTTTATTAAATGGTTTATGATAATTTTGACTGTGGATGTGCTATCTTGATACCATTCACCATATTACTTAGAATGGTTAGTGATTATGTTTACTAATTGGGGGAAGTTATTTACATTTCATATATATATATTGTTTATATTTCACCCCATTCATACGAGGAATGCATTGGACTTAGTAAGTGACGAGAAGAGCCTGCTATAGCCCCTCAATGCATTGATAGGTCTCATGAGACAAACTAGATATGGACTTGGATGAGGCCTTGTCCATTTATTTTTAGATATAGATTTGGATGAGGCCTTAACCATTTATTTTCAGATGTCTTAGACGAGGCCTCGATGGTATGTTTCAGATGTCCAACATTATGCATTCCATCATTATGATATTAGTAATTGATAATCCATGTTATTATTCGACTAGTAGAATATCTACGGTTAGGTTTCATTTTCATATGATTATTTATATGAAATTATTTAATCTGATTTTATTCCTTCCATATTATTCTTAAGATTATGTTTTAATGACATGTGTTTTTAGTTATTCACCTTGACTTATTATTTATGTTTATTTATGATAGCTTTCGTTGTATTTATTACCCTTATTGAGAATTTGAGCTCACCCCTTTTTTATGTTTTATTTTTCACCAGGATATGAAGATGTATATTATGAATGACTTGAAGGGTTAATCTAGGAGTTTTTGGGTGTCCCCAATGGAGTCTCTATGTTGTTTTTTCCTTTCAAAGTTGTAATGTAACAATTATGTTTGTATCTGGTTTTCCAAATATACTAAACTATTCAATCCTTTGGGATATGATATATTGTTCATAGTACCAATGTAATTAAGTAAGACACCAGTTCCAGGCTATTGGGGTTGGGGTCTTTACAACTAACATCAGAGGAAGTTTAGTAGAAATCTTAGAAACTAATTTAGAAAACATAGATTAGGGACATAACCCAATGATAGAATTTGAAGATAAGCATAGAAGAACATCCTAGAATTTTGGTAAGGTAGACATTATGTGGGTCTTCCTAGCAATATATCCCTGTATGGATACTAAAAGTGGATGTGGTTCTGGAACATATGTACCTAGGGGTAGCAAATCCAACAAGCTGCATTGAGCCTGACTCGGCGTAACTTGGTACATGAAAATGATCCTTACTGTGCAGCTGGTTTGACACTCCTAGGGGATATGCTTAGGATAATATACATTTTCTTTAAAAACCATTATGAATGATTTAAAAGTAAATATGTCCCTAAAGGAACCATGTTTATGATTATGAGATTAGCTATGCATAAATTTCTAATTTATGTTAAATGTTTTTCTAGTTTGAAATTATGTTTTATGATTCATAACCTAATTTAGTGTATGCTATTGTTTAGAAATGACGCATAGTGGAAGGAATGAAAACTGTATCAATATACGTATTCCATATAGGGATTTCCCTCCTATGCAAGATAATGATGTTGGAGCAGGATCTACAACTGGAGCTGAGAAACTTATAACTATACTGGGAAAACTAACTCAGGTTATGAGTAATAACCTTACTCGCATGGAGAAGCATGATCCATAGCACGATGTAACAATGTTAAACCACTTCATGCGACAACAACCTCCTTTATTAAATGGGGCTACAAATCTATTTGTAGTTGAGCAATGGATATGTTCCTTAAAGAAGATATTTCTCACTTTGGGAAGTAATGAAAGAGAGAAGGTTATCATGGAAGTTTATCATCTCTTAGGAGATACTGATCAATGGTGGTCATTGATTCAAAACACAAAGGAGGAGGAAGAAATTTAAAATATGGAATGAAATGATTTAAGGAAATTTTCTTAGAAAAATATTTCCCTCATGAACAATGAGAAGATGTGGAGAGACAATTATTATGTTTGAGACAAAAATAGGATGAAAACATTGCCAAGTATGAATCCAAATTTACAAGGTTAGAAAGGCATGCCTCAAAATACATACGTAATCCAAAAAAGTAAGATTGACTATTTCTTTGATGGACTTAAGACAATTATATGAAGGGCACTGGTTTCTCAAACATTATCATCATACAAGAACATAGTCTCATGTGCAATAAATACAGAGAAAGAATTATCTAAGTCTTATGAATTTAAGGGAAAGTAAAAGAAGAAGATAACAGTAGAGAAAGAGATGGATAAAGGGAAAAAAGGGAAAAAATGATTTCACCACATGTGATAATTGTGGAAAGAAACACCCCAGTACTTGCTTGAAGGGAATGCGAGTTTGTTACAAGTGTGGAGAAAAAGGTCACAAGGCTCATAAATGTAAGGGAAATAAAGAATATACAAATGTTCAATGTTTCAACTGTAAGAATATGAAACACTACGCAAATGAATGTCCCAAGAGTCAAGGAAGTATAGCTCAGAAAAAGAAAATAGATCAAGGTTAAGATTATTCTATTACTACAATCTAAGTGGAATAATTAATATATTTGTGTTTTTGGATTCAAGAATTTTGTTATGATATTTTGGTTATAAGAATCATGAGATATATAAGGATTGTACTACAATACTTCTTATTTACAAAATCTGGAAGAATGCATGTTTTCATTAAGGTTTTAAGGTGATCAAGGTATTCATATATTTAGTATGTGGGATTAAGAGCTACATTATTTTGGGGAATCTTATGTTAAGTTGATTTAAGAAATTTAGTGACCTGCTTTCTAAATTTTTGGTCATTGAATGTGGAAAGACATATTTTAGATGAGTCTTATGATTAATTACTTGTGGAATGGATTAAGTTAAACTTTGGAAATTATTGTTTGTTGATAACATATGCTAACCTTATTGGTTTTAGTGAACATTTAAATGCTGAAGGAATAACTTTTGGATCTTATGATTAATAAAAGTGCTTCAGGCATAAAATTTTTCTTGAATATCCATCTCTAGATTTAAGAAATGAAGTGGAGATAGATCGAAGAACAACCAAAGGATGAGATTATGAGATGGGAAGGAATCAAGTAAGTTTATTTTCTCAATTTATTTTCTGGATATTAAAAGAAACCCTAAACTCTAAGAAAAGGATTTTAGAACAAAAGTGCCACCTATTTAATTTTCCTTTTGAGAAATCAATGGTCTTTTAACTATATCACAAATTTACGATTTTGTGAAGCTAGACTTTCTAACGACCATATTTTCTATCACTATACATTAGAACTTGATAGTTAGATTTTAATTATATGTCCATATTTTCATGATTGTTCTCCTATTTCAGAATCTTAGTTTTGTGGTGACCTTTGTATTTCTCTTTACCTCTTTTTAAGATGAAGTTTTATAAACCCTTTTTATGATGTAGGATTTCCACAAAGAAATTTTCAAGTATAAACCTTTAATTTTTGAAGTGAAATTTTAAATTGCGAGGACATGATTTATTGAATGAGGAGAGAATGTAACACTCCAAGATTTTATTATATATCTATTTTTAAAATTTAACTTTTTCAATAGATTACGTTACACAAAACACTGAGTTTAAACAAATGATTAAATATTATTATTGTAACCTAGCCATTGGAATTAAGGGAATAAAAGGGACTAAGTAATTTTTGAAAATATAGTTTAAACATGTTTATAAAATGAATTCATTAGTTACCAATTAATTAGAAATGAAAATAAAAACCAATTGAACATAAAGGATGTGTTTTTATAAAAAATTATATTTATGACCACAATGGAATTTTATCTTAAATAAATCACTATTATTGAAATATATTAATGAAATTTATATATTACATATTCAATTAAATATTTTTAAATTAAATTAATAATGTTAATAGGATTAAGATAAGAATAAATCCAATTTTAAGTGTAAAAGATATATTTTCTAATAGGCAATTTTACCACCTTTTAATGGCGCACAAGTTTAAAAACTAAATTTTGACACTTTTATAAATTATATTAAACAAAATAAAATTAATTTTTAAAAGAAGAATGTCAAAATTATCTAAGGGTGTAATTTTGGTATTTTTATGAAAATATTTATTTTCTAGTGAATAGTGAAAAATCCCGTTTTTTATAAAACTATCTTTTTTGTTATATTAATAGTCTATTTATGATTTTAATAGTAACCTCAAATATAAAAGTGTAAATAAAATTTGGGTATCTTATAAATGAAAATATGATATATTTATATCATGGAATAAGTAAACAAATGTTTTAAAAATGATAAATTAAGTGTTGGTATTTCTCTAAATCATAAATGTTTATTTACAATTTTATAATTAATATAATGATTTAAAAGAAAATTATTTTCACAAAATAGATTCATAAATTAATATTTTGTTTTCTTATGATTATAAGATAATTTTATAAGACCTTAATTAATATTTCAAAGTGTCATAAAATCAGTATTTTTTGAATAAATGATGATTTTAATTAAAAATTAAATTACTTATATTTAGAAAATTAGTTTTATAAAATAGAATTCATTTTTTAATTATAAATATTAAAAAATAGTTAGGGTTATTTTTTGGGAATTTTCTAAAATAGTTGAATTTTTTAGAAATAGTGAAATACAATAATTTACAGTATTTAACATTATAAGTAAATAAATGAATTATTGAGTCATGGATGATATATAGATGAGGTAAGAACCCATTTTTTGTAACTCACATGAACCAGTTACTGTATTTAGTCACAAGAACCAACACTATTCACAGTCTTGATCCCAAATAATAAACAAATGAATTAAATAATCAAAAAACACCTCTCTCCTCCACTATAAATACTACCCCTCACCACCCCTTATACTCACACCTAAAAAGCCTTGAATATTGCTTATATTCTACCCATTTACTCTTCCAAACCTCTCCCCCACGTTATGGTTTTTCTGGTCTCACCAAAAGACCATTTCCAAGTCCCTTAAGGAGGTTCTCATGGAGGCAACACTCAAGCGGTAAAACCTTCTCTCTATCTCTTTCAATTCCTTTTCTTTTTCTTATCCTTCCATAACCTCCCCTATCCAAAGTGACATGATAATTATAGTATATTTTATATACTATAATTTTATTTTTATAATGGTATATCAACCATCAATTCTCTTCTCTTCTCCTTTTTATTCTAAAAATAAAAACAACGTCCGTGAGGTGCCGATTTACCGCCTTCATGGACAACGTATTTTCTTTTTTCAATTACGCCTTCAAGGGTAGTAATAAAACCATTTTTTATAATTAAAAAATAATTTAATATATTTAATAAAAATTATTTAATAATTCAGAACCAATATATACACATAATATTAATTCATAAGACAAAACTAGTTTGTGATGATCAAAAAAATTCCAAAATAATCTAAATGGTTATCATTAACACTTTATCTAATGGATCATACTCATATATTAAAAAATTATATATAAGACCACTCAATGTCATAGAATTTCCTTAATAACATATAATTTCAATTTTTTATATCTATTTCAATTTTACATGATCTTTCGTACATGTATACAAGTGAACCAATCATGAAAACCAAGGAAACGAACACTCCTGAATGATGAAATTAAATCTTATAACTCATAAAAAATTTCTTAAATCAACGTAGTAAAATTATAATTAATAAAATACATTTTTAATAGGTTTTTAATTAAATTTTTAATAAATATAATTTCATTACACAAGAAATTAAGTACAAGTACATAACACTTTTGAAAGGTAAGGGTTTTCTCATCTCACCATTATTTCTACGAGATATGCCTTATTCACCACTATTTCAAATGTGTGGTATATGTATAATGAAATTATATGTTCCATATCATTAATATATTTATCTTCATGATATTAAATGTTTCATTTAATGTTTATTAATTTTATGGGGCATACAGTTTGACTATTTTCAAAGTGGTAAGGGATTCTACCCGAATCTCCATTTCTCTTTCAGGTTACACTTTTTCTCTCTCTACCCTAATGTAATTATTATTTGTTTTTATATAATTATTCTAAATTATGTGTATATGTTCCTAAATTTGGAATCTATATTAGTTCATCTTTATTTTATGGGGAAATACATGTTTTATGAGGCTTCCCCTTTCAATTCCTCATGATAAGAAAACCCGATTAAAGGGAACTTCCTAATTTCTTACCCATTTTCAAGTACACTCCATAATATGTTTTAAGACTCCAATATTTTTATAAAATAACTATTTTAATCATGAAAAAATATCTTATCTATTTTCTGGTTTTATGTAAACAATTAATCCTTATCTTCTTAAAAGACTCTAATATTTTTCTTAAACCGCACTGAAGTGGCCCATTTCTAAAGTTTCTTAAAAACTATTTTTACATGCTTTCACTTAAGTTGGAAATATTTTATGCCTCAAACATAATTTCATTGTATTTTCCTTTTCTTTTCTGGGATATATATGTTTATAATCTTATTTTATGACAAATACAAATGATTTTCCAAAAGAACTCTTCTTTGCAAAGAGGGTATTTCTCTCAAGAATTCCTCAATGATTTTATTGGAGTATTTTCATCTATTTAAACACCCTCTATTTAATATTATGCTTAATTGGGGATGATATTTTATGAGATCATCTACCATATTTTATTAAATGGTTTATGATCAGTTTGACTATGGATGTGATATCATGATACTATTCACCATATTACCCAGAATGGTTAGTGATTATGTTTACTAATTGGGGAAAGTTATTTACATTTCGTATGTATATGTTGTTTATGTTTCAAACCATTCATATGAAGAATGCTTTGGAATTATTAAGTGATGTTCGGGTCCCTATATAGCCCCTAGATACATCGATAGGTCTCATGATACAAACTAGATATGGTCTTAGCTAAGGCCTTGCCCATTTATTTTCAGATATAGATTTGGATGAGGCCTTAACCATTTATTTTCAGATGTCTTGGTTGAGGCCTCAATGATATGTTTCATATATCCAACATTATGTATTCAATCATTATGATATTAGTAATTGATAATCCATGTTATTATTTAACTAGTAGAATATCCATGTTTAGGTTTCATTCTCATATGATTATTTATATGGCATTATTTAATTATCCTTTATTATTTCTATATTATGCTCAAGATTATGTTTTAATATAATTTTTTTATTTATTCACCTTTCTTTATTGTTTATGTTTATTTATGATAGCTTCCATTGTATTGATTACCCTTATTGAGCATCTAATCCCACCCCTTTATTATGTTTTATTTTTTCCCAGGATACGAAGATGTATATCATGAATGAATTATAGGGTTAATCTAGAAGTTTTTGGGTGTACCCAATGGATTCTCTATATTGTTTTTCCTTTCAAAGTTTTAATGTAACAATTATTCTTGTATCGGGTTTTACAAATCAACTAAACTATTTAGTCCTTAAGGACGTGATCTCTTATTCATAATACCAATGTAATTAAGTAAGATACCAGCTCCAAGCTATTGGGATCAGGGTATTTACAGGTTAGCCTATCCCATTATGATGTGAATTTCATGGTGGTTATCCTTGAAATATGTTATGATTTATATGATTATGTTTGTGCTACATTCTTATGTCATGAACAAATTTATTTCATGTTATCATGACTCATGATTATTGACTCATGTTTCCACACTCCTATGACTCATGTATTATGTTTTACTAAAAACCGTATAGCTTGAATCATGTTTTTATGATATATGTTTTATTGGGTATGATTATATTAGGAAAAAATCCCTCAAGGTGTCCTCTCGATATGATTTGGGTGTGATTGTGTTTGTTGACAAAGTCAGATGACCGCAAATGAGTATGGTTGGTGTTTGCCAAAGACAAATTTTTAAGGTGGCGCAATTTCCCTGTGTTTTCCAAATTTTAGGGCCTCAAAATCAGAAATTTGTGTGAATAATGGCGAACAAAATCGGAAAAGGAAGAGGAACGAGGAGCCTGGGACATGGATCACATACCATGTCCATGAAGGGTGCATAGCCACGTACTAGGCAGCAGGAACGGTACACGGATGCGGTTTGCAAAACTAAAAATGGTTTGCGGTGGATAACAGTGTGGTGCGTGGATGGTGTGTCGATAATGGAGGAGATCGGCTGTGTAGAAGAAAAGGAAGTATGCAGAGCGCATAGGAAAATGGTTCGCAGATGGCTTGCAGTTCGCAGTGGCTGAAGATTTGGTATGCGGTGGGGGCTGTGTCGAATCAAGATTTAGTAAATCTTGATTTAGCGGATTAAGAGGATATCTTTCCCTATATAAGAATTGATAACCCCACCGATTACTATTGAGATTGAACATCATTAGAAAACATATTTTTCTATGGGATTTCGGCAAAGGCCGAAGGAAATTCATGAAGGCCGAAGTGGTCCGTGAAGGCCGAAGTGGTTCACGCAGAAGCGATTCTGCTGAAGGTGTTTGTGAGAATTCTTAATCCGAAAAGGAAGTACGGTATGCAGATAAAGGAGCTCCGGTACGTAGAAGTAAAGGCGGTCTGTGAACAGAGAATAGTTCACGGACATGAGGGGTTTCATAGAGGAGGTTCGTGGAGTTGGTACATAGTAGCGGTACGTGATCGCGAAAGTGAAGGCAGTCCACAAACAGTGAACAGTTCACGAACATAGGGTGTTTTATAGAGGAGGTTCACAGAATCGGTATGCGGTAGTGGTACATGATAGCAAAGGAAGAGGTAGTCCACGGATAGAGAAGGTTTTCGGAAGAGGTAGTCCGCGGACAGAGGAGGTTCGCAGAAGAAGCAGCAGTATGCGGAGCAGGCGGTTCGCATACCAAACCTGGTACTCAGTACGCGGGAAGAACAGGTAGTTCGCGATTTTCACAAGGAAGATTTTGAAATCTTCAAATCAGTTTATGAAAGTATTTCTCAGTACCTAACAGTATCTGGGAAGGTGGAATTCATATGCGGGTGAAAACAGAACTTCAATAGAGCATCTACCTATAGTTGAGGATGCATGAATTCATGAAAATGAAGGGACCTACATGTCCATAAACTGTGTTTGACCTAAATGTCCATAAACTGTGAGTGGATTCCTTTCCAAGAGTAGTGAGCAAAGGAAGAGGAAAACAGTGACCATTTTTACCAGCAGTGATCCAGAGAAAGAGGCATAGGGAGTGACCCTTTGGAATGTAGTGAGTAGACCCTAAACCTTGTAAAGGTAGCGAGCATGGGCATAAAATATCTAGCATGAAAATTTTACTCATTATTGGTAGTGAGCCTTATTGAATTTGGTACATCGACACATTTCCGTTGTATGCTTTTTGGACATAGCCCATTGAGGGTGAACCAAGTAAAAATTACTATGTCCCATGCATGATTTCATATCTGTTCATATATTTCAATGAGAGGAAGAGAGAATTAAGTTTTGTATAACAAAAAAACAAGATCCAAAGGAAAGAAAGTTTTAATCTACCATACCCCAATTCACCCCCCCTCTCAGGGTATTCGACCTAGTGGACCTAACAATTGGTATTAAAGGGAAAGGTTGAAAGTAAGTGGTTCTCTCTCAGAATAAGAAATGGAGGTGGTAAATCATAAAGGTATTCCGATCTTTGATGGTAATAATTTTCAAATATGGAAGAATCGAATGAAACACTACTTCCGATTAGTTGGGATGGATGTCTTCACAGCATCTATGCATGGAATATCAGCTGACATTAATAGTAGTGCTTTATCAGAAGCTGAAAGAATAGAATTGGATGCTGATTCTAAAGGGATCAATGCTTTAGGGTGATCCCTATCAAATGCAATTTACACGAAGGTGATGTCATGTAAAACATAAAATGCAATGTGGGAAAAAATGTTAAACATTTAGGATGGCGACACAAAAGTTTGAGAAGCGAAGCTGCAAGTTCTATGGAACAAGTATGAGGATCTCAGAATGAATCCTAATGATAATATTGATGCATTCTTTGATAGGATAAATATTATAGTGGAAGATATGCAGGGTCTTGGAGAATTCATTGAAGATATAAAGATTATGAAACAAATATTGAGGAAACTTCCACCACGGTTCAATCTGAAAGTTTCAGTGTTGGAAGACAAAGACCCAAAAGAGCTGACACTAGATAACCTCCACAACAACCTTGTAGAATATGAAATGAAAAATGATGATAATGATGCAGTGGAAAAAGGGAAGTCAAAGGAAGTGGTGTTTAAGGCCATAAAAAATCTATCCGTTGAAGATAGTACAGAAGAAGATAATATGGATGATGTCATGTCATTTCTATCCTCTAATCTGCAAAGAGGAAAATGAAAGTTCAAAGGTAAACTTCCATTTTCTTGATTTTGATGCAGAAAGATTGGGAATTTTTCATCAAAGTGTCTTAAGAAATTTGATGATGAAAATGAAGAAAATGATGAAATTCTCCAAAAGAAGTATTCATCATATGAGAAAAGAAGGAGAAGTACTAGGAGAAATTTCTTCAAAAATAAGAATCCGATTTCAAGAGAGGATGAAAGTTCAGAATAATCTAAGGTAGAAGAGTTGGAGGACTGCACAGATCATAAAGTAGATTATTTAGTGGCAGTTTCTAGAAATTCTTTAACAAGAGAAGAAAGTGACATTGAAGAAGGAGAAACTAAAGGAAGAGTTGATCTTCAGGCTGAATTAGAAGCTTCCCTTTAAGAGATAGATATTTTTAGAGCCAAGAAAAAGAAATCTAACAAAATTTTTTGTGAATCCAAACTCTTTATGAAGTAGTAAGAAGAAGAGAATTCTGAGCTGAATGAAGAAATTTAAAAGCTGAGGTCTTCAATGCTATAAAGCTCCAAAAAGGTGGTTGAGTACAAACTCAAAATTGAAGAACAAAAAATTGAAATTGACAGTTTGGCTAAAACTGGAGAATATCAAATCAAACGTATTGAACAACTAGAAGAATAAGTTTTCAATCTGCGATGAACAAGTGAAGATCAGGAGAAACTGCTAGGAAAGAAGATCATATAGGCAACCGAGAAGATGAAATTTGAACAGAGTGGTCCATCATAACAAAAGCAAAAATCCACTCTGAATAATAAGACTGGTATGGGGCTTGATCTAAAATAGAAAGAAATTATGGTTAAAGTTAGACCACTAGCACCCACACCAAGATTGACAACTGATTTGGGTATGAAGCAGAATTAGAAGATTCATAGAACCCAAGACACAACTAGTAGTGCATCATTTCTACACAAGAATGTACCTCACATGAGATGTTATTGTTGTGGTAAGATAAGACACTCTAAAAATGTATGTTCCATAGAAAAGAGATACCAAAGGGAACAAGACCAATGAAGGTGGTCGTATAGAGCTCAAAATTCCAGGACATCATCTGATGGTATTTGTTTCAGGTGTAAAGGATTCAGACATATGGAAAGATACTACACGTCAAAAATGGAAAGGAATATGCTGAGGCAGACTAAATTTGTTCATAAGAAGCAGCCAAATGTATCATCAAGAGAGATGGAAATTCAAAATCGATTTTTATCCCTGGAAGTTGAAGCTGGTCCATCACATGCTGAGGAAGATCAAGGTTATCATTCCATGACGGGTATGAAGTCAAAGACTTAGGTCAAAAAGAAAAGGTCCGAGCAAGAAGTGGTTGCAGAAATTGCATTCAAGGCATCAGATCGCACTGGGATATAGATTATTGAAAGTGGATGCACTTCCCATATGACGAGAAACAAGGATCTAGTGACCGGAATCAGGTATAATAAAGAAGGTATCATAATATTTGGTAATTATGAGGGCTTGAAAATTATTGGTTCAGGAAAATCCAAGTTTGGAGGAAAAGACATGAGACAAGAAGATGTCTTGGTTGTTGAGGGGATTAGTCACAACTTGTTGAGTGTCAGTCAATTGTGTGATTCAAGGCCTGCAATAAGTTATTCCAAGAAATTATGTATAATCAAGGAAAAATATGGCACTGTTGTGTTTCAAGGAAAGAATACGAAAGGGAATCTGTACCTCGTGAGTGGAGAAGAAGATATGTGCCTTCTGTCCAAGGATGAAGAAAACAAGTTATGGAATAAGCGTTTTGGGCACATAAGCCAAGGTTCCTTGGAAGATCTGGTAAGATATGATGTAGCTTGAAATCTCCCTAGATTATCATGTGATCGTACTCATACATGCAATGCATTCCAACAAGGGAAGATCATTCGAAAGACATATAAGCCAAAGGACCAAAGGTCAACAAAATTGCTTAAGTTGGTGCATATTGATGTGTGTGGGTCAATTTATCCAAGGGCTATTGATGGGAGGAGATATTATGTTCTTTTCATTGATGACTATAGTAGAATGGAATGGGTTTCAATAATCACCCACAAATCTGAAGTGTTCAGTTGCATTACAAGATATCAACAGGAATGTGAAAAGATTATTGGTCAGAAAATCCAGACGATTCAAATAGATAATGGAACCAAGTTCACAAATATCCAAGTGGAGGATTATCTTGAAAAACATGGGATAAGGCATCAAGTATTAGTAGTAAGAACTCCACAGCAGAATGGAGTAGTTGAGATAAGAAATCGTATTGTCAATAATATGGCCAGAACAATGCTCATTGAAAAGGACCTTCTGGATTTTTTTTGGAAAGAAGCAGTAATGACAACAGTATACACTTTAAATAGAGATTTACTTTGTCCAAAAGAGAAGATGACTCCATACGAGTTATGGTATGGAAAGAATCCATCATTGAATTACTTTCGAATATTTAGAAGTAAATGTTTCATTCTCAATAAAGAGAAACATAACAAATTTGAATCCCGTGGGGATTAAGGGATATTTCTTGGATACTAAAAGGATAGAAAAGTGTATAAATGATTAAATAAGCGGCTGGGAAAGATAGTTGAAAGTCATGATGTGAATATAATAGAAAATGAACAGAATCTTCAGCAAATACATGATTAGACTCAGGAGGATAGCGATGAAGAGATGAGCAGATCAGGAGATGCTCTAGCACCAGAGGTTGATTCAGAAGAAGCCTCAGATGATGAGAACAAATCAGTGTCTTCCTAAAGACCAGTAATAAGAGCTGAAATTGATAGGAAGAATATAATTGGTGATCAAACATCACTAGTGAAAACAAGAAGGATGAAGTCTCTATGACAAGCATCATACTTATCACAAGTGGAGCCTAAAAGACTTGGTGAAGCATCTAGAGATGAGAACTGGGTTCAAGCCATGAATGAAGAGCTTGACCAAATTAAGAAGAATCAAACATGGGAGATTGTTTCAAGACTAGTAGATAAAAATGTCATAGGGACAAAATAGGGTTTTTTCACAACAAAATAAATGAATATGGTGTTGTGATTTGAAAAAAAGCACACCTAGTGTTCAAAGAGTACTCCCAGATAGAGGGTATTGATGTTGATGAGACATTTTCACCTGTTGAAAGGCTGGAGACAATCAGGTTATTCTTGTCCATAGCTGTGCAACGAAAGTTTAAAGTTTTCCAGATGGATGTAAAGTCATCATTTTTAAATGGAGTTCTGGAAGAAGAAGTTTATATTGAGTAGCCTGATGGTTTTCTCATTCATGAAGATGAGAATAGAATCTGTTGACTGAAGAAGGCTTTATATGGTTTGAATCAAGCACCAAGAGCATGGTATTCAAGCCTTGATCAGTTTCTAAAGAAGCCCAGTTTCCAGCGTGGTGGAGTTGATTACAGTATGAATTTCAATAATGGAAATAGTCAAAGGATGATGGTGATGGTTTATGTCGATGACATAATCTTTGGTGGATTAGATGAATCACAATGTAGATAGTTTTCTGAATTCATGAAAAGAGAGTTAGAAATGTCAATGATTGGTGAGATGAAAATTTTCATTTGTTTGCAAGTGATGTAAGGAATGAATGACACTTTTATCTCTCAATATATATATATGCCAAGGAGGTTTTGAGAAGATTTGGAATGGATAATTCCAAAGAGATGAAGACTCCTGTTGCTACCTGACTGAAACTATCACGGGATGATGAAGGAAAGGTAGTTAATATTATAGAATATAGGAAAATCATTGGAAGTCTGTTGTACCTGACATCGACAAGGCTTGATATTGTATTTTCCACATGCCAAGCAGTGAGGTATCAAATCAATCCTAAGGATAACCACATGGTTGCAGTAAAAATAATTCTTTAGTATATAAAGGGAACAATGGATTTTGGCCTAATGTATAATGAAAAATCTTAGCCAGAGTTATTGGGATATACAAATGCGGATTGGGCTGGTTCAGTAGATGATAGAAAATCAGCATCAGGAGGTTCCTTTTATCTTGGAGGGTTATGTATTTCTTGGTTAAGCAAGATACAAGATTTCATTTCATTGACCACCGCAAAAGCTGAATACATTGCGGATACTCAAGCTTGTACGCATCTATTGTGGATAAAGCAGCAACTTGAAGATATGAGAATTGAAGTGAAATCTCTGATCGGAATCCATTGTGATAATTCAAGTGCTATAAATCTGAGAAAAAATATAGTCTATCACTCAAGGACAAAACACATTGAAATCAAATATCATTTTATCAAGGAGAAAGTGGAACAAGGGCTTGTGAAGTTGGAGTACGTGCCTACAGAATAGCAAGTTGCAGATATTCTTACAAAGGCATTACCCAAAGAATCATTTGAAAGGCATCGACTGGATCTGGGAGTCTAGTCGACTTCCCGCACTTGAAAAAGTGTGGATGTGGGTCCCCCTCTCCCCGAGGTATGATGTGTCTTTACCTAATGTGCTGATATGTGTTCTTTACCCTCTTGTAGACAACCTTGTAGTTCCCTTTGGGTTCATTGAAAAAGGAGGAGAAAATGTGACTATTCTAGGGGAGAAAAGACATGGGGAGAATCTGTTAAGTGGAGCAGCGAGATAGGGGAAGTTGAAGTTGAGATGAAGCTGTTTGGAAGAGCTATAAGACATGGGGATCATTAAATATGACGATGCTAGAATTGATCGATCGTAGAATAGATATCACGACAGCTGAAGATCATGATAAAAGCAGAAGGGTGACATAGGAATTGTGTTAGAAGGTTTCCAGTGATTAGTGATTGGAATCAGTTTGGTATCAACAATTGGTGACAAAAATGAAGTGATTATTTGATGAAATTTTCATTTACTCTTGTTTCTCACACTGAGCATTGCTCATGTGAGATCATAGTTTTTGTTGAGTAAATCCTTGGTCACTATCTTAATCACGTAAAGCGAATGGTGGATGAATATGGAATGAGTTTTTAATGAGGTATCAAAATGTGAAGCATTATTATGAGAAGAGTTATCAACAAACACAAAGGGGGATATTTTTGGGAAAAAATCCCTCAAGGTGTCCTCTCGGTATGTTTTGGGTGTGATTGTGTTTTTTAAAAAATTCAGATGACCATAAATGAGTATGGTTGGTGTTTGCTGAAGACAGGTTTTTAAGGTGGCGTAGTTTCCCAGTGTTTCCAAATTTTAGGGCCTCCAAATTAGGAATTTTTGTGAATAATGGTGAATGAAATCAGAAAAGGAAGAGGAATGAGGAGCCTAGGACATGGATCACATACCATGTCCAAGAAGGGTGCGCAACCACGTACTAGGCAGCGGGAACGGTACGCGGATGTGGTTTGCAAAATCAAAAATGGTTCGCGGTGGATGGTAGTGCGGTGCGCGGATGGTGTGTCGATAATGGAGGAGATCGACTGTGTAGGAGCAAAGGCAATACGTGCAGCGCGTATGAAAATGGTTTGCAGATGACTTGTAGTTCACAATGGCTGAAGATTCGGTACGTGGTGGGGGCTGTGTCGAATCATGATTTGGTAAATCTTGATTTAGCAGATTAAGCGGATATATTTTCCTATATAAGAATTTCTAACCCCACCGATTACTATTTATATTGAACATCATTAGAAAACATATTTTGCTCCGGGATTTCGGAAAAGTCCAAAGGAAGTTCGCGAAGGCTGAAGTGGTTCGTGAAGGCTGAAGTGGTTCGTGAAGGCCAAAGTGGTTCGCAAAGGCCTAAGTGGTTTGTGCAGAAGTGATTCTGCTGAAGGTGTTTGTGGGAATTCTTAATCCGAAAAGGAAGTATGGTACGTAGAGAAGGGAGCTACGGTATGTAGAAGTGAAGGTGGTCCGTGAACAGAGAATAGTTCACGAACATGAGGGGTTTCGTAGAGGAGGTTCACGAAGTCTGTACACGGTAGCGATATGTGATCGCGAAAGTGAAGGTAGTCCACGAACAAAGAACACTTTGTAGACAAAGGGTGTTTTTCATAGGAGGTTTGCAGAATCGGTATGCAGTAGAGGTACACGATAGCGAAGGAAGATGCAGTCCATGGACAAAAGAGGTTCGTAGAAGAGGTAGTCCTTAGAAAGAGGAGGTTTGCAGAAGAGGCAGTCCATAGAAAGAGGAGGTTCGCGGAAGAAGCAACAGTATGCAGAGTAGGCGGTTTGTGTAATGAACCCGATACTCAGTATGCGGGAAGAACAGGTAGTTCGCGATTTGCACAAGGAAGCTTGCGAAAGCTTCAAATCAGTTTGTGATAGTATTTCCCAGTACCTAACAGTATCTGGGAAGGTGGAATTCATCTATGGGTGAAAACAAAACTTCAACAAAGCATCTATCTATAGTTGAGGATGCATGAATTCATGCAAATGAAGGGACCTACATGTTCATAAACTATTTTTGACCTACATGTCCATAAACTGTGAGTGGATTCCTTTCCAAGAGCAGTGAGTGAAGGAAGAGGAAAACGGTGACCCTTTCCACCGACAGTGATCCAGAGAAAGAGGCATAGAGAGTGACCCTTGAGAATGCAGTGAGCAAACCCTAAACATTGTAAAGGCATTGAGCCTGGGCATAAAATATCTAGCCCGAACATTGTACTCATTATTGGTAGTGACACTTAGTTAATTTGTTACATAGACACATTGCTGTTGTATGCTCCTTGGATGTAGCCCAGTGAGGGTGAACCAAGTAAAAATTGCTATGTTCTGTGTATGATTTCATATATGTTTATATATTGCAATGGGAGGAAGAGAGAATTAAGTTTTTTCTAACAATGAAACAAGATCCGAAGGGAAGAAAGTTTTAATCTATCATACCCTGATTCACCCCCCCTCTCAGGGTATTCGACCTAGTGGACCTATCAGATTATCTTATGCACCTTGATTATGTACTCATACCCATATTCTCATCTTATGATCACTTATGATCTTTAATTGATGTATTTTATGATTACCCTTACCGAGATTCTGATCTCACCTTTTCTTATATTTATATTCCCCATGTTATGAAGAAGAGAATAATATGTTAAAAATGGTATCATGTGAGAAGACTACTTGTGGGAGATGTTGAAAATGTTGTAAAATAAATTATATATGTATATAATCTCTAAATATGTTAAACCTTTATGTTATGGGGTATGATTTATGGTGATATAGAATGAATATTCATGTAAAATGATGTAAAATTCATGTTTGTAATTCTTAAGTCATCTCAATTGGTATCAGAGTGGGGTTTAATTATTTTTGGGAATTAGGGTTTGAATAAGAAGGGGATAAAACCTAAAACAACCTATGTTGAACCAAAATCAATGTAAGAAGAACCTAAAATTTCATAGGTTTAAATGAAGGTGTCATAATTTAGGATAATTTAGGATTTATTTTCTTTTTCATATAATTGCTTACTTTAATTATTATTGATTGATACTAATAATAACCTTTTTTGGTTTTAGTAAATGGTTTGAACCAAGAGTAATTGAGTTAATAATGACTGTGATGGATAATTAAATGATTATCCCAATGAGAAACCAAACAGGATGGGAGATAGAGTGAAAAATATCATGGAAATACTCACCCAACATTCATAAGCAATGGAAAATAACACAAATCATGATGACCTCCCTAATTCACTAAGGAACAAATATCCATTAAATCATTAATGTGAAAACATCCACCCTAATTTAGTGGATCTCCAATCCACTAATCACTGAACAATGGATCAATACAAAAGAAAAGATATTCTCTATTATCTAGTGCTTGAAACATGAAAAGGTTGTTTTAGTCATTTATCATTTGGAAGGTGATGTGGATCAATGGTGGAATCTCATTAAGAATACAACACAAAAGGAGGAATTTGAATATATGTAATGATAGGAGTTTAAGAAAATATTCTTCACCAAATATTTTACCAAAACTCTTCATGAAAAAATGAATAGAGAATTCCTAGAGTTGAAATAGAGGTATGATGAATCCATTAACACCTATAGAGAAAAATTCACAAGACTTGCAAGGTATTCTTTTGGTTTTATCATTAACCTTGAAATAAAAATTTATTTCTTATTTAGTGTCTTAAAACTAAGTCCCTGAAATGTGTTGGCTATAAGGGACTTTGGTAGCTATGAAGAAATTTTTTGATGTGCTCTTAAGGTCGAAATGAATATCAGAGACTCTAATTATTCTCATGGTTTTGGGGACAAGAAGATAAAAATGTATTTTTGAGGAAAATCAAATGATAAAACCCATAAAGGAAAGAAAATTAATCTTCATACATTCCAAAAATGTTGGAAGAAACATTGGGGGAATTGTGTCAAAGGAATATGTAAATCTTTCAACTGTCGAAGGGAAATACATCAAGAACTTGAATTCTAGAGAGATATGAAGAGGCCAACTAATGAAATGGATGGAGGGAAATACTAAACTAATGAATCACCCACATTTCAATGATTTAATTTTAAATAGTGTTGGAATTATGATAACAAGTGAATTAAACCAATTATTAATGATGATAATCGACATCAACAACCTATAAAGCCATGGGAGAAAGGGAAATCCTATACAATAACAACTGATGAAGTGGGTTATAAAAAAAGTGGTGAAAGGTACACTTATCATCCAATATAGAAATGTAAATATATTATTTTATTCTAGTTCTACCCACTCTTTTATATCTATAATATTTTCTAAGGGAATAAAATCACCACCCCAATGACTATATATTTAATTATTGTTTAAAACTCCCAATGGTATGATGATTGCATCACAAGTCTATAACTACTCTCGGATAGAATTTTGTCTTCTGGTAAATCTTATTATTCTCCCTTTAGTGGAATTTAATATGATTTTGGGCATGGATTATCTCTCTATACATATAGAGCATATTATTTTTTCAGGATAGGGAAGTCATATTTCATATCCCAAAGCAACCCATGATCATCTATTAGTGAAACGATGACCATAAAATCTCTATGGGGATTCCTTTTACTATATGGGTATTAATACAAAATAATTAGGGGTATTTATCTCAAATGACTGGAGAAAATATTGATATTGAAGATATTCCTGTTATGTGGGAATATGTTTTTGTATTTATAGAAGAGTGGCCTAGTCTACCCCAAATCATGAGGTTGAATTTTCAATAGATTTCATACATGAAACAAGCCTATATCAAAGTATCATTATAAAATGACCCCAATTGAATTGGAGGAATTGAAGAAGAAACTATAATATAATTTGGATAATGTTTTATATGCCCAAGTGCTTAACTATGGGGTGAACCAATCCTATTTATTAAGAAGAAAGATAAATCAATGTGTCTCTTCCTTGGTTATTATGAACTTAAAAAAAAATCAAAATCAAGAACAAGTATCCTCTACCCTATATTGATAAAATTTTCAATCACAGTAAAGTGAATCAATACATCTCAAATATTGACCTAAAATTTAAATATCATCAATTAAGGTTGAAAAGAGAGGATGCACCCAATAAAACATTTCATACAAGATATGAGCACTATGAATTCATAGTAATGCCATTCAGACTCACAAGTTCCCTTTCTATCTTCATGGATATGATGAATATAGTCTATAGAGATTACCTTGACCAATTTTTGGTAGCCTTTATAGATTATATTATAATATATTCCAAGATCAATGTAGATCATTAATATCATTTGAGGATTGTGAGAAATACCTTGATAAAGAAGAAACTATATGCCAAATTTAGTAAGTATGAATTATGGCTATAAAAAAGTATCATTATTAGGTCATATAATCACAAGAAGGGGTATATCTATAGATAATTACAAGATATAGATGAATAAAGAATGGACCAGACAAAAATCTATTATAGAGATATGTAGTTTCCTTATATTGGTTGGGTACTATCAATTCTTTGTGAGAAATTTCTCACAACTATCAAATCCAATGGACAAGTTAACTCAGAAGGGAGTTAAGTTCCTTGGATAGATAAATTTGAAGAAAAATTCAAGGATCTCAAGAATATATTGGTCACCACACCTGTACTCACACTATTATATAGTGGATAAGGGTTTATGATATAAAGTGATGCATCAAAGAAGGGATTGGGAAGTTTCCTTATGAAAAATGACATGGTGGTCGCTTATGACTCCCATTAATTAAATATTCATGGGAAAAATTACCCGACAAATGAATTGGAGCTACTAGTGAAAATATTTTCATTGAAGATATGGAGACATTATCTCTATGGTGAAAAGTGTGAAATATATACTGATCATATGATCTTGAAGTATATATTCACCTATAAGTAGTTGAACATGTGATCAAGGAGTTTTTTTTGAATTAAATAAGGACTATTACTGATCGATACATTACCACCCTCGGAAGGGAAAAAGTGGCTGGTGCTTTGAGAAGGAAGGATCATGCTACCTTATCCATGATGAGTATTGAAAAAGACCCAATACTCATGGATTTTCAAAGGATGGACCTTGAGACCATGAGAGAATGGGATATATTCTATATTTCCCAAATGATTACTCAACATATACCTACGTAAAGATAAAAGATGCATAAAAGGAGGATATGGAGCTATAGAATAAGGTATAAAATATTCTAGATTTCAACTTTGAAAATAATTGAATTATAAGATTTTGGAAACAAATATGTGTTCCATCAATACCAGAACTGAAGAAATATTTATCAGATGCTGCACATAAATCATAATTATCTATCTATCATGGAATCATAAATATGTATAAATATATCAAGAATAATTTTTTATGGGACAACATAAAGAGTGATATTGCAGAGCATATATCTTGATAAGGGGATTATAAAAATTATAAAGGTTATAATTCCATTTGGGTTGGGATTGAATGATTTATAAATTCATAACATTTCATTTCTATTTGAGAAGATTTATAAGTCGATAAAATTACTAGGATATACATAAAGGAAGTGGTAAGGATTTATGGAGTACCACTCTCAATTGTATCTGATAGAGATACAAGGTTTACCTTGAAGTTCTAGATAGGTCTTTAATAAGTATTGACTATAAGACTGAGCTTCAACACTACTTAAAATCCTCAAAATGATGATCAATATAAAAGGACTATTCAAATTATATAGGATATATTGAGATCATATTCAATGGATTTCAAAAGAAGTTAGGATCAACAACTTCTCCTTGTAGAGTTATCATATAACAATAGATTCTATTCTAGCATTAAAATGGAACCATATGAGGCTCTGTATGAGAAGATGTGTATAACACTAAAATGTTGGGATGGAGTTGGAGAGTGTAAACTATAGAGACCAGATCTTGATCAAGAAATTATATATAATATTCAACATCACATTAAAACTACACAAATTCAACAGAAGAGATATGCTCATAATTATTGATGAGATTTAGAGTTTGAATTTGGAGAGAAGGTATTCCTTCAAATATCACCATAAAATAAGGTTATGAGATTCAAGAAGAAGAGATATTTGATCCCTAGATACATCAGATCCTTTGAAGGGTGGGGATAGCAGTTTACCATCTTACACTTCCACTAAATCTCTCCCAAGTGCATGTTTTGTTCCATGTATCACTTTTTAGGAAGTATATAATTATCCCTTCAAATGTATTTAACTCAAATTTAGTATAATTGGAACATGATCTCTCATATGAGTAACCACCGATATAAATATTGGATCATAGAGATAAAGTAATACACAATAATACCACTAATCTAGTGAAAGTTATATGGAGGAATCATAAGTTTGAGGAAACTACCTATGAACTTGAAGATGTAATGAGATAGAAGTACCCTCATTTGTTTTCATTAGAGTAATGAAATTTTAAGGGAATTTTTTAAGGGGGGTATAATGAAACACCCCACAGTTTTACTATATATATATATTTAAAATAAATATTGTGTTGAATAGAATTATTCACACAGAACACCAATCTAAAATGAAATGAGATATATTTTATTGAGATAAAATATTACAATATATTATGAGAATGAAATATGAAACACCACTAAGAAAAGTACAGGTGAAATTAATGTTCAAGTAAATAGAAAGAGCAAGGATATAAAATATTTATAATCATGGGTTTTCATAAAGATCATAAGCCCAACTTCAATTATGGAAAGTATAAAAAATATTAGAAATATAATATACATGTTGAGAGAAGTAAATAGGATGAATGATTTTAGTAATGTATGTAAGTCTATACATAAGAATGAAATCTGGCTATTATATATATGGTTGTTGGAAATATAGTCATTGGAAATATGGTCATTCAATATATGGTTATTGAATATATCCAATGGGTAAGTATCACAATTGAAAATAATATAATTCATAAATGATAAATAATTCTAGAATGAAATAAAAAGATAATATTTAATTAAAATATTTTATTTTATGCATTACATATAATAATAATAATAATAATTATTAAATAATGATATGATGTATTTAAAAAAAAATAAATATTTTAAATACCATTGTATTGATAAAATTAAATGTTTATAATATTAATATTTAATTTTAGTAGGATACAATCAACATTATTTAATGTTAAAAATGATATTTTTCAAAGATCTATTTTTAAGTATTATGTATTTTTATCTCAATAAATTAAATTGATCAATATTAAATTATGACTATAATGTAATTTTACAAGGTGTAACAAATATATTAACACTCATTTAAATTAGTAATTGATATGAAATAAGATTAAGAATAATTAAATTTTAATAAACTCATTTTTTCCATAAAAATAGTTTTTCCATATATTTTATGTTTTTATTTAAAAGTTAAAGTTAGTTTATATATTGAATTAGATTAAATTTAGTCCAAATTTGGAATAAACATGCCAAAATTAGGAAATACGGGTCGTCTTATATTTTTAGTAAAAAAATAATTACCATGGTAAATAATTAAATAAAGTAAAAAGGGGCTAAAGAAGGTAAATTATTATGAATTTTTTTAATTAATATGATATTTAAGAATTATATAAATATTTTTTTAGGTTTGTGAGTCATAAATAAATTTATTACCAATATTTTCACACTTAACTTACCTAACTCCCATGTGATTCCATCTTTACCCTTCACCTAATTTAAGATTATAAAGAAATGTCCCTTATTTTTTTCCCATAAAAGGAGATCTCATAAACCCCTTACATAACACTCTATTACTTAAAAAATATCTTTAATACGTACTCATTTTAAATCTTATAAATCTTTATAATATGTTTTATAGCTTTTGGTTTCAATAAGGAATCCTAAATCCTTCATTCTGAAGGAATCCGCGTCGAGAAGGAGCGAATATATCAAGCAAGTATCTAAGCTCTTCTCTTATGTTTTCAATTACCTTCTCATATATACTCTTTAAAAACCTAACATTACACTATAATTATTATATATATATATATATAATTATTATTATAATAAAATTATAATACTATTATATAACTCTAAACTCTTACTCATCCATGAGTATAACATGTTCTTTTTTGGGTCGGTTCAACCACCTACATGAATGATTCTATAAAAACATCATCCTTTTTCACTATAATTAATTATAAAGACATAAATAATTGTAATATATGATATTAAATAGTAATATAGTTTATGAATATGGTTTTATAATGATTACATGAATATGAAAATCAATATTAATTAACTTGATGTTATCGATAAATTACCCAAAAATCTTCATCATGGATTTAATTCCCACAAAACATAACCATAATTTATATATAATGAACATGGGGATGAAAAAATAATTTAAAAAAAATGATTAAAATATATTTAATAATCTTATAATGATGAAATTGGTATCAAATAATGGGTACCGACATCTCCATTATGAAACATGTATGAAATAATCAATATTACTAATATCCGATGATGAAAATAAAAGATAAATAACTATTATATGTGTAATTAATGTTTATAATTAAATTTTATACAAGGTAATAATTAAAAATAATCTTATTAAATAAATTATAAATATGATTATGTTTATTATAAATGAGGTTAGAGCGCTTTCATGGAATTCAAGAGTAAAGGTAAGGGGTTCTTCACCAATCTCATTTTCAAATTGAGATTGTTTATGTTTGAAATTCCATTTGGGGAAATTATATTTTATTCTATATGAAAACCCTCTATTTTATTATACACTATTTATTCATGGGTTTAAATTTATTCTTACCATTTTATCTTTCTTTGGTTCAAAATTTACCTGATGTGATGCTTGTAAGAAAAAATAACCTTATCTCTTCTTTTTTAATGAGAATATTTTTCTCCATGTCCATATTCTTTATTTTTTATGGATTTACTTATCTATAATTATTTTATTTATTCAGGTATTTTTAATTTAATTTAATTTCTTTACAAAATGAATATTCTTTTAATATTTTTGGTATGGTCATTTTCCACCAACTTGATCTTCCTTACAAAGTGTGAAAGGAATATTTTTTAAACGTTTTTCATACTAAATCATTTTCCCTTCATATTTATCAATTTTCTCTAAGAAACTTATTCTTTAAGTTTTTAGATGTTTCCAAACAAATTTTTATTCCCTTTGTTTTACAAAATATTTTCTTAAAATATATCAAAAATATAAAGGGAGTCTCTTCTATTTTATCCATTTAAATTTTAATGCTCTTATAAAAGTATTTTTCATCTATGTAAACATACTTTAATATTTATTATGATTCAATGAGAATATTTTATAATGAAACCATACACATTCTTTCTCTAGATGAATTATGACAATGAATTATGTATGTTTTCATGAAACCCATTTCTTTTTCACTGGGTAATTAATATATGATGGAATTATGAGTGTTTTCAAGTTCTTAAAAAACACATATGTATGGGGTTTTATTATGTGATGGGTGGGTCCATTATATACCTTCAATATATTAGGTAGAGTTTTATATCTCATGAGATTATGATGTGATAAGTATGGTTATCCAAATTCAACTATGTTAAGGGATGCATGTAGTTTTTCCAATTCCACTATATTATGGGAAAGTTGTTAGACTAGCACATTATGATGTGAATGTCATGGCGGTTAGCCTTAGAATATGTTATAATTTCTATTATTATGTTTGTGCCACATTCTTATGTTTTGAAACATACTTATTTTATGTTCTCATGGATCATAATTATTTACCCATGTTTTTACACTCCTATGACCAATATCTTATGTTATGATAAAATCCTTATGCCACGAATCATCTTTTATTATATATGTTTTATTGTGTATGATTCAATTATGCAACTTAGTTATGTACTTATACCTATAATCTCATCTTATGATCGTATATGATCTTCAATTGACATATATTATGTTTACCCTTACTAAGAATTTTAGCTCACCTTTTCTTATGTTTCCATTCCATAGGTTATAAAGAAGAGTATTGTGTTTGATGTGTTAAAAAGGGTATCATATGATAATACTATTTGTGGGATATGATGAAAATGTTGTAAAATAAGTTTTTTATGTATCTAATCTCTAAAGATACTAAAAATTTAGGTTATCGGGTGTGATTTATGGTGAGCTATAATGAATATTCATATTAAATGATATAAAATATATGTATATAATGCTCGGGTTTCCTCAAGGACCTAGGTAGAAAAATGTAAATATCACAAAAATAAAATTTTGAATTGAAAATATGTCAATCATAGTCATCAATACCAAACCACACATTGAATTGTGTAACAAGTGAGTCATTGGTTATTGGTTCAACTAGTGCTTTAATAGCCAAACCTAATGAATCAGTTTTAATTAAAAGCGATAAAGTATATCATTGAAAAAGAATTATTATTTTTTAAAAAATCATTATAATACCAGTGTTAAATTTTGATAAAATAAACATATATTTATAAATATATGTAAACATATTATGCACAATTCCTAGACTAGTTGGTATAGGCATAAGCTTAGAGTTGTATGCTCAATGCAGAGAAGAAAAAACTATGATGAGGTGCTAGATTTAAATATCAATTCAAATCTAGATACCTGGATCCCAAGAACATGATCTACATACATATTTTAAGATAGATTAAAATAAATAATTACCCCTAACTATAACAACCCATATTACTAATATATTTTATTTCATTATTTTTAACATAAATATCCATATAACACATCTTAGAAAATCAACAGGCCTAGTTTCTTTGGAAAATTAGATACATAAACCATTAAATTAAAATAAAATAAAACACTATTATTTAAAAATCCATAATGTGCTCCTAGTTTCCTTTGAACTCTTAAAAATGCACAGGATAACATGGGGACATATAAAAGGAAGGGGTGTACTATAAATCCTAGTAAGGGAATAATTAATGCATAACATGATGATAAATAATACATGTAATTCAAGAGGAATATCATGATAACATAAAGAGGTAAGAATCAAACATACTCACATGGAGGCATGACATGAAAAAATGACATCATAAAATCATGGTATAATAGAAATGTGGAAAGATCATAAAATGTGACATCATAATCATAAGTTTAAAATAACCACTAATACATAATAACAGTGTTCTTAGGCTAACCAACCACACACCATACATGGTATCTCATGAGATGTAAATATTTCCCAATATATTGGAATGCTACTAAGGCACACCCTTCATATGTCAAACTTTGTACATGTCACATCAATCATATAATATAAGAACATATTTCATCATTTCAACCCCACACACAATGAATGTGGGTTTCATAAATATATTTACCCAATAAATTAATGATAGTTATATCTAGGTGAATTACCTTAATAAAAATAGGTTTTCACATTCACAACACAAGGGTATGACATGGAAAATCAAGGGATAACTTTGGCAGTATAATGAGTATACATAAAAAATCATGAAAGGGGTTAATAAGAGATAAGGGTAGTATCTCATTAATAGGGCATCATTTTGATATTAAGGTATAATTATGAACACATGAGAACATAACCACTTGGAAATAAATAATCTTATAACAAAGAAATTTCCTGTATTGAAAAGAGGAGGGAGAGAACCCTTACCTTGAGTGGTCACTTATTAAAGTTTGGGAGGAGCTACTTAGAACCCTATAAACTCCTTTTAGAGACTATAGAGAGAGAAAATGAGAGAAAATTAACACTAAAAGGATTTTTAGTGGATACTAATAGGATAATGAGTGGGTATTTATATAAAAAGTGGAGGAATTGTTTATTAATTTCAAAATTTAGGCCTTGGACATATAGTTTACAAAAAATTCAAAACCATTTAAATTACCATGATTTTATCCCATAGTATTTTCCAAAAGGGTTGGATTTTATTATTTTAATAGTTTATGAGTTTAACTCCTTAAAATAATATCATTCATATGTGGAAGTGAGTCATGTTCATAAAGAATTGTTTTTTAAAATCTTAATATATCCTTTAGGTTTTTGAGGGTTCTTTATAGGTTTAAAAAAATAATATCACCACATTAAAATAACTTATTTTAATTAAAAACACTATTTTTTGTTGATAAAACCCTTTATAGAACTTATTCCATCACTTTTAGGTTATTATGATGTAATAATACATACTATATATTCATACTGTATTTAATTTTTACCCAAAAATTTTACCTATCAATGAAAATTATGAAAAATTCACCATTGAATAATTTTGATGTGATGATTTAAATAATTATATTTATTTTGCAAAAAATAATTTTATAAATATGATAATTTTAAATTTTAAATAAAAATATTTATTTATTGAAAAATAATAGTTTTTATGAAATAATCAACTTTCCGACCCTTATAAAAATTACATGGGACATTATAAAATTATATTATCATTTATATTTAAATAATAGTTCTTTATAGGACTATTTCATGAAAATAAAATTTATTTAAAATTATTAAATTTATCATAAAATTTTATTTTAATTAAAATTATATATTTTATAAAAAGAAAATTTTATTTTCTTTATATCCAAAAAACTATTTATCATATTCATATTATGTTCATGTGTATTTTATTAAATAAATTAATAATAAAATTGGGGTTGAAGAAACCACTATTTCATTTCTAAAAATAAATTTACACCTTTATAATATTAAAGTTTAGATATATAACCCCTTATTACATCGACATACACTCGAAGGGTAAGGTGTGCAATAGTGGTACTTTGATGGGGTGGCTCAGCTAAAATCAATATAGTGGTGATCTATACTAACTTGAACCTTTTCCATAGGCAGTTCTGCTCATGCATCATTTATTAAAGCTCTTCTTGGGCTTGATCAAGTGAAAACCCCAATGATGCTACATCCCTCACAAGATTTGATAAATGATCTTTGTATATTATGATTCTACTGGTAACAACCATCATTTCTCCCTTATGCATCAATTATTTCTCTAAATTACCCTTAATATACACTGATTTTAATAGTCACATTATGACATCCAGTTCATGAAAAACCTTTGATTTATGACTCAAACCTTTTTTTATACTACTTCTCACAACAATTCACAGAGCAAGAGATCAAATATTGGAATACTCATATGGAAAGGCAATAGGAAATTGCCCATCAAAAACTTCAACAGGGTGTTATTTCTGCTGAACAATATCTCATCACAAAATGCTTCATTTTCAACGAAAGTATGAAGATGTCTATTCAGTCTCCTTGATCTACTAGACCCCTTATTGTGCACTTTCAGTATTTCTTTTCCATGCTTCTCTCATGAGGACTATTGAATTCGGTTGCATTTGTTTTGTGACATTTCTATTTCTCTAACTCATCAGCTTCTTTAGTGCATGGTGTTGATGGCATATAGTGTGGAGTTTCTGGACGTTGATGCATCTTAATATGGTTCTTAGCATTTTCTTTCAATTGATGGTGTTTCTTTACATTTTCTATTTGATATTTACTGCTACTCCTTGAATCTGCTTCTGAGAGGTGTTGTTGAGATCTGTTTGGTTTGATTTATGAGATGATTCTTCAGCTTCATTAAGGATTTGGCTACTGTTGGTTTGGTTCTCTCCCTGCTGTTTTCTATGCAGTGTGGATCTTAATGAAACAAATTTATTTGCTATGTGCTGCTTATTTGTGCTTGTGCCCCATGGAATTATATTAGGTCTTCTGTTGTATTGGATGGCTGCTGTCTTTGATGTGAGACTACTGGATGCAGAGATCTTCTGCCCATGTTTGATTCATTCACTGAAAGTTGAAGATTAATATTTGAGATGGATGGATTTGGAAGATCATTAGGCACTGATATATGCTGGAGATCTCATGTGGACTTGTTCCCTCTTTGAAATTGGTATGCTTAAAGATTTATCTTATAATCTTTAATTCCCCGCTGGTGTAATTGCATTACACCTCATGCTTGTATTGTAACCTTTTATTTTTAATAAATTCCCTGGGGGCATGGATTGGGAAACCAATTCATGTCATCACCTTCAAAAAAAAAATATAGAACGAAAACTCTATATTTTAATTTTTGGGTCATTACATTCTCCCCCCTTAAAAAATTTCACAATCAAAATTTCATTTCATACCCTAAAAAAATGAGGGTACTTCTATTTCATCACTTCTTCGGGTTTCCACATTGTCTCTTCAAACACATGGTTCCACCATAGTACTTTTAACTAGGTGATTTTAATTGTTTCATAGAAATTTGTCTCTACAATACAAGATCTTTACCAGATGCTCCTCATATTAAAGATCATTCTCCAATGGTACCTCTTTTGGATTTATTACATGTGAGGGATCTGGTATGTACTTCCTCAAGAGGAATACATGGAACACATCATATACTCAAGAAATGTTTGGTGGGAGTTCTAGTCGATTGGAAACAACATTGATGTGATCAAGAATCTAAAAGGGGATGATGCATCTAACTTTAAATTCTTCCCAAAACTTATGAATTTCTTATATGGTGATATATAAAGGAACACTTTATCTCTAACCTTAAACTCTAGGACTCAATTCTGATTGTTAGGATAACTTTTTTATTGAATTTGAGCTAATTTCATGATATACTGAATGATTTGAACCTTCTTAGTCATATCTTATACAATATTAGAACCTATCAATTTTCTTTCTAAAAATTCATCCTATCATGTTGAATTCCTACATCTCTCCCAATACATATCCTCATAAGGTGTCATTTGAACGCTATAATGGAAACTGTAGTTATATGAGAACTCTACTCAGGGAAAGTTCGAATCCCAAAATCCTTGTAAATCCATTAAAAATGATCTCAACATATCCTATAGAGTTTGAATGGTTCTCTCAGACTAACCATCTATCTGAGGGTGATAAAAAGTATTGAAACTCAGCTATGTATCCAATGCTCGTAGAATATTTCTATAGAACCTTGAGGTAAAACTCAGATATCGATCAGATACAATAGAGAGTGGTACTCCATGTAACCTTAACTCTTCTATTATGTATATATTGATGAGTTGGTCAAGAGATAAATCCTCCTTGATGACAATGAAATGCACTGAATTTGTAAGGCGATCAACTATAACACAAATGATGTTATGAATTTTAGATGTCCCGGGGAGTCCTAAAATGAAATTCATGGTGCCCATTTCCATATAGTATAGGTAATGGTTTCAACATAATATTATATTTATTTCATTAAAAATTAACTTTTTTTCACATCAATAATCAAGATGAAAACTTACAAATATCCCTCTTCAGTTTGTCCCATCAGAATTTTTTCTTTAGATCTCTATACATCTTTGTGCTCCCTATATGAATAGAGAAAGATAATATATATGCATCATCCTAAATCACCCTATGTAGTTCTAGTTTTTATGGAACACATATCTAGATTCCAAACCTTATAATTCTATCTTTATCAAATTTGAACTCTGAAATATTCATTACCTTTCTCTATATCTCTACATTATCTCTCTAAGATTATTTGATCTTCATATGGATGGATGTTTAAGCTGTTATTTGAGCAAGGTGCGATGACATTACTTCCTTTATTATTTCCATGTCCATTCTTTTCATTTTCAAGAATATTGGATCCCTATTAATCTTCATCATGGATACAGCTGTAGGATCTTTTTGACTCAGATCATCTGCCACTTTATTCACCTTCTTGGGATGGTGATGAATTGGATATTCATAATCCTTGATCATATATAACCACCTTTTTTATTTCATGTTGAGATATTTTTGTGATAATATATAATTGAGGCTCTTATGGTCTGTATATATGTCATACTTCTTCCCATAGAGGTAATGTCACCAAATCTTTATTGCAAAGATCACTACAGCCTACTCCAGACCATGATTTAGATGGTTCTACTCATGGATATTTAATTATCAAGAGGCATAGATTATAATATTATCATTTTACATGAGTACAAAACCCAATCACTTCTTGGATGCATCACTATAGATCCCAAATCCTACCCCACTTATGGGTAGCATGAGTACATGTATAGTGATTAGACTTTTCTATAACTATTTGAATATTTATTTACATTCATCATTCTAAAAAAACTTTACACCCTTCCAAGTTCACTTGGTTAGGAGGTTTTATAATCATGAAAATTTTCTCACAAATCTATGATAATACCCAAATAATCTGAGGAAACTATAGATATCCATTACAAATGTTGGTATAGGCCATTTCTCAATTGGATTTTTTTCAAAGGTTCAAAAAATATCCATTTTATGGTGATAAAATGTATTAATAGTGCTAATTACTCCATCCAATACTCACATTTACTGTATTTCTCACATAAATTCTCTTTTCTCAAAGTATTTAGCGAAATATTCAAATGTTCATAGTGTTCCTCCTTGATTTTGGAGTAGATAATAATATCATCTATAAATACTACTAATTTTTTTTCATGGTAACCTCTAAATACTCTATTAAAAAATTCTATGAAGATTACTAGAGAATCAGTGTGTCCAAATGGTATCACTATGAACTCATAGTTCCCATAACTTGTGAGAAAAGTAGTCTTGGGAATATCCTTCTTATTCACCATTACTTTGTAATATCCTGACTGATGATCCACACTAGAGATGTACTGGGCTTTACATAGCTAATTGAGCAAGTCATAAATCCACAGTAGAGGATAATTTCTATTTATCATGATCTTATTGAGTTCACGATATTCAATATAGAGACACATTGACCCATCATTATTGATGAAGATGACTAGTGTACCCCAAGGTGACGCACTTGTGTGTATAAATATCTTATCCAAATTCTATTATAGTTTCTTATTTAGTTCTTCCAGTTCACTAGTATCCATTATATATAAAGTCTTGGATATTGGCAAAGCTCCATGTATAAGTTAAATTGATAATTGAAACTCTTGATTAGGAGTAGGACTAGAAAACTCTTTGGGGAATACATCAATATTATACCTTATAATGATCATGTCTTCAAGAGTGATATTATTATTTGTATCAATCATTATAGATAGATATGATTTCTCATAAGGTAGTAATATCCATTTTGAGAATAATTTTCCAAAGTAGATTCATCCTTCTCCTTACAATTGTATAGAATTAAAGGATGGTTTTGGATATAGAAGGCAATTTACTTGTGATGACAATTAATGTTAGATCTATATAAGGATAACCAATCCATACATAGTATAACATCAAATTACACTAAAGGGAGTATGAGAAGGTTTTTTGGGAGATTTATCCCAAAAATATTTACTAGGGAGGGGTTATATATTTGAGATGCAATAATGTCCTAATTTATTTTTTTCACCTATAACTCAACCTTCATGTTTTGAGGTAGTGTTTTAATAGTTCTATTAAACTTGAATGATATGAAAGAACACATAGAACCAAAATAAAATACCACATCCACTATTCTTGAATGAATAACTAGTGTACCTGTCACAACTTAATTATCAGGATCCACCTTAGTATTTTTGATAGCATAAGCCTATCCCTACTCTCTTTGCCTCATAGGTTGTTTTCATTGGTTATCTTTAACAACCCCTGGTTTAAAGAAATGGATTGTATAATTTCCATGTTATTTGAAATTGAAACATTAGACCTTGGGATAAGGATTGACCGAAACCTTCTTTTATTACACCACATCAGTGGAATTTTTCATCTCCCTTAAGAATTCATTAGCTTTATTCCCCTCCTTTACACACTTGAAGAATCTCCTTGTTCACTTGAGGTAATTTCCTGGATGCTTCTTCTCACATTTTTGACAAGTGGGTAGTTGGAATCTCTTACCACCATAAGGATTGTTCGATGATCCTCTAAAGTTAAACTCTATCCTCCCCTTATTATCTCTAGTTCCGTGATAACACTAAGACTTACTAATATCTATTTCAACTTTAAGGGAACAATGAATAATTTCTTCATAGCTATCAAATTATTTAATTTATAAATATTTTCATAGACTCAAAATTAGTCTAGTAAAGAAGTTATCAACTTCACTTTCAAGGTAAATGAAAAATCTAGAGGCATACTATGAAAGCCTTATGAAGTTCTATTTGTATGACCCAATGGATTATCCCTCATTTTGATTGAGTCTGAGGAATTACCTCTCTATTTTATGGTGAAGTGTGTGGGGAAAATATTTATTGAAACATATCTTCTTGAATCTATAAAATTTCATGGATTCAATTTCCTCATTGGCCTTTGAAATCTTGATCAGTTTCCACCATCAATACGCTTATACCTCTAGGTGATAAAAAATCTATATGAATTTCTATTACTTAGATATTTTTAGGATAGAGAATATTTTCTCAATAGATTTAATCCATTCCTCTATAATTAGGTGATCAAAATATCCACTAAAAGTTATATGCCTTTGTTGCATAAAGGACTAAAATGCAACTTTCTATTTATTAAGAGGATGGAGTTCATCATGATTCATGTTATTACCAATAACTTAAGTTAGTTGTGCTAGTATTTCCATGAAATTATTTACTTCTACTCCTATCATATTAGAAATTTAATTAGGTTAATCATCTCATTTCCCATCACATATGTTGCTGAAACAATTCATATTATTTCCCACCATTTTCTAAAATAAAGGAAATTTTGGGATGAGGATACATGATTAAATAAGAAAAAAGGGAAAATAATTAACTTAAGAAGGAATGGAATATATACCCTAAATTATGAATCTCTATGTTTCAATATAGGTTATCAATGGTATATTTCCTATTAGGTTCTCTATCCTATCATTATATTCAAATCCTTCATAATGTTTTTAAAGATTATATAAATTATCTAAAGCATATACCCTAAGAGTTTATAGAAATGTGTGAAGTATTAACCCCACTCATTGAGCATCAAGTGATGATAAATTCAATTATAAACCAACCTTTTTTAGGGTAATTACCCCTAGGTGCATCTGTGTCATAGCCACATCCACTTTCTAGTATCCAAATTGAAAGGTAATTGCTAAGAAACTACATACTCTTTACTTTACCAAAATTTAGGGATATTTTCCTATATTTAAACTTGTCCATAGGATTTTCACTAACATTTTATCAATCCCAATCCCAAAAAATAACTATAAATTGCTTTGATTTCAAATATAACAACCCATATTTCTAATAAATTTTATTACATGATTTTTAACATAAAGATACATATAATAAAATACCATAAAATCGATAGGTCCTGGTGTATTTAGGAAATTAGATACAAAAACAATTAACTTATAATAAAAAAACATCATTATTGAAAACTCCATAATGACCTTCTACTTTCCTTTAAAATCTTAATACTTCATAGGATAACCTAAGGATATATAAAAGGAAGGGGTGAGCTATAAAACCCAGTAAGGGAATAATCAAAGCATAACATAATGATAAATAATAAATGTGATTAAAGAGACATATCATGGTTATATAAAGAGGTAAGAATCATACATTCTCATATGGTGTCATGGCATGATAAAATGACAATATAAAATCATGGTATCATAGGAATGCGACAACATAAAAAAATGTGACATCATAAGAATAAGTCGAGGCTAACCACTAAGACATCATAACATAGTGTGATTAGGATAACCACCCACACAACATACATGGTATCTCATGATTTGTAAAAATTACCCAATGCATTGGAGTTCTATCAAGGCACACCCTTCATATGTATAACTTTATATATGCCACATCGATCATATAAAATAAGAATATATTCATCATTTAAATCCCACAAGTAAGGAATGTGGGTTTTATACAAGGAGGTAGATAATAAATAAATGATATTTATATTTAGGTTAATACCCTTGAATAAAAATTGGGTTGGGTATTCACAACAAAAGGGTATGACATGGAAAATCAAGGGATAATTTTGACAGCACAATGAGTGTACATACAAGTTCATGGAAGGGATTAATGAGAGAGAAGGGTAGTATATCATTAATAGGGAATTATTTGGATAATAATGGATTATTATGAACACATGAGAACATAACCACTTGGAAATCAAAATTATTATAAAAAAGGAAGCGAATTCATTGAAAATAGGAGGGAGAGAAACCTTACCTTGAGATGTTTCTTCTTAAAGCTTGGGAGGAGCTCCTTAGAACCTTAAAAACTACTTGGAGAGACTATAGAGATGGAAAATGAGAGTAAATTCATTCTCAAAGGCTTTTGAGTGGAGAGGAAAGGGATAATGGGTGTATATTTATAGAATAAGTGGAGGAAGTATTTATTAACTTCTAAACATAGGCCTTTTTACGCTCGATGGTTTCATTATCCTTACTTCAAGGATCCAAACATTTTTTACAAGACAAAGGATCTGAACACGAATCAATCTAGTGAGTGATCCATGAATATAGAGATGTCAATCTCAATTAATTAGGTACTACCATGAATAATTGAGATCTCTTGAGTGACCATGTGTCAATCACATATGAATTGTTATGTCTCTAAATATTTTGAGAGGATCAGGGAGATAACTCTCAATCCATTTCAAGTTTGAATGAGAGCTCTTAGTGATTAAACCCAATTGACCCATATTAGATGACATAATATATATTGGTTTTATAAATAAGAAACTAAAATTATCCCCACTTTACTATTCCAATAATAAACCTCACACCATTAACAGTTATTTAATTTATCATTAAATAATAATAACAATTATTTGATTGATAAATAAATAATGTTACAGTCAATTGATATTTATTTAATTCACCACTTCTTAAATAAAAAATTATTTTAGTGACATAATTAAATAAATATCATATAATCATTAATCTAATTAAATTATTATATTATGTTATACTATTTACCCATCTTGATCTCCCTTCTAATAAATAAATAGATGTTCAATTTCCATCACTAGGAAAAATTGTGAAAATTAAGATAAAATAAAATCCAACCCCTTTATTCCAAATAAATTTTAATAAGGGAATGAATTATTATTGACATACCATGAAAATACATTAATATACAAAATAATCCATTAATATTTTAACAAATAACATTTGACTAAATTAAATGAGCTTCTGGATACACATAGTTTACAACCCTCTTGGTTTCTTTCTCAGTGATAATGAGTCCTACCTGTAATGATCTGAAATTTTATAAATGAAATTAAATTTTGATTGAGTAAATTCCTTATAGTTATATAAAACACATGCACTAGTTTGATTATTTTCGACCAATTATAAAATATAGCCTATCAAATTTAAAATACCATTAAGCATCTTATCCATTGATAATGTAGCCATTAAACAATAACCATTAATAATAGTATATATTAATGGTTATGATAAGGTCTAATTGGCATAGATGGGATAAGTGATGACCTTGAGTAGTAAGATTGTACCCTATGAATACCATCTACCAGAGCTTTTGAGGGAGATGATATCACTAGAATTTTCCCTTGACCAAGCCTAAGATGAGATTCAACAACTGAAGCATGAATCAAACCATTCATGGGATAAGTTCAATATTATCAAGATCACAACCCAAACCATATTCACCAAACCACCCAAAGAAAGTTCCACCATCAAACACCTTACCCTTTGGGTGTACACTGGTGTAATAAGGGGTTATGTATCTAGACCCTTGTAGAATAAATTTTAATATTTTATTTTTTAATAAAATAATGATTATATTTATCCCTTTTTATTAAAATTTCATATGAGTTGATGAAAAATATATTTTGATATGAAGAAACCAAAGTTGTATTTTTGGAAAATATAAGATTTTAATTAAAACAATATTTTTGATAAATTAAAGAATTATAAAATAAATTTTATTTTAATACAATAATATTATTAAAAAATGTTTACAAATGAAAATATAATTTAGTGAATAATAATATAATCTTTATAAGGTTCAGAAAACTATTATTGTCATAAAAACCATTTTTTTTTCAATAAATGAGATTTTTGATTCAAAAGTGTAAATTATCATATTTATATAATTATTTTGATAAAATTAATATAATTTTTGAAATAATAATATCAAAATTATCCAATGATGAATTTTTCATAATTTTTTGAGACAGTCAAATTTTTTGGGTAAGAATTAAATACAATATAAATATATGGTATGTATTATGACATCATAATAGCCCAAAGTGATTTAATAAATAGTATAAATGTATTAAATGACTGAAAATATTTTTACCATTTAAAATAATTTTTTTTTAAGTTATTTGATTAAATTTATAATCCCTTAATGAAGCCTCTAAAACCTATATTATATTTTAAGGTTTTAAAATCAATTATTTATAAACAAGACTCACTTCCACATCACCTAGGTAATTATTTTAAGGATTTTAGTTCATGTAATTATAAAATAATGAAAACCACCCCTAGTTGGAAGAAACCATAGGAATTTTTGTGGTTTTTATTATTTTATCATATAGAGTCCAAAACCTAAGTTTAGAAATTAATAAAGAACCCCCCTCTTTTACTATAAATACCCACCCATCCTCCATATCCTATTCACTAAAAACCCATTGATCATGAATTTTATCTCACTATCCCTATCTAAATCCCTCCCAAGGTGTTACCAAGCTCTTAAGAAGCTCCTCCCAAGCTTTATGAAGCACCCTATCAAGGTAAGGGGTCCTCTCCTATTTCTTTTCATTTAAAGTACTTTCTTTGAATAAGCCTTTTTATTTATAGTTGTTATTATTTTAATATGTTTTTAAACATAAAATTAATATTATTATGTTTCTAAATTAATGAGATACCACATTTCACTCTCATTAAAACCTCCCCTGAACAATTATGTTGACCCGTTATATTGCCAAAATTATTCTGTGATTTTCCATGCCAAACATTTGTGTTGTGAATACCCATATCCATTTCCACTAAAGGGTATTAAACCATATGTACCTATCCTTCATTGATTTAGGAATCCCATGTATGTAACCCACACTCCTTAATCATGTTATTAAAAGTAATGAAAGTCATCTTTTTGTTGTATGATCTATATGGAACACAAATACATGTACATGATATGAAAGTGATAGGTGGGACCATAATTTTATATCCCTCCAATGAATTAGGTGATGTTTTTATCTCATGATATTCCATGTATAGTAGACAAGATGTTATCATAAGCATAATATGTTATGATGTCTTGGATGTTTGCCTTGACTTATGCTATGATGTCATGTTTTCTATTGTATCTATTATGTTTCCTTGATGTTATAATCTTATATAATGCTTTGATGTTCATTTTTATGATTCTAACTAATTTTATATCATTTTTATATGACTCTTGACTAAAATGTATTACTTTTATCATGTTATGATTTTATTATTACCTTATTGGAATTTATAGATCACCATTTTCTTATGTACATCCCCAGGTTATCCCATGAAGTATTAGATGAATCGATGGAAGAAAAGGGGATGTTTTGAAGTTTTTAAATAATTTTTTTTGTACCCATGTTTTATGTTGTTATGTTATATAACTATTTTCACAAATACAATAGTCCACATGATCTTTTGGGATTGTATTATGTGTATCTTTATATAATAAATCATGAATTAAGGTGTATTAAAGGTATGGGTTCTCATATTTGGTATTAGAGGAAAGTTTAGATATTTTTTGGATTATTATTAAAAACCTTACTCAATACTTAAGGATAATACTAAAAATATAAAAAATCCCTAAATTATAGTAAATTATAGATTAAGTGGTTTCCAAGAAAAAAATCCCAATCTAGATACTATAAGTGGTTGTGGCTCTGGAAAAGTTTAACCTTGGGGTAATAAACTCAAAAAGGGAACATTGGGATTTGACTTAATCATCACCTAGTTCATGAAAAAGAGACCTTATTGAACACATTATTTGAAACTCCCAAGGGATATGATTTTGTAAATTCACAATCTCTATATGAACCATTATTAAGGGGGAAAAATTCCTATGAAATTTTTTGTTAGGAAATAGACCATGGACAACATAAATTGAAACCTAGAAATTCATAAGTTAATAAATAAATGTAATTTAGGAGTTATCCCTTCAAACTTTATAGTTTCTATTTTATATTATTAGTAGTTTGAAAATTATTATCCATAACTATATTTTAGATAAGGTAAATAATTATAACTAAAATAAAATAGTGGAAGGAAGGATTATCTTCCATTTATAAACTTCTAATGTCCTATGTGACTACGTTTTTATGAATTAATTTATATCATGCAAGTTTAGTAGAACTATTTAAACACCACCTCAAAACATAGAAGGGGGAGAAATCTGTGAAGACAACAAAATGGGGAAATTATTGTATCCAAAGTATATAACTTATTCCATGTCTATATTTGTAGGATGAACTTCACAATGAACTTTTTGATACCCCATTTAGCAGAATTAAATAAGATTCTAGGCATTTATTTTATTTACTTGTATAGATCCAAAATAATTTGTTGGGAGAATGAATTTACCCTCCGTATCATGAATCTCCCTATGATCCTATACAATTGTAAGTAAGAGAAGGATTCTATTTGGTATCATCATCTCAAGAATGAATATTATTTCCTTATGAGAAAGTGTATCTAGCTCAAATGATTGAGAAAAAGGAAAAGATCATCCTTGATGTCATGACCATTGTAAGGGAATATGCTGATGTGTTTCATAAATAATTGTTTTAGTCCTCCTCTAAGTTGTGAGGTTGAGTTCTAAATTGAGCTTATACCCATATCTTTTCTAATATTCATGATTATATATAGAATGGACACTATTGAACTTGAAGAGATGAATAAGAAACTATAGGATAATCTTGAGAAAGGGTTTATATACCCAATTTCTTCACCATGGGGTGTATTTGTCCCATTTTTCAAGAAGAAGGATGAGTCAGTGTGACTCTCCATTAATTATCATTATCTCAAAAAGATCACGATAAAGAATAATTATCCTCTTCCATGGATTAATGACTTATTTGGTCAACTAAATGGAGCCTAGTACTTCTATAAGGTGGAAATTTGGTTGGAATATTATCTTGTAAAGGTAAATTATGAGGATATCCCCAAGACTTATTTTTTATACAAGACACAGGCACTACGAGTTCATAGTAATTCCATTTATACTCATTAATTCTCCAACTACCTTCATGGACTTAATGAATAGAGTCTTTAGGCATCATCTCAATAAATTTATGGTAGTATTTATAAAGGATTTTCTTATCTAATAAAAAATAAAGGAGGAATATGAGAATCATTTGAATGTTTCTCTGAAGACCTTGCAAAAGGAAAAGTTGTATGTTAAGTATAGTAAATGTAATTTTTGGATGAAGAAAGTAACATTCTTGGGATATGTTATCACTACCAAAGGGATATCTGTGGACCCTTAAAAAATAGATGCAATTAAAGGATGGACCAGACCAAAATATGTGATAGAGATATATAGTTTCCTTGAATTATCTAGGAACTATCATCTATTTGTGAGAAACTTATAACAATTTTCAAGCTCACTAACTAAGCTAAATCATATGGGAGTCAAGTTTTTATGTACTAATGAATGTGAGGAAATATTTAAATATTTAAAGAAGAGTCTAATAACTACACCTGTGCTCACATTACACACTATTGGGGAAGGAATTATGATCTAAAATGATGTTTCCAAAAAGTTATTGGGTTGTGTACTCATTAAAAATGAAAAAGTGATAGCCCATTCCTCCCACCAATTATATATCCATGAGAAAAACTACCCAACACATGATCTGGAATTGGCTAAAGTGATCTTTTCATTGAATATTTGGTGACATTACCTATATTGGGAGAAGTGTGACATATATACAGATCATAAAAGCCTCAAGTATATATTCACACAAAAGGATATCAATATAAGCCAATGAAGGAGGTTAGATCTAATAAAGGATTATGATTGTTAAATCTATTACCATGTTGGGAAGGTAAACAAACTTGTAGATTCTTTGAGTAGAAAGGATCCTACAAACCTTTCCATGAAGGGATCCAATCTTCTTGGACATTAAAATGATGGACATGGGAATAATAAAAGGATATTCAACCTACCTTTCTAAAATAAATTCACAACCATCCATTCTTAAGAGGATCAAAGAGGCCCAAAAAAATGATATGGATCTAAAGAAAAAGTTCGTGAAGATTCCTAAGTTCAACATTGTTAAATACAGGGTTATAAGGTTTGGAACCCAACTATGTGTACAATAAAAACCAGAACTGAAGAGGAAACTTTTGGATTATGCTCATTGCTCCTCTTCTCTATTTATCCAGGAATCACTAATATGTATAGACATTTGAAGAATTTTTTTTTGTGAGATAACATGAAGAGTGAGATTGTAGAATTTATATCTTGATTATTGGTATACCGAAAAGTCAATGATGAATGATAGAAGTATAAGGGTATGATGAAAACATTTCCCATACCAATATGGAAATAGGAAAACACAACCACATATTTCATCACAGGACTCCCTAGGACATCTAAAGTCAATAAAACTATCTGGGTGGTGGTCGATCATCTTCAAAGTTAATGGATTTCATTTCCATCAAGGAATATTTATCTCTTGACCAACTCAACATGATATACATAAGGGAATTGGTAAGACTACATAGAGTTACACTCTCCATTATATCTAATTGAGATCTAAGGTTTACCTCATGGTTCTAGAGAAGACTTTAGTAAGAATTGGATACAGAGATGAGTTGAATCACTGCTTATCACCCTCATATAAATGGTTTTTAGAGATAACTATTCAAACTCTAGAGGATATGATGAGATCATTTTAAATGGATTTACAAGGATGTTGGGATCAACACCATACCTTATTAGAGTTCTCATATAAAAATAGTTTACATTCTATCATTCAAATGGAACCTTATGAGGCTATTTATGGGAAGTGGTGTCAAACTCCAACATTCTAGGATGAAGTTAGTGAGTAGAAGCTTATGAGACCCAATATTATTCAAGATATGATAGATAATGTTCAAACCATTCAACATCATATGAAATTTATTCAAATTTAATAGAAAATCTATGAATATAATTATCAGTGAGACCTAGAGTTTGAGGTCAGAGATAAGGTGTTCCTTCATATATCTCTGTGGAAGAGATTAATGAGGTTTGGGAATAAGGAAATATTATTTCAAGATACATAATCACATTTGAGATACCTGATAGCATCGTATATGTGTCCTATCTACTTTAAATCCCACCTAACCTATCTCAATAAAAAATTGTGTTCTATGTATCACTCTTATGGAAGTACATACCAGACCCCTCACATGTACTGAATCTATATATGGTATCTTTGGAGAATGATCTTTCATATGAGGAGCATCCAGTAAAGATCTTAGACCGTAAGGACAAAGTTATATTAAATAAGGTAACTCACCTGGTCAAAGTGTTGTGGTGGAACCACAAGTTTGAGTAACCAGCATGGGAACTGGAATAAGTGATGAAAAATAAGCACCCTCATCTATTTTAGTGTAAGAAATTATATTTTTAGGGAAAAATTTATAAAGGGGGGAAGAATGTAATGACTAGAAATTTTATAAATGAAATTACCTTTTGATTGAGTATATGTATTATATTTATAGAAAAAACACGCACTATGGTTATTTTAAACTAATTATAAAATATACCCATCAGATTTAAAAGACCATTAATCATTATAAATATTGATAAAGTAGCCATTGAATAATAATTTTTAAGAATGGTATACATTATGATTTATAATAAAGTATAATTAACACTGAAGGAATAAGCGATGGCCTCGACCAATAGGATCATACCCTATGAATCCCATCTATATAAACTTTCTAGGGAGATTTCATCACTAGTATTTTACCTTGACCAAACCCAAGTTGAGATTCAACAGTTTAAGCATGAATGAAACCATTTACAGGAGAAATTCTAGCTTATCGAGATCACGACCCAAACAATGTTCACCGAACCACCCAAAGAAAGTTCCACCATCACACACCTTAACCTTAGGGAATACAATGGTTTAATAAGGGATTAGTATCTAGACCCTAGTAGTATAAATTTGTATACTTTCCTTTTTAATAAAATAATGATTATATTTATCCTTTTTTATTATTATAATTTCATATGAGTTGATGAAAAATAGAAATTCATATGAAGAAACCAAAATTTTATGTTTGGAAAATATATAAATTTTATTAAAAAAAACTTTTTTATAAATTCAAAAATTTTGAAATAAATGTTATTTTCATATAATATTATAATTAAATAATTTTTACAAATGATAATATAATCTAGTGAAGTGTAGTATAATATTTATGAGGGTTAGAAAACTATTATTGTCCTAAAACCAGTATATTTTCAATAAATAAGAATTTTGATTTAAAAGAGTAAATTATTATATTTAGAGAATTATTTTTATAAAAAAATATTATTTTTTAAATAATCACATATAAATTAACCAATGGTGAATTTTTCATAATAAACAGAGATATTCGAATTTTTGAGTAAAAATTAAATACGGTATGTATTATGATATCATAATAGCCCAAAAGTGATTTAATAAATAGTATAAATGGAATAAATGACTAAAAATATGTTTACCCTTTAAAATAACTTGATTTTTAAGTTATTTGATTACTTTTATAAACCCTTAATGAATCCTCTAAAACCTCTGTTATGTTTTAAGGTTTTAAAATTAATTCTTTATAAAAATGACTCACTTACACATCACCAAGAGTATTAATATAAGGATTTAGGTTATTATCCTTATTAAATAATTAAATACACTCCTCCTTTTTAGTAACCATGTGCAAAAACCATAAGAAGGTTTGTAGTTTTGATTATTTTATCATATAGAGTCCAAAACCTTTGTTTTGAAATTAATAAAGAATTCCACCCAATTTTTTAATAATACCCACCCATACTTCCTATCCTATTCAATAAAAACCAATTTATCATTAATTTAATCTTACTATCCCTCTCTAAATATCTCCTAAGGTATTACCAAGCTTTTAAGAAGCTCTTTCCAATATTTTAGAATCACCCTCTCAAGGTAAGGGATCCTCTCCTCTCCTATTTTATTTCAATTACTTTATTTGTACTAAGATTTTTAATATCCAATTTTATATGTTTTAATGTGTTTTTACACATAAACTTACTATCCTTATGATTACCAAGTAATTAAATACCACATTTAACTCTCATTAAACCCTCCCTGTAACCTTTATGTGCACCCATTATACTGAAGAAAATTATCCTTTGATTTTCCATGCCAAAAATTTGTGTCGTGAATACCCATCCCCATTTCCACTCAAGGGTATTCAAATAGATATAAATATCCTTAATTTATTAGTTAATACCATTTATTTAACCCAAAATTATTAATAATTGGATTAAAATTGTTGAAAGTCATCCTTATGTTGTATGATCTATGCGACACGCAAATGCATGTACATGATATGAAAGCGACAGGTGAACCTAGAATTATATATCCCTCCAATGCATTGAGTAATGTTTTTATCTCATGATATTCCATGTATGGTGAATAAGAGGTTATCCTAGGCACAATATGTTTTTATTTCTTGGAGGTTAACCTTGACTTATTCTTATGATGTCATGTTTTATATTATTTCTACATTATATGTTTCCTTGATTCTATCATATTATATCATGATTCAATGTTAATGTTTATGATTCTAACACCTTTTATGTCATCATGATATGAATCTTTAATAAAATGTATTACTTTCATCATGTTATGCTTTGATTATTCCCTTATTGGAATTTATAACTCACCCCTTTCTTATGTATATCCCTAGGTTATCCTGTGCAGTATTAGAAGAATCGATGGAATATTAGGGGATGATTTGGAGTTTTTAAATAATGTTGTTATACACATGTTTCAATTTATTATGTTATGAACCTAATTTCCCAAAGACACTGGGATTCACAATCTTATGGGATTGTATTATGTGTATCCTTATGTAATAAATTATGATTTAAGGTATATTAAAGATATAAGTTACCATACAACCCATATAGTAAGAGAGGTATCTATAAACACATCATAACTCTCCTATAGAAAGAGAAGATTCATAGAAATGGAAACCATTCTATGAACACTAACAGTGTATTACAATATTTTTTTCATTTGATATTTGATCAAGTATAATTCATACATGTGTCATCATCCATTAATGTTTCTTATTTCATTATTTGAAGTTCTAAGTTGAACTTGTCCAAGATCATCGACGATAAAAAATTATCCCATATTTTTTATTGAATTTAATTTATTAGTACCCCATAATTAATTAATTAAATGATAATTAATCAAATTTTTATTGATTTTGAATAAATTGTAAGTAAATTGAAAAGGATTAAATATTTTTTTTAAATATTTTATTCATTTTTGAAAATATTGGACACATGCCTATAATTAATAGTTGTGTGTTTTTTAAAAATAAAAAGGGTGAAGATATTATTCCATGTAAGTATAAAAGAATATAATTATGGAAAATTGGAAGAAAACAGGCTCAAAATAGGCACATCTATAAAAACCCTACTCTTTATTTCATATTTAAACATGATTTATTACATAAAATTGCACTTAATACAACACAAAAGATCGAGAGGTCTAGTGTATTTGGGAAATTAAGAACATTACATAACAAATTAAAACATAAAAGCAACATATTTATTGAAAACTTATTTTACATGACCACAACATTCCTTCATACTTAACACTGGATGGGATAACTTGAGGACATACATAAGAAATGGGTGAGCTATAAATCCTAGTAAGGAAATAAAGAAGGAATAACATGAGGAATACAATACATGTTAGACAATAGGAATATCAATGGAACATAAAAGGAACATGAATAATAATTCATGATATATCATGATAATCATAACATGGGAAATTTGGATGCAACATACAACATGATATTAGCATGATTCAAGGCTTATTGCACATGGAGGAGCATGAGTCAAAGTTTATTTCACATGAAGGAGCACGAGTCAAGATCATTGCACATGGTGGAGAATGATTAAAAATAATTGAAAATGGAGGATCATGAGTCAAATATAATTTCACATGATGTATCATGATACTAAACATTACCCAATGCATTGAAGCACTATCAGGTCGTACCCTTCATAATCATTTTGTTTTCATGCTTAAGTGTGCCACATAAATCATACAACATGGATTCATTAATCATTATAGTTTACTACACGATCAAGGAAATGTGGAATAAATAGATATATATACACAATAAATAAATATATGTTCATAAAGGTGAATAACCTTGATATAGAAATGGGTATGGTATTCACTACACAATGATTTTGGCATGGAAAAATTACGGTGCAATTTCTACAGCATAACAACATCATATAGAAATTCATAAAATGGGTTGATAAGAGAGAAAGGGGTATCTAATAATTTATACATGAAATGGAAATTAATAGGGAAATTTAAGGACATTTCCCAACATAATTAATTGGAAATAGAAGGCGTAACATAATAAAGAGTCTTAAAGTAAGAGGACAAAGAAAAAGAACCCTTACAAAATTTCAGCATGGTAACATGTGTACATAAAGGATCACAAGGGGGATTAATGATAGTTAAAGTAAGATATAATAATTTATACATAAAATTTATAGTATTAAAATCATTTAACATCATATAATAACATATTAAAATGGAATTTAAGAAGCATAATATAAAAGAAGTGCTTGAATGGAAATGAGAAGAGAGAAACCCCTTACAGAATTTCAGTATAGTAACGACTTAGGTAAGGGTCCAAATGAGGGGGAATAAATGATAACTCATAAAAATAGAATAAATTGGAAAATAAGTTAATTATTATAAATGAGTGGAAATATAAGAAATTTAAATTAGAAGAACTAATCTCAAAGAAGGTTCTTGAATTCAAAGGAGAGGAGAGAAATCTGTTACTTGGATGTGTGACTCCAAAGGCTTAGGAGAGGATTCTTGGGATCTTGGGGGTGTCTTGGGAGTACTATAGGGAGTAGATGGAAGAATTTTTATGTGCTTAAAGGAGTTTTAGTTAAGATAAATAGAAGCTTGGGTGGGTTTATATAAGAAAGGAGGGGGATTTCTTTATTATTTTTCTTTTGGACACTACATAATAAAATATTCCAAACCACAAACCATCACATGGTTTTTCCATGGTTTATGCCAAAAGAGAGTGGTAAAAATTATTTTATTATTCCAAGGGTCTATTATAATGAAATATTTCCCTTTCTTATGTGGATTTGAGTCATACCTTCAAGGAAATGATTTTAAAATCTTAAAATATATTATAAGTCTTGGAGGATTCACTAAGGCTTTATAAAATAAATCAAATAAACTTAAAATTACATTATTTTAAAGGAAAAACATATATTTTCCTGAGTATACCTTTTATAGTATTTATTACATCACTATTGGTCCAATATGATGTCATAAAACACACTGTATATTTATATGATATTTAATTTTTACCCAAAAATTCAACTGTCTCAGAAAATTATGAAAAATTCACCATTGGATAATTTAAAAATCCTGATTCTAAAAATGATATAAATTTTATCCAAATAATTTTCTAAATATTTGAATTTTCAATTTTAATATAAAAACTGACATTTATTGAAAATGATGGGTTTTTTACAATAATAGTTTTCAAACCCTAATAAAAATTACATTTGGCTTCATAAAAATTATATGATCATTTATATTTAAAAAATAAATTTAATAATATTAAAATATTATTTATTTGAAAAAAAAATAAATTAATTCATCAAAATATATTTCGTAATTGAATTTGAATATTAACCAAAAATATAATTTGTGCTTTAAGAATCATTTAAAAAGTAAACATAATAAGAAGAAAATATATTCATTATTCTATAAAAACTAATATACATAATATTATTACTAGGGTATTGATACATATCCATTTATTATACCAGCATACACTCTAAGAGTAAGGTACGCGATGGCGAGGCTTTCATGGGGCCATTCAATGAACATGATTTGGGTCATGATCTCGATGAACTTGAACTTATCTCATAGACAGTTTTATTCATGCTTAGTTGTTGGATCTTGTCTTGGGCTTGGTCTAGGGAAAATCCTATAAATTCTATCTCCCTCAAAATCTCTGATAAATGGGATTTATAGGGTACAATCCTACTGAATAAGGCCATCACTTCCTTTGTATGTGTCAAAAGGATTTTTTAAAACCCTATATTTATACTAGTAATGTGATCACTATTAAATGACTATATTATCAATGGTAATGATACTTAAGGGTCATTTAAATCTAATTAGATAAAATAAAACATAAGAAGTGCATGTATTTTCAATATCCATTAAATCAAAAAGGGGAATTTTATTTATAATTTTTTGGGTAGTTAAAAATTTCCCCCTTAAGAAATTTCACCCTTGAAATTTCCTTTTCCCACAATAAAATAGATAAGGGCAACTCTGCTTCATCACCTCCTCTGGTTCTTATGTTGCTTCTACAAACTTTTGTTTTTCCACAAAACCTTGACTAGGGGCATTGTCTTATTTTGTATAACCTTTTATCTATGATCTAATATCTTCACTGGATTCTCCTCATAGTAAAGGTCATTATCCAATGGTACCACCTCTAGATTGAGTACATGTGATGAGTATGAGATGTACTTCCTTAAGATGGATACATGAAATACATCATTTTCTTGAGACAGGTTTGGTGAGAGTTCTAATCAATAGGCCACTGCTCTAATGCGATCAAGGATCTCAAAAGGGTTGATGTAACTTGGACTAAGATTTCCCTTCTTCCCAAATCTCATCACTTTCTTCCATGGTGATATGTAGAGGAATACCATGTCTCCAATATTGAAATCTAGGTCACGTCGATGATTGTTATCATAGCTCTTTTGTCAACTTTGAGAAGCTTTGATGTGCTACTAGATGGTCTTAACCTTCTCCACCTTTTCTTTGACCATTTATAGACCTAGAATTTTTTGTTCCCCAAATTCATCTCAACATGCCTGTGTTTTGAACCTATTCCCATAAAGGGATTCATAATGGGACATTTGGATGCTCAAATGGGAACTTTTGTTATAAGAGAACTCCACCAAAGGAATATGTTGGTACCATATTCCTTTTAAGTCCATTGAGAAATCTCTCAACATTTCCTCAAGTGTTTGGATAGTCTACTTAGATTGGCTATCAGTTTGAGTGTGATAAGATGTACTGAAATCCATCTCACTATTTAGATAATGATGGAGACTTTCCCGAAACTTAGAGGTGAATCTTGGATCTATATCAAACATAATCGATAGAGGTACTCCATGAATCTTTACCACTTATTTGATGTATATCCATGACAGTTAATCCAATGATAAATCCTCTCGAATCGTAATGAAGTGTTCAATCTTTTTAAGATGATCCACAATAACCCAAATAGCATTGTTTCCTTTGGATTTCTTCAGAAGTCTGGTGAAAAAGTTTATGGTGATGTTTTCCCATTTCCATGTTGGTATGGGTAATGGTTGCAACATACCCTTATAATTATTCAATTCAGGCTTAACTTGTTGACATTTCATTCACTTTGATGTATATTCAGTGATCTCCTTCTTCATGTTATCCCACCAATAGTGCTCGCGAAGATCTTGATACATCTTTGTGTTTTCTGGGTGAATAGAGAAAGTTGAACTATGTGCATCATCCAAAAGTTCTTTCTTTAACTCAAGATTTTATGGAACACATAGTCTTAACCCAAATATCATAATTCCTTCTTCATTAACATTGAACTCCGAGGATTTCCCTTTTCTGATAGTTTACAATTTATTTTAAAATATCACATCATCTTTTTGAGCACCCTTTAACCTTTTCAAAAGAGATGGTTGAGCAATCATTTATGAAAGAATTGATGATGTTCCTTTATTTATAATTACCATGTCAATCATCTTCAAGTCTAAGAAGATCAGATCCTTTTGATTATCATCAATGATAGAATTGATGGGTCCTTTCTACTTAGATCATCCGCCACCTTGTTCGATTTCCAAGGATGGTAGTGGATTGAGTAGTTGTAATCCTTGATGAGATCTAACCATCTTCATTGGCGTATATTCAGATCTTCATGTGTGAATATATATTTTAGAATTTTTTGATCTATATATATTTAACACTTCTCCTTAAAGAGATAATACCGCCATATTTTTAATACAAAGATCATAACTGCTAATTCCAGATCATGCATGGGATATTTTTTCTCATGAATTTTCAGCTGCCTTGAGGTGTAGGCAATGAATTTTTCATTTTTAATCAACACACATCCCAATAACTTCATTTAAGAATCACTAAAAATCATGAAAAGTTATCCAATTATGGGTAGTATGAGCACATGGGTGGCGACGAGCCTCCTTTTCAACTCCATGAAGCTTTCTTCATATTCATCATTATAAGAAAATTTTACTCCCTTCTGAGTTATCTTGGTAAGAGGGTTTGAAAATCATGATAAATTTATCAAAAATCAGCGATAATATTTAGATAACCCAAGGAAGATACAGATATATATCATAGATGTTGGACTTAGCCATCCCTCAATTGCTTTTGTCTTGTAAGGATCCACATATATCCCATTTATTATGATGATCTTCTTTAAGAATGAGACTTCATTTAACCAGAACTCACACTTTCTGTACTTTGCATAGAGTTTCTCCTTTCGCAAGGTCTTAAACAAAGTGTTTAGATGCTCCTCATACTCCTCCTTATCTTTTGAGTATATTAGAATATCATATATAAAGACTACCAAAAATTTTTCAAGGTAATCTCTAAAAACTCTATTCATCAAGTCCATGAATATTACTGGAGCATTAGTGAGTCCGAATAGCATCACTATGAACTCATAATGCCCATACCTTATATGAAAAACAGTCTTGGGGATATCCTATATCTTCACCCTTACTTGGTAATATCTTGACTACAGACCCATCTTGGAGAAGTGTTGTGCTCCACATAGCTAATCGAATAAATAATAAATTTATGGAAAATGATACTTGTTCTTTATCGTTATTTTTTTGAGCACACGATAATCAATGAAAAGGCGCATTGACCCATCCTTCTTCTTGATGAAGAGGACTGGTGAACCCCATGGTGAAACACTTGGGCGTATAAAACCTTAATCCAGATTCTTCTGTAGTTGTTTCTTTAGTTCCACAATATCCATCCTATATAGAGTCTTGGATATTGGAAATTCCCCAGGTATAAGCTCGATCGAAAATTTGACGTCTCAGTTAGGAGGAAGACTGGGCAATTCCTCAAGAAACACATCACCATATTACCTCACAATATGCGTGTATTCAAGAATGGTTATTTCCTTAGAATCAATCATTTTATCTAGATACACTTTCTTATAAAGAAATAATATCCATGCTTGAGATGATGGTGCTAAAGAAGATTCATCCTCCTCCTTGAACTGGTATAGAATTGGGGGTTAATTTTCAATACAGAGAGTGATTTCCTTCTCACGAAAATTTATGTTGGATCTATATATGGAAAGACAATCCATGCTTAGGATTTCATCAAATTCCATCAAAGGGATACTTATAATATTTTCAAGAAGAACATTCCCATAAACTTTAACATGTGATACAATACACATGGATGTTTTCCATAATGATTTAATATCAGTTTAGGTGGGGGCTCAATGTTCTTAGAAAACATACAATATATGATAATAGTACATTAATTGAAATACAATATGTCATACACTACTTTAAATTAGTGGTTACATGTAATTCATTCACCTTTATCAATCTTAGCATAGGAATTTCTGAGCTCCCTTGATCTTAGAGGTTGTTGATGCTCATCATGCATCTCTACCCATGGAATAGAGCATTGTCTTAGATAAAGAAAAAATTCTCCACTCTTACGACATATAATTGTATAAGATAAATTAGAATGAAAATTATTTCCACACATTAACTTATCCATTTTCCACGGTAATTGGCTACTTTATGCTCTGTCTTTCTACACTTACAGCATCTCCTAGTCCCTTTGTGGCATTCTCCTTGGTTCCTATTTCCACAGTTGTTGCACAAAGGAAATTGGGTATTCTTTCCCTTATCACCTTTATCAGATAGACTTTCATGATATGCCATCTTCCTCTTCCTTACCATCCTTAGGCATTCAATAAAGTGCCAATTGTTAATTGCGATTTTTGATAGCTGGTTTGGAATAATCATTATTTTTCCTACTTGAGCTCCCATCTGACTGAGAATCTCATTTTGGTAGTCATCACATTTCCCTTCACATCGGTTGTTAACCAGATTCCTCCTATTGCCAACCATTTTCTAGAATAAAAGGGAAATTAGGGATGAATATCTTAAAATATTAAACACATAAAGGAGAATCCAATGATGATAAAGGGATAACTTATGAATTAAATTTATCTCCTTAACTTATGAGTTTATAGGCTTCAGTCTATGTTATCCATGATATAATTCCTAACATATATTCTTATGGGAACTTTTTTGTTCCCTTAATAATGGTTTGTAATGATCTTATGAATTTACCAAATCATATCCCTCGGGAGTGTCAACTAGGTGTGCAATAAGGCCCATTGTTGTGTACCAAGTTACCCCAAGTCAAGTTTGGAACACCTATTCAGAGTTTTCACTCTTAGGTACATCTATTCCAAAACCACATCTACTTGTAGTATACATACATGAATGTATTTTCTTAATAAACCACTTACTCTATACTCACTAAAATTTTAGGATGTTTTCTTACACTTAGTCTTATCCCTAAGGGTTTTCAATTGGGTTTTCTAATCCTAATCCCAAATATAACTAAACCTATCCTCTTATACCAAATATAACAACCCTTCTCTTTATTTTATATTTAAACATGATTTATTACATAAAATTGCACATAATAAAACTCAAAAGATCGAGAGGTCTAGTGTATTGGGGGAATAAGGCACATTACATAAAAAATTAAAACATGAAAAGGAACATCTTTATTGAAAACTTCTTTTACATGACCATAACATTCCTCCATACTTAACACTGCATGGGATAACCTGAGGACATATATAAGAAAGGGGTGAGCTATAAATCTCAGTAAGGGAATAAACAAGTCATAACATGAGGAATATAATACATGTTAGACAATAGGTATATCAATGGAACATAAAAGGAACATGAATAATAAGGCATGATGTAGCATGATAATACTAACATGGGAAATGTGGAAAAAATATACAACATGATATTAGCGTGAGTCAAGGCTCATTACACATAGAGGAGCATGAGTTAGAGCTCATTGCACATGAAGGAGCATGATTCAAGATCATTACACATGTTGGATCATGAGTCAAAATAATTTCACATGGAGGAGCATGAGTCAAATATCATTTCACATGACATATCTTGATACTAAACATTAACCAATGCATTGGAGTGCTATCAGGGCACACCCTTCATAATCATTTCATTTTCATGCTTAAGTGTACCACATAGATCATACAAAAATGGATTCATTAATCATCATAGTTTATTCCACGATCAAGGAAATGTGGAATAAATAAAAATACATCCATAATATATAAGTATATGCACATAAAGGTGAATACCCTTCATAGAGAAATGGGTATGGTATTCACAACATAATGATTTTGGCATGGAAAAATCGTGGTGCAATTTTGGTAGCATAACAACATCATATAGAAATCCATAAAATGGGTTAATGAGTGTGAAAGAAGTATCTAATAATTTATAAATTAAATGGATAGTAAAAGGGATACGTAAGGACATTACTCAATATAAGTAATTGGAAATATAGGGCATAACATAATAAAGAGTCTTGAAGTAAGAGGATAAATCAAAAGAACCCTTATGAAATTTCGGCATGGCAATGGGTGTACATAAAGGTTCATAGGGGGGATTAATGAGAGTGAAAGGAAGATATAATAATTTATACATAAAATTTAAAGTAATGGAATTATGTAACATCATATCCTAACATATTTAAACGGAATTTAATAAGAATAATATAAAAAAAGTTCTTGAATGGAAATGAGAAGAGAGAAACCCCTTACAGAATTTCGGCATAGTAATGGATTAGGTAAGGGTCCAAATGAGTAAGAATAAATGATACCTAATACAAATAACAAAAATTGGATAGTAAGGTAATGATTATAAATGAATGTAAATATAATCAATTAAAATTAAAAGAACTAATCTCAAAGAAGGTGCTTGAATTCAAAGGAGAGGAGAGAAATACCTTACTTGGATGTGTGACTAAAAAGGATTAGGATAGGCTGCTTGGGAGCTTGGGGGTGCATTGGGAGGACTCTAAGGAGTATATGGTAGAGATTGGATGATAATAAAGGAGTTTTAGTGAAGATAAATGGAATCTTGGGTGAGTTTATATAGGAAAGGAGGGGGATTTCTTTATTATTTTTGGTTTTGGACACTACATAATAAAATATTCAAAACCAAAAAACATACCATGGTTTTTTTCATGGTTTCTTCCAAAGGGGAGTGGTATAAATTATTTTATAAGGCCAAGGGAAAAAGTTAATAAAATATTTCCCTTTCTTATGTGGAGGTGAGTCATACTTTCAAGGAAATGATTTTAAAATATTAGAATATATTATAAGTATTTTAGGATTCACTAAGGTTTCATAAAATAAATAAAATAAACTTAAAATTAAATTATTTTAAGTTTAAAACATATATTTCTCTGATTACACCTTTTATAGTATTTATTATATCACCATTAGGCCAATATGATGTCATAAAACACACCGTATATTTATACAGTATTTAATTTTTACCCAAAAATTCGATTGTATCATAAAATTATAAAAAATTAACCATTGGGTAATTTCTACATCATAATTCCAAAAAAGAAATACATTTTATCCAAATAATTTTCTAAATATGTGAATTTTTTCTTTTAAAATAAAAAATGACATTTATTGAAAATGACAGGTTTTTGATAATAATAGTTTTTGAACCCTAATAAAAATTACATTTGACTTCATAAAAATTATATGATAATTTATATTTAAAAAATAATTTATTAAAATTAAAATATTATTTATTTGAAAAAAAATCCATTAATTAATAAAAATAGATTTCTTAATTGAATTTGAATATTAACCAAAAATAGTATTTGTGCTTTAAAAATCATTTAGAAAGTAACCATAATAGGAAGAAAATATATTAATTATTATATAAAAACTAATGTGCTTAATCTTATTACTCGAGTCTTGATACATATCCCTTTGTTACACCAGCATACACCCTAAGAGTAAGGTGCGTTATGGTGGGGATTTCATGGGGCTGTTTAGTGAATATTGTTTGGGTTGTGATCTCGATGAGCTTGAACTTCTTCCATAAATGGTTTCATTCATTCTTAAGTTGTTGGATCTAAGCTTGGGATTGGTCTAGGGAAAGCCTAGAAATTATATATCTCACAGAAGCTCTAATAAATGGGATTCATAGGGTACAATCCTAATAGATGAGTCCATCACTTCCTTTGTCTGTATCAAAAGGATTTGTTAAAACCCTATATTTATACTAGTGATGTGATCACTATTAAATGGCTATATTATCAATAGTAATGATACTTAATGGTCATTTAAATCCAATTTGATAAAATAAAACATAGTAAATGAATATGTTTTTTATATCCATGAAATAAAAAATGGGAATTTTATTCATAAAAGTTTGGGTTGTTATAATATCAATCTAGGCCAATGAAGCAAACCTTAGAAGACTAGTCAAAAATGGCTAGTGATAAGCCCATATAACACTACTAGTAAAAAAATATACAATCATAGTTTTTTAGCCATGGTTTTAAAAACCATAGCCGTAGGTGACTTATATTCATGGTTCATTAAAACCATTATCAAGCTCATGGTTGTCTTCTATAAATCCCATAAAAGATATCCACAAAAACTTATTGGGAAGAAATAAAGTATTGACAATGATCTCACATTGCGATGTCTAGAACTTAGAAGAAAAATGTATCAAAAAATTACATTGAAATGAAAAAACTAATTTGAACAAGAAAAGACAAGAATTTTGGAAGACATCAATCGAAAGAAAAGAAAGAAAAATAAAAACACTTGTTTACATGGTTTGGATGTGAATCCTACTCTATAGGGGAATATTTCTTTACTTTTATTCATGGAATTAGAAGATGATTACAATAGCTTCACTACTCATAATAAGTGATTAACCGTACTAAATATAGTAGATTCCAACTAGAAAAACTAGTTTCTATATCTTTTGATCTCTAGGGCAAGTGATTTTGTATAGATTCAATATTCATGTCCATTTCTCTATTCAATAAAATTCTCCCATGACCTAAACTCTGTAAACTAGTACAATGTGTGTGTTTCAAAAATATTGCGAGTAAAACCTTTTATTTTATCCTTGAAGACACATACAAAATTATTTTTCTCTTTTCACACTACTTCCATTAGACTGAGTTAAGGGGTTAACATCTGATTACATCATCCAAATTTAACATTTGTTCAGTGTAGATTCTGTTTATATAGGCTTCATAGTTTTCACTCCACTATTTCCATCAGATTTATAGAAATTATTATTTCAGAATTTATCCTTCCATTTAACTAAGCTTCATAGCTTAAAAAATAATTTTCACACACAAATTAAACCTAACAATCTCACACTTGAGAATTATTTTCCAAGATTCACTACTGAGTCCTCTGTCAATTTTTGAAGACCTCTTATACTCCTTAAACTCCCTTTAAAATTGTATGGTTCCCCCACCAGGATTCCGATCATCCTAGCCCTACTAAGGCGCAACACCACCTAAACACAACCCAAACTACAAACTTTTTCAGCATATCTGTTGGATCTTGAGCCCCTTCTATATTTTTTAGATCCAATGCTCTTTCCTATAAAAAATTTACGATAAAGTGATAATTTAGATGAATATGCTTTTTTTAGAATGAAACATCAGATTTTTAGCCAAGTGTATCACTCTAAATGAATAAAAAAATAGCATCCCATCACCTTAACTCCTAAGATCTTCTAATATCCCCTCTAACCATATTAACTTCTTCTTATCTTTCATTAAAGCAACATGCTCCACTAACATTTTTGAGAGTTCAACTACTGGTTGAAGCTTCAATATCCAGCTCACAACTATCCATCTGAAAGTAAACACATATCCAATAGTGCACTTTAAATTGTCCAAATCTTCCCCAAATATAATGTAAGAAAAAACCTATAATGAATCATCTATTATTAAGAAAGGTGAAGATATTTACAAACCATTTAAATATTATAGAATCCACTTACCAACCTCCCAACGTTATATTTTGGGATTATACATGTATCTCTTAACAACACCCACTACATGTGGAATGTATGGTTAAGTAAAAACCATGAAATAAATCAGTCTTCCAACTATTTATGTGCAACGATCTAAAATTTTATAAATAAAATCCCCTTTTGATTGAGTAAATGCCTTATAATTATAGAAAATACATGCATTACTTTGGTTATTTTGGACCGATATAACCTATTGTATTTAAAATACCATTAATCATATTAACCATTCATAGTATTGTTTTTGTATAACGATTGTTAAGGTTTTCATATATTAAGGGTTATGATAATTTTCAATTGACACTGAAGAAAGAAGCGATGGCCTCGACCAGTGGGATCATACCCTATGAAGCCCATCTATTAGAGTTTCCAAGGGACATGGTATCACTAGAATTTTCTCTTTATTAGTACTAAGAAGATATTCAACAACTAAATCTCAACCAAAGCAATTTATAGGATAATTTTAGGCTTATTGAGATCATGGACCAAACCATATTTGCCGAACCGCCCCACGAAAGTGCCACCATCACACACCTTACCCTTAGGGCGTACAATGGCGTAATAAGGGGTTATATATCAAGAACCTATAAATATGAATTTTAATATTTTTTTAATTAAATAATGATTATATTTATCCCTTTTTATTATTAATTTACCAATTATTATATAATGTGTTTGATAAAAATTTGATCTTGATATAAATAAATCAAAATTGTATTTTTGGGAAATATATAGTTTTAATTAAGACACCCTTTTGATAAATTCAAGAATTTTTGAAATAAATAATATTTTTTAAAAATGTTTTTATATAATAATAATTTAAATATAAATGATAATATAATTTAATGAAGTACAATTTAGTTTTTTTAAGGTTCAGAAAGTGGTTAATATTATAAAAACCAGTATTTTCCAATAAATAGGTTTTTTATTTAAAAGTTATAATTATCATATTTAGAAAATTATTTTTATAAAATAAATATTATTTTTGAAATAATCACATTGAAATTATCCAATGGTAAATTTTTCATAATTTTCTAGGACAGTTGATTTTTTGGGTAAAAATTAAATATGATATAAATATACGCTGTGTATTATGACATAATAATAGATAAAAAGTTATGTAATAGATTTCATAAAATCAATTAAATAAAAAATATATATTTCTACTTTAAAATAATTTTTTTTAAGTTACTGTATTAATTTTATAAACCCTTAATGAATCCTTCAAAACCCATATTATATTTTAAGGTTTTAAAATCAATTCTTTATGAACATGACTCACTTCCACATAACCGATGGTATTATTTTAATATTATCAGTTATTTTAATTATAAAATATTTAAAACCACTCCTATTTGGTAGAAACTATGGTAAAAAACCATTTTAAGGCTTGTGGTTTTGATTATTTTATCATATAGAGTCCAAAACCTATGTTTAGAAATTAATAAAGAAATACCCTCTCTTTTGCTATAAATACCCACCCAAAATCCCACTACTCTTCACTAAAAAACCATTTAGAATGAATTTAATCTCCCTATCCCTCTCTAAATACCACCCAAGGTGTTTTCAATTTCTTAGGAATCTCCTCCCAATCTTTTAGATGCTCCCTCTCATGGTAAGAGATTCTCTCTTTCTCTTCTTGATTCAAGAAATTTACTTGTATTATTCTATTTTATTTAAAAATTTTCATGTTGTAATGTGTTTTTACACATCCAATTTAATGTAATTAAAATTTAAAATTAATTATATACCACCTTTCACTCTCACTAAACCCTTTTATGAATCTTTATGTACACCTGTTATACTACCGAAATTATCCTACAATTTTTCATACAAATATTTTTTTTATAGTTAATTACCATCCCCATTTCTACTCAAGGATATTAAGATAGATGTAACTATCCATAATTTATTGGTTAATTCCATTTATTTCACCCAAAATTCTTAATTATGGGATTAAAAGTGATGAAAGACATCATTATGTTATATGATCTCCTGGCACAAAAATGCATGTACATGATATGAATGGGACAAGTGGGCTCAGAATTATATATCCCTACAATGCATTTATTATTATTTTTATCTCATGGAATACCATGTATGGTTCATGGGAGGTTATACTAATCAAACTATGTTATTATTTCTCGATGGTTATCCTTGATTTATGTTTATGATGTCATGTTTTATGTTGTTTCCACATTCTTATTTTGCCTTGATGTTATCATCTTATATCATCCTTAAATATTAATGTTTTTGATTCTAACCACTTTTATGTAACCTTGATATACCTCTTGACTAACATGTATTTCTTTCATCATGTTATTATTTTATTATTACCTTACCGATCTTTATAGTTCACCCTTTTCTTATGTTTGTCCCCTGGTTATCTGGTGCAGTTTTGGAAGAGTGATGAAATTTTAAGATCATGCTAAGGAGTTTTAAATAATTATGTTTTATCCAAGTTTCAATTAATTATGTTATTTATAGAATTACCTAAAGACACTAGTCCTTTTTATATTTTGGGACTGTATTATGAGTGTCTTTATGTAATAAATCATGAATTAATGTGTATTAAATATATGGGTTGTCATAGTTGGTATTAGAGCAAGGTTTAGTTATTTTCAGGGATTAGTGAAAGAATTAGGGATAATAAAAATCATATTAATATATCCCTAAATTATTTTAAAGTATATATTATGTGGTTTCCAAGTAAAAAAATCCTTATTTGGATACTACAAGTGGATGTGGCTCTCACACAGTTGTACATAGGGGTAACAACCATGAAAAGGGAACACTGGGAATTGACTCAATCATCACCTAGACCATGATAAAGTGGCCTTACTACACACCTGGTTTTATAATCTTGTGAGATATTATTTGGTAAATTCATATGGTTATTACGAACCCTTATGAAGGGAACAATAATTCCCATAAAATTTTATGTCATGAAATAGACCATGGATAACTTAGATTGAAACCTAGAAATTCATAGGTTAAGGAATGTATGTAATTTATGAGTTATACCTTCAATGTTAATATTTTACCTTTTATGTGTTTAATAGATTACTAATTCTCATCCCTAACTTTACCTTTACTTTAGTTAATGAATGTAAATTGAAGGAACCGAGTCAACAATCAATGTGATGGGAAATGACCAAATGAGATGCCCAACCCAATGAGACTATGTGTCGAGAACGTCATGATAATAATTTCTTAATTAACTCAAGTTCTAAAAACTTGAATCAGGGGGAAAACCCAAATCACCCTAGGAAATATAAATTTGCAATTGATAACATTACACGACAAAGGCCTCTGATTTTAAGTGGATATTTCAATCCATTAATAATGGAACAATGGGTAAAATCCATTGAAAAGATATTCTACATTCTTAAATTCTATGAGAAAGAGAAGGTTGTGCTATTTGTTTATCATATATAGGGATAAGATAATAAATGGTAGACATTGATAAACAATACAAATCTTGAGGAGGATATTTAAGTGATGGAGTGGAAAGAATTTTGGAAAACATTTTTTGATAAATATTTTCCTCACACTCTTCAACTAAAAATGGAGAGGGATTTCATTATCCTCAAGAAAAAGGATGAAAAATATAACAGGTCATATGAGGTGTACTTCATAAGACTTGCAGGATATGACTTTGACTTTGTTATTGACCCTTAAAGTATATTTGATCACTTTTCTAGTGGGATAAAGCCGAGTCTATGAAAATATTTGGCGATTCGAGACTTTGAAAACCACAAGGAAATTTTCCAATGTTCCCTAAAACTCTAAATGTATATTGGTGAATCTCATAGATATCATGGGTAAGAATGTAGGAAGAACATACTGGATTATAGTGGGATGAATAAATATAAAGGGGTAAGAAAGTCCAACATACCACTTGTCAAAAGTGTGGTGAGAAACATCCAAAAAATTTCTTGAAGGGGATAAGGAAATTATTTAGGTGCAGGAAATAACGGAACCTAGCTAGTGAATGATGACAGGATAAAACCACCAATGTTATTGAATAAAGTAATGCTCTAATCAACCCTAAACCCACTATCTAATGCCTCAACTATAATAAACAAGGATACTATGTGAATCAATGCACTATGATAAGGGTTGTTGATAGTAATCGATACCAACAACCTCCAAATCCTAGAGAGAAAGGGTGAGCTTATGAAATAAAAACCCTTGAGATGGACCCCATTAATGATGTGGTAATAGGTATGATGGTTATTCATTCAAGAATAGTAAAAATAGTATTTGATTCTGGTTCTATGAATTCTTTCATATCATTCAATTTTAGTAAAACTATTTAAACACCACCTCAAAACATGTAAGTAGAGCTATCTATGAAAATGAAAAATGGGGAAATTATTACATCCCAATTATATAAATTCTCCCTTATCTATATTTTTGGGATGAACTTCCCAGTGAACCTGGTGATACTCCCTTCATAGGAATTCAATGTAATTATGGGTATGAATTATCTTTCTTTATATAGAGCCAATATAAATTGCTGAGAGAAGGAAATCAACTTTCATATCCTGAATATTCCTTTGATTCTATACAAGTGTAAGGAGGACGATGAATCTCTTTTGGTATCATCATCTAAATCATGGATATTATTTCCTTATAAGTAATCACATCTAGCTCAAGTGATTGAGATTAAAGAAAAATCATCCTTGATTACATGTCCATTGTAATAGAATATACTAATGTGTTTACTGAAGAATTTTATGGTCTTTCTTTAAGCCATGAGGTTGAGTTCTCAATCGAGATTATACATGAATATTTACCAATATCCAATAACCCATATATAATGGAAACTATTTTACTTTAATAGTTTAAGAAGCTATTACATGAGAATTTGGATAAAGGGTTTATACACCTAAGTGCTTTTCCATAGGGTGCGCCAGTCCTCTTCGTCAAGAAGAAGGATAGGTCAATACACCCATGTATTGATTATCTTGAGCTTAACAAGATCATGATAAATAAAAAGTATCCTCTTACATATATTATGACTTATTTGATTAGCTACATGAAAAAAATACTTATCTAAGGTGGATATTCTATCAGGATATTATCAAGTAAAGTTGAAGAAGGTGGATATCCCCAAGAATACTTTTCGTATAAGGTACATGCACTATGAGTTCATAGTGATTCCATTTAGACTCACTAATTATACATATATATTCATGAACTTAATGAATAGAGGATTTAGGGACTAACTTGATAACTCTTTGTTAGTATTTATAGATAATATTCTTATCTACTCTAAAAACAAGGAGGAAAATGTGGAGTATTTGAATGTTGTACTAAATAAATTAATAAAGGTAAAGTTATATGAAAATTAAAATAAATGAAAGTTTTGGATGGATCAAGTAACATTAATTGGAATTTTATCACCAACAAAGGGATATATATGGATCCTTAAAAAATAGAGGCAATTATAGGATAGACCAGACCAACATCTGGGATGGATATATGTAGTTTCTTTGGATTAGCTAGGTACTATCATTGATTAGAGAGAAAATTATTATGATTTTCAAGCACACTAACCAAGTAAAATCATAAAGGGTGAAGTTTTTCTATAATTATAAATGCGAATAGAGATATAAAGAGTTTAAGAAGAGGCTATTTACTACACCTATGCTCACATTACCCATTAGTGGGGAGAAATTTGTGATCTATAGCGATGCACCCAAAATGGGCTTGGGTGTTTCACTCATGTAAGATAAAAAAGTGACATACTATGCCTCTATAAAATTAAATATCCATGATAATAACTACCCAATTCATGATCTATAATTGGATAAATTAATCTTTGCATTGATGATTTGGTGAAATTATCTCTACGGGGATAAGTATGACATATATACAGATCATAAAAACCTCAAGTATATATTCACACAAAAGGATCTCAATATGATCCAATGAAGGTGGTTAGATCTGATAAAGGATTATTATTGTTCAATTCATTACCATACTAGGAAGGTGAACAAAGTGGTAAATTCTCTGAGTAGAAAGGATCCTGAAACCCTATCTATGATGTGGATTAAAAGGGATCCAATATTCTCTGACATTTAAAGGATGAAAATGGGAATAATAAAAGAATATTAATCCTAACTTTCTCAAATAAATAATAAACCATACATCATTGAGAATATCAAGGAGGACAAAAAAATTATGTGGAGATATCAAAAAAGGTATTGACCATTTCAAAGTTTAACTTTTCTAAAGATGGGGTTATATAGTTTAGAACCCGAATATCCATCCCATCAAAGCCATAAATCAAGAGGGAAATTATGGATTATGAACATAGCTCATAATTCTATATTAATCCAAGAATCACTAAAGTGTATAGAGATATAAAGTAAAAATTATAGTGGGATAAAATGATGAGGGAAATTGTATAATTTGTATCTCGATGCTTAACAAACCAAAAAGTCATGACTAAAGAACAGAAGTCTAAGGGTATGATGCAACCATTTCCCATACCAATATGGAAATGGGAAAACATGACCATGGATTTCATCACAGGACTCCCCAAAACATCTAAAGGTAATATCACTATCTGGGTGGTAGTCAATCACCTTACAAAGCCATCACATTTAATTGCTATCAAGGAAGATTTATCTCTTGAAGAACTCACCAATATATACATAAGGGAACTGTTAAGACTAAATATAGTTCCAATATACATTGTATCTAGTAGATATTATAGGTTTACTTTGAGGTAATGTAGAAGACTTAAGCAAGCACTATATACAGTGCTGAGTTTTAATAGTACTTATCACCTTCAGATAGATGGTCTATCTGAGAGAGCTATCTAAATTCTATAGGATATATTGATATCTTGTTCAATGTATTTAAAAGTATGATGAAATAAACACCTTCCCCCAATAGAATTATCATATAAAAACAATTTTCATTCTAGAATTCAAATGGAACCTTCTGATGCTCTGTATGGGAAGAGGTGTTAGAATCCCACTTGTTGGGATGAAGTTGGAGACCAGAAGCTTATGGAACCTGATATTATCTAATAGATGATAGAGAAGGTTCAAACCATTCAACATCATATGAAATCCACACAAATTCAACAAAAAATATTTGTAGACAATGATCGAAGAGACTTAGAGTTTGAGGTCAGAGATAAGATGATCCTTCATATATATAGATGGAAGAAATTCATGAGGTTTTGTAATAATGTAAAGTTTAGTCCATGATACATAATACCCTTTTAAATCCTTGATCACATTAGAGTTGTGACCTATCGACTAGAACTCCCACCTAAAATTTCCCCAATACATGATGTGTTACATGTATCCCTATTGAAAAAGTAGTTACCATATCCCTCACATGTACTGAATCCAGAGGTGGTACCCTTGTAGAATGATATTTCATATGAGGATCATATAGTGAAGATATTAAATTATAGAGACAAAGTTCTATGAAAAAAGACAACTTACATGGTCAAAGTTTTGTGGCAGAACCATAAGTTTGAGGAAACAACATGGGAACTAGAAGAGGTAATGAAACATAAGTACACTCATATGTTTTAGTGCACAAAATGGAATTTAAAGGGTGGAATTTTTAAAGGGGGGAAGAATGTAACAAACTTAACTTTTATAAATAAAATTCCCTTTTGATTTAGTAAATTCCATATAGTTAAGAAAAAACATGCACGACTTTGGTTATTTTTGATTGATATAGACCATTGGATTTAAAATATCATTAATCATCTTAACCATTTAAAATATAATCATTGTAAAATGACCATTAATATTATTATATATTAAGGGTTATGATAATGTCTAATTGATACAAACGGAAGAAGAAATGACCTCAACCAATAGGAACATACCCTCTAAATCCCATCTGTCAAAGATTCTGAGGGATATGGTCTCACTGGGTTTTTTTCTTTGACCAAGCCCAAGCTAAGATTCAATAATTAAAGCTCAAGTGAAGCAGTTTATGGGATAAGTTCAACCTTATCAAGATCACATAAACAACCATGTTTTATGAACCACCCTATGAAAGTTCCACCACCGCATACCTTACCATCAGGGTGTAAGCTGGTGTAATAAGGGGTTATGTATCAATACCCTAGAAATATGAATTTGTATATATTATTTTTAATTAAATAATGATTATATTTATACCTTTTTATTATTACTTTATCAATGATTATATAATGTGTTTGATAAAAAAAAAATTTTATGCGAAGAAATCAAAATTATCTTTTTGGGAAATATATAGTTTCAATTAAGAAACTCTTTTTAGAAATTAAAGAATTTTTCAAATAAATAACATTTTAATAAAATATTATTATTTAAATATAAATAATAATATAATTTAATTAAGTCTAATATAATTTTTATAAGGTTCAGGAAGTGGTTAATATCATAAAATCCAGTATTTTCCAATAAATAAATATTTTTATTTAAAAGTGAAAATTATCATATTTAGAAAATTATTTTTATAAAATAAATATTATTTTTGAAATCATAACATATAAATTATCTAATGGTTATTTTTTCAATTTTTTAGAGATAATTGATTTTTTGGTTAAAATTGAATATGGTATAAATATACAATCTGTATTATGATATCATAATGAACCAAAAGTGATTTAATAAATACTATAAAGGAATAAAATACCAAATATATATTTCTTATTTAAAATAATATATTTTTATGTTATTTTATTAATTTTTTAAACCCCCAATTAATCCTCCAAAACCTATATTATATATTAAGGTTTTAAAATCAATTCTTTATGAACATGAATCACTTCCACATAACCAATGGAATTATTTTAATATGATCGGTTAATGGACATATAAAATATTTAAAACCACTTCACTTTGGTAGAAACCATTGGAATTTTTGTGGTTTTTATTATTTTATCATACAGAGTCTAAAACCTAAGTTAAAAAATTAATAAAGAAATCCCATCTATTTCTCTATAAATACACACCCAAAATCCCACTCCCTATCACTCAAAACTCATTGGGAATAAATTTTATATCCAAATATATCTATAAATACCTCTAAATTTGTTCATAATATCTTATGAATCCCCTCCCAAGATTTGAGAAGCACTTTCGCAAGGTAAGAGATTCTCACATTCTCCTCTTTACTCAAGGACTTTATTTATATTATGCCATTTATTTCCAAATTTTCAAATTGGAATGTGTTTTTACACATCCATTTTTATATCCCTATGATGTAAAATTAATGATATTTTACCTTTCACTCTCATTAAACCCTTCTATGAATGTTTATGTACACCTATTATGCTGCTGAAATTATCCTACAATTTTTCCTACCAAACATTTTTTATTGTGAATACCCAACCCCATTTCCAATAAAGGTTATTAACCTAGATGTACGTATAATTTATTTATTTATTAATTCCATTTATTTAACCCAAAATCCTTAATCATGGGATTAAAATCTATCCTTATGTCGTATGATCTATGTGGCACAAAAATTCATGTACATGACATGAATGTGATAGGTGGGCCCAAAGTTATATATCCCTTCAATAGTTTTTGTAATGTTTTTATTTCATGATATACCATTTATGGTGCATGGGAGGTTATACTAATCACATTATGTTATGATTCCTTGGTGGGTAGCCTTTATTTATGCTTATGATTCCATGTTTTATGTTGTTTCCACATTATTATGTTGCCTTGATGTTATCATCTTATATCATGCTTAGATGTTCGTGTTTATAATTATCACCCCTTTTATGTAAACTTTATATGAATATTTAATAACATGTATTACTTTCATCATATTATTCTTTGATTATTCCCTTACTGGGCTTTATAGCTCATCCCTTTATTATGTACATCCCCATGTTATCTTGTGAAATTTTAGAATAGAAATTGAATTTTATGATAATGTTAAGGAGTTTTAAATAATTTTGTTTCATTACTATTTCAAGTAATTGTATTATGTATCTAATTACCCAAAGACACCAGGCCTTTCAATATTTTAGGATTTCATTATGCGTGTCTTTATGTAATAAATCATGAATTAAGGTGTATTAAGATATGGGTTGTCATAGTTGGTATTGGAGTAAGGTTTAATATTTTTTGGGGATTATGATCTTAAAAATTTAGTTAAATAATTAGGTATAAGACTAAACATATTAAAATATCCCTAAATTATGTTAAAGTATAGATTAATTGGTTTTCAAGAAAAAAAATACCTATTTGGATACTGCAAGTGGATGCAGCTCTATCACAGTTGTACCTAAGGGTAATAACATCACAAAGGGTGTATTGGTAATTGAATCAATAATCACCTAGTTAATTATAAAGAGTACTTTATACACACCTAGTTTCACACTCTTGGGGGATATTCTTTGGTAAAATCACAATCTCTTTACGAACTATTATGAAGGGAACAAAAATGATCATAAAATTTTATGTTAGGAAATAAACCATGGATATCTTAGATTAAAACATAGAAATTCACAAGTTAAGGAAATTATTCCATTTATTAGTTATACCTTCAGTGTTAATAGTTTCCCTTTTATTTTTTTAATAGTTTAATAATTCTCATCCCTAATTTTATCTTGATTTTAGTCAATGGTTGGAAATAGAAGGAATTGAGTCAACAACCAATGTGATGGGTAATTCCCAAATGATATTCCCAACCTAATGGGATCAGGAGTTGGGATATTCATGAAAATAGTTTCTCAATTAACTAAAGTTATAAAAATAATCTTGAATCATGGGGAAAACACACACATCCCCTATGAATGATCAAGTTTCCATTGATACCTTTATGCGATAAAGACCTTTGAATTTTATTGGATCTCCCAATAATTTAATCGAGGAACAATGAATAAAATCCATTGAAAATATATTTTCCATCCTTTAATGCATTGAAAAAGAGAAGGGATTAATGGCTATTTATCATATAGGGGAGAATACGATTAATGCTGGGCGTTGATAAAAAATATGAAGCTCAAGGAGGAGATCAAAGCAATGAAGTGGAAATAATTTTGGATTTTTTTCAATAAATATTTTCCTTACAATCTTCAATTGAAAAAGGAAAGATATTTTCTTAGAATTAAGTTAAAGGAAGAAAAATTGATCAAGGTGTATGAGTCTAACTTCATAATACTTTCCCGATATGCCTCTGACTTTTTCATTGACCCTGAAAGTATAGTTGAACATTTTTTTGGTTGTCTAAAGCCGATTATATAAAAATATTTAGCGATTTGAGACTTTGATTTCTATAAGGAAATTGTATAATGTTAAATCAAAGTCAAAATAGAGACTAGTAAATCTCACATGTCTCATGGTTCCGGTGATAGGAAGGATAGAATGGATTTTAATTCTAGTGGTGCGATGGAGAAATATCATGGGGGTAAGAAATTACAACATCCCACTTTTAAAAAGTGTGAGAAGAAGCATCCCAAAAATCTCCTAAAGGGGAAAATAAACTTATTTAAGTGAGGGAATCAATGGAAACTAGACAGTGAATGCAGATAAGAGAAACCCACCAATGTGATGGAAGAAATGAATACTTCAGTAAACCCTCGTCCCATTGTCCAATGTTTCAAAAATAAGAAACAAGGACACTATGTGAATAAATGTGCTAAGATGAAGGTTGTTAATGATAACTAACACAAACAACCTCCAAGGCCCAAAGATAAAGGATGATATTATTCCATCATAACTGCTAAGGTGGACCTCAATAATTATGTGGTTATAGGTACGCTGGTTATTCAATCAAGAGTGAAAAACATGCTATTTGATTATAGTTCTAAGTATTCTTTCATATAACACAAGTTTAGTAGAACTATTAAAACACCACCTAAACACATGGAAGTGAAGCTATCTATGAAAATGGAAAATGGTGGAATTATTGTATCCTAAGTATATAACTTCTCCCCTATCCATATTTGAAGGATGAACTTCCCAAAAAACCTAGTGATACTTTCTTTAGTAGAATTTGATGAAATTATGGATATGGATTAGATTTCCTTATATAGATACAACAAGAAAAATTGAGATAAAAAAATCACCCTACATATTGAAAACATCCCTTTGATTCTATAAAAGTTAAAGGATAAGGATGAATATCCTTTTTCATCATCACCTTAATCATGGATATTATTTCCTTATGAGCAATCACATCTAGATAAAATTATTGAGACTAAAGAAAAGATCTTCCTTGATGAAATTCCCATTTATAAGGGAATATTTTGATATGTTTCCCAAATAATTTCCCGGTCTTCCTCCAAAACATCAGGTTGAGTTCTCTATAAATCTTATACCTAAAGCTTTAACAATATACAAGACTCCATATTGAATGGATACTGTTAAAATTGAAGAGTAGAAGAAGAAACTATAGGATAATTTGGATAAAGTGTTTATATACCTAAGTGCTTCACCATGGGGTGTTCCAATCCTCTTCATCAATAATATGGACGAGTCAATACACCTATGAATTGATTATCATGATCTCAACAAGATCATTTTTGGTGCCAAAATGTGGGAAGAAGAAGAAGAAACGAAAAACCTCATGGGGCTGCCTCGCGAAGATTGTTCGCGGAGCCCCAATAGCCCTGCGCCTACCGTGGAGCAAGGAGGCAGCCGCTCCGTGAGCCCCTTTGACGTTCGCAAACCCACTGTGAAGTAAGAAGGCAGGAGGCTCCACCAGCCGATATGACATTTGCGAACCCACCGTGAAGAAAGAAGGTAGGAGGCTCTGTGAGCTGATATGACGTTCGCGAACCCGCCGCGAAGCAAGAAGGCGGGAGGCTCCGCGACCTCATTTGACGTTCAAGAGCTCACCGCGGAGCAATCTTCGTCTTCATGACAAAGGAGCCCTGAATCGCAGTGCCTCTTGCCTATAAATACCGGGCTCCCCCTGAGCCCAGAAGAGGGACAATCCGACCTTTCAACTTCCTAGTTCCCGAATCGCGAAGCACTCTCTGCTCTGCGAATCATGAGCTATGCAAGGTACTTTGGCTCTGTGAAGTGCCTCCCCTTCATGAAACAACCTTCATGCACACATGATCCACATGCTAAGGCAGGGTCACTATACTTCGCAAAGCACATTGCTTCACAACACCTTACTTTACGAGGCACCTTTGCTTCGCAAGGCAGTGCTCCGCGAGTGCCTTTCCACTTCATGAAGCACCTCTTATATGCACCTATGACCTATTCTTGGGCTGGGACATTCCACTTCACGAAGCACACCCCTTATCAAGCACCCTTCACTATATGGAGCTCCAGAGCTTCATGAGGCTCCTGCCTATGAACCCCTATACTTCACAATTTCTTTTCCCGTGAGACCCTCTAGGTTTGCACGAAGTGATTTCAAAGTCCCTTGGACACTACTTCCCATTGCATTGTTTCGCCTCATGCTTCTTCGCATAGGCACGCTAATGGCTATTACTTCTTCGCATATCCACGCTAATGTGGAACCCTCAATGGATCTCTCCATAACACCCCTAGTCACGACATTTCCGGTCCCTTACCTTCACCAAGGTGTAGCGGGTACTGGTTATGTAAGACCTAGGGGGTGTGGAGTGAACCCACCTCATCTGAGATTCATAACGTTAAAATTCCAAGCACCATTGTCCTCAACACATGACATTAAATTGTGATCTTCCCCCCATGCATCCTACGTGGGGTCCCTCGGAATGAACGTTCTCCATGCCCACTGGTCTCCATGGGAGTGAGATCATCCCTCATAGGGGATGATATCCTCCTTATCAGAGTGGCGTTTGTCCATGGGGATAGGGCAAACATCCTGGTGTAAGCCCCTATCTTTTCATACAGGAGGCAGCATCCTTGCTCCTCCTATCTTCTTCAGTGCCAGGAACCAAGAGGGGAAATGGGGACATGGGTCTTGTTACCCTTTCCCTCTCTTGTTGGGATTTGTCATCAACTGGGCCTCCACCCTGGAGTAGGTCCCAGTCTCCATCTCCCTGGGCCGTTAATCACGTGTGGGTCTCAATATTCCTCTCCCTGGGGAGCCTAGAGCCTAAGCCCCATTTCACTTCCCACAGACGCACCTTTCGCGACGTGATCGTCAGGTCTTTTCCACCTCTTGTTTCTCACACTGAGCATGACTCACGTGGGCTTAGAGTAAGAATCGACCATGACACCAACCTCGGTCAGCCTAAAGTATAAGCCCCACACCATCCCAAACTATGTGGACTTTGATCCTTTCCAAGGCAAGGTACGTAGGAAGCCTCCCTGAGGTTCATGCCCAACACCGAGTTGTTCCGACCACTTCACGTCGGTTCACCGCACACCATTCCCGAACTATGTGAACTTTGATCCTTGCCAAGGTAAGGTACGGAAAAAGCCTCTATGAGGTCCAATCCCAACAACCTGGTCATTCCGACCCCCTTCACGTCAGTTCACCACAACAACCTCAGGAAACCTAGAATGTAAGCCCCACATCCATCCCGAACTATGTGGAATCTGATCCTTGCCAAGGCAAGGAATGTAGGAAGCCTCCCTGAGGTTCAAGCCCAAAACCGGGTTGTTTCAACCACTTCACGTCGGTTCACCTCACACCTTTCCCGAACTACGTGGAATTTAATCCTTTCCAAGGCGGGGTACGTGGGAAGCCTTCTTGAGGTTCAAGCCCAACAACCAGTTGTTCTGACACCCCTTCATGTTGGTTCAACAACCCATTTCCCGAACTACATGGACTTTGATCCTTGCTAAGGAGGGGTATGTAGGAAGCCTTCTTAAGGTTCAAGCCCAACAACTAGTTGTTCCGACACCCCTTCACATCGGTTCAACAGCCCCTTTCCAGAACTATGTGGACTTTGATACTTGCTAAGACAAGGTATGTAGGAAGCCTCTTTGAGGTCCAAGCCCAACAACCTAGTCATTCCAACCCCCTTAAAGTCAGTTCACCACACCAACCTAAGGAAGCCTAGAGTGTAATCCCCACACCCATCCCGAACTACGTAGACTTTGATCCTTGCCAAGGCAGGGTATGTAGGATGCCTCCCTGAGGTTCAAGCCTAACACCTGGTCCCGAATCCCTTTCACGTCGGCACACCAAGCCCCCATTCTGAACTACGTGGACTTTGATCCTTTCCAAGGCAAGGTACGTAGGAGGCCTCCCTGAGGTTCAATCCCAACAACCTGGTTCCAACCCCCTTCACGTCGGTCCACCTACGTCCCGCATGATGTTAAACTATATGCCCCTTTTTCATACAATATGACACTAAAATGTACCCAGATGAACTATGTAGGTTTGATCCTTGCCAAGGCAGGGTACGTAGGAAGCCTCCATGAGGTTCAACCCTATCCAGCCATAATCCTTTGTGACCCCATCCAGCGGTAAGTTGTTGTGACCCCTCCATTCAGTGGTAATCCATCACACCCCTATTTGAAGGTAAGCCGTTGAAATCCTCAATTGACGGTAAGCCATCGTAAGATGAACTACGTAGATTTGATCCCTATCTTCTAGACAAGGTATGTAGGAAGCCTCTCAGAGGTCCAACCCAAACACCGGTAAACGTTGGTGTTCCCCCCTGTTGGGACCCACATCTCTGGTCCGCCCCTCGAGACTTAGACCTACCCAGGCTGCTAACCACGCATAAGCCCTATCACATCATCAGGACATTGTCCTCAGTGTACACCCTGATTTCATGCCCCAAACTGGAGGTTCCACTTCCTCCGGGTCCCGTCCACGCGTCCATTCTCACGGGTCGCCTCCTCAGGTGTCCCATCGCTCACTGAACTACACGGACTTTGATTCCCTAACATGGGGATACGTAGGAAGTCTCTTCGATACTCAATCCCAACATCACCTACGTTCTCACGTCAGTTCCATCTCATCCTCACTCCACTTCATTCAACTCTCCATCACCCATTTGATTCTTATCCGGGCTGCCACATCCTGGTGAGATCATGCCAATCCACCTCTTCGCTGCTCCTAGTAGTAGATGGGTAACTAACCATGCATTATCCCCGACATCAGTGTTCCCTCAAGGGGTTGCACCCATCTGATCCACTCCAGTCAGTATTCCGATTAGTCCGATCCATCTCCGCAAGACGTTAAACTCGCGAGATACCCTGTGTCAAACATGGGAAGATTAGGAAAAACTTAGATACATGACTATGGAATACAGTTCCGCACGTTCGACGTGGGATGCCTCGGGATTCTGCGCCCTCGAGATGCCCTATTATAAGGGGAAGAAACCCAGACGCACCAGTGTTCCAGCATCCAGACACGCCAGTGATGTCTCAACGTGACTACTCCCCCAACCAAAGGTTACTACCCTGACTAGACCCCTTGGAATGTATTGAAAGAGGCAGTGTAATTAACCAGCGTCGATGAAGATATGGAACTGGGAAGACTTTTACGAACTATGTCTTAATCTATAAGGGAGACCCGGACTAGGTGATGAGCTTCGAGGAGGAATCCACAGAAGGAAGAACTGACATCCCATCATCCCGTTTCAATCAAGGAGAAAACGTCCCTGAACAAGGGAGCCGATGCCACCCGCCTTTGGGAAGTGGGAATGCGGGGCGAAAAACAGAGCCGTCGTCCCTAAGTCAGATGGATGCACGCACACCCCGACGAAAGTGTCAGAAACAGAAATGGTGAACCTGATGTGAAGGTCTTCTCCTCAATGCGGAGATTAATAGTGTTCAAGACATTATTAGACTGACATTCCACCAAATTCAGTTATCCGGCGCCAGGTCCCGTCAAGTAAATAGTGGGCCTGGCATGAAACTCATCAGAAGTTGGGGCAGTCGAACGTTGGACATCCTGGTCTGCGACGTTGTCAGGGTGGATCCCTTTTATCAGTAATGGAATACAGAATAGTGCTGGGGAAATGGATGTATATTTCTTTGTCTTAGCACTGATTATTTAATCTTTCTACTACGTGAGGAATCAAGATGCTGCACCAGGGACTCGATCAGCACCCTCCCACTGATGTAGGGGCAGGGTCAACGCCGATGTGCCAACCTCGTATGACCCCGCTGTGTCTGCAACGAATTCCATCACTATAGCTGCTAGGCGCCCAAGCCCCATCTCCCCCTTTGAATTTGTTTAACAGAGGGTGATCAACAACCTCATACGCTGATACAAGGAGGCGGGAATCATCCCAACTCGGGATATGGCTCACTAGGATCTAGATGCGTTTGCGCATCATCTCCACCGCCACCCCCAAGGGCCACATAGAGAGCCACTGCTCCCCACTCCGACATACAATCATTTCGGGAGCCTCTTCCCGGAACTCCTCGATGACTCTATCCCCATGCCAATAAGGTAGGGGATGTTTGGGCCAGCTCGGATGAGACCCCATTTCAGGTACTCTCAAGGAGGGCCACCACTAGACCACACAAGCGCCGCCACCCGAATCCCTGAGTTGAAGAGAAGGTAAGTCACCTACCTGCACCACCGACACCGGTCCGGCTGACTCGACGCCAGCGCCGGGCACAAGCTGAGGAGGATGCCCATCAAGGGGCATCTACGTCTGCGACTACTATGGCCCAATCCATCGCCGACGTGTATCATCAACCCCCTGCGTACACTAAGCAGGGGAACTCATATTCCCGACCCGAATCGAGGCCCCAATTTCCCCACAGGTAGGTTGGGTCGACTCTCTTGGATGCCAGCGTAGGAAGCATCCGCTGCGGATCAACCCGTGGTAGCAACGTCCAGTACGGAGGTCCTCTCTGTACTGTCACCATGGAAAATACGAATTTCCCACGCTTCCAATATCGACATGGAGGAATGCCTCATGCTACCTTCAACCCAAATGAGTGTCCTCTCCATGGTAACGACACTCCATACGGGAGCCTCTCTCGTGCTCACTACACCGGGTACAGAAACATCCCACCTACAATAGACCACCGGGGTGGGAACGTTGCACATCCTGCCGCTCTCCGATTTGGGGGACTTCCTCATGTTCTCATAGTATCTGGTGAAATCCTCCTTGCCCTGGTGACCAGAGGGGTGGAGGTTAGCTTCATTTCACTAGTGTCTGACACGAAGGTCCTACCCGTGTCCGGTCCGACCAGTACGAGGACCTTCCTTACACTGATGTCACCAGGGGAAAAAATCATGGAGGTCCTACTCGTGCTCCTGTAATCTCTAGTAGAGGTCCTACTCTATCTGGCACTTCCCACAGAGGTCCTCCCTGTGTCCCCTTAGATATCTGTCTAGGTGATCCTCGCACCCCGGATTACTTAGGCAGAAATCTTCTCCTTCCAAGTACCAGTACGACCGAAGGTCCCCCTCGTGCCGAAACTCCATCCTATCCCGAAGAACCATCTAGGGGCAGGAAGGTGGGTCATCGCTGCCATAAGAAGAATTATAGGAATGCCCAGACAGAAATTAAACCAGTCCACTTCTCAGATTCCGAAGCAGAGTATGACTCAACGATGGAACCCTCCCCTCGGTCCTCTATGTCAAGGGCCAGGGCAGTGACGAGGCACATTAGCCTCATACTCCTGGAAAGTGAAGTCCACCAGATTCCCACCTCCCTCTATAGGTATATATAGGAGGTGGAAAACTTGGCAATCCCACAGGTTAAGGTTATGCAATCACCACCATCATCACCAGAAGCACTCTCTACCTTGAAGAGAGATCACAGAGAGCTATTATGGGGACCAATGGTGGATGATCAACAGCGTGGTTTATCATCAGTAGCCCTAGTCCCTGCACCAGGAACTATGGTCTTTAGCCCGTTCTACCGCAATGTGGTGGCTATGTCACTACACTCTTCAGAGGACAGCCCAAGATGCGGTGGTTTATCAGCTCACTCATCATATTCTCCACTGGCTAGCCTACTGAACCAACAGTCTGCCTTAGTACCACTGCCGGTTCATCATCCACCTCCAGTCTATGAGTGGGGAAATGAAGGGTCAGACCTTGAATCCGATCCGAGGAGCTTATGGAATATCTTTGCATCATACCACTTCCCTGAGATGTTTTGGCCTGTTGAGGTGCCAAATTTCAAGACTCCAGAAGCCCTCACCCCAAAGGAGGTCTAGTGTTTCCGTCAAACCCTCTGGGTGACACACTTCTGGCTCCACCACCAGCGAATGGATTACCCGAAGATCCAAGCGCATTTTGAGGATATCGACGAACAATGTTGTTTGGTCGATTTGGCCTCACTCCCTATGGCCCAGCGCCCTGAGTCCCCAGGCCGCCAAAGGACCCTATAGCAAAGATGCGTCAAGAGTTTCAAGGTACTCTGCAAGATTATCAAGGAGGATTCCCCCCATATGCATATCCGTGGTTGGGCACAGTATTCTGCCCTCCTCTTCATCTCTATCCGGCGTCAACCCGATTTGACGGGAGACATAAAGGATATGCCTTCGGGTAGGGTCACGGTTAACATGGACGACCTATCGGAGAAAGAGGACGACCTAGAGTTCCTCAGAGATGATCTCCCTCCCAAGGGAGTATCAAACTTATTGGATCTGTTGGGGAGGATAACTCTTCAATAAAGAAATCTAATGGGTCTTCCTGAACCTACTAAATCCTTAACCCTCATCCGAAATCTAAATAAAGGTGAGGAGCCCGTCAGAGCTGTTAAACCCTATGAACCATACAGATCAGTCCAGAAGGAAGAGGAGGATCCCGAAAAAGCAACATTGTGTCATCAAATCACCCAACAGAAGAAGATGGTTGATGAACTCCTTACTGAACGTGCTGCAGAGAAACGACTGAACTACGGTGATCCTCAGCTAGGACAGTAGGGGCAGGCATATCCTTTTGGTGAACTACCCCCGAGAAATCTTGATCATCCCAACCACGTAGACAGGGTTGAGGCCGGAGCTCATGGCAAGAGGGTGAGATATGTCTCACCAAATCCTCTTGAGTGGCGTAACAATCTCCGGGGCCCAACTCAGGTCCCCCCAACTACCCCGCAGGTTGTTTCGCCAGCCGCTCCATGAGCTGCTGGGCCTTCTTACCATGTCGAAGAGCTTGGAAATGAACTGGTGGTCAAGGAACCTCATCAAGATAGGGACCTCCACCCAGAGGATCCAATGGTGACACTCATTGCCCACCTTGAAGCATTGGAGACCCGACAGGTGGCCATTCCACCTAATGGAAAGCCATTTTTGGCATGGGTGGATGATATTCCAGCACCCATGGGTTTAGGAAATCCCACCTTTTCCCCATTCAACAGAACAGGGGACCCGCCGTAGCATATGTTCCACTTCATCTCGAGGTGTCGACCCATGTTGGGGACCCCAACACAGCAGGAAGCTTCCAAACTCTGATGTTTTGTGCAGACATTGGAAGGACCTACGTTCGTCTGGTACAACCAGCTACCCAACAGGTCAGTGGCCAGTTGGGAGGATCTTCATAGAAAATTTATCATCCAGTTAAGTTATACCACTCAAAAGAGAAGTATCTCAGACCACTTCAAGTGTAAACAGAGGCCTGATGAACATGTCGCAGACTTTATCACCTGGTGGAAGGGGCTCACATATTCCCTCGACATGCCACTGACTCAGGAGAAATTACTGATGATGTGTTTGGGTAATGTCAAGACAGAACTAGTCCCCTCTTTGATCACCCAGAACTACGTCGGGGGATTCTGAGACTTCACTGATAAGGCCCAGCGCCTAGAGGAATCCCTACAAAAGGCTAGCCAGGCACTCCCATTGCCTCCAAAAATTCATGCGAGAAGGGCCACCAGGGCCGAACCCACCGCAGTGGCCCAAATAGAGGCCCCCAGGCAACTAGAATCGGTACCAGTGGAGCCGAATCTGCAGCCCCGTAGAGGCCCTCCACCTTAGGTGCAGCCTCCGGCCTAGCAACGTTCACCTCAGAATCGGCAGGCACCCCCACTTAATGCGCCGCCACCACCTCGATGAGATAATCCAGTCCCACATCCTCATCAAGCTCCTCCAGACCCTCATCAGGGCTAGGCTCCCAGAGCCCCCTTTCCAGATATGAGAAACCAGACCTACTCATTCTATGAGGCTCAGGTCCCCGGTTACTTCCACAACGCCTTAAAATAGGGGACTGTACGATTTCCTAAATGCAGGAGGCCAGAGGAGGCGAACCTAATTGATCACCCCAATTATTGTGCCTATCACGGGATCCTGGGGTACACCCTCAAACAGTGATATTTGTTCAAAGACTGGCTCCAAGACCATGTCAACAACAACATAGTCAGTTTGGGCCCAGCCCCGGCACATGTGGCATCTCTCTTCGTAAGCCTGGACAGTAGTAGTGACAGCGAGGGCGCGTGACAGCAGGTTTCTAGCCACGGGTTTTAGAAGTACGACGATTGGATGGTTCATAAAATAGTCGCCCATGCCCATAGTGTTATCTGTGCATGCCTGAATCGAACAGAACCTTCATAATCTATAGAAAGAAATTCCGTGTCGTCTTCTTAGCCATCCCATTCCCAGAAGAGCAAACGTCAGCGGTGTAAGGGAAGAAAGAGTCCCCCACCTATGCCATCGTCATCCCGTACTCTCGACGGCTTTATGCCCCCAGAGATGAAGTTTCCTCCCAAGATTCATCCAGTAGTGGATGACTCTTCGAGTGACAGTCCTGGGTATGCCTCAGTTAATATCGTAGAGCTGGTAAACCTCTATATGACTCTTGACGATGAGGAACGCCAAGTGGATCTTCCCAACGTCCCCAGTCACCGCCAACGTCGGAGGAGCTACGATTACTTGGGTCATCAGAGCGCCTAGGCCAGTACTTCCAGCCAGGCCATGCATGCTACCAAGACCAGATAGTAGACCTAGTGCAGAGATCAGCATGTACAACCTCCTCATCTGGTGTCCTGAAATTTACCCCCACCGCCGTTTGTACTACTTGATCAAGAAAAGTCACTGCTACCACCCTACGACCAGTTACGCTCTACAACGGGCCGGTCTTAGTCCTCTGACCCCCCTCTGGTGGTTATCCCAAGGGATTATATGAGTGGGCAGCAAGATACTCCTAGCACGAGTCAGTCACTGGTCCAGCCAACGGGGCCCGCCATACCTCCTGTCATAGAGCGACCTTATGTAAGCAGAAGTTCACGCCTGGCACGAAAGTATGATGTTCTCAAACACCTTGCTAGTATTCCATCAAGGCTCTCTATCCTTGAGGCTCTCAACCTGTCATCATACATGCATGAGTCCATCACCGAGGCTTTAAGAATCCCCCTCCAATTTGAGATGGAAGTAGCAGCAGCAGAAGCTTTCCACGCTGAGGTGTTAGAGAATGCTGAATATCAGGAAATTATCTCATTCTCTAGAGAAGAATAAGGCTCTCCCATATAGGGGCACATTCTCCCATTGTACATCACTATCCAGTTCAATGGTGTGGAGGTCCTCCATTGTCTTATTGACATGGGCTCTGGGATTAACCTAATCCCGACTCGGACACTTCAGAAACTGGGGTTGGATGAGGAAGATTTAACTCCCTCTGACCTAAGAATCCAGGGTTACGATAGAACGGAACATACACCGGTCAGTAAGATCTGCTTGAAGACCTATTTTGGTGGCCTAGTTTCCAGCACCGAATTTATGGTTGTCTCCGAGGACACCGCCTACAACGCATTGATGGGCAGGTCGTGGATCCACCTACACGCGGTAGTTCCCTCATCATATCACCAGTACTCAAGTACTACCTTAATGTTTGAGTGGGTGTGCTCCAAGGTGACACATCCCCCTTTGCCTCTTGTGAATCCCGCTATCTGGATGCCGATTATTACACGATCAAGGACAAGCAGATTTAGACCAATGAAGTTGAGCATGCTAATACTACGATCAACCCATGGACAAATCTAGATGATGCCTATGTCTTTCCAATCCACCGATTAGAGGCTATAACTCCAGACATGGGGAAAAGTTTCATTGTTTCTAGAACGATAGGGGAACACATTCCAAAGTCTATGCGATGTCGAAAGATCACCTCGTATTCCTACATGAATCAGGACCAAGTAATCCCAGAGCCTCCTACCCCCATAATGTATTGGGATGTCCGCCCCATGGTAATGGCAGTGCGTTATAATTGCTTGTTCCACGGGGCTGGAATAAGATGGCTCAAGCCGACGCGCCACTACTACTTTGATATCATCAAGCATTCCCCACCTGGGATGAATACCAGATAGGATCAGGTCGACAACCTTTATTGCTATGGTTTCAGCAGCGCCAGAATCTCCCGATGTAATAATCACTGCCACTCAGGCTGGTAACAGCCTCCCACTGGGATCTGCCAACTCAGAAGCGACTCCCCCTGTAGAAGATCCCTCCTCTATAAGTAGAGAAGAGGATATAGAGGATGCTCCCCTTGCCTTTGAGGAGGGCGTCTCTGCTACAGTTGACGAGTTGGTAGAGGTGAACCTCGGTAGTAAGGCAGACCCGAAACCCACACTGATCAGTGCCGCCATGCCCCCCAAGGAGCAACAGCGGTACATAAACATCCTCAGGAAACACCATGATGTATTCTCCTGGAGTTTCGATGAGATGCCAGGACTAGATCCTCTGGTAGCCATCCACTGCCTTGGTATCCCAGTAAATCATCGCAAGTTCAAGCAGCCTCCCAGAAAGATGCACCCTTCTCACGGTGCCACGGTCGAGGCCGAAGTTGACAAGCTCATCAGAGCCAATTTTGTAAAGGAGGTCCAGTACCCCAAATGGCTGGCCAACATCGTGCCAGTTAGAAAGAAGAACAGATAAATCAGAGTCTGCATCGACTTCCGGGGTCTCAACCATCACTATCTAAAGGATGATTTCCCCCTTCCCATGACGGAACTCTTGATCGATGCTACGATAGGGTTCCAAGCCCTATCTTTCATGGATGGGTATTCCGGATACAACCATATCTACATGGCCCCCGAGGATGAGGAATCTACAACCTTAAGGGCACCACAAGGTACTTTATGTTACCAAGTCATGCCCTTCGGCTTAAAGAATATAGGTTCCACCTATCAATGGGCCATGCATCGCATATTGAAGCCAATCCTCATGAAATTAGTGGAATGCTATGTGGAAGATCTGGTGGTAAAATCTCACCAACTCCAGAACCATATCAAGGACCTTGAGAAAGTGTTCGGCTTCCTCCGTTCTCGCCATCTGAAGATGAACCCTTTGAAATGTGACTTCGGGGTCACTTCCGGAAAAATTCTTGGCTTCATTGTTAGATACCGGGGCATCGAGATCGGCCTAGAGAATATCAAGACCATTAGCCAGATGTCTCCCCCGAGCAATATCTGGGAGCTTCGAGGTTTCCAAGGCCACTTAGCCTACATACACCGATTCATCGCGAATCTGGCCAGAAAGTGTAAGCCATTTTATAACCTCATGAATAAAGGCACACTCTATGAGTGGGATGAAGAGTGTAAGACCACGTTTGAGGAAATTAAGAAATACCTACTTCAGCCTCTGGTCTTAATCCACCCGTCTCCAGAAAGCCATTGGTCCTTTATGTGACCACCATGGAGCGATCTCTCGGTGCCCTGATCTCCCAAAAGAACAATGAGGGGACAAATAACAACCTATAATACCTTAGATGCATGCTCCTTGATATGGAGAGTAGATACTACCCTATCGAGAAGAGATGTCTTGCGCTGGTATTCAC